>JBBGZY010000357.1:2795000-3395000 GCA_037952925.1 Lithobates clamitans | reverse complement strand
CCCCCTCCATTCTGCTGTCCCCCTCCGTTCTTCCTCCGTGTCCCCCTCCATTCTTCCTCCGTGTCCCCCTCCGTTCTTCCTCCGTGTCCCCCTCTGTTCTGCTGCTGTCCCCCTCCATTCTTCTACCGTGTCCCCCTCCGTTCTGCTAGCCCATACCACCTGTCTAAACTGGTTACCACTGTTTTTTTTTTTTTCTAAAAAATTTGCAAAGAAAAGTATCAAAAACCATCTTTTCTGGGCGGGCCCCAGGGGGGGGGTGTGTCCCAGAATGGCAGCTTGGAAATGCGGTCACCCCAGGTGGAAGTTCATACTTAGAAGTGCTCCGGTCTCTTGTGGAACTACAAGGCACAGCAGCCTCACAGCAGCTGCCCATGCAGGCTCCTCTCTCCCTCCAGGCAGGTAATTGCTGGCTGTAAGGGGTTACATCTTCCTCTGTGTGCCTCTTGCTGCTTCACATGTGGCAGTATTTGTCTGGGCAGAGCCTTCCCCCTTTTTATATGATACAAAGAGGAGGGCAGAGCCCTGCAAAAAGGTTGCGAGCCAACAGAGGCAGCATTAAAAGATAAGCTCACCTTTATAAAAAAAAAATAACAAATGCAAGTAAAAAAAATGTGCATTTATACGTTTTTTTTTACTAGGAGCCTGCAAAGCATTGCACCTGTGATCAACAGATTGTGGGTGCAATGCAGGGCTCTTGCAGACTGTCAGTGTAAGCTGTCTGCTTGTACCTCGTATGGGCAGGCGGTTACACACTGACAGGAAGCATCAATGAACTACCTAGAGCATTCTACAGCTCCTGGTAATTCCCTGAGAGCTACAAACCATCAGCCGCAAAGGCTGTCGGTACTTATATTTAATTTGTAGCACTGCCCCCTTGGGGACTGCTTGGATGTACTGGCTCATTTGCACCTTCATGACCCTGGGAACATTCCAACCCACCTGACACTCTGGGTTCAGACATCTTTGCACCACCTTAAAGTAATAAGTCAATCCACTCAAGGAGTTTATATTCTATTAACGTTTACTGAATAACTCAAGGAAGATTTGGTTGCACAAGGAGGTAATAGATCAACTGAACTTTGGATAACAGTCCTAGTTCATAAGAAGAATTCCTCCACAATAATACAAATAAAACAATCTGAAGATACCAGTGTCTTATATACACGTATGTACAACAGAGTACCGCTTGAACATGACCTGAAAGGTTAAGCAAGAGTTAAGACATTATTTCTGGCAAGACTTCTAAAGGGGAAACCCAGGCCGGCCTATTCAACTTTAATCCTAATGAGAGATCAATTAAGCAAGAATAGTATGAGAGCTCTTTAAGTAGTAAAGACAGTAATGTCCCAGCTGCAGGCCTGATGGTCTTCGCTAGCAGTTGGAGTTCGTTAACTATATCCCATAAGGTGCAGTAACAAGGCAATGGTATTTCTTGATAAGGTTGATGCAACAGGGGTACATATATACAATGTTCAAATAGAGATGCAGTAAAGTGTTTCCCCAGGGTAAAGCTGTCTGTGCACAGTGTCCCAGTGAAGCAACAAAGGAAGGTTTGTAAAGGTGGGCAATTGCCCTCTCACCAAAGACCAGACTGATTCAATGCCTTCTGAACAGCGATTCCTGAATAGGTGTCCTTGCAGCGGTTCCACTCACGACGATCATCCGATGAACAGCACAAAGCGCGGGTTGTTGGACTATCAGGCTGATGCTGGATAGATGCCTGATGATCAGCAAGCAGGAATGGGCCCTTCTCGGCCGGGTTGGAATCTTGTACACCGCGAGGTAGGCCGCGACCTCACCCTCTCTAAACAGAGAGGTCAGTCACACACAAGGCCTAGGAGGAAGAGAGCATAATTTGTGTCTCTGGTCTCTTTTATGCTCTTCCCAGCATTCTCCCTGATGATAGCATCCCTGGGATATGAAGTCTGGGTGCATAGTCATAAAGAGTAATTGCCATTCTGAGGAACTACTAATCCCACAATCAATTTGGGTCGGCTCACAGATATGATGTCAGTTAGTGATGCTGGGCCCAAGAGAGACAATACAGTACATAGAAATGACGCGGAATAGCGAAGCGTTGCAATTGTAGTCCACATTGCTACATTCTCCCCCTACTTGAAAGTCTTTGGCCCCTGAAGACAGAATACAACCTGCGGGATCACCTCTACTGTATCATAAGAAATGAATGGTTAATTGCATGACAAACCAGAAGTTGTAACAGCTAGCAACTGACCCAAAGAAAGATCTTCAAACACCAAAGTGTATACATTGTCAGGTGAAGTCATATTAATCTTGTGACAGGCCAGTAACAAGTCACTGGCCCACCCAGCAGTGTCAAGGGGTGGATCAAGGTCATCCTTCACTAAAGGTTCAATAAAGAAGGTGAGTGCTTGACTAGAACGTTGAGTGGTAGGAATAAGTTCATCAGAATTCTCCCCAAAGTTATCATAAGTCAGCCTTTTTGGAGAGCATATTTTCTGTCTCAATCTGCAGTAGGTATTTTCCAATGGCTCCGGTCCTCGATCTGTTCCCCAGAAACTACATCTGGATTCAGGGTCAGGCTATGGCTCAGGCCCTGGTTCAGGCTTGGGTTCAGGTTCTGGTTCAGGCTCTGATTCAGAAACTGTCTCTCGCTCTACTTCATTAGTAGAGGAAGTGTGAGTTCCCATCACATCAGATACTTCATCGGATTCCACCTTGACTTCCTCATCTCCCCCTAGTGGGTGAAGATCTGGTAATGCAACTTCCTGCAGTGGGGACGTGTCCTCTGTATAAGGGGTGTCCCCTGACTATCTTCCTCACTGGTCCCAGGAATGAGGGGATTGTCTTCAAAAGGGGATTGTCTTCAAGAGGGGAAATCCACAACCAATCAAGAGTTAATTCCTCTTCATTGCTCTCCTCCTCAGGTATATGGGTAGACAGGTTTTCCCGACCCTATGGCCTCAGTGTAGGGGGCTGATACGTCTCTGAGCAAGAGGATGGGAGTACTCGAACAGCCCTGGATATAGGCAGCAAATGGTTTTGATGCCAAGTCTTCAGAGGGCCAGTCTTCCCTTCAGGCCAAATCTGATACACAGGGAGCCCAGGTAATTGCTTACAGACAATGTAGGGTTAAGAGCACCATCAATCAGCCAGCTTATGTTTCCCAGGCACTCCTAGATTGCGCAACAACACTCGGTTTCCAGATTGTAGATCCTGAACCCTTACTTTGAGATCAAAACTTTTCTTGTTCCTCTGTTCTCTGATGGTAGAGGCTTCCTTGGCTTTCACATAGGCCACTTTTAGAGTCTTCCAAAGTTTGTCAACATACCCCCCATTGGAAGCCTGAGAAGTGTGATCTAACGATGTTCCAAAGGTCAGATCCACTGGTAATCGAGCCTCTCTTCCAAACACTAATCTATAGGGGTAGTATCCAGTAGAATCATTCGAGGTGCTATTATAAGCATAAACCACTGCAGCTATATGGTCTCCCTAGTGCTGTTTCTTCTCTTCTTCTCCAAGGGAAGGGTTCCCAATACGTTCAACAGGGTTCGGTTAAAACGCTCAGGTTGTGGATCCCCTTAAGGGTGGTAAGGAGTAGTCCTGGATTGCTTTCTATTTAAGAGCTCACACAGTGTTCTGGTCAGCTTGCTCTCAAAATTCCGACCTTGATCCGAATGTAGGCGCTGAGGCAGCCCATAGTGAATGAAGAACTTTTCCACTAGAGTTTTTGCTACTGTACTGGCTTGCTGGTCCCTAGTGGGGAAAGCTTGAGCATAACGGGTAAAATGATCTGTCACAACCAGGACATTACTCTGTCCACTCAGGTCAGGTTCCAAGCACAAGAAATCAATGCACACCAACGCCAATTGTCCCTGGCTTTGAAGATGGCTCATTGGGGCTGCCCTTTCTGGCAAAGTCTTTCTCTGAATGCATCTGCTGCAAGAGCGACAGTAGCTTTCCACCTCAGTTCTCATGGATGGACAATAAAATCAGTCTCTGACTAACTTGAAGGTTCTATCTGGACCTAAGTGGCCATGATCAACATGGAGAGCGGTCAACACTACTAGTCAGTATTTCTCAGGGAGGAACAGTTGACGAACACCCTCTAGTACCTCAGATGGACCTCTCCGGTATATGACTCCATCTTCCAACCGCATTTGTTTCCATTCTCTATGGATGACTTTGGCTCCCTCAACGGGACTACTCAACAGCATTTGAGGGTTCTGGGTGGCTAATGATTTCCTCACAAGGGACCTTCATGTTGGTCCTGTCTCATGTCCTTTCACAGGGGTGACTCCCACAGCTTTGGCCCCTATGACCCCTTGGTGTTTATGCTCTACTCCTTGACATACAGCCCGTACTCCTTCCAAGGGCAATTTTGAGTGAAATGAAAACAGAAACAAAAATGGACTTTGTAGGCACCAATTATAAAAAAATACATAAGTTTTTATTAGACAAATAATACAAAAACAAGCTTTAAAACATTGCAAGTAAAATGCAAACGGCTAGCTAGACCTCTCTAATATGGTTTATATACAGTAAATGCGTAACATTTGCAGGGATAAAATCCTACAATCATTTTAAGATATGTAAGAAAAATGCTCTTTGGAGCACAGTTTTCCCTCGGGACTTTCAACTAGCTCCTTCACTGTCTCCTGAAGTTTCCCGCCGGCTTTGGGAAGAGTAACTTCTGTAAGGCTTTCAGAACCTCTGTGAGTAATTGAGGGCTGATGCTGGTCTTGGGACACTCAGCCGAAAGTGTCCACCTTCTCCACACCCGTAACATCTCTTTTCTTGCCCTTGGAAAGTTTTGACTTTCGCTTACTGGAAAGCAAAAAGCATGATCCAATTTGTGCCTTGAGGTTGGAAAAATATCCTTCCTAGTCCCCCAGGAGGCAATCGGATATTCCCTGGATCAACACTGCATAGCTTGGTGTCATCTGCTAATAAGTCTGCTTAAAAAGTAAGGGTCCCAACACTGAACCTTGTGGTACACCACTGATAACCTTAGGCTATTCAGAGTATAAATCATTAACCACTACTCTCTGAATACGGTCTTTCAGCCAGTTTTCTATCCATTTACAAACTGATTTTTTTCAAGCCTGTAGACTTTACCTTACATATTAGTCATGTGTGTGTTGAACTGTGTTAAACGCTTTTGCAAAATCCTAGTATACTACGTCCACAGCCAGTCCTTTGTCCAAGCTTTTGCTTTACTCCTCATAAAAAAGGAAACAGATTTGTTTGACAACTTTGACCTTTAGTGAATCTATGCTGACTATTGCTTAAAATATTATTTTCTAGCAAAAACACGATAAAAGTAGCTTGTAGTTACTTGGACTTTCATGCGTTTTTAAATATAGGCACCACATTGGCCTTACGCCAAGCCAGTGGTACTATGTCAGTTATTAAAGAGTATCTAAAAATTAGAAATAATGGCTTAGAAATAACAGAGCTCAACTTTCAAGATCCTTGGGTGTAAGCCACCTGGTTCAGGTGTTTTTTTCACAGTCACCTAACTAAAGGCAAACTATTATGCCGCGTACACACGGTCGGACTTTTCGTCTACAAAAGTCCGATGGACGCCGACGGAGTAAAGCTGGCTGACAATCCGATCGTGTGTGGGCTTCCCCGGACTTTCAGCGGACTTTTCCAGCCTCAAATCTGGCGGACTTTAGATTTGAAACATGCTTCAAATCTTTACGTCGTAACTACGCCGGACCCAGAAATCAGCTCGTCTGTGTGCTAGTCCGACGGACAAAAGCCCACGCTAGGGCAGCTATTGGCTACTGGCTATCAACTTCCTTATTTTAGTCCGGTGTACGTCATCACGTACGAATCCGTCAGACTTTTGTGTGATCGTATGTAGGCAAGTTCGTTCGTAAGAAAGTCTACCGCAAGTCCACCGCAAGTCCGCCAAAAGTCCGTCGAAAGTCTGTTGGACAGGCTGTCGGACTTTTGTAGACAAAAAGTCCGACCGTGTGTACGCCCCATTACATACATATAACAAACACTACAGCTATTATTCTTAAGCCCCCTTTCACACAGGGCGGATCAGTTTTGATGGACTCCGCTTGCTTAGCGGGGATCGCTCCATTGATCCCCGCTGAGCAGGCGGATGACAGGTCCGTCTCCACTCACTGTGCAGACCTATCAGAGCCCCACTCTCCTCTATTGGGAAATCAGATGAAAACGGACAACCTGTCCATTTTCATTCCATCTGATCCAACCCGCTTGACGGATGGCGAACACGTTGCCATACATCTGTTTTCAACGGATATTATCGGATTGGATGGCAGGCGGGTGTCAGCGGACACATATCCACTGACATCCGCCTCCCCATAAAAGTCAATATTGAAAAAGGGACAGGCGGATCCGATCAAGATGATCTCGTGAAAGGGGCCTTACACTTGCATGAATGTTGAGTTATTTGCAAAGAGATATTTTTTTTTACAAATAGACCCCATAATATTTGGGGTTTTAACTAATATTCAGGCATAAAATGTTCATTTTAATGTGCAAAAAGGGGCCTAGCAGCAAAATGGTTAAGCTAATTTCACACTGAGGTGCTTTACAGGCGCTACAGGGCTAAAAATAGCGCCTGCATAGCGCCTCTCCTGTCTCTCCAGTGTGAAAGCTCGAGCGGTGCGCTTGCAGGACGGTAAAAAAAGTCCTGCAAGCCGCATCTTTGCAGCGCTATAGGAGCGGTGTATACACCGCTCCTAAAGTGCCCCTGCCCATTGAAAACAATGGGGCAGCACCGCTAAACCGCCGGCATAGCGCAGCAGTGGTTTTAACCCTTTTTCGGTTGCTAGCGGGGGTTAATACCGCCCCGCTAGTGGCCAAATAGAGCGCCACTAAAACAACTTTTTTTAGCACCGCTTTACCGCCAACGCCTGCCTGCCCCAGTCTGAAAGTAGCCTAATGCCGCGTACACACGGTCGGACTTTTCATCTACAAAAGTCCAACGGACGCTGACGGACTAAAGCTGGCTGGTAATCCGATCGTGTGTGGGCTTCTCCGGACTTTCAACGTACTTTTTTAGACTCAAATCCGACGTACTTTAGATTTGAAACATGCTTCAAATCTTTACGTCGTAACTACGACGGACCCCGAAGTCCGCTCGTCTGTATGCTAGTCCTACGGACAAAAACCCACGCTAGGGCAGCTATTGGCTACTGGCTATCAACTTCCTTATTTTAGTCCGGTGTACGTCATCACGTACGAATCCGTCGGACTTTTGTGTGGTCGTGTGTAGGCAAGTCTGTTCGTTAGAAAGTCTGCCGCAAGTCCGCCGCAAGTCCGCCGAAAGTCCGCCGAAAGTCTGTCGGACAGGCTGTCGGACTTTTGTAGATGAAAAGTCCGACCGTGTGTACGCGGCATTAAAGTCACAATGGGAGGGTCGCCAGTGGTTTTGGAAAGGGATGCCCAAGGTAATAGAGGTGTGATGTTCAGTTGTCCACAAACTTTTGGCCATGTAGTATAGTGAAGGATCTCTTAACAATAAAAGTTGAACTTTGCTAATAAAAGTAGTCTGCTATTAAAATCTTTTCCTTCATTCTACTTATTTTTTCTTTCTTTGCCTTCTAAAGCAGGGATCTTCAAACTTTCTAAAGAAAGAGCCAGTTTATTGTCCTTCAGATTTTGGGGGGGTCAGACTAGACAGCGGTAGTGGAAATTTTCCTGGCATTAGTGGGAGTAAACATTGCCTCATTTGGTATTAGGGTGAGGAATAGTGCTCCATCGTTGGTATTAAAGGGAGCAATAGTGCTCGATTATTAGTGTCAGTGGGAGAAATGGTGCCCCATTGTTGGTGTCAGTTGACAGAATAGTGTCTTGTATCAGTGGGAGAAATAGTGCCCCAAGGGTTGGATAAAGGTAAGCAAAGGACCGCATCCAGGCCACGGAAAGCAGTTTGGAGACACCGTTCTAAAGCATTCTTTCTCTTTCTTTCTTTCTTTCTTTCTTTCTTTCTTTCTTTCTTTCTTTCTTTCTTTCTTTCTTTCTTTCTTTCTTTCTTTCTTTCTTTCATGCGCGGTCATGGAACACCAAATTAAATGTATATCCTTTTTTTCACACAAGTAGAGCTTTCTTTTGGTGGTATTTGATCACCACTGAGTTTTTTATTTTTTTATTATATAAAAGAAAAAAGTCCAAGAAAAAAGTTAGAAAATTCAAATTTCTTCATACATTTAGGCAAAATGTATTCTGCTACATGTCTTTGGTAAAAAAATTCCAATAAGTGTATATTGATTCGTTTGCGTGAAAGTTATAGCGTCTACAAACTATGGCATATGTAGCGCTGGTAGATTTTTATCTACCGCTGATAGGTAAATTTAGTGGGACGCTTATTATAGGAAGTTAGCTTTGCCTCTGTTCCAGCTTGGCTGACGTTGCATGCAGTTCCACATTGTGTCGGTGGGTGTCGTTGTCACCATCAGCAGGTGTTGGAAAAGCAACGTGTTGAAGCGTATGAGTGCTGCTTTGTCCCGGAGACAACTCGGTGAAGGTGGTCCTCCGAGTTGCATTCTGGGAGAGGGTATTTATGGGACACGCCATGTTTTAGGGTTCGTTTTCAGCCACCTGCTGGCCCTCCTGGCCAACAGGTATGCACTAGGAATACCACCTCGTGGTCCTCAGTTCCGGAGGCCCGCGCTGTGTGGGTGGGCCCAGAAGCCTGTCTGGGGCCTACCACAGCAGCGGAGGAATGGTCCTGAGCTGTCTATCCTGAGTGAAGAAGCTGGACAACCGAGAAGATCCCAGGAGAGGACCCGTCATGGAAGGATCACGCAGAGTGCTGGTCTGGAGAGGGGCCTGGTGACTCGGTTGGAGGACGCATTCCGAAGTAATCTTACAGTATAGTACTGCCGGGTTGGCTTAAAGGTCCAAGTACTGTATCTGACATTCATCATAAACCAATACATCCTGTGGCAGAGGATCGTACGGGTTTTATTCCAGATAGGTCTGTGGCAGAGCCTTTTGTTCGTGCTACGTGCTGGCTGCTAGGCAAGTGAGAGATGTCTATCCAGGTGGGCAAAGATTAAATTCTACGAAAGGGGACTATTCAATTGCAAGTGTTCAATTACAAAAAATGTTCTGAAGAAATACAACAGAAAGGTATTTGAGCTTCCCTGCATCTTTCCTGCTACCTCTTTCCTGCTACTTCCCTTGTTCGTTTTATTAAAGCATTGGAAAACCTACTCAAGTGTTTGGTGCTTATATCGTCCAGAGGTAAACTCAACGGAACCCTAGACCTGGTGCCGGTGAAACAGAGGTGTCAAGAGTGAAGGTAACAAGCCCGCTTAAACCAGCAGCTCCACGAGAGTTATTGCTACACATATATATTGGAAGTTTTTTTAATACTACTAATGGCAGTGATCAGCGACTTATAATGGGACTGCGATAGTGTGGCACATAATCTGGAACTGATGCTGGGGGGGAACTGACTAACTGAAGATACAAATGGAGAAACGTTTCTAAGTGCAAAGCATTATAACAAGTTTAATAAATGATAAAAATGCCAAGTGGCAACTTCCAAGCAAAGGTAAGTATAGGGCTCATCAAGATAAAACAGTCCGGGACACAGAGTGGGATTGCATGCTGAATGGCTCACTGCATATATATCTTTCTCACACATGATTAAGATTTGGACTTATGATATAAGTTTTGGACTTACCATTTTACTACATTTATTTGCTTTTACTTTTTTCACTGTTTAAACATACATATTTGTCTTAGGGGAGGAGATCTCCCGATATCACTTTAATTGATTGGTTTATGCTCACCATTTAGTTTAAGTACTACGGACTCATCTTCTTATGTATTAATATAAGAAGACCTATTCTCACAGAGGTGGATCTTATACTATCCTACCCTTAAACGTAGGTCATGGCAAGGTTACTAGCAGAAAATCTTACCACTGTGAATTCACATCATTACTACATACCCCATCTAATAAATCTGCCTTACGTAGCCATATAACTAGAGACCCGATAGATCACTCTTTGGGATATAGGTAGCGCCACTGACCCCATTTTGGTTTTTCTTTTTCAGTTTAAAGTTCTCCTAGGGGGAGTTTTTTAAGGGGAGGCTGCAACCTTAATACCTATCCTAAGCGCGGTATTTTTTTATCTTTATTAAAGGGCCACCAGGGTCCACTGCTAAGCAATGAGAAGTGGGAGGAAGCTGACCAGGCACTTCCAAGATGGCACTGGAATGCACACGTGACACGCAGCGTTGACGGGATGACGTCACCAGGGTAGGAGCTGCGATGCATTTCAGAGCACACGCAGTAAAGCTATCATGCATGCGATCTCTTTCTTCAGGCAGAAGGCATAGGAGGAATAGAGCCTCTATTTATATATTAATGTAAATAGAGGCTCTAGTGCTCGTATGCCTTCTGCCTGAAGAAAGAGCGTGAATGCCTGGTGACTCTACTGCACATGCTCTGAAATGCGTCGCAGCTCCAGTGACATTTTTGACTTTTATGATGTTCTTATTATGGACTTTTTGAATCACATATGAGGTTATTATACCTGTTGATGCCTACATTCCTACTATTTTGGGAACTGCCACCAACATCACCAGTGACACTAATACAGTGATCAGTGATAATATACACTGTCACTATGCTAACATCTAGGGGCGATCAAGGGGATAAATGTGTGCCTAACAATGTGTAATGTGTGCTGCTTTTTGCTAAAGATCACTTTGTTTCTTATTCCTTGCTGCCCCCTAAACCCAGAAGCAGGCAGTGGTGTACAGTACCAGTACGTTGCTTTGCCTGCATGGACCGCCCATCCACAGTACATTGCGGACGAGCGGTCCTTAAGTAGTTAAGCTTTCTTTCTTTTATTTTCACCTAGTCATCCTGTCACTAAGTCTGTTATTGTTCTACAGAACAAGCTGTCCTGCAGATGTAGCAGTTAGTGGGTTTAGACAAACCATTTAATGCTGACAATGATCAGCTTTTATGTATGTAAAATCTAAATGGAAAAAAACAAACAGTTTGCTGCAGGGCTGCTAATACAAATCACGGGGCCCCGTATAGAGTACCTGACAGCCCCCCCCCAAGAAAATATTAAAGCTATATTTTGCTAAAAATACAATAAAGTCATCAAAGGCAGACACAACATAACTCACAGAATTCCTGCTAAATCTAAAAGATAACACTGAGTTAATAAATAAAGCTTTTTGTGGATAAGGTCTTGGGGCTCATTCACATGGGTGCTGTGGTCTGTACAGTGTGAATCAGTGGTTGATTTAGGTGGCTTGAGCCACGTGGAGCTATAAAAACACAGCTGCAGGTCCTAATTTGACAGGTGTGTGAATTCAGGTGTACAGCCTGAACACAGACAGTGTGCATTCGGGGGCCACTCACATGCACACCTGTCAAATTAGGGCCTGTGGCTGTGTTCATACAGGCGATCCATCCCCATAGAATGACAGGCAGCTCCAGCCCAAAGTCCTCCTTCACACAGCAAGAGTACCTGTGTGAATGAGCCCTTAATTATATTTTCTAACAATTTTTTTTTTAAATAACCCTGTTGGGAAGGGTTATTAAAAAAATGGATCTCTCCAGTGGCGTGCTGTCACTACTGACATCTTCGTCTGGTCTTCTCTCTGGGTTCTTGGGCTCCAGCTGTTTGGTCAAACTGCAATGATATAACTCCTGCGCATGCGTATGGAAGTCACAGTCACATCACAGCTCTCTCAGTGGATTGTATACCGTCTATTGAGAGCGCAATCCACATGTGCCAGTGCTATCCCCGGCTCCTACGTTTAGGAGATATTCACTGTACAGAGGTAAGTCCTATTATAGGCTTACCTGTAGATACAAGATAAAAAATTGAGTTTACTACTGACAGATCAGTTAGTAAATGGTTAAAGGAGTTGATGCATGGATTTGCAGAGGGAACTGACTGTAGGGGAGAAGAAACAATGTTGCATAAGTCAGGAAGCAGTCTGGGGGAGAGGAGTGGGAAGCCCAGCTACATAAAGCACACTAAGCACTGGATAAAATGCAGCTATGGAACTGGTGATCAGCTGTGACTGTGTCAGGCAGACAGAGCAATAGAGCCTGGGAAGTTAGAACTCTGGGATCAGAGAGACAGGGAAACAAACTCACCTAGCAGAGCTAACATTAGAGCCAGCTCTGGGGGGCGCACAGGGAGGGGGGTTAGTGAGGGACAACAAATGTGTCTCTCGCTTCCTCCAGCAGCTAAAAGCTGGCAGCAAGGAGAGGGGGAGAGATGAGCTACTGGAGGAAGAGAGGCACAATTGTCGTCCCTCACTAAACCTCCTCCCTTTTTTGGGCCCCCTTGTGTGCTTGGCCCCCTACAAGAAGACCTGTGGTACCCCCCTATCAGCAGCCCTTGTTAGCTGTAACTGATTGTAAAGTGTTAGCTGGAGTTTGGCTTCAGTTTGTTAGTGTATTTAAATC
Source organism: Lithobates clamitans (assembly GCA_037952925.1). NCBI lineage: Eukaryota > Metazoa > Chordata > Amphibia > Anura > Ranidae > Lithobates > Lithobates clamitans. The sequence goes on along the minus strand of JBBGZY010000357.1, from coordinate 3,382,576 downwards.
TGCTAGTACATTTAAACACTCTCCTCCCACCAAACTGACAATGCTGCCTGTTGTGTCTGTTGCTCCTTCATCCAGAGTGGAGGCTCTCTAATGCAGGAGGTGTGTTACTGGGCAAATCACCAGGTGAAAACAGAGGTGGGAAATGACTAATAACAATATATTACATTTTTGGTTTTGGCTTTAATACGTGATATGTCTAATCACTGGTCACAAAGCAGTACATACAATTCAAATAATAAAACATTCAAATTCCAAATCTTCGCGATCTGAGAAACTCAAATAATACCTATCCTTGAAACCCAGGGGGGCCATGGCATCACTATGCATAACTCTTCTGCTTCATTTCTAAAGCAGCAGTTCGTGGTAGGTCAGCATGTAGACTAACTACAAGTGATGAAATGATTACCTCGCCATACGCTTTCAAATTGATCAATGATCACTACCTAAGTTCTAAGGGACCCATGAGAATTACAGTAACCACATCTAACGTTCCTCTTGCCCGTTCTGCATTATACTTGCTTTTTAGCAGGATATCTAATTGCGCATCTTTTACAACACACACAAGGTAATTCAGGGTATTTCTCCTTCAGCAGCCTATCCTGATAAATTCTCCATTTATTTTTGATTGTTCTTTTTGTTTGCTCAGACACTGGGGAGAGGGTAAAATGCAGAAAAAGAGTGTCATATCTTCTCCTGCCTTGCTACATTCAAGGTCAGCACTTAGCTAAACTCCAATCACTGAGCCTCCTGCATACATTTTCTGCTTGTATCTCAAAAGTTGGTGCATCAGATCAGTTCCCGCATAACCACTGCACCAGACTGGGTATTATAGAATGGATTTATACCATGGATTTGATGGCTTTTAAATGGAATTGAATAAAGCATTCCACGCTTTACCCCTGACTATATGTAATGAGAGCATACAGTATATAAAACCTTTGTGTTTCACATTGCCTTATTTTTTTTCATTCAAATTCAAGCCAAGTGACAGTAGCAAGGGTCTTAAAGCTGAACTCCAGGATAAGCAAACATTGTCAAAATACATAAATCATGTGTATTCTCTCTTGAATATTGGTGTGCTCAGTGTTGCCAACTGTCAGTATTTTTACTAGCAGCCAGTAAAAAACAAGCAATTTTCTCCTGCCAGTAAATGCCAGTAAAAGTAAAAGGTTGCCAGTAAAAAATATGGCTGTGACGCTCGGCTTGGTCCGGAGCCGGCTGAGACCATCCGAGTGCCTTCTACAGTGTGATCGGGCGACTCTGGCAGAGGCGGTGCAATGGAGCCAAGCAGAGCGGCCAGAGCCTCGTGTGCGGGTCTGTGGTATGGGAGCAAGACAGGCTGGGACTGTCAGTGCTGTTTAGCCTGGAGTTGACTGAAGGGACCACTTGGCTTGGAGAGAGACTGTCACTGTGACTCAGGAGGGGACATGTTGTCAGTTAGGTCTCATCCTCATCTGTACTGCTGCACACTGCTGTCAATGTCACTGTGAGAGTCAATTTTATGTGTGTGCCGCCCATTCTAATTTCTTGCCCTCTTGAGTCCTGTCCCTGAGCTACTTACTTGCTATATCGAAAATAGTATAAGAAATATGTTTTTTGCCTAATTATCTACCTTAAATCATATTGCTAATTGCATATTGTATATGTTTGTAGCCTAAATACTCTAATTTGCACTTAAAATTTTTATTTTGGAGCTTTTGGAAATGCCAGTAAACACTTGGCTGTGCCAGTAAATTTTGGGTGTTGTATCAGTAAATTTCAATCTGGTAGGTTGGCAACACTGGGTGTGCTTTATGTAATTCTTGCAGATCTGTGCAGTAATCCAGTGTGAAACGCTTTCTGTAATAAAGACCAGTCACTGCTGCCTTCTCTCCTTGTGCAGGGTGACTGGTCTTGTCTCCGCCCCCTTCTCTAATTTGCTGCAGACAGCCTGTAGTGGGTGGACCTGCTGGGTCCCTCCCACAGCTCTGCCCTCTAGACAGGCTATGTGCAGTAGAGTGATAATATCACCGCTACTTTAGCAAGGTAATACCTGGGTTTGCAAAGGCATTTGAGAAAGTGAATGTGTGTCTTGTGTGTCTATAGAGGGATATATTGATTTTTGTGTCCGGGGTTTAGCTTTAAATCTTGTAGCTGCTGCAACTGGTTAAGCACGCTTAGTTGTTGTGAATAGCAGTAATACATTGGGTGTTGGAAAACACAGTGTTGTTCATTTCTTACCTCCTGATTTAGCCTGCATATATTCTGCTTGATCTCCTCAGCTTCAGCTGCTAAGATTGGGTTAACCAGGCTTATACCTGATTGAAAGGGAGAAGAAAAAATATTAGAACATGTTATGCATTTACATGTGTTGGATGAAATAACACCAGAACATACTGAGCAATACCAGTTATAATGATCAAGTGTTATATTATTTTACTGTAAAACATCTACCCATCAGGAAATCCTGGATGCATAGTTGGATGCTGGGAAATAATTTCTTATGTACACACAATCAACAGTCAGAGACAATTGATGTAATCAATGAAAAGCGATCTATGAATAGAAGACGGGTGGATGATTGGTAGGAAATTGCCTTCCCTTTTCAATCTGCTGTAATTTTCTGTAAAATTCTAAGCAACATGACAACCTGGAGGTGCTCTGTACATTGTTGGTGTATGGAAAGCCCTCAGAAATGTAATTTCCAGCTTATGTGATGGACTCACTGATTTTCCCAGAAGTCTGCGCTAAGATACAAGTCAGATTTTAGGCATCCTCTGCAATAGGCATCCTCTGCACACTGTCACAAGGTGACAACACTCACATATTTATGGTAGATCAACACCCTAGTTTGCTCTCTTAATTTGGACTAAAGATACTTCCCCCTCTTCTCCAATACAAAGAATAGGGGTTTGGAAGTGAACAGAAGATAATTTAAAAAGCTGATAACATTGTTTGAGATTATTATTCAGTGCTCAGGAAGTTACAAAGGATTTCTATCAATGGGTAATGTTACCAAAATGAACCTAACCTGAGAAAGGTAAACTAATGTTTATTACATGTAAGATCTAGTAAGCTGCAACACAGAACATATTTGCTCTTATATATACTTTAAATGCACCAAAATGGTAAGGTCCACTTTTTTGGTGGGAGGCGCCTTCCCATTTTAATGTGCCACTATTTTGTGTTATAGCAACATTCCATAGGATTTTGGGTGCTCGGCATTCTCTGCACTCTTGTCAGAAGGATGGTGATGTAATCCTCTTTAGTATGGAAGACATAGAAAAAGAGTTTAAATTAACTATCTTTTTCCCTCCCCTTCTGTGATTTTTACAGTTTAGTGCAGGAGATCAAAATAAGGGAAGGGGTCCTTAATGAATAGGCAAACATTAAGGGTTTCTTTAGCCTGCTTCCGTCCTATAAACAGGATACCATCTCAGAGCTAGGAACCACAAATGGAAAAGTGGGGCCAAACATTATCTGATATTGAAGCTTCTGTAGTTTTCTGGTTTTCTCAACATTGCGTGTTCTGCCATACTCTCCAGCCAATCTAGACTATAGGCACAACTAGACTACAAAATCTGCCACCAAAACATACAGGCAGAAAAGGATGGAGAGTAAAAACTCAGAATGTAAGACCTAAAGCAGAGGTCTCCAAACCTTTCGGTATGAGGGCTATATCGAATAGTTTACAAATATTCACGGGCCAAAAAAAGTCAGTTTTATAAATTAGTGAAGAAGTCTTACTTGGATCATTTTTGTAATCAGCATGATATGGTTCAACACAACAGAGAAAGGACTATAGTAAAGCAAAGCTAAGAAATTAAAAAAAAAACTTCAGCCTTTTAGAGTTCCCCCTTACATCAAAGCCTCCATCAAAGTTGCCCTTACATAAGAGTCCTCCCTTACATCAGACCAGAGACATAACTAGAACCTTTAGGGCCCCAGTGCAAGGAACCATAAAGGGCCCCCCCCACCGCGGTGGAACGCCAGGGCCCGGTCGCAAGTGCGTTCTTTGTGACCCTGGTAGTTCCACCACTGGTGTATTTTTTTTTCATTTTTTTACCATTTTATTTTATTTATTTATTTTACAATTTTTTTTCATTATTTTTCACAGTTTTTTAGGAGCCCCATTGGGGGGCTTTGGTGAAATATAAGGGGTCTAAACAGACCTCTGATATTTCACCTTTGAGATAGAGAAAGAAGATTGGGGACACAGCCCTCAATCTCCATCTCTGAAGCCTCAGCTGTACACAATGAACGGACAGGAATAGTTCTATACAGAGATTCCAGTTCATTCACAATCAGAAGCATAGTAAACACAGTTTACTATGCCTTAGTTATGAATGGACAGAGTGAGTGATTGGTACAGATCACTGACTCTATTCATTCACTCAAGACGGGGCTGGTAAATGACACATTTAGTGGCTTCTTTCCCGCTCTCCCTCCTGACAGATCCCCTGCAGCAGGTGGGAGAGGGGAGGGGGGAACCTGGCAGTACTGCAGCAGATGAGATTGGGGGGAGTACACAGGAGCTCAGGACAGCAGGATGTAGATAGGAGGGGCAGCATGTAGAGGAAACAATCCCCCACATTTCCCCCTGCAGCTGCTTAAAGGCTCCTCGGTGCTGTCATTTTGTAGGGCAAAGGGCTCCAGCTCCCCTATGTCCGTCTCTGATGTCAGATATGTGGGACTGGCTCCGTTCCACTCTTTTCCCTGGCAACTGACCCTGGCATCACTAGAGGGGCAGGTCTCTAGCAAGCGGAAGCTGAGTGGGTACAATGGTGCGGCCTCTTTTATAGGGCATTAGAGTAGCCAAGGGGGCAATTTCCCCCCCCGCCCAGTTCGCCCCTGCCTCCTCCAGCAACAACCTGCTGGACCTTCTCCCCCTCCAACAACTACCTGGTGGACCCTCTCCTCCACCAACAACCACCTTGGGGACCCTTCTATTCCACCAACCACCCCAAGGCCCTCTCTTCCACTGCTGACCAATCCAGGGCCCTTTCCTTCTCCACCAATCATCCTGGGGCCCGCTCCCCCTCTGCAAACCACCCAGGGGCCCTCTCCTTCTTCTCCAAACACCCAGGTGCCCTCTCCACCTCCCCCAGCCTCCCAGGGGTCCTCTCTTCCTCCAACAGCCATCCTGGGGCCCCCTCCTTTTCTACCAACCATCCTGGGGCTCCCTTCAACCACTCTGGGGCCCCTCACTCCCCTTTTCTCAGCAGATACCCCAAATATGTGACCAGGCTGCAGAGTGACCAGTCGGGTGTGTGATTACCCGTATGTTCCAGGGCTAGGATGGAGGGCCTCCTCCCAGAAGATGGTGTACTCATCAGCCATTGTCGGATTAGAGCCAGCAGGACTTGATCACTGCCACCAGCACAGCGGCAAACACCGCATGGGCCCCGCAACAGCCGAGCATTGCGGACTAACCTGGAAACTGCGTCCTACTACCGCTGGGACACGCCCACCGCCCAACTCCTCCAATAGAATAACATTGGACGGCCAATCTCTGGGCACTAAAGGTTGGGTGAGTGTCAGCACACAACAGCGACACCTGGCGGCCACGGAGGGAACTGCAGCGCACTGCTCCAATCATTACAGTATCTCACAAAAGTTAGTACACCCCTCACATTTTTGTAAATATTTTATTATATCTTTTCATGTGACAACACTGAAGAAATTACACTTTGCTACAATGTAAAGTAGTGAGTGTACAGCTTGTATAACAGTGTAAATCTGCTGTCCCCTCAAAATAACTTAACACACAGCCTTTAATGTCTAAACCGCTGGCAACAAAAGTGAGTACACCCCTAAGTAAAAATGTCCAAATTGGGCCTAAAGCAGTGGTCTCAAAGTACCGGCCCGCGGGCCATTTGCGGCCTGCGGACTGGTTATAAATGGCCCGCCGAGCAGGGCGCTCTCTGATGTGTGAAGTTGGGGAGGTGTGGGCGGCCGGGCATCCATCGCTACATGGCAGCGAACAGCGAGGGGCCGGCTGAAGGCAGATAAGCCCGAGAGCCCGGGACTCTGGAGAAGAGCTCCACCGTGGCACCGCCTCCTCCTTGACCTCCTCCCCTGACCCCGCCTTCCCTAGGAGGCACAAACGGGCGCAGTGTACCCCATGCTTCAAGTTCCTCTGCGCGCTCTGATGTGAGGCCCGAAGCTGGAGGACAGGCTCGCCGCTCACTGGGGACATAGAGCTGTCACAGAGGACAGGAGGCACAGGCTGCTGCGGGAGCCGCTGGAATTGGACGGATCGAAGCAGGAGACTGGCATCATGGTATGGAAGGTACTGTCTGTCATCATCATACACACCTGCAGACAGAGACTGGGACAGAGGTGGGACTGCAGGGACAGGGCTAGGGGTCTCTCATCTCCCCCCAACTCCCCCCTCCCTCTCTCTAAGCCCCCCTCCCCCCTCTCTTAGCCCCCCTCCCTTCTCTCTCAGCCCCCCTCTCTCTAAGCCCCCCTCCCTTCTCTCTCAGCCCCATCTCTCTCTAAGCCCCCCTCCCTTCTCTCTCAGCCCCCCTCTCTCTAAGCCCCCCTCCCTTCTCTCTCAGCCCCTCTCCCTTCTCTCTCAGCTCCCCCTCTCTCAGCCCCCTCTCTCCAAGCCCACCTCACTTCTCCCTCAGCCCCCCCTCTCTCCAAGCCCCTTCCCTTCTCTCTCAGCCCTTCCCCCTCTCTCAGCCCCCCTCTCTCTAAGCCCCTCTCCCTTCTCTCTCAGTCCCCCTCCCTTCTCTCTCAGCTCCCCCTCTCTCCAAGCCCACCTCACTTCTCCCTCAGCCCCCCCTGTCTCCAAGCCCCCTCCCTTCTCTCTCAGCCCTTCCCCCTCTCTCAGCCCCCCTCTCTCTAAGCCCCCCTCCCTTCTTTCTCAGCCCCCCTCTCTCTAAGCCCCCTCCCCTCCCTCTCAGCCCCTCCCCTCTCACCCCCTCTCAGTCCCCCCCTCGATTAGCCCCCCTCCGTTCTCTCTTAGCCATCCCTATACTCTCAGCCCCCCTCTCTCTCAGCCATCCCCCTCTCCCTAAGCCCCCCTCCTTTCTCGCCCACCCGTCTCTCTCAACCATCCCCCCTCTCTCAGCCCTCCCTATTCTCTCAGCCCCCCTCTCGCTAAGCCCCCTAACTTCTCTCCTAGCCCTCCCTTTTCTCTCAGCCCCCCTCTCTCAGCCCTCCCTATTCTCTCAGCCCACCTGTCTCTATCAGCCCACCCATCTCTATCAGCCCCCCTCTCTTAGCCCTCCCTCTCTCAGCCCCCACTCTCTTAACCCCCCTCTCTCTCAACCCTCCCTCCTACCTCTCTCTCTCAGCCCACCCGTCACTCTCAGCCCACCGGTCACTTACAGCAAACTTGGCTCATCTAACACAGAGCAAACTATGCCAAGCATCTGGCAGTAAGCAGTGCCTGGTAGCAAGCAGCAGCTACAACTGTATATAGTTTATTGTTTTTGAAGTTTAAAAAGTTTGCATGCGGCCCCCATGGGATATAAATATTTGTTATGTGGCCCTCAGGTAATTTGAGTTTGAGACACCTGGCCTAAAGTGTCAATATTTTGTGCGGCCACCATTATTTTCCAGCACTGCATTAACCCTCTTGGGCATGGAGTTCACCAGAGCTTCACAAGTTGCCACTGGAGTCCTCTTCCACTACTCCATGATGACATCATGGAGCTGGTGGATGTTGGAGACCTTGCGCTCCTCCACCTTCCCTTTGAGGATGCCCCACAGATGCTCAATGGGGTTTAGGTCTGGAGACATGCTTGGCCAGTCCATCACCTTTACCCTCAGCTTCTTTAGCATGGCAGTGGTTGTCTTGGAGGTGTGTTTGGGGTCGTTATCATGTTGGAATACTGCCCTGTGGCCCAGTCTTTGAAGGGAGCAGATCATGCTCTGCTTCAGTATGTCACAGTACATGTTCGCATTCATGGTTCCCTCAATGAACTGTAGCTCCCCAGTACCGGCAGCACTCATGCAGCCCCAGACCATGACACTCTTACCACCATGCTTGACTGTAGGCAAGACACACTTGTCTTTGTACTCCTCACCTGGTTGGGCCACACACGCTTGACACCATCTGAACCAAATAAGTTTATCTTGGTCTCTTCAGACCACAGGACATGGTTCCGGTAGTCCATGTCCTTAGTTTGCTTGTCTTCAGCAAACTGTTTGCGGGCTTTCTTGTGCATCATCTTTAGAAGAGGCTTCCTTCTGGGATGATGAAGTGTGCAGCGTATGGTCTAAGCACTGACAGGCTGACCCCCCCACCCCTTCAACCTTTGCAGCAATGCTGGCAGCACTCATAAGTCTGTTTCCCAAAGACAACCTCTGGATATGACGCTGAGCATGTGCAGTCAACTTCTTTGGTTGACCATGGCGAGGCCTGTTCTGAGTGGAACCTGTCCTGTTAAATCACTGTATGGTCTTGGCCATCGTGTTGCAGCTCAGTTTCAGGGTCTTGGTAATCTTTTTTATAGCCTAGGCCATCTTTATGTAGAGCAACAATTCTTTTTTTCAGACCCTCAGAGAGTTCTTGGCCATGAGGTGCCATGTTGAACTTCCATTGACCAGTATGAAAGCGTAAGAGCAATAATACCAAATTTAATACACCTACTCCCCATTAACACCTGAGATCTTGTAACACCAAGTTACATGACACTGGGAAGGAAAATGGCTAATTGGGCCCAATTTGGACATTTTCACTTAGGGGTGTACTTACTTTTGTTGCCAGCAGTTTAGACATTAATGGCTGTGTGTTGAGTTATTTTGAGGGGGCAGCAAATTTACACTGTTATACAAGCTGTACATTCATTACTTTACATTGTAAAAAAGTGTCTTCAGTGTTGTCAATAATGTTGTTGATATAATCAAATATATAGAAAAGTGTGAGGGGTGCACTCACTTTTGTGAGATACTGTATATCCTTGTATCTAAAGCAATCTTCTATGTGGGAGATTTCCCTTACTGCTCCCCTCTAAATGTTGCACCCAGGGCAACCTCACCGGCTACGTCACTGTATATATAATTTAAATAAAATGTTTTTTGCTCTGAACTAAAGTGGAGTTTCACACATATTTTGTTTGCTAGAAAATGATAGGTGCTATTTAATATCATAAATCCAGTGTTACCTGCTTATTAGCTATGTAAAGCATAAGGTGGCTCAGTTGGATGTGCTAGTAAGCAAAGTCATTTAACATACAGCAAAAGCAGCTGCTTTCTTTTTTTTTCTTTTTGGAAGATGTGAGGGCATTTCCCTGTAGTGGCTTCTGTCATACTTATAAATTGAGAACATCCATTTACTTTGCTTAATTAGCAGAGACACAAGAGATAGTTAATTTGCCACACTGGATATCTCTAAAGGGGGAAAAGCAGGACAGATATAAAGAGAATATTAGCAGGCACTGCTGAGTCATAGAAGATATGATGGAAAGTTGGGGATTTATTTTTACCATCAAGTGTAACAGCATTTTATCCTTTCATGACATTCATTTTGATCCCGAGCTTTTTGTAGTTTGTCGCTTTGATTTCTAATGTGTGTCTGCTTTCAGCCATGACCCTGCATGCCTTTTTTTTATAGCAATGACATAACATAATTTCCCTTTTAGAAATATGTAATCTCAGTTACTGCAAAATAATATACACGCTCCACCATTGCCCTTTCTCATACTGCAAGGAACTGAGCTGCAGACGCAAAGGACAAGTTCAAATTTAGTAAAAAGATAACTAGCACCTTATCCTAGCTCCCTGACTTAAATTAGGCTCATACTCCAAGCGTCTCTGACAACAGCCCTGTTCCAGTCTAATGGGGGGGCCACTTCACATATTTGGACAGTGGTAAAAGAAATTTCTGACTGGTAAACAGTAGAGGAGGCTGCAGCTTTTATTTTGATGGAAAGTAAGCACTTAGATCGGGGTTTCTAAGTTAGTTTAGGTTAGGAGGCTAGGGAGAGTGAACATATTAATAAAATATATAAAGGACCACTATGCCTAATGTCTCATGCACACTGGGCAATTAGCCTGTCTGCTTCAAATCCTGGTGTTTGCGGACACCCAGGAGGCACAAGTGCAGCTTCTAGTCCCACTGCCTGTGGCCTGTCAAAATCTTTCACAGGCTATATTACACTGCAGCTGGAAACTGTAACAGATGAATACTGGCATTTAGGGCTGTATGCGTACAGGGAAGAATGCACAGAGCATAAGAAATCTACATTTTGGCTATATGGCCCAGAACACGTACAGCCCTCAACACGAGTACCATTCAGTCCAACTCCCAGCCACAGCATATTTCATCCCATCATAGATTTTAACAGGCTGGACACTGCACCTGTGCCCCATGGCTACCTGGAAATGCTGGGATTTAATACACGGGGACTTAACGTCCAGTGTGCATAAGGACTTACAGGAAAAGTTACATAATATAACATAATATAACAGACCTACTGACGCTGTAGGAATCAATTTATCTTTTCACCGACGATTCACACATTTTTCATATTGGATTCAATTGGGAAAATGTGTGAATCCTGAGTAAAAGCTGCATGAATCTTGGATGAAAAAATGATAAATTCACCCCTTTGTGACTATTCTGAAACTCATTTGGCAAAAGGTGGCAGTTAGGGATGAACAAATCTTTTAATATTCAGAAATTCTAGATTTGCAAGTTTCCAACTTCAGACTATTTTCTTATTTGGTGTGAATATTTTTCTACATTTCCTTTTGCTGTGCTGTATTGAGGACATACAAGGAGCTGATATTAAAGTAAAACAAACAAAAAAACAAAAACAAAAGCAAAAAACAAAGTTTCACATCAGACCAGTAACATTAGGATAAAAGGTAGGCAGGCTTAAATATATGAAAAAAAGTTTCAAATATTTTTTGAGAACCTGCATAGAGGAAAATGAACTGACGTACATGCAGCAACAGAGATAAGGACACAAGGCTGCTTGACATAAATGGAAATATATTGTATATACATGAGGAGCCTGTGGCAAGCATGCATAGTGGCAGTGGGTAAGTTTCACTGATGATGATGGGTCTTATGATGTCAATGAGAGGCAGCTGAAAATTGTCACTCCACCAGGACTGATTCATTTTAACAAAAGTAAATCTCTCCATAGGTCACATTCCACCCCTCTTGTGGCTACTTACATTTTTGGGGATATTGTTTTTGGGGCATTAGGCACGTGGGGAGCAGATGAAGTTGTATGTCTTCTCTTCCCTAGCTCATAATATGCTTCAGTTACCTAAATCATTTAGATATTTGGCCTCAGAGCCTGTTACTCGCCATGCTTCTGCAAAGAATGTTGAGGGGTAGATGGATGCAGAGATGATAGCTGTGTGTTGGGGAGGAGAGCTGCATGCTGCAGAGAGGTGGGTGTAGGGGTGAATGATGGCGGGGAAAGGGATGCAGAGGTAAGAGCTGTGGATAAGACCCCTTTCACACTGGGGTGCTTTGCAGGAGCAACAGCGCTAAAAATAGCGCCTGCAAAGCGTCCTGAAGGAGCCGCTGCTGTCTCTTCAGTGTGAAAGCCCGAGTGTTTTCACACTGGAGCGGTGCGCAGGCAGGACGGTAAAGAAAGTCCAGCTAGCAGCATCTTAGGAGCGATGAAGGAGCGGTGTGTATACTGCACCTCCACCGCCCCATTGAAATCAATGGGGCAGCGTTGCTATACTGCAGCAGTAGCACTTTGCGGGTGGTCTTAATCCTTTTTTGGCCGCTAGCGGGGGTTAAAAGCACCCCGCTAGCGGCCGAATACCCCCGCAAATATGAAGGGTATAAGAATTGTGGTATACATGTTTTGTCCAAACAGTAAGTAGGCTTAAGTTGAATTTAAATATAAAACTCCAAAGCATTGGTAGTTCAAAAGGCTTGTGACACGATTACTAAAATTCTGAAATATCCAAACATACTTGTAATACAAATATGAGGCAGAAGACTGCTGAAGTTTATATGCAAACAGATCATTAAATTTATTAGTCTATTTGAAAACTCCTACAATTTGTTGTTGCTCAGATGGGAATTTCACTTGTGTTCTGATGGGTCTTAGCTAAAGTTCACTTCTACTGCGCACACATAAAAATTAATTTAACTGCGTGAAATCCTCAATAGACTAGATATTCCCAAATTAACAAAAATAGATATACAAACACTAGAGAATTAGAAAAGGTTAGAGGAAATCCAAGACACAATTGGTACTACCGGTATTATTTAGGATTTATATAGCGCCAACAGTTTGTGCAGCGCTTTACAATTAAACATGTGCAGTGCGTTTCATTCCGAATTAAAATTTGGACACATTTTTTGTCTGAATTACAATAGTAACAAATTTAAATGAGTTCAAAATAAGAAAAAAGAAATCGGACGAAATTCTAATTCGAATTGATTCAAATAGTTTTCAAAATTTCAAATTAATTTTTAATCGTTTTCAAATAGTTTTCAATTACAAATAGTTTTTAATTTGTTTTCCAATTTCTGAAAAGAAAATAAAGGAATAGAACTGAATATAATGAATAGAAATAGAGTAAAATAGAATATAAAACAAAACAAAATAGAATATAAAACAAAAGAACAGAATAAAATATAAGAAAATAAAGGAATAGAACTAAATATAATGAATAGAAATAGAGTAAAATAGAATATAAAACAAAACAAAATAGAATATAAAACAAAAGAACAGAATAAAATATAATAGAAAATAAAGGAATGGAGTAGAATAAAAAATAGAATTAAATAGAAAGAATATAACCATCTTCTAAAATTCAATAGAAATAGAATAGAAGGGAATAGAATAAAATAGAAAAGAATAGAATGAAATAAAAAAAAGAATAGAATAAATTAGACTATAACCATCCTTTGAAATTTTAATTTCAAATAGAATACATTTGAATAATATAGAAAAGAATAGAATAGAATAGGAAAAAAAGAAAGGAATAGAATAAAAAAGAATAGATTAGAATAAAAAAGAAAGAATGTAACCATCTTCTGAAATTCAAATTTCAAATAGAATACATTTGAAGTGAATACAATAGAAAAGAATTGAATAGAAAATAAAAGAATAGAATTCAATAAACAATCAAATAGAATAGAATAGAAAGAATATAACTATTTCCCAAAATTCAAATATAATCAATTCGAATAAGATAGAAAATAATAGATTCGATTAGAATAGAAAATAATACAATAGAAAAAAATAATATAACCATCTTCTGAAGTTCAAATTTTGAATAGAATAAATTTGACTTTGAATAGAAAAGAATAGAATAGAATAGAACTAAAAAAATAGAATAGAAAAGAGTAGTATAGAATAGAATAAAGAAACAGAAAAGAATAGAAAAGAATAGAAAGTGTCTAACAATATAACCATTTTCAGAATAACAAATAACAGTACAGAATAGAAAAAAACAAAAGAATAGACTAGATTAGAATAGAGACAATATAAGCATCTTCCAAAATTCTAATAGAAATAATTTAAGTTTGAATAGAATATAATAGAAAAGAAAAGAATAGAAAAGAAAATTAAAGAATAGAATATAAAAAACAATAGAATAGAATGGAATAAAAAGAATATAACCATCATCCAAAATTGGAATTTCGAAAAAAATAAATTTGATTTTGAATGGAATTAGATTTGAATGCAATTCGAATGAAATTCGATTCAAATTGAAATTAAATTAGAATATAATTTGAATCGATTTGAATTCGGAAAATTAGAATCGACTGGAATTTGAAAAAATTTGAATTATTCAAATACTAATAAATTAAACATATTTTGAAAACGAATTAAACAAATTTAACTAAACTAATTTATGTAAATAACACATGGAAACTAAACAAAACATTTTTTTTCATTCTGCACATGTCTATTTACAATATAATAAAAAAATTAAAGTGCATGTCCAACCAAAAATGCTCTTATTTTGGATAGAGTGGAAAAGGAATAGAACCCCTGTGTCAGGAGCATGTAGCGTTCCTTGCTTCATCACAGCTGCTGGTCTCATTCAAGCATCCTGGTTTTGATTGTGATGCATTCTCCCTGTCCACCTGCCACAGAGGGGTAGCTGTGGACATGGTATACTTGGACTTTGCAAAAGCGTTTGACACAGTTCCCCACATAGAGCTAATGTGTAAGGTAAAGTCTACAGGCTTGGAAAGATCCGTTTGTAGTTGGATAGAAAACTGGCTAAAAGACAGAATTCAGAGAGTAGTGGTTAATGATTCTTACTCTGAATGGTCTAAGGTTATCAGTGGTGTACCCCAAGGTTCAGTGTTGGGACCCTTACTTTTTAATACCTTTATTAATGATATAGGGTCTGGGATTAAAAGTACCATTTCTGTCTTTGCAAATGACACTAAGCTATTCAGTGGAATAACGTCCTTACATGATGTCTCCAATTTACAAGCCGACCTCAATGCACTGTCCAATTGGGGAACTAAGTAGCAGATGAGGTTTAATGTTGATAAATGTAAAGTTATGCGCTTGGGGGCTAAGAATTTGCATGCATCATATATACTAGGGGGAGTACAACTGGGGGAATCAATGGTGGAGAAGGATCTGGGGGTTTTGGTAGATTATAAGCTGAATAATAGCATGCAATGCCAAGCTGGGTTTCCAAAGTGAGCCTTTCTTGTATTAACCACTTGCCGACTGCCTCACGCAGATATCCTGAATGGCACGGGCAGGAAAAATCACATTTCTGGTACGTGATCTGCCTTCCGCGGGCGGCGGGTCCGATCGGACCCCCCCGGTGCCTGAGGCGGTTGGCTTCTGTCCGGGAGCGATCAGAGGTGAGGGGGAGACCATCCATTCGTGGCCCCCCCCTCGCGATCGCTCCCAGCCAATGAGATTCTTCCTCTGCTGCTGTATAGTAAACAGAAGCAGAGGAAGTGAAGTCATCTCTCCTCGGATCGGTATTTTCCGCTCCGGCGCCAAGGAGAGAAGACATCTGAGTGAGTTGCACAACACAACACACACAGTAGAACATGCCAGGCACACATAACACCCCCATCACCCCCCGATCCCCCCCAGATCACCCCCTGATCACCCCCTAATCACCCCCCATCACACTGACACCAAGCAGTTTTTTTTTTTTTCTGATTACGGCATTGGTGTCAGTTTGTGACAGTTAGAATTGGTAGCCCCCCCTTTAGGTCTAGGGTACCCCCCTAACCCCCATAATAAAGTTTTAACCCCTTGATCACCCCCCGTCACCAGTATCACTAAGCGATCATTTTTCTGATCGCTGTATTAGTGTCACTGGTGACGCTAGTTAGGGAGGTAAATATATAGGTTCGCCGTCAGCTTTTTATAGCGTCAGGGACCCCCATATACTACCTATTAAAGGTTTTAACCCCTTGATTGCCCCCTAGTTAACCCTTTCACCAGTGATCACCGTATAACTGTTACGGGTGACGCTGGTTAGTTAGTTTATTTTTTATAGTGTCAGGGCACCCGCCGTTTATTACCTAATAAAGGTTTAGCCCCCTGATCGCCCGGCGGTGATATAACTTAGGTTTTAGGGTCAGATAGGGTCTGCATCACCCCAGGCAGCGTCAAGTTAGCGCCAGTACCGCTAACACCCACGCACGCAGCATACACCTCCCTTAGTGGTATAGTATCTGAACGGATCAATATCTGATCTGATCAGATCTATACTAGCGTCCCCAGCAGTTTAGGGTTCCCAAAAACGCAGTGTTAGCGGGATCAGCCCAGATACCTGCTAGCACCTGCGTTTTGCCCCTCCGCCTGGCCCAGCCCAGCCCACCCAAGTGCAGTATCAATCGATCACTGTCACTTACAAAACACTAAACACACATAACTGCAGCATTTGCAAAGTCAGGCCTGATCCCTGCGATCGCTAACAGTTTTTTTGGTAGTGTTTTGGTGAACTGGCAAGCACCATCCCCAGGCAGCGTCAGGTTAGCGCCAGTACCGCTAACACCCACGCACGCACCGTACACCTCCCTTAGTGGTATAGTATCTGAACGGATCAATAT
This sequence comes from Lithobates clamitans, assembly GCA_037952925.1. Lineage (NCBI taxonomy): Eukaryota > Metazoa > Chordata > Amphibia > Anura > Ranidae > Lithobates > Lithobates clamitans. Next base: position 3,366,609 of record JBBGZY010000357.1, on the reverse strand, counting down.
CTGATCCAATCAGATCTATACTAGCGTCCCCAGAAGTTTAGGGTTCCCAAAAACGCAGTGTTAGCGGGATCAGCCCAGATACCTGCTAGCACCTGCGTTTTGCCCCTCCGCCCGGCCCAGCCCTGCCCACCCAAGTGCAGTATCGATCGATCACTGTCACTTACGAAACACTAAACGCATAACTGCAGCATTCGCAGAGTCAGGCCTGATCCCTGCGATCGCTAACAGTTTTTTCGGTAGCGTTTTGGTGAACTGGAAAGCAACAGCGGCCTAGTCAAACCAGCACTGCAGTAACACTTGGTGACATGGCGAGTCCCATAAGTGTAGTTCAAGCTGGTGAGGTGGCAAGCACAAGTAGTGTCCTGCTGCCACCAAGAAGAAGACAAACACAGGCCCTTCGTGCCCATAATGCCCTTCCTGCTGCATTCGCCAATCTTATTTTAATTGGGAACCCACCACTTCTGCAGCGCCCGTACTCTCCCCATTCACATCCCCAACCAAATGCAGTCGGCTGAATGAGAGGCATTTTCTTTATGTCCTCCCGAGTACCCCTACCAAACGAACCCCCCAAAAAAGATGTTGTGTCTGCAGCAAGCGCGGATATAGGCATTGGTGAATGCATTGGTGAATGTTTTGAACGCTACCATACACTAATTGAGTAAAATTAATCAAAAACTGTGTCTGCGCTAAACTAAGAATCAATAATAAAAATATGTGAAAAAAGCAAATATAAGAAATTAAAAAATACAAACAATAAATATAACAATCATACGTGCTATCAATCTGTGATATATAATCAAGGTGCAACATGCATAAAATACAAAATCCATGTGCTCATAGAAGTATCAAAAGTGTATTCACTAAAGTGATTGCAAAGTTCATAAAGTTCATAAATAGCAAACGCAAAGTTCATAAATAGCATAACTCAAAGTGCATAGATATAATGTCCATTATAAGTGATATCCATCGTGCTCATCCAAAACAGTGTGTACAGGGATATAAAGCATGCTTCAGTGCTCTCCAGTGACCCCCAACAGCATATGCGCTCACCTCTGAGCGTGTGACACAGTAACTAAACTATGTCTAAACACGCATGGGAGCCACTCCTGGGCTCTAAAAGGTATGCAGGCGCTGACCTCCAACTGCTCGGTTATACTGAATGCCAGTGCTGGAATTCTGCCAGTCTGCTGCCTCTCCCCACGCCTGGGTCTTTGATAAAAAGCAGAGAGGGGATGGAGCTTGAGAAACTGGTTGCTGATCACAGTTTCGGAGGCCATGGAATGCCCAGGTGGCACAAACCCCCCCAAATAACCCTATTTTGGAAAGTAGACACCCCAAGCTATTTGCTGAGAGGTATAGTGAGTATTTTGCAGACCTTACTGTTTGTCACAAAGTTTTGAAAATTGAAAAAAGAAAAAAAAAATATTTTCTTGTCTTTCTTCATTTTCAAAAACAAATGAGAGCTGCAAAATACTCACCATGCCTCTCAGCAAATAGGTTGGGGTGTCTACTTTCCAAAATGGGGTCATTTGGGGGGGGGGTTGTGCCACCTGGGCATTCCATGACCTCCGAAACTGTAATAGGCAGTGAAGAGTGAAATCAAAAATTTACGCCCTTAGAAAGCCTGAAGGCGGTGCTTGGTTTTCGGGGTCCCGTACGCGGCTAGGCTCCCAAAAAGTCCCACACATGTGGTATTCCCATACTCAGGAGAAGCAGCTAAATGTATTTTGGGGTGCAATTCCACATATGCCCATGGCCTGTGTGAGCAATATATCATTTAGTGACAAATTTGTGCAAAAAATAAAAATAAAAATATTGTCACTTTCCCGCAACTTGTGTCAAAATATAAAATATTCCATGGACTCAACATGCCTCTCAGCCAATAGCTTGGGTGTCTACTTTCCAAAATGGGGTCATTTGGGGGGGTGTTGTGCCATCTGGGCATTTTATGGCCTTCAAAACTGTGATAGGTAGTGAGGAGTGAAATCAAAAATTTACGCCCTTAGAAATCCTGAAGGCGGTGATTGGTTTTCGGGGCCCCGTACGCAGCTAGGCTCCCAAAAAGTCCCACACATGTGGTAACCCCGTACTCAGGAGAAGCAGCTGAATGTAGAAATAAAAGTAGAAAATATCATTTTTTTTCTAAATTTTCAGTCTTTTTCCGTTTATAGCGCAAAAAATAAAAAGCGCAGAGGTGATCAAATACCATCAAAAGAAAGCTCTATTTGTGGGAAAACACATTTAGGGGGGCCCACACAGGTGCTTCAGTGTATACTATAGAGGTGTCTCCATCTGTGAAGCTTGTAGAAAACAGGTACGTATTCAAGCTTGACAAAGGACACTAAAAATTCTACATCTTGGAACTTGGAACAAAATAGACAATTGTACCCCACTTCCAAGCAATGTTGCATATTTCTAGTTCTGCTATCAAATATCTGTGTGCTAAGTATACCTTTTTCTTTTCACATAGGGGATCAAAGACTCGGAGGACACCCCTCATCCGAGGAGACCAGAGCCCCCCCACCTCTTGAAGAAGGGGAAATACCCCCAACACAAGAAGAGCAGGAGGAGGAAGACATGGTGGAACTAGCCACCACAACAGGTGAGTGTCTGCGACCACAGGCTCAGGTAAGAGATGGATGCCGGCATATTTATAATACCTATTTTTTTTTGGTTTCTCTCTTTTTAGGTGATCATGATGTTGTGGATCCTGATCCTTTCACCTCGGAAAGTGCCCAGATCCTGATTGGGAAGATCATAGGGTGTAATGTTGCCTTGGAAAACATCACTAAAAACATCAATGATGTTATTAATAAAAATAAAAACATCATTGATGTTTTGGGGAGAGTTTAAAACCCCTCCAAAGCCCTTTCTTTCATGGTGTACTACAATTTTAATTTTTTTTCGCAAATTGTAGAAAAGCCAAATTTGGAGGATGCACACAGTGTGCCAACATGTGCTATCTGCCATCACGGGAGATCAATGGAAGCACATGTTGACATTCGGCTATTTGTGTGCATCTTCCAAATTTGGCTTTTCCGGGGGTGACTTCACCCCATCTGAACGCAATATCAAACACAGTTCCTAAATACTTATGTCTGATATTGCCTTCAAGTTCTACCAAATGTGAACTTTGTAAGTTCAAGATTTGTGTCTTGTTGGTTTGAAACATGACTGTTTTATCTTAAATGGACATTTGTACAGTTCCTAATGCCACCCCAAAAATTGTTATACAACAAACATGTTGGTTTGTTTTAAAAACCTTTTCTAAATGCACATGTGATTGTGCTGGTATTAAAAAGATTGTTATTAATCAAGAATGTGTGGATACTTGTCTAAACGCTACAACACTTTTGTGGTGCTCCAATTGCTGCTTTATGTAACAATAGGGGTTATTTAAAAAGGGCCAATCCACTTTGCACTACAAATGCAGTTTCAGTGCAGTTTCAAGTGCACTTGAAGTGCAAAGTGTCTTTGCCTTTAGTAAATAACAACCAACAGCGCTTTGTAAGGTTACACAATCACGCCATTTTCAGGACTCACCACATTTCTGTCAGGGTCAGCTAAAACAAACACAAGCAGTAAATGTCAATAAAGATTTGCTTAATTTGTTTTTTTATTTGATAAAGGTTTTACACATTGTCTGGCATATTGATGGCCCACCTACCCGCAAAGAACTCAAGGTATCTTAGCTGGACATCATGGGCACTCAAGGAGGGCAAGCCAGGACGGCCACTTTCAAGCGCCGTCAGGGTTGTTTCATTTATCATTCCGGCCTCAGGCCCAACTGAGCCAGCATAGTTGGCAGAATGTTGACGTAAAAAGTTATGTAGCACACAGCACGCCAGGATAATATGATTTAGTTTATACTCCGCCATATGTATGGGTGTCAGAAATAGGCGGACCGGCTGGCCATGATTCCAAATGTGTTCTCCACCACTCTTCTGGTTCTGGCCAGCCGGTAATTAAAAACCCTCTGGTCCGGGGTGAGGGTCCTCATCGGGAATAACCGCATAAGATGGTCCCCCAGCGCAAATGCTTCATCCGCAACGAAGATGAATGGGAGTCCTTCCACATTTTCTTCTGGAGGTGGCAAGTCCAAGCTGCCATTCTGGAGATGCCTGTAAAACTCCGTCTTGGCGATGACTCCACCATCGGACATCCGGCCATTCTACCCCACGTCCACATACAGGAACTCGTAATTAGCCGGCACCACTGCCAACATCACAATACTATTGAACCCCTTATAATTATAATGGTACGACCCCGAGTTGGGTGGTGGGACGATGTGGACGTGTTTCCCATCAATTGCCCCTCCCCAGTTAGGAAAGTCCCACCGCTGGGCAAAGTGGGAGGCCACAGTCTACCATTCCTGTGGCGTGGAAGGAAACTGTTGAGTAAAACAAAAAAAATGAGCCTTTTTGCACATAAACATGGAAAGCAGATTAGACACAAACATTCTTGGCCAAAATCAAGATAACATTTATTAATGGGAATTTTTAAAGACCAAAGTATAAGGTACACCTATCATATCCCCCCCCCCCCCCTGTCATGGGCCATTTTTAACATTATAGGGGGGAGCTCTTGGACAGGTAACCCTCTCCACTTCATTGGGAGATGAATGCCTAAATAATGGGTATTACTTTGAACAGACCCTCCTTAGTTACATTATTGGCAGCCCACTGGACAGGTAAGAAGTGTCATAATACAAAGATATAAATACACATTGTACACATTTGAGCACATTTTGACATTCTTCTATTACCTAGCAAGATAATAATAGTATAAAAAAACTTTAAACAGTACAATTTGAAAGTATACAGGCAAGCCCTTGCACTACATGCTTTGGGGAATTCATCCATACATCTGACCACAAAAGAGGTGGGTATAGTGTGTCTGGGTTTGGCAAAGTCAGCAGATAGATGATTGAGGATAGATAGAGAATTGGTATCAGCTAACTTAGCAGTTGGGGGGAGGGAGGGTTCCAAATGATTTGGGGACCACCCAAAAAAGCCTCTGGCACTCTGCCTGAATTTAAAGCACAAATCACATTTAAAAACATTTTAGGGGGTGTTTGGGGTACTACTATGGAGCTGATAAAATACATTGTTAAGTGACTACATGAGGTGAATATAGGGCCAGGAGAGCATGCTGGGGAGGTAAGTGAAGGCAAATATATGTATGAAGGACAAAAAAAAATTACATAACAATCCAGCATGCATGAGAACAAAGGGGACATTCACAGCATATTCCAATCATGGTAATTCGGGAATAAGGAAAGAAAGACAATATATTATCAAACATTAAATACAATAAAATGTGATGTTAAAGGATAAAAATCTTACCTTAATATACTCCTTCTGCAGGACCTGAATGATGGCAGAACAGGTCTCTGGAATAATGATCCCCAGAGCCTGGGGGGAGATGCCTGTCGAGAACTTCAAGTCCTGCAGGCTTCTCCCCGTCGCCAAGTACCGCAGGGTGGCGACGAGCCTCTGCTCCGGAGTGATGGCTTGCCTCATGCAGGTATCCTGCCTGCTGATATAGGGGGTCAGCAAAGCCAACAAACGGTGAAATATGGGGTCCGTCATCCGGAGAAAGTTCCTGAAATCATCAGGATTTCTCTCACGGATCTCACGGAGCAAAGGCATGTGACAGAACTGGTCACGCTAAAGCGACAATTCTTGGTCCATGAACTCCTCCCCACCCTGTACATCAAGTGGACTTGTGTCAAGGTCAGGACCCCAACACCAAGCCCCCGCACAGCACGAACTCTACGAGGAGTACGTATACGCAACATGGCTAGAAAACGGTTGGCTGCTCAGAACGAGGTAACAGAACGCACTGAAGAACAGCAAGGCCTGTGAAGAGCGACCTGAAAAACAGTAACGAACGAACAAGAACACAATGACTAATCAAAGTCACGCGTAGCTTGCTGCATGCACTGAAGAGCAGATACAAACCCACAAGCACAAACTGAACAGCAGAAAACGATCTGAAAACCACGAGTCTGAATCGTCTCTCACCAAACTTTTACTAACACGAGATTAGCAAAAAGAGCCCAAAGGGTGCCGCGCTTGGTTCTGAACTGGCATTTTCTAGTCTCGTCGTACATGGTTTACGTCATCGCGTTCTTGGCGATCGGAAATTCCAACAACTTTGTGCGACCGTGTGTACGCAAAACAAGTTTGAGCCAACATCCGTCTGAAAAAATCCTAGGATTTTGTTGTCGGAATGTCCGATCAATGTCCGACCGTGTGTGGGGGGCATTAGAATGTGACTGCTAGTAGATTTAGAGATTTTATTTTTAGGCTGAACTTCCACTTTAAGTTCTGTTTTAACTAACCGCATATTTAGCCCTTCCTTACCATGCCAGCTCAACAATCAACTATTGTTCCTTTTATATCAACTAAAATTAGGTCTTTTTTTCTTAGCAATCAGTGAGAGAGTATTGAGGGATAGTGATGGATGGATGATAGGTACATTTGTTTACTTTTTTTTTTTTGCTGACCTCAGTGATGAGAAAATTCAAAGAAGCAGGATACTTTTTTTTCACAAATGCAAATTTCTAACAGTGTATGTGCAGAGGCGGCTCTAGACTTTGTGAGGCCTTAGGCAAAACTTAGACATGAGGCCCCACTGTATTATGAACTGTATTAAGAGGGTACAGTATAGGGGGAGTGGACAGTACAGGGGTAGGTAAGTGGGCATAATAAAGATATATTTTCCTCAAGCAGAGCTGCACAGCACTGCACAGATCCTACCTATTCTGGTAGGCTGTCACAAAGAGAGAAATAAAAGGGGATGGGTGGAGAAAGAAAGAAAGAAAGAAAGAAAGAAAGAAAGAAAGAAAGAAAGAAAGAAAGAAAGAAAGAAAGAAAGAAAGAAAGAAAGAAAGAAAGAAAGAAAGAAAGAAAGAAAGAAAGAAAGAAAGAAAGAAAGAAAGAAAGAGATATGGAAGGAAAGAAAGAAAGAAAGAAAGAAAGAAAGAAAGAAAGAAAGAAAGAAAGAAAGAAAGAAAGAAAGAAAGAGATATGGAAGGAAAGAAAGAAAGAAAGAAAGAAAGAAAGAAAGAAAGAAAGAAAGAAAGAAAGAAAGAAAGAAGAAAGAAAGAAAGAAAGAAAGAAAGAAAGAAAGAAAGAAAGAAAGAAAGAAAGAGATATGGAAGGAAAGAAAGAAAGAAGAAAGAAAGAGGATATGGAAGGAAAGAAAGAGAAAGAAAGAGAAAGAAAGAAAGAAAGAAAGAAAGAAAGAAAGAAAGAAAGAAAGAAAGAAAGAAAGAAAGAAAGAAAGAAAGAAAGAAAGAAAGAGATATGGAAGGAAAGAAAGAAAGAAAGAAAGAAAGAAAGAAAGAAAGAAAGATGGAAAGAAAGAAAGAAAGAAAGAAAGAAAGAAAGAAAGAAAGAAAGAAAGAAAGAAAGAAAGAAGAGATGGAAGGAAAGAAAGAAAGGAGAAAGAAAGAGAGGGGGATGGAGGAAGAAGGAAGGAAAGAGAAAAAGAAAGAATGTCAAAATAATGGAAAGAAAGAAAGAAAGAAAGAAAGAAAGAAAGAAAGAAAGAAAGAAAGAAAGAAAGAAAGAAAAAAAGAAGGAAAAAAAGAAGAGATGGAAGGAAAGAAAGAAAGGAGAAAGAAAGAGAGGGGGATGGAGGAAGAAGGAAGGAAAGAGAAAAAGAAAGAATGTCAAAATAATGGAAAGAAAGAAAGAAAGAAAGAAAGAAAGAAAGAAAGAAAGAAAGAAAGAAAGAAAGAAAGAAAGAAAGAAAGAAAGATGGAAGGAAAGAAAGGAAAGAAAGGAAAGAAAGAAAGAAAGAAAGAAAGAAAGAAAGAAAGAAAGAAAGAAAGAAAGAAAGAAAGAAAGAAAGAAAGAAAGAAAGAAAGAAGAAGGAAGGAAGAAAGAAAGAAAGAAAGAAAGAAAGAAAGAAAGAAAGAAAGAAAGAAAGAAAGAAAGAAAGAAAGAAAGAAAGAAAGAAAGAAAAGAAAAAAAGAAAGAAAGAAAGAAAGAGAAAGAAAGAAAGAAAGAAGAAAGAAAGAAAGAAAGAAAGAAAGAAAGAAAGAAAGAAAGAAAGAAAGAAAGAAAGAAAGAAAGAAAGAAAAAAAGGAAGAGATGGAAGGAAAGAAAGGAGAAAGAAAGAGAGGGGGATGGAGGAAGAAAGGAAGGAAAGAGAAAAAGAAAGAATGTCAAAATAATGGAAAGAAAGAAAGAAAGAAAGAAAGAAAGAAAGAAAGAAAGAAAGAAAGAAAGAAAGAGAAAGAAAGAAAGAAAGAAAGAAAGAAAGATGGAAGGAAAGAAAGAAAGAAAGAAAGAAAGAAAGAAAGAAAGAAGAAAGAAAGAAAGAAAGAAGAAAGAAAGAAAGAGAGAGAGAAAGAAAGAAAGAAAGAAAGAAAGAAAGAAAGAAAGAAAGAAAGAAAGAAAGAAAGAAAGAAAGAAAGAGAAAAAAAGAAGAGATGGAAGGAAAGAAAGGAGAAAGAAAGAGAGGGGGATGGAGGAAGAAGGAAGGAAAGAGAAAAAGAAAGAATGTCAAAATAATGGAAAGAAAGAAAGAAAGAAAGAAAGAAAGAAAGAAAGAAAGAAAGAAAGAAAGAAAGAAAGAAAGAAAGAGAGAAAGAAAGAAAGAAAAAGATGGAAAGGAAAGAAAGAGAGAGAAAGAAAAAAAGAAAGAAAAGAAAGAAATAAAGAAAGAAAGGAAAGAGAGGGGGTGGGGAAAGAATGAAGGAAAGAGAAAGAAAGAGACAAAAAGAATGGAAAGAAAGAAAGAGAGGGGGGTGGAGGAATAAGGGAGGGAAGAACATCCCCTACATCAGTGTACTCACTGGGAGGCAGGAGGGACTGGAGGGATGGATGGATGGATGGATCAGACTCCCCTTTTGCTGGGCTTCAGCTTGAATCTTCCCGCCCACACATCCCCTTCTCTGAGGCAGAGCAGAGAACACTGCCGAGGAGAGTGGGCGGGGCAGACACAGGAGGAGAGGGCGGGAGGAGGAGGAGCAAAAGCTCTCTCTCCTCTTCTGTTTGGCTGTGCAGGCAGCAGGGGGAGGGGGGAGATCTGTCAGAACAGGCTCACTGGGCGGCTCTCCCTGTCTGTGATCCGGAGCTCCGATCACACATCTCGCCCTGCCTGTCTGTTATCTCTCCCTGTAGCAGAGTGAGGGGACTCAGGACGGAGATCTCTGCTGCTGAATGAGGCGGCTCTCTAACTAGGTAAACTAGCCAGCTGTGCGAGGCCCCTATGACTGCGAGGCCTGAGGCCACCGCCTATTTTGCCTAATTAGAGAGCCGCCTCTGTGTATGTGGTTTTCATTTGGTAGTCTATTCATTCTAAAATCGAATGTTAAAAGCAAACGAAATTGTGAGCTACTTTCGAACAACATTAAAATGCTCTGTGAACTTTCATTTAAATGTTTGTGAGAATTTTCGGCCGAAATCTACTAGTGTATACCCAGCTTTAGCTTGAAACTAACTTTTTAGAGCTTACACAGAGCTATGGTCAGGGCCAGGTGACAACGGAGGAAGATACATGAGACACCAATATGTTTTTTTTTCCATTTTTCACCTTGGCAGATAACAGGAGCAGTGGGGGGGGGGGGGGGGGGGTTAGGAAAGGTGACTATATATTTTCTTTTTGGTGGGGAGGGGGGCAGGGGGGAGTTAAATGACTGTTGAACTTTGCCCTGCTTGTAGTATAGCAGTTTTAGTATGCTATCTACATTTGTTCTGAGGTGTATTTTGTGAATATAAAATGATACTTACTACATATGATCCATGTTTTTTTTTTAACCCCTTCACAACACATATATGCAACCTCACTGCACTGGGCTTTTTTACATGGGGTGGCATAAATGTGTTTCTCCCTTTGTGCTGGGAGCGTGCCACACTAATGATCAGGACCCTGGTGTCCCGATTCCGGGTCACCTGATCGATGTGGTAGCCTCTGATTGGCTACCACAGCGATCAGTCCCTGTGGGTTTTTTCTTTCTTTCTGTGAATGGAGAAGGATACAATGTATCTTTCTCGTTCCTTGCAGAGAGAAATAAAAAGTGTTTGTAAAAATGTTTTAAATAAATAAATAATACAAAATAAAATAAAAAATAAAGAAAAAGACCTAAATCAAGGTTTGACTTAGGTCAGTGCCAGGGTTAGTGTTTGCGGCAAGTATGGGTCAAAGGTCAAGTTAGGGTCAAAGGTCAGGGTCAGTATATTTTGGACAGGATTTTTTTTTAAATTAGCATCAGTGTCAGTGTCGGTGTGTTTTAGGTAGGAAAAAAACCCCCAAAAAACAAAATGTGCACTATTGGTTGTGGGCTGTACTACGAGTACAAACAACAAATAACATACACATATGTGGTATTGTTGCTATCGTCAGGAGCAGGAGGCAGGAGAATTTATTTTTGGTTGATCTTTGGTGGCAGGTTGTGGTAGTAACAGTAAATATACAGCTAAATTTAAAAAAAATATATATTTTTTTTAGCATTTCAAACCAGTTTTTCTTTGAAAAAAAAAATCAGGAGATATCCACAACTATTTACTACTAAATGAAAGCTCACTTTGTCCTGAAAAAAACAAGGTATAATCCACCTGGATGCACAAAGTAATTGTGATGATATGTATGGTTTTACTAACACTTGTCAAAATAGCAAAATTGTGCTTAGGCTTTTGGATTTGTTTTACTCTTAGGTGTGACAAGGTTAAATATACTTCAATGAAAAAAATTACTTTTTAAATTTAGGAGGTGATTTGCAAAATACAATTTTTATGTTTCCTTTTATTGTCTATTAGTCCTTAAAATGTGCTTTGCCCCTCACTTTAAAGCCCAGCTCTGTAACAGTACATACTCACTTTTGCTAGCTCTCGGATTTGACACTTTTCTATATATAATAAGTAAGAGTTAATACATAAATACTATTTAATAAAATATGAAATGAGATATAGAAAATCACCACCTTTGAGAACCAGAATAGTAGATAAAGCTGTAGACCCACCAAATAAAAACAGAATGACTATAAAGAATGAACGAGGGGTAGGTTTTAACTGTCTTCTCTAGACATTTGTTAATAATGCATAATATGAAGAAAAGTATTTTGTGTAATACAAATCACATATGTTTTGGAATGCCCATGTAGGTTGCAGTATGTGTGCCAGATCAACAGGAAACTACTGTACATTCGAGATTAGCAGAGTTTATCAATAATATAAAGAAATTATATAAAAATTATAGCATGTCTCTAGATTTCAGGGACAATCATGGTAAAAATCACAATCATCTGACCTGTCCATTTTCATCTGATCTGCCTGACAGATGGAAAATTGGGTTAAAGTGATACTAAACTCAATTTTTCTTTTTTTTACATCAATCGTTTTAAAATATCAAGTATACCATGGCTCTGTTTTTTGTTTTTTTAGGCTTCTTTTTTGCCCTGTGTATCCTCCCTATCCTCCACCGATGCACCTCACTGGTACTAGTATAGAGCAAGCAGTGCTGTTATTTCTTGTTACATGCTCTGCTCTATGAGTACTACAGTTCCCATAGAGCTGAATTTGTCTGCGCAAGGATGTGTAGTCCATCTTGGAACATTAAGTCTAAGAAAATCAGAAAATAGCTTGCAATTAGAAGGTGAAACAAAGGGAGAGAGATAGAAGGTACATTCTACTTATTTTAGATACATATATTTACATTTTTATGTATTTATTTTTTATGTGGCTATTTCATTTTTAATATTTATTATTTCTTGTGTTATGATAATTATTGCGATTACCATTATACTGTTTTACTGGTTGTGAATTAGCAGGCGTATTTACTGTATGCACTTCGGGATTATTTTACTTAATTTAGCTGTTGAAAATATTGCTGAGTTTTTGCTTTGTTTTTAGATATTGGTATCAAGGGGGTATTAATACACTTTTGCAATAGTGACATATAATGGTTAAGAAAGACCAACTAGATATAGACACCGATTGGTTAAAGGGATTGTAAAGGTAAATTTAAAAATAAATAAATAAATAAATAAATAACAAACATGTCTATACTTACCTACTCTGTGCAATGGAATCGAACAGAGCGGTGTGAAAACCTCCTCTTTTAGAGTCCCTCGCTGGCGCTCCTGGCCCCTCCTCTCTGTCCAGTGCCCCCATGGGAAGCTGCTTCTCATGGGAGCACTTGTGCATGTTTGCACCCGAGTCCCTCTGCTGCGTCCATTGAAACAGACAGAGGGACTCAGCTTCACCCCCAGCTCCGTCATCACTGGCTTTGAGTGACAGCACTGGGAGCCAATGGCTCTCCATGCCCCAGCAAAGCCAGCAAGACCCGAAAATGAGGGGAGAAACGATCTGCAGATGTTCACGTCGTTGGATCAAAAAGGGGTATCAGGTAAGTAAAGGGGGGGGGGGTGACAGGGCAGGGTAATGCTGACACCCAAACATTTTTTACCTTAATGCAAGGAATGCATATAGTATATTAAGGTAGTGATGGTAGCTATGCACACTCCAATTCTGAGGAAGTTGATTCAGATAAAATGCATAAAGTGGGAGGAGTTCTGTAATGTCATCACACTACCCAGACTCGATCCACCACTGCAAACACATGGTGGAGGGTAGTGTACATGTGATCACCTTAAACAGTGCTGGAAATCACTGCACATTTTGAGCAGTTTTATAGTTGCTTTATTTGAATAAAGTAGTATAAGATTTTACACTATGCAATCCTCTTCTTTTATTTAATACAAATGAGATAGAATACTTAATGAAGGCTACTGGATTTTAAAGGGACCCATGAAAGGAAAGTCATGGAGTATTATTAATAAGCACTTTTGACCATACTGGATAATAAGTGGTCATAAGAATTCAGTGGGTGACGATTCCCAAGGGGAGCATCACTGGTGACTGGACATTATGGATTTCCTTATACTGTACGTTTGAGTGCAAGACTGAAACTAATAATACCCTTATTTTGCTGGATGTTTAATATTTAGACATTATTAAGCAAATACTTTAACTATTGAGAAATGGTTTGGATAATAGGCTATTGATATGCTTTTCGGAGCAATACTGTATTGTTATATGGCTATGATTTTTTTGATTTTTTTGTGTAGATGTGAAAATTTCTATGGTTATAATTTTGTTTTACACATACATTAAGACATTTTTGGTAGACAGCATTTGATTTTTATAACATTAGGGAACACTGGAACACAAATAACAGTGCAAGTTAATAGGTTCTTTTATTATTATTTTTATATAGGAAGGGAGGACCCTCACCATGCCAACATCTGAGATATATATATATATATATATAAAGATTGAGAAATTCAAAAAATAGGTGGACTTTGTGGGCACATAATGAGAGGAGAACTATAAATGTTTATTACAAAATGATTAAAAAACATAGAAAACATACAATCAACACAACACCCTATATGGACACAGTTACCCAATAAGAATGCAGTTATGAAGGTTGGATCTAAAATAGAAAGAATTGACTTAATAGTATGTCTAGTAAAGGAAGTTTGATCCAATATCGTCTCCAAAACTTGCTCGTCGTCGTGTTGCGCTAGAAATTAGCATCCTCAGGAAAGATACTGGGTATGATTGTATGTTTTCTATGTTTTTTAATCATGTTATAATTAAAATGTATAATTTTTTAACTAGTTCTCCTCTCATTATGTGCCGACAAAGTCCACCTATTTTTTGAGTTTCTCAATTCTTTTATATTATTTTTTAGATAATTAGCACAGCATCATAGTGTAAGGGAAAGAAGTAGTAGTATGCAATTTATCATTTGATTAGATCAATGTCCTTATGTGGAAGGCTCATCTGTGGAGGAAGTCGTAGGTTGCAAGCGCCCACATAAACAGAAAGAGACATAGGGCACATTACAAATCCTTACCCCGCACTGGCACAAAAGAATGAAGTTCTAAATTTTTTCTAGTGGTGCTAGCAGAGGTAAAAAGAGTACCACAATGATTTTCCTAAAAAGTGTTAGAAAGCTGTAACTTCGTCATAGGAAGGGATTAGAGAGTGTATGGATTTCATTGCCTGGAGCTCAAAAATAAATCTCTATTAGTTTTTGGAATTTAATTATAAGAAAAATAATGCCTATAAAATGTTTTGTTTCTAGGAATATAAACCCCTTTTGTATCTCCCCAATATTAAGCATTGATGTTTAGAAGCTTTTAGTATTACTAAAAATAGGATTTTTATAACAGCTTACCTGTAAAATCCTTTTCTTGGAAGTGCATCACGGGACACAAAGCACCATTTTAATTACTGAATGGGGTTATACGCCACCTTCAGTTGATGGACACTGACATAATTAAAGACAGGAAGTCCCACTCCCTATATAACCCCTCCCACACATATTTCCCAAAAAGAGGGGAGGGACCTCTGTGTGCTGTGATGTACTTCCAAGAAAAGGATTTTACAGGTAAGCTGCTATAAAAATCCTATTTTCTTTATCGTACATCACGGGACACAGAGCACCATATTAATTACTGAATGGGATGTCCCAAAGCAATGCTATCAGAGGGGAAGGAAACACAAAAAACAAATGCAGACCGCCGTCAGATGTGAGGACCTATACTGCTGCCTGCAGAACACAGCGCCCGAAGGCAAAATCCTCTTGCTGACCTACATCCACTTGACAGAACTTTGTGAACGTATGTACTGATGACCAAGTTGCAGCCTTGAAAACTTGAGCCATGGAGGCTTGATGATGAATTATCCAAGAAGCACTAACTGCCCTGGTGGAGTGTGCTCTAGGACGAAAAGGCAGAATCTTTCCTTTTAGATCATAGGCCTGAATAATGACCTGACGAATCCACCTAGAAATGGTTGATTTTGACTCTGCTTGCCTTTTTCTGGCAATACAAACAAGGCATCAAGAAATATCCTGATTCATATGAAAACTGGATACTACCTTAGGTAGAAAGGATGGGCGAGGACCCTATGAATGGTCAAGTATGGCTCTTTACAAGAAAAAGACGCCAACTCCGAAAACCTTCTTGCGGAGGTTACAGCAATCAAAAAACACCAACTTTCTTGTCACAAGGACCAATGGAGCATCACATATTGGCTCAAATGGAAACTCCTGAAGGACCAACAAGACCAGATTCAAATCTCATGGGCATAGAGGAGACTTAATTGGTGGATTTACATGAGATACTCCCTGTATAAAGGCCTGAACCAAGGAATGTGAAGCAAGAGGTTTTTGGAAAACAAAAGACCGAGACTTGATCTTTGATAGTACTTGAGGCTAGTTTCATGTCTACTCCTGATTGTAGGAAGGAGAGGATTCTACTTATGATATACTTGCGAGGATGCCAACCTTTGTTCTCGCACCAGGAGACATAGGTCTTCCAGACCCTATAGTAAATAGCTCTAGAGGCCGGTTTCCTTGCACTAATCAGGGTAGTTACCACTGGGTCTGAAAACCCCTGCGACCTATGCCGCGTACACACGAGCGGACTTTCCGGCATACTTGGTCCGGCGGACCAGAGTGTGCCGGACAATCCGCCCGTGTGTAGGCGCCGGCGGACTTTTCCTAGATTTGTGACGTTTTAGGGGGCGTGGTCACTGGGTGATGATGACCACGCCCCCTAAAACGTCACAGTCCCAGCATACCCAGGGACTGTGACATCATAAGGGGGCATGGTCTCCGCCTATATAAGTCACAACGCAGCCCTCAGAGAGCAGTCCAGCCGGAAAGACCGTCGTGTCAACATCTGGGGAAGAGAAGAGAAGACAAGAAGCCCAGAAGTCCGGACCTCTGCTGGCAAGAGAGCTACCTGAAGACAGCAGAGGAGCCGGCCGAAGAACTGGAACACCGGGAGAAGAGAGCGGAGAAGAACCAACCGGACGCCGGGAGAAGATGAACCGGAGGGACCCCTGAAGCCGGAGGAAGATCCCCCCCCGGAGCTGTTTAATAAAATATTTTAAAAACCTGTGTAGTGTTTTATTATTTACACTTTTTCCCTAGGTGAATGGGTAGGGGTACCATGTACCCCATACTCATTCACATAGGGTGGGGGGCCGGGATCTGGGGGCCCTCTTATTATAGGGGGCTCCCGGATTCCGATAAGCCCCCCGCCCGCAGACCCCGACAACCAACGGCCAGGGTTGTCGGGAAGAGGCCTTTGTCCTCATCAACATGGGGACAAGGTGCTTTGGGGTGGGGGGGCCCTGCAGGGCGCCCCCCTCCCCCAAAGCACCCACCCCCCATGTTGAGTGCATGCGGCCTGGTACGGTTCAGGAGGGGGGACGCTCGCTCGTCCCCACCCCCTTTCCTGACCGGCCAGGCTGCGTGCTCGGATCGGGGTCTGGTATGGATTTTAGGGGGGACCCCACGCCGTTTTTTGGCGTAGGGGGTTCCCCTTTATAATCCATACCAGACCTAAGGGCCTAGGATGACCCGCAACGGGTCAATCTCGCCGATAAAAGCGGCAAGATTGACATCCTTTTCTAGTCCCGTCGCACCTGAGTCACGTTCAAAATGAACGGACTTGTCCGTATGTGGGCAAGTCCGTTCATTCTGAAAGTCCGCCGTAACTCCGGCGAAAGTCCGCCGGAAAAACGGGCGGACTTAGCCCGCCGCAAAGTCCGGTCGTGTGTGGGCAAGTCCGTCCGTTTTAAAGTCCGGCGCACCTGGCGGACAAAGTCCGTCAGAAAGTGTGCCGGACCAAGTAGGACAGAAAGTCCGACCGTGTGTACGCGGCACTAGAATGAGGGCCTCAACAGTCAAACCGTTAAATTTAGCGTTTGTAAGGCAGGATGGAACAAGGATCCCTTACTGCCATTCTTACGATCTCCGCATACCAGGATCTCCTGGGCAAAGCCAGAGCAACTAGGATTACTAGCTTCCGTTCCCCCTTTAATCTCCGTAGAGGACACAGAAGCAAGTGAACTAGAGAAAATGCATATATCAGAGAAGATTGATCCCAAGGTGTTACTAAGGCATCTGTTCCGCAAGCGAGTGGATCCCTTGTCCTTGACACAAAATTGTCCAACTTTTTGTTGAACCTGGATGCCAATAGGTCCACGTCCGGGGTACCCCACTTTTGACATATGGCCCGAAAGACATCGGGATGCAGAGACCATTCTCCTGGGAGCAATTGCTTGCTGGTGACTCAAGAAGTCTGTCTGCCAATTTTCCACTCCTGGGATAAATACCGCAGATGCTCTTCTGCCCAAGCTAGAATATGTTTTACCTCTTTCTGGGCGGCACGACTCTTGGTGCTGCCTTGATGATTGACATAGGCTACTGCCGTGGCATTGTCAGACTGAATCCAGACAGGATAGTTCCGTAATCTGCCTGTCCAGGCCTTTAAGGCCAGATGTGCTGCCCGAATCTCTAGAATGTTGATGGGCAAGGACCTCTCGGATTCCGACCACTTCCCCTGGACTGTGTTCCCTTCCATGACTGCTCCCCAGCCCAAGAGGCTGGCATTGGTTGTTACTATCCTCCAAGTAACGGGTATGAAGATTTTCCCCTTCTGCAAATTTTTGGCTGACAACCACCAACTGAGACTCTGGAGAACTTTTGGAGTCAAGCACATTGGACAATCCAAATCCTGGCTTTTCCTGTTCCAAGCAGCCAGGATACTGTTTTGCAGAAGCCTTGAATGGAATTGGGCATAGGGAACCGCCTCGAATGAGGCTACCATCTTCCCTAACAACCTCATGCAAAGATGGGTGGAAGGGCTCTCTTTTGTTCTGACAAACGTGAGCATAAGTTCTCTTATAGCGCAAACCTTTGCCTGGGGTGAAAAACACTCTCTTGTGGGTTGTGTCTATGACTAAACCCAAGTACTCCAGTCTTTTCACTGGTCATAAGGATGACTTCTCTAGGTTGATGACCCAACCTAAAAGCTCCAGATATTTGACTGTGTTTACCACATTCTGATCTAGCCCTGCTACGGACTGATCTATCAGCAGCAGGTCATCCAGGTATGCTACTACCGTTATACCCTGGGCTCTTAATCTTGCCAAAGGCAGAACTAGGACCTTTGTAAACACCCAAGGCGCGGTGGCCAACCCGAAGGGCAAGGCCACAAACTGAAAATGACACTGTTCTACTGTGAGTCGCAGTAGCCGGTGACCATGCCCCCTAAAACGTCACAGTCCCAGCATGCCCATGGACTGTGACGGCATAAGGGGGCGGGGTCACCGCCTATATAAGTCACATCGGAGCGCCTCAGAGAGCATTCCAGCCGGAGAGAGCACCATGTCAACATTGGAAGAAGAGAAGAGGGAAGAAGACAAGAAGGCAGAAAGCAGAAGTCCGGGCCACCGCTAGCAAAAGAGCGGCAAAAGAACAGAAGATAGCGGGGGAGCCCGGCAGAATACCCAGACAGCACGGAGAAGAGGCCAGAGACAGCGGAAAACAAACGGAGAGACCCCCCGAAGTCGGAAGAAGACCCCTGAAGCCAGAAGAAGACCCCCGGAGCTGTCTAATAAATTACTTTAAAAACCTGTGTAGTGTGTTTTTTTATTGACACTTTTTCCCTAGGTGAATAGGTAGGGGTAACATGTACCCCATGTACCCCATACTCATTCACATAGGGTGGGGGGCCGGGATCTGGGGGCCCTCTTATTAAAGGGGGCTCCCAGATTCCGATAAGCCCCTCGCCTGCAGACCCCGACAACCAACGGCTAGGGTTGTCGGGAAGAGGCCCTTGTCCTCATCAACATGGGGACAAGGTGCTTTGGGGTGGGGGGCTGCAGGGCGCCCCCTCCCCCAAAGCACCCAGCCTCCCATGTTGAGGGCATGCGGCCTGGTACGGTTCAGGAGGGGGAGGGCGCTCATTCGTCCCCACCCCCTTTCCTGACCGGCCGGGCTGCGTGTTCGGACCGGGGTCTGGTATGGACTTTGGGGGGACCCCAAGCCGTTTTTTCGGCGTAGGGGGTTCCCTTTAAAATCCATACCAGACCTAAGGGCCTGGTATGCCCCGTGCTCGCCGCAATAGAAAAATTTGTCTTTCTTATTGCAGTGAGCGCGAGATGCAGTACTCTGCCCTTGCATCGTATCTGGTCCGTCGGACCAGCATACAGACGAACGGGCTTTCCGTCAGGAACTGAGTCCGGCGGAGTTACGATGGAAAGATTTGAAACATGTTTCATTTCTAGGTACGTCGGACTTTTGGGAAAAAAAGTCCACGGGAGTCTGCACATGATCAGATTGTCCGGCGGACTCTGGTCCGTTGGACCAAGTCTGCTGTAAAGTCCGCTTGTGTGTACGCGGCATTACTGTATATAGGAACAGTGGGAGCAACAATTCATTTGATTCGTTGCTTGAAGCATTACACAATTGTTATGCCAAATTATGTAGTATGATCAGGGTTTTTTTTCTCAGAAAATAGGTGCTGGAACTCACCCTTTACGGACAATGCCCCGCCCCAACCACACCCACAACCCCCGCCCCAGCCACACCTTCCTTTAGAGGTAAAAATTACACGGTTGCCAAATAGTGGGAGTGATCAGGGCTCAGAACTGGGTATTGCAGAAGGCGCAAGGTTCAGAAAAATGAAACACATGGAGTACGGGACTCAGGAGTATGTATTGTTCAGTGCTGAGGAGTGCATATCATACAGAGTGCAGCAAAGTTCCCTTGTCCTCTCCAAGCAAAAATCCCCCACCCCTCAAAGTAACCATCAATTACTCGCCTCTGCACACCTCTTTGCTTTCCTCTGCGTCCCATCCCCAGCTCTACTCTACGTCCAACATCCACAGCTGAGCTCACCTAAAAACACCCCCATCCACAACTCACCTCTTCTGCCCCCATCCACAGTTCAACTCTGCATTTTTTCACAGTTCACCTAAGCACCCCCAGTCCACAACTCACCTCAACACACCATCTATAGCTTATCCTCACACCTTTCACAATCCGCACACCCCCGTTCCCAACTATCACTCCTGCACAAATCCCCCCTTTCCCAGCTCTCCCATTTGCACAAATCCTGCGCACCCAAAGCTCTCCCCTTTTCACAGATTACCCCTCTCCCAAGCTCTCTCACCCTTTTACAGATCCCCCCCTCTACCAGCTTCTGTGTTACTTGACGAGCGGGAGAGGACAGGGCTACCAAAGGTGGCGAAACTTAGTTCCAGCAGGTTTCCAGCAGAAAAAGAGCCATGAGTATGATGCATGACCCTTTACATTATCCGCTTTTGTTTGTCTTTATTTCCAAATTCTTAGAACAAAAAGTGACCTTTGCTGAAGCATTTTTAGTTTAAGGCTCTTAAATGATAACTTTAACTCCTTCTCCTAAAATGTTCACATTAATATAAGTAGGCCATGTTTAACTTACAGATTCATTTACTTAAAACAGAACAGTCAAAAAATTTAAATAGCCCATTAAACAATAAAAAAGGCATCACTCACTCTTCAATCCAGAGCTGGGCAACCTCTATAGGGTCCAGGTATCGCCTCATGCTACCCTGTAAAACCATTCCTGTTTTGAAGGTCATCTCATTGTTGCCCATTTAGTGAACCTGTTGGTAGTTCCTTTAATTCTTTTGAGCAGTGTATATTTGAAAATCAATCCTGATGTACTGTCGGCCTATTTCATTTCTTAAAGGGATTGTAAAGGTTTGTTTTAAAAAAAAATAAAAAACATTTTATACTTACCTCTTCTGTTCAAGGGTTTTGCACAGAGTGGCCTCGATCCTCCTCTTCTGGGGTCCCCCAGCGGCGCTCTTGGCTCCTCCCCACATCGAGTGCCCCCTCGGAGACCCGCATTCCATGGGGACACCCGTGCGGGCATGCTCCCAAGTCCTGCTGCTGCGTCCATTGTCCATTGGAATCGTCCATGCCCCCTGGCTCCCGTGTCACTGGATTTGATTGACAGCAGCAGGAGCCAATGGCTGCGCTCCTATCAATCTATCCAATGAGGATCTGAGACAGCGGCTGGAACTGCTGTGCTCGTCCCCGTCAATGTACGATCAGGGTGAGGTGAGTAAAGGGGGGGGGCTGCTGCACTACAAAAGGTTTTTCATCTTAATGCATACAATGCATTAAAGTGAAAAACCTTGAGGGTTTAAAACCCCTTTAAGGCCATTAAAATGCCAGAAAATATGCCCCAAATGACCTCTTTTAGGAATGTAGACAGTCCAAGGTTTTTAGTAAGAGGCATGGTGAGCTTTTTAAAGTTGTAATTTTTTTGTCACAATTTTTTGGAAAATTAAGAAATTAAATATTTTCCCCTTTTTTTTTCTTTCTTTTTTTTTTACATACTGTCACCAGTGCAGTACAGCATCATCATATGACTGGTCTGAGAGTGATCGGGGATACTGACTGGTGACAGTATGTAAAAAAGAAAAATAATATTTTTCTTTATTTAGTTTTAAAAAAACTTTTGTTTCATTTTTTTACATTTTTTTTGTACATCCTGTCATCATCATCATCACCATAGTGACACTGTACTACTCTGGGGGGTGATCAGGGATTTTTTTTTACACTGTTATTGCCTATGCAGTGATGATCACTGTATAATCAATAGTTTTAGCTGTCATGAATGGGTTAATATTCATTAACAGCTTGCTTATGGTGGTGATCTGTAACAGGTTACAGCTAATTACATGGTACATGTAGCCAGGTACCATGTGATTGCTGTGAGCCAATCACAGATCACAACCGTAAGCAATCAGTAACCCATGGCAACCAAAAAAATTAAAGATGCTAAAGTCAGACCAGGACAAAATGAAAGGTTGCTTAAAGCTGAATTGCGGTTATAATAAAAAGGGTTGAAATGCTCAGTGTCTGGGGGTAACATAAACACTCTCCTTTTCTCTCTGATGCCCCAGGTTGTGGACAGGACCTCAGCATTCTCACTCACAATGCAGGACAGCTTCTCCTGCATTGTACGCAGTGACGTCAGAGTGCCTGCAACTGATTGAGCAGTGAAGAGATGAGGCTGTGGGAGAACAACTGTGCAGCTGGAAAACAAGAATTTACATCAACCTCAACACATAATCTTTCGAATTCTCTTATTCTTCCATATAAGATGAGGTATGCTGATAACATATTAGCATACTAAGTAATACCGAACAATACATGTAAACATAAGCTATTGACCATAGATTTGATTACTTCAACCCAACTTTTTTTGTTCAATGAAGGAAAAGATTGATTGTTCTAATTCAGCTGTATTTATTAGTAGAACCAATCACAATTGATTATGAATATAACTTAAAGTGATATTAAAGGAAAAAAACAAACAAACATGTTATACTTACCTGCCCTGTGCAGTGGTTTTGCACAGAGCAGCTCTGATCTTCCTCTTCTCTGGTCCCCCCGCTGGAGCTCCTGGCCCCTGCCTAATGTCAAATGCCCCCAGAGTAAGCAGCTTGCAATGGGAGCACCCAAGCAGGTGCACTCCCGAGCCACTGTTTTGCGTGTCCATTCAGATGTGGTAGCCAAGGCTCTGCCCCACCCCCTCTCTCTCCTCATTGGCCGACTAGCTATAAATTAACCAATGGCTCTTACTGCTGCTTCAGTCAACGAGAAGGGAGAGTCCCAGGAGAGCTAATGCTCTAATGTACATTGCTGGATCAAAAGGAAGCTCATGTAAGCATTAGGGGGGGGGGCTGGAGGGGCTGAGGGGGCTGCTACACACAGAAAGTTTTTCTCCTTAGTGCATAGAATGCATGAGGGTAAAAAACCTTCAGCCTTTAGAGCCACTTTAAAGTGGAACTTTAGTCAGAAAATGTAGTCCTGCTAGATCACTTCAGTCTGGCCCCCTTTGCAGGTATAGCTATGTAAAACATTAAAAATAAGTGTCTATGCTGTTTAAAATCAAATAATACACTGTCTCACGCTGCTCTGCACACGCTCAGTTGCTCTCCATTTATGGTATTTGGTATCAGAGCCACTAGAGGCCGAACTGCTGATAGCTTAAAAATGTAATGCTGCTCAGGGGTCCTGGGCGTCAGCAAACGGGCAGCTTCTGGCAAAAAGAAACAGGAGCAACACTGTAGGCTATTTACAGCGCACACTAATTTTGATGGCATAATTCTTAATGTGGAATGTATGTTCCTTGCTAAAGAACATTATTTTTTATCAAGTTGTTCCAGGTAAAGTACCTCTTTAATGAATGGCATTATGGGAAATTTAACAAAACTGGAGCAGACAGAAACTAAAGCATCTGTGCATGGTAACCAATTACCTTCTATCTTCCGCTTGTTCAGTTAAGCTTTGAAAATGAAAGATAGAAGCTGATTGGTTGCAAGGCTAGGCATTTCTGTTCAAGCCCTCTGCGCAATCCTACCACTGGTACTTGATCTTTGCTGGGCAAATAATGTTTTAGATCCCTTTTGAGATGTTTTGTCTTTGCAAAATTCTGTATATACATATTGGCAAATGCCAGGTCCACTGCAGGATCGAGGGGGCACATTAAGTTGTGTGTGACTGGATACCTTCATAATAGTGCCAGACCTGCTCAATTATGTTAAGCAGGTTTGAGATTGCCACCCTCCACTTTCAGGCCTCATACACACTGGGCGGGCAGGCGGAAGGCACAGGTGCACCATCCAGCCCTGCTGCCAGCAGACTGTAAAAGTCTATAAGAAGCTGAAAAATGCAGACTGGATGGTGTTCCAAGTGGTTTTAACGTTGAGGGCCTTATGTGCCTAGGGGCAAATGCCCGAAAAACAGTTTAACCTATACATTCTGCCCTCCTGTAAAAAACAAGCATTGCTTGTAAGCTGGGTGCTTATGTATTGCATGGTGATTGTTGTTGTTTTGTGTAGAGGAATTCTAGAGCAACAAAGATCTACACCAGCCATTTTCAACCAGGGTTCCTGGAACTGTAAAGTTCTTCCAGAGGTTGCTAGAAATTCTTTAAAGAGGAGCTCCAGCCCCCCCACAAAAAAAATTAAAGTTAGCCGCTACAAATACTGTAGCTGCTGACTTTTAATATTAGGATACTTTCCTGTTCAGGGATCCCGCAAAGTTACATAGTTACATAGTAGGTGAGGTCCAAAAAAGACACAAGTCCATCAAGTCCAACCTATGTGTGTGATTATATGTCAGTATTACATTGTATATCGCTGTATGTTACGGTCGTTCAGGTGCTTATCTAATAGTTTCTTGAAACTATTGATGCCCCTCCGCTGAGACCACCACCTGTGGAAGGGAATTCCACACCCTTGCCACTCTAAAGCCAAGTGCACACGACCTGACTTTTCGACCAGACTGGTCCGACGGATTCCGTCGGACAATCCGACTGTGTGTGGGCTTCATCGGACCTTCAGTGGACTTTTTCTGTCGAAAATCAGACGAACTTTAGATTTGGAACATGTTTTAAATCTTTCCGACGGACTCGAATCCGGATGAAAATACCGTTCGTCTGTATGCTAGTCCGATGGACAAAAAAAGGACGCAAGGGCAGCTATTGGCTACTGGCTATGAACTTCCTTACTCTAGTCCCTTCGTACGTCATCACGTTCAAACCAATGGACTTTCGAACGGTCTTTAGTCCGTTCGTGTGTGGGCAAGTCCGGTCGTTGGAAAGTCCGTCGTAAACCGTCGAAAGTCCGTTGGAAAGACCATCGGACCTTTGATGCTGAAAAGTTCGCTCGTGTGTACGTGGCATAACAGTAAAGAACCCTCTACGCAGTTTAAGGTTAAACCTCTTTTCTTCTAATTTAATGAGTGGCCACGAGTCTTGTTAAACTCTCTTCCACGAAAAAGTTTTATCCCTATTGTGGGGTCACCAGTATGGTATTTGTATATTGAAATCATATCCCCTCTCAAACGTCTCTTCTCCAGAGAGAATAAGTTCAGTGCTCGCAACCTTTCCTCATAACTAATATCCTCCAGACCCTTTATTAGCTTTGTTGCCCTTCTTTGTACTAGCTCCATTTCCAGTACATCCTTGCTGAGGACTGGTGCCCAGAACTGGACAGCATACTCTAGGGAGAATTATCATTTTATCTCTGGAATTAATCCCCTTTTTAATGCATGCCGATATTCTGTTTGCTTTGTTAACAGCAGCTTGGCATTGCATGCCATTGCTGAGCCTATCATCTACTAGGACCCCCAGGTCCTTTTCCATCCTAGATTCCCCCAGAGGATCTCCCCCCAGTGTATAGATTGCATTCATATTTTTGCCACCCAAATGCATTATTTTACATTTTTCTACATTGAACCTCATTTGCCATGTAGTTGCCCACCCCATTAATTTGTTCAGATTTTTTTGCAAGGTTTCCACATCCTGTGGAGAAGTTATTGCCATGCTTAGCTTAGTATTGTCTGCAAATACAGAGATTGAACTGTTTACCCCATCCTCCAGGTTGTTTATGAACAAATTAAACAGAATTGGTCCCAGCACAGAACCCAGGGGGACCCCACTACCCATCCTTGACCATTCTGAGGACTCCCCATTTATCACCACCCTCTGAACTCGCCCTTGTAGCCAGTTTTTAATCCATGTACTCACCCTATGCTCCATGACAATGAACCTTATTTTGTAAAGTAAACGTTTATGGGGAACTGTGTCAAATGCTTTTGCAAAATCCAGATACATCACGTCTACAGCCCTTCCTTTATCAAGATGGCAACTCACCTCCTCATAGAAGGTTAATGGTTTGGCAAGAACGATTCTTCATGAATCCATGCTTATTACTGCTAATGATACCGTTCTCATTACTAAAATCTTGTATATAGTCCCTTATCATCCCCTCCAAGAGTTTACATACTGTTGATGATAGGCTACCTGATCTGTAATTCCCAGGGATGTATTTTGGGCCCTTTTTAAATATTGGTGCTACATTGGCTTTTCTTCAATCAGCTGGTACTATTCCAGTCAGTAGACTGTCAGTAAAAAGTAGGAACAATGGTCTGGCAATTACTTGACTGAGTTCCCTAAGTACCCTCGGATGCAAGCCATCTGGTCCTGATGATTTATTAATGTTAAGTTTCCCAAGTCTAATTTTAATTCTGTCCTCTGTTAACCATGGAGGTGCTTCCTGTGATGTTGCATGAGGATAAGTTGGCACCCCAGGTGATTTTTTAATCGGCTCTCGAGTGCTGCCGCCTACATTTGTTTTGTAGCACCCTGATGTTTAGGCAGGGTTGCTAGTACATTTACCTGCAAGGCATAGTTGCCTTGGCCAATTGTTAGGGGATCAATTGATTCCACCCTAATTCTGGAATTGCTGCACTTCTCTCTTCTGTCACTAGATGGCCGGGTATCTGGTGACATTAGATAAGACAACAGTTAGGAATAGATAGGTATCTCAGCCAATGGGCAGGGATCTTCTTGGGTCCCTTGGACTGCTGGGAGAGCCTATTTATTTGGGTGAGGTCAGGTGATTGGGGGGTTCTCTGCCACCTGGACTACTATCTGGGTGGACGTATGTTGTGCTGCCCTGGGCTGCTAGGCAAGAGCCTGAGGCCTATCCCAGGGACATCTGGCTGCTAGGCTGTCTGAGGGCCTATCCAGAAGCAAGAGAGCAGCGGCTTGCAGTACAAACATAAGTGACGGTTCTGCAGGCCGGTATAACCTGTTGTGGTTGGAGGTACTGTGTAGAAGGGAAGCTCTTGCCACTAAGGGACCATCCACTTTATCACCCGGAACCACAGTGAGTAGCTGAAGCAAGTACAGGAGAAGTATTCTCACCAACCAGGGACAGTGAAGGATTTGGAAACTTCAGCAGATGTCAAGCCAGGGACCCAGCCAGCGGAGGTAACGCTTGCAGAGCAGCTTTGTGTGCCAAGCTAGGGACCAAGCAGGCCAGTGGGGTGATGCTTGAGGAAGATACTCAGTGAGAAGGTTGGAAGAGCTCAGGAGATCCAGTGGCAGTGGATCAGTAAGTCTAGTGAGAGAAACTGGGAGCTCAGTGTTGTGAAGATCTACAAGAAGTAACCCACTCTACACAGAAGGATGTCGCCCGGGATCTTGCTACAGTTGTAAGGGAAACTGGCAGTGAAGCCTTGCTTCACAGCCGGTTTCCTACTGTGCATGAGTGAAGCACGCTGCACTTTGTGAATGGCCCTGCGGTGGGGAAAGGAGAAGGGGGGCCAAGTTTCCAAGGGACCTCATGCTGTGACGTCTCCGGAGGTGAGGATGGGTACCTGTCAAAAACAGGTACCCGCTCCCCCCCTAAAATGTGCCAAATGTAGGGGGGGGGGACAGACAAGCAGTTTGCGTGGAGCTCAGCTTTAAGCTGTGGCTGATTGACTTCCCATCTGATGGTCCCATGTTCAAAGCCACTTGGCAGAGCCAGCACCATGACACCAATGATATTTTTAGCTGTCTGTAACATTATGACTACCAATATAAGGGACAAACTTTCCACTGTCCCCTGATGAACTGATTTTTAGCAGGGGTTCACAGATACCGAAAACATATTTCAAGGGTTCCTTTGAGGTAAAAAAAAGTTGAGAAAGACTGGTCTACACTATCAAAGCTTTTGCCTTAAAATGATTCTTTTTATAAATGGGCACTCATTGCAGTGGCTAGTGGTCATGAAAAACGATTGAGCTGCCAGGGAGCCAACAATTATATACAGTACCTAGAAAAAGATCACTTTTTTAACAGACAATCTTTTGATTTGCTCGAACAAATAATTCACAAAGCTGATATATTCAAGGATTTCTAAAGTTAGTATTTATAATAGGCAACAGGTAGGAAAATGAAAAAAAGTGTAAGAAAGAAGGAAAATGCACATTGTTTTAGAACAATGATATAAAAGATATAAAGGACCATATGGAAATAGTAAAAAAAAAGTAATACAATTAACTGAAAGGTTACTTGAAGGTAAACTGTATTTTAATAGATCTTTCCAAGTTCTCAGGAAAAGGGAGGGAGAGATGTGAAATAGTATACTTTTTTCATATGAATTTATAAATAAAGAAATATATATACACTCTCCCATTACTTGGTTTGCATGTAGTTTTTCAAAATGTCGCTTTTTTCCTGGGGTCTTTCAATGTCTCTTTGAGTGGTGTGACAGATTCCCCCACCCACCAGGTAGGCAGATCCTGAATGCTGCAGAGAATGGTATCATACAATGACATGCCACTGCCTTCACATGCCTTCTCTTGAGCAGTCTCCTATGAGCCCAGGGTGGCAAGATGACATACCCCTAAAGGGTGTATCCTGGATGCCATGGACTCAAAGGGAGTGGGCTGGATGATGCTATACATAATTCAACCAAGAAGAGGACCGGTGCTGGACCATAGGGCAGTTCTGAAGCATGGTGAGTATGAATAGTAATTAAACAGAAATAGGTCAAAATGAAATTCCACGTGTCTTACATCATCCAAAATATAAATGTACCGTGTTGTATCATGTACACAGCCCTAGTGTCACCCTGACCAACTATAGAGTTGTTTCCTATCCTACAGGGAATTACACAGTTGGTAAATACTCAGGTAAAGGTAAATTGAGTAAACCGAGTAAAGCAGTTATTGATATTTTTGTCTTAAAATAAAACAGATGTCATGCTTATTGCACAGAGAGGTCCCTTACCTCCTCTTTGGCAGTCCCCCACCAGCGCTGTCTGCTTCTCCCTGCTTTGGGTGCGTCCTTAGCAAGCCGTGTGTTAAGGGGGCACCAGGGCACGTGCGCTGTTGAGTGGGGTTGTGTGCGTCCACAGACGCACACAGCACCTGCAAGCCACGCCTTCACTCCCTCCACATAAAAGTTTAATTGAGAGCAGCAGGAGCCCATGGATCCCGCTACTCTCAGTATTACCTGTGAGTCCAGGAAGTGAGAGAAGTGGTGTCGGCGCTCCTCCTCTCCCCTGCATCCACCACTGAATGACACAGGGGAGCCGGATTACATGACTGAACTAGACTAGGCTGAAAATAGGCAAGTATACACTTCTTTTTTTACACAGTTTAGTCAGTTTAGGTAGGTGGGGGCATTTTTAAACATATTAATTAAAGTTAAGCAAGAATTCTACGTTAATTGTCCTTCAGTATGTTCAAATATTGATCCTAAAAGAAGTAGTATCTTTTATAACCTAGATACATTTACAATTCTTATTCTTAAACTCTGGATAAAATCAAGTTATCTTCCCTAGTACAAATGTGCCTGTAAGTGATATTCTAGTACCCTATTGATGACAATGTAATCTCTAACCCTTTTTATAGTTTATATTGTTAGTTATTTTATTGCTAATATTTAATCTTTAAGAGCTGTGAAAGGATAAGAAAAAAATAGGGAAATACAGACTCATAAGCATACAGTATTTAGGAATTTTAAGGGGTTACTTTACTAAAGACAAATTTACTGTTCAAGGGAAGTTGCACTTTGCAAGGGAATTTTCCCCAGAGCTAAGTGAATGAGGAGAAGCTTTGCTGATTTCCATTACCCAACCACATTCAAGCAAAAATACACTCTTTTTTATTTTCCATGCATATTCTTGGGTATTGTTTGCAAAATGAAATATCACCAAATCCACTATGCTCTGGGGAAGCTTCCCTTGCAAAATTCCCTTGCAAAATGAACAGCCTATTCTTTAGGAAATCAACCCCTAATGCCGCGTACACACGAGCGGACTTTACGGCAGACTTTGCCTGGCGGACGGGATTTCGTCAGACAATTCGATCGTGTGTGGGCTCCAGCGGACTTTGTTTTCTCAAAAGTTGGACGGACTTAGATTTGAAACATGTTTTAAATTAATCCGTCAAAATCGAGTCCGGTTGAAAAGTCCGCTCGTCTGTATGCTAGTTCGACGGACAAAAAGCCACGCTAGGGCAGCTATTGGCTACTGGCTATGAACTTCCTTATTTTAGTCTGGTCGTACGTCATCACGTACGAATTCGACAGACTTTGGTGGATTGTGTGTAGGCAAGTCCGTTCATTCAGAAAGTCCGTCGTAAAGTACGTTGAAAAGTCAGCCGGGCAAAGTCTGCCGTAAAGTCCGACCGTGTGTACACGGCATAAGTGCTTTTGCAATGTCAGGCCATGTAATTATAACATTTCGTTCTTTCATTGCATTAGCTCTTAGTCTATAACTTTAGTACTACTTCTACATGTTATTGACAAGGGCCTTGTCAGCAACTAAATACTTTACTTGGAAGAGAACCTGCAATATATTAAACTAGAAATCCAGTTGTCCATTAAATTGGTTGTAAACCCTTACATACTGTATCCCCAGTGAAGTGACTGGCCTTAGGTGATACACAGAGGTAAAACAAATCCTCCTACTAAATTGTACCTGTTTATCTGCAGCCATGTGTCCTGTAGATAGTTCTAAAACACACCGATCAAAGGGTTTTTCTCAGCAGTAGAAAGCAGGGTGCAGGGATCTGATCTCTCACACACTTCAGAGCTAAAGAACAGAGCTCTGTGAAATCTAATAGCTAATTTGAGGGAAGGGACACCACCCTCCAACAGGCTCATAGAGGAAAATGAGTCTATGAATCACCTGCTGTCTGCTGGAGAAGGACTGGCCATCTCCTGGGAGGCTGTGGTGTTGGATTACAGTCAGTTACTCATGCAATTAGCAGAAATCAGAGAGGAGCCACACTTGGTGCATTGGATTCAGGCTAGTACACACTATAAAAGTATGTACTTTGTTCATTTTTTGTGTCAGAGGTTTACAACCACTTTAATGATTTTTAAAACTGGTTCCTCCCACTGCTAACACCTATCCTGACAAACCTGTGTAAGAATGATGTATATACAGGCATACCCCACTTTTAAGTACACAATGGGGTTTAGTTACTAAAGCTGGAAAGTGCAAAATCAGGCTCACTTCTGCATAGAAACCAATGAGCTTCTAAGGCTCCTTTCACACTGAGACGCTTTGCAGGCGCTGAAATGCTAAAAATAGAGTCTGCAAAGCGCCCCAAAAGAGCTGCTCAATGCACTCCAGTGTGAAAGCCCCGAGGGCTTTCACACTGGAGCAGTGCGCTTGCAGGGCGGTCAAAAAAGTGCTGCAAGCCGCATCTTTGGAGCGCATTAGGAGCGGTGTATTTACCACTCCTAAAGTGCCCCTTCCCTTTGAAAACAATGAGGCAGCGCTGCAAACCCGCCCCCAAAACGCCGCTTTGCGGGTGGTTTTAACCCTTTTTCGGCCGCTAGCGGGGGTTAAAACCAGTGGCGTAACTAAAACCTTCAGGGCCCTGGTGCAAGAAATCATGAAGGGCCCCCCTGACCCCTGGACAGCGCTTTTTCTAGGGGGTTGTCTGATAAGAGGAGGAGCCGCGAGAGCTGCCGAGGGACCCCAGAAGTCGGTGTTCGGGGCCATTCTGTGCAAAACTAACTGCACAATGAAGGTATGACATGTTTGTTATTTAAAAAAAAAAAAACTTTTACAATCACTTTAAGGGGTTAAAACAGGTGGTCAGGAGGCAACATATTGCCTCTTTACCGGCTGTCAAATGCCTCTGAAAAGTGATCTGCGCATGGATCGCTTTTCAGAGGAACAGCATTTTGTTGCTGGTACTTTGAACGAGCAAGAAAAAAAAAAATCAGTCCTGATTGTACACATATAGGGTGTCAGGATTAAACGTGCATACATAAAATGTGCATACATACATCTAAACAGTGGCGGCTAGTGCTCAAAATTTTTTTGGGGGCGCAAACATTTCATCATCAAATGCAGCCACTGTGCCCATCAATTGCAGCCACTGTGCCACTTAAATGCTGCCAGTGTGCCATCAAACGCAGCCACTGTGCCAAACGCAGCCACTGTGCCCATCAAACGCTGCCAGTGTGCCCATCAAACGCTGCCACTGTGCCACTTAAATGCTGCCACTGTGCCATCAAACGCAGCCACTGTGCCATCAATTGCTGCCACTGTGCCCATCAAATGCCGCCACTTAAATGCTGCCAGTGTGCCATCAAATGCAGCCACTGTGCCATCAATTGCAGCCACTGTGCCAAACGCTGCCACTATGCCCATCAAACGCTGCCAGTGTGCCCATCAAATGCTGCCAGTAGTGTGCCATCAAATGCTGCCAGTGTGCCCATCAAATGCTGCCAGTGTGCCCATCAAACGATGCCACTGTGCCCATTAAATGCTGCCAGTGTGCCCATTAAACGCTGCCAGTGTTCCATCAAATGCAGCCACTGTGCCAAACGCTGCCACTGTGCCCAAACTCTGCCAGTGTGCCCATCAAACGCTGCCAGTGTGCCCATCAAACGCTGCCACTGGGCCCATTAAATGCTGCCAGTGTGCCCATTAAACGCTGCCAGTGTTCCATCAAACGCAGCCACTGTGCCAAACGCTGCCACTGTGCCCATCAAACGCTGCCCGTGTGCCCATCAAATGCTGCCAGTGTGCCCATTAAATGCTGCCAGTGTGCCCTTGAATGCCCCCAGTGTGACCCCCGACCGCTCTTCGGCACTTACCCTGTCTTGGTGGGGCAGCGGGTGACTGCGACGAGTGGGGTCCTCCATGCGTCTCCTGCTGTCCACATCTCCCGTCCTCTCCTCCTGATAGGCATCCAATAGCGGCGCCTGTCGTTTCAGCCAATCAGGTGACGGGTAACAGACCCGAGCACCTGATTGGTGGAGAGGCAGTTTAGTGTTAGGAAAGCGAATAGTCATTCGCTTTTCTAACACAGCTGAGTGGCCTGCGAGGTCACCTTTTTTGATGCCTATTAGAGCCTATGGCTCTAATCCGGTGCTTCAAAAACACCCCCGCCGCTGTAATTCAGGTTCCCTGAGCCCAAAAAGGGGGTGGGCGCCTGAATAGGGGGTGGCAGCGGCGGCCATAGATAGATTCATGCAATGCATGAATCTATCTATTGGTGATAGAGGGGTGGCTGGAGAGAGGGGGCAGCACCCGTGTGCCCTTAATGCACGAGTCGCCACTGCATCTAAACACACACATAGATAAACACACACATAATATACACACACATATACCGTATATACTTAAGTATAAGTCGAATTTTTCAGCACATTTTTTTGTGCTGAAAGTTCCCCCCTCGACTTATACTCGAGTCAAGCAGTTTTCTGCAGCAAAAAATTTCATTTTCCGAACCGAATTTGGGGCCCCGTATCTCAAGGTCACTTGATACTAGGAACCCCAAATTTGGTGTGCAAAACCAGTGGAACCGGTACCACAACATATCCAAAGCTGAAGTTCCTAGCGCTAAGTGGCCCGAGATACGGGGCCCCAAAATCGGTTCAGAAAATGTCATTCTCTGCTGCAGAAAAGTGCTTGACATTTTCTGAACCGATTTTGGGGCCCCATATCTCAGGGTCACTTGGTGCTAGGAACCCCAAATTTGATGTGCAAACCCACTGGAACTGTTACCATAACATATCCAAAGCTGTGGTTCCTAGCACTAAGTGGCCCTGAGATACAGGGCCCAAAATGTGGTTCTGAAAATGTCATTCTCTGCTGCAGAAAAGTGCTTGACATTTTCTGAACTGATTTTTGGGGCCCTGTATCTCAGGGCCACTTGGTGGTAGAAACCCCAGCTTTGGAAATTTTATCCTGCTAGTTCCACTGGGTTTTCACACCAAATTTGGGGTTCTTAGCACTAAGTGGCCCCGAGATACGGGGCCCCAAATTCGGTCAACTGTGTCCATCTGCAGCAATGTCATTTCAGGACCCTTTGGGTTCAGAGACCCCAAATTTTTGCTGCAGCTAGGGGGCATCTAGGAACCCTTAACTACCGAGTTTGAAGTTCAGGGGACCTATGGCTGCAAATGGGCACAGTGAGGCATGCAAATGGGCATTGTTGACCCTCTTTTCCACTTACAGTAGCTGTGCATTTCTCACCCTCGTCTTATACTCGGGTCAATAAGTTTTCCCCATTTTTTTGTGGTAAATTAGGGCCTCGACTTATACTCGGAACGACTTATACTCGAGTATATACGGTACTGTATATACACACACAAACACATATACATATACACACATAAACACATGCAAACACACACATATAAACACACATAAGAACACACACATACAGAAAGCCTTTTAAAAAACGGCAGTGCTTTACCTCACCTCTTCCTGCCGGGTACTGCACTGTAGGGGGAGACAAAGAGCACAGCACACACTGCTTTCACTTTAGAACAGTGTGACAAGCTCCCTGCACAGTGCCCATTACAGTTCAGCCGACCATCGGGGAGATAGGAGGAGCGGCTGAGATCTATCAAGATAAACAGGGGGGCCCTCAAGGGCCCCCTGCAGCATGGCGACCTCAGCGACCCCTATACTTCCGCCACTGGTCAAAACAGCCTCGCTAGCGCAGCTAAAACGACGGTAAAGCGACACTATATTTAGTGCCGCTGTACCGCCAGCGCCCGCACGCCTCAGTGTGAAAGTAGCCTAACCCCAGCTTGTTCAATAAAGCTTTAGTAATAAAACCTGGAAGCTCATTGGTTTCTATGCAGAAGTGAGCCTGATTTTGCACTTTCCAGCTGTAGTAAATAAACCCCATTGTGTACTTAAAAGTTGGGTATGCCTGTACTTACATATTTTTAACCCACTCTAGACTGGTTACATAATCTGGCTCCCTTGTGTCAGCAAGCATGGCACCAGGGGATAGGAGGGAGCTCTGACAATGGATGGGCCTTTGAAGCCTATAATTGATGTCACCATATATCCTATAAATGAACTAACAAAATTTATAAATTCAATCAATAAAACCATAAAGTGCTTATTGCGCAAAAATTGATTTCATTCTCATAATCAATAAAGTGTTCCTATGCATATCACTTCATATAACATTAATTATTGCAATATACACTATGCATTCCATTATACCTCTTGAGATAAACTTTTTAAATTTACTTTTACACTAATATATAACAAAATTAATAAAACAATATGTATGTGGTAATTTTAGTTGATCCGTGCTCTACAGCCTTTAGTGATTTGAAATAGATATTGACTAATAAAACAAGCACAGAATGTGTGGAAAAGCACCGCATGTTCTTTAGGCTACTTTTACACTGAGGCGCTTTACAATCACTATAACGCAAAAAATAGCGCCTGTAAAGCGCCTCTCCTCTCACTCCAATGTGAAAGCCCGGCATCTTTGCAGTGCTGTAGGAGCGGCGGTGTATTCACTGCTCCTAAAGCGCCCCTGCCCATTGAAATCATTGGGCAGCGCCGCCAAACCGCCGGCAATGCGCCACTGCGTGGGGCTTTGCGGGCGGTTTTAACCCTTTTTCGGCCGCTAGCGGGGGTTAAAAGCTCCCTGCTAGTGGCTAAAAACCTCCGCAAAATCGATGGTAAAAATAGCGGCACTTTACCCCCGACGCCCCCAACATCGTAGTGTGAAAGTAGCCTTAATGTATTGACCTAAAGTGAGCCTCACAATGACTCTGCTGTATTGCACCCATACATTCCGCAAAGTATGTGCCGGAGTTGTCACCTCTCCCACACCATACATTCTATTCCTTTGGGGTAATTTATTAGAGCACGACGGAATTGTTCCAGCACAGCTAGCTTCTTGCAGGAATGTAATAACATAATAACATCACCTCGAGGCTTAAAGCTAGGGGTTACCAGGATTGGCACATCAATAGGGGTGTCACAAAAGCCAAGAATAAAGATAGATGCACACTCCTCACCAAGACAGAAGAGAAGGGAGAAGACCCGGGGGAGGAAGATATCACAGAGAGGGGAGAAGACCGGAGGTAGAAGACATGTTGGAGCTACTTTATTAACCACTTGCCGACCAGCCGCTGTCATTATACTGCGGCAGGTCGGCACGTTCCCGTGAACCATCGTAGCTGTAGGTCGGCCCTTTAAGTGAGGATAGCAGGCTGCACTGCGGGGGTGCCGATGCGCGTGGCCGGCGGTCGCGATGACCACCGGCCACACACGATCACGGGCACGAGAGCCAGAACAGGGTCGTTTGTGTGTAAACACAAATCCCTGTTCTATGAGGAGAGGAGAGACAGCTAGGAACAACGATCTGTCATCTCCCCCACCGTTAGAACACACACGGGAACACAGTTAACCCCTTGATCGCCCCCTAGTGTTAACCCCTTCCCTGCCAGTGACATTTATACATTAATCAGTGCATTTTTATAGCACTGATCGCTGTATAAATGTCACTGGTCCCAAAAATGTGTCAAACGTGTCCGATCTGTCTGTCATAATGTTGCAGTTCCGATAAAAATCGCTGATCACTGGCATTACTACTAAAAAAAAAAAATAATAATAAAAATGCCATAAATCTTTCCCACTATAACTTTTGCGTAAACCGATCAATATACGCTTCTTGCGATTTTTATTACCAAAAATATGTAGAAGAACACATATCGGCCTAAACTGAGGAAAAAAATTTTATTTTTTTTTTTTAAATTGGGGATATTTATTATAGCAAAAATTACAAAATATTGTGTTTTTCTAAAAATTGTCGCTCTTTTTTTGCTTATAGCGCAAAAAATAAAAACCGCAGAGATGACCAAATACCACCAAAAGAAAGCTCTATTTGTGGGGAAAAAAAGGATGTAAATTTTGTTTGGGTACAGGGTTGCATCATCACATAATTGTCAGTCAAAGCGACACAATGCCATTTCGCAAAAAATTGAGCATTGGGTCAAAAATTGGTCATTGAGCAGCCAAATCTTCCGGGAGTTAAAGGACTTTGTCAAAAACCTGTGTACTGTTTTTATTTATTTTTGATATTTTTTGAGTGAGTAGGGGTGGGAGGCGAGATCTGGGGGTTCCCTTGTATAAAGGGGCTTCCAGATTCTGATAAGCACCCTGCCCGCAGACCCCCAAAACCACAACCCAGGGTTGTGGGGAAGAGACCCTTGTCCCCATCAGCACTGGGGACAAGGCCCCCCATGTTGAGGATGTGTGGCCTGGTATGGTCCAGGAGGGGGGGCTCGCTCGTCCCCCCCATTCCTGTCCTGCCGTGCTGCATGCTCGGATAAGACTGAAGGGTCTGGTATGTATTTTAAGGGGAAAACCCACGCCAAAAAAAAAAAAAAGGCGTGGGGTGCCCCCAAAATCCATACTAGGCCCAAGCATACAGCCCGGCAGGACAGACAAGGGGGTGGAGTGAGCCCCCCCCCTCCTGAACCATACCAGGCCACATGCCCTTAACATGGGGGGCCTTGTCCCCATGCTGATTTTTTTCATTTTGGAGTGGGGTTCCCTTTTAAGATCCATACTAGACTCAAAGGGCCTGGTATGGATCTTTGGGGGGACCCCACACCATTATTTTTATTATGGGGGGGTTCCCCTTCAAGATCCTCAGAGCACAAGTAGCACCACAAGTCAGATTATCCTGATTCGACTCGGATGCGACTTCTATTCAAATCAATGGGCTAAAAGTCGGATCAGTTAAGACGGCTCTAAAAGGGATACCATTGATTTTGAATAGAGGCTGAGAAACGCTGCTAAAAGATAACGTGGCTAAACACGCATTACCGCCAATGCAAAAAGCTACTAAAAACTCATTTTTACAGACGCTTTTTCCTGGCGTTGGTAGTGGCTTTGCAGCTCATTGTGTGCATGAGACCTAATTGTTTATAGTTGTTCCCATTGTGTGTCTTTATCATTTCTAAAATAGGAAGAAAGTGGGCTTGAGTTAAAGTTACACTTCCCCCTGCTTAAGTTTTTATTTTTTGGAGGGGAGCAGGTATTGAGTTTTAGAAGGTACCCACTCCCACTCCCGCACTGACTGCCTTGGCAATTGGAGTGGAAGTTCTCCCCCGCCTGCAACCTTTTGGGACATGTCACAGGTCCCAGGAGGCTTCGGACATTCAGAAATCACTGTGTGGCTCACACTGTGCAGTGGGAAGATGGCTGTGACGCCGAAGGGGTCACAGCTGGCTTCCTTTAGTAAACATGCCGGCACCTGGGACCTGAAGACTGGCGATGAACCAGCCAGGGTGGAGGCAGAGCTGGATTCTTGGACAGGTAAGTGTTCTATTTTTTAAAAGTTAACTTCTGCAGTATTTGTAGCTGCTGACTTTTAATTTTTGTTGTTAAGACTGAAGAGCCTCTTCATGTTGCTTGGGCTACCAGTGAACCAGTGATTACATACCAGCAATCCACAGCAGCCAAGCACATTGTTGCATTTAATAACTCGGAGTAGACTTTAACTTACATCAGCTAGCATTGATTCACTCCTTACAGTTTTTGCATACAGCGTAAACCACCTTTAATAGAATTTTAACTTATATTGTAAAGTATTAGAGCAGACATCCCAACCTGCAAAAACTCATTTCAGGGAGGTGGCGCTTCACGCGCCCCCCCTCCCACCACCAATTTAACACAACTAGAGGATGATCAAATGTAATGGAATCAGTATACAGAGGTTTACTTCTCCTGAGAGGTATTAAAGGAACACTCTAACCACCATGACCACTTCAGTGATTTGAAGTAGTCATGGTGGTAGGAGTCAGGATGTGCAGTGTTTCTGCTTGAAACAGGTAGGTGGGCTGAGAGAGAGAAGTGTGGCTGAGAGAGAGGAAGGGGCTGACATAGAGAGGGTGGTTGAGAGAGAGGGGAGTTGACAGAGAGGGTGGCTGGGAGAGAGAGAGAGAGAGAGAGAGAGAGAGAGAGAGAGAGAGAGAGAGAGTGGCTGGGAGAGAGAGGGAGTGGGCTGAGAGAGGGAACTGACGGAGAGGATGTCTGAGAGAGAGAGAGGGGCTGAGAGGGGGGACTGACAGAGAAGGAGGGGGGCTGAGAAAGAGAGAGGGGGCATGACAGAGAGAGGGTGGAGATGAGAGTGGGGGGGTGAGAGAGAGGGGGGATGAAATAGAGGGGGGTGAGAGAGAGGGGGGCTGACAGGGAGAGGGGGGAGATGAGAGAGAGAGGGGGCTGACAGAGAGAGGGGGGAGATAAGAGGGGGGGCTGACAGAGAGAGGGGGGAGATGGGAGAGAGACCCCTAGCCCTGTCCCTATATGCAGTCCCACCTCTGCCCCCCCCACCCCAGTCTGTATCTGCAGGTAGGTCTGTGTCAGTGTATGATGCAGGAGGGCACAGCACAGGGGGAGAGTAAGTGGACACAGTACAGGGGGCAGGAGGGTACAGCACAGGGGGTGGGTAAGTGGGCACAGCACAGGGGGAGGGTAAGGGCACAGTACAAAGAGTAGGAGGGCAGAGCACAAGGGGAGGGTAAGTGGGTGCAGCACAGGGGGAGGGTAAGTGGGCACAATACAGGGAGCAGGAGGGCACAGCACAGGGGGCGGTTAAGTGGGCACAGCACAAGGGGGAGCAGGAGGGCAGAAGGAAGGAAGGATGCCCCTTACATCAGAGTACATCAGAGTACTCACTGGGAGGCAGGAGGGACTGCATGGATGGATGGATCATCAGGCTTCAGGGCTTGCTGGGTCTCATACTTCTCGCCCACACATCCCCTTCTGGTAGGCAGAATACACTATGAGGGAGTGTGGGCTGGGCAGACACAGGAGAAGGGGATGGGAATAGGAGGAGTAGAAGCAGCTCTCTCTCCTCTCCTGTCTGGCTGTGCGAGCAGCAGGGGGGAGAGGGGAGGTGTCAGCGCTGGCTCTTCCTGAATCGGCCCTGCAGCTGGGATATCGTGTGGCACTTACGGGTGTCAGGGAGCAGCAGCCGAAATGCGGGAGATTACCGCACCTCGCGGGAGACTTGGGATGTCTGTTAGAGAACACATATGCCCAGAGAGAGACCATGTTTCTTGAGCCACCTTTAAAGAACATAAAGAACAGTGCAGAGTACATCCTTACATTCTCATCTTACTTTCAATGTCCCAGTTCATTTTCCTTTTTTTTGGACTTGGCTGTGGGATACTCAGGACATATTGTACTTAAATCTTTTTAACTCCCTCTACTATTGCCCTAATTAGTAAATAATCCATATTAATCCAGCGTTTTAAATGAGAAAAGAGTTGCAACTATTTTCCAAATGGCCTAGTAAAATGGTAGCAGTCTCAATGCATAAAGGAAAAAACACAAGGGTGCTTATAGCAAGGTTTTAGGTTGGTGGAGCTGTGCAGATGAAAACTCTCTACAATTTATAAAAGTCTGCTGCAATCTATTTTGTAAAATCCTCACCATATGCTTGAATAGCTACTTCTGTTTGAAATAGGTTGCCGTGACTGCTTTAATTTTCCTGCCACTATCAGAACCTACAAATAATTACAGCTGTAAAAAAATCATGGACAATCACAGAATGGTCTCTTAGGATGATTATAACAAGCTGTAGTCATTGGTGGTAGCAATATACAAAAATAACAAGGAGGTTTACATGATCAATTTGAAACAATCTTCTATCTTTTAATCACAGGCAATTCTGGTTAAAGTGTTTGTTATCCCAACATTTTATATTCATGACATGTGCCTGCTGTACAATGTACTTGTATGAGAACGTATCCTGTTCTCTTTGTATTTCTTCATGTGTGTGACATCCCTGGCATTACTGCCAGTCCCCTTGCTTTCCTATTAAAAACTGACCACACTAAGCAGAAAAGCACATCGTGGTCAGTTCTCTAGCTATGCTGGGAACTCAGCCTGCTCTCTTCCAATGATCAGACAAGGCTTGAACCCCCCCACTGCACAGCCTGTCACTGGGAAGCTCAGTGTGCTGCTGCTCCTCCTCCCCCAGTTCTTATGCAGCTGAGAACAGAGGGAATGTGATCACTTATTTTTCCCTTTAAAAGGGAAAAAAGGTATTTATATATTTTTTTATATCTATACAAAAATGTTTTGCCTTTCGTTTCTTTTTTAAACTGAATGTGTTGTTTTACAAGGTGATCGTTTACAATCACTTTAAGCAAAAGCTATGCACCAATCTCTTGTGAAGAAAGAAATACAGAGGCTGCCATG
The DNA here is from genome assembly GCA_037952925.1 of Lithobates clamitans. NCBI lineage: Eukaryota > Metazoa > Chordata > Amphibia > Anura > Ranidae > Lithobates > Lithobates clamitans. Next base: position 3,325,930 of record JBBGZY010000357.1, on the reverse strand, counting down.
GCTGACTTTTGAAGAATGCTAGTTGCCTGGAACAATTTGAAATCAAAACTACAAATATACATACTTGTTCCAAATTAGTGAAATTATTCAAGTCATGGGATCCAGTTTATCAGATGGAAAAGCTCTACAATGGCAGCCTCCATACCCCCTCATCATAGGTTTCCTTTTAATTCTGACATGGATTTGCAAGACTGTAAGGCACATGTGTCAAATGCAAGGCCTGTGGGCTGAATTCGGTCCACCAGTCCATTTCATGTGGCCCTTGCACCCAGGGATTTTTTCAGTCTGAACATGGTGGAATTCCATTTTGCCACTTTCTGCTCTCATCCTCCACTCACCACTATTACTTCTTAACACAGAAGCCTCCTGTGTTTACAAGGACAGCACTCACGGTGGGGCACGGCGGAGATAGATGTCGACTAATGATCTCCCTGCAAGTGAGAGATAGAGGTCGAGCCACCTATGCTGCCAGGAGGTACTAGACCAGGGCCAGGTAGATGAGATGCGAGGAAGCTTTTAGGGGGAAGGGGGACAGATAAGGGCTGTGGAAGGAGATGTGTGCACAGGTGGGGGACTGTGGTGCAGAGGTCATTGTTGAGGGGTGGAAGTGAGATTTGGACAGCCTGTGAAAGCTGAACCCTGCACTTTGTGCATAGCACACCCCTAAACCTTGCACTCTGTATTTAGTGTACGCCACGTACTTCTGAACTCTGCACTCTATGTAACGCGCTCCTGAGTACTCTTATGTGTCTGAGTACATACATAGTCTTACAGATACAACCGGCCCTTGAGGGTAGCCATAATGCTGATGCGGCCCAAAATTGAGTTTGACACCCCTGGTAAGGGAAGCAATGGGAGTGCCACACCGTAAGTCATAGAGTCCAAATATATTTTAATTATTTCACATTACAGTGGTACCCTTTTTTTCAGGACTACAATACATAAAAAAACAGGTAAAAATAGACATAGTAATACAGTACATATCATAAAAAGAATAAAAAAGGTCATATATGCAACTATATTCTGTGGTGCTCCCACTGTTTTTCTAACACTCCTGGGCTATTCTCAAGACCCCTGTCAAGGGCATTGAATTAGGCATACTGAAGCTAGTCTGTTTTATTGAATGAACAAGTCACTCCCATTATCTGATATTAACAAGGGCTTTTATTATATGTAGGTCTAGTGAATGTGGCTCTTGGCTTATTAGCATAATTACTGTATATATCATCATTATGGCACACAACCATCATGATGTAATCAAAGGCCAGTACATATATCTTTTACCAGAATGCTTATGTAGACACTATTAGATTAAAGCAGGCCATAGATGATGCAATTTTCTTTCCTGCAACCACGGGTTGCAGGAAAGAAAATCGCTCGACTGACTGTGTTGATGGGGAAATCCCTTCCGCAGAGCTATTGTATTTTCCTGGTGGAGGGACATGGGGAGCCATCGTTGCTGGGAGAACACAGTAATTATTGCTAGCGGCTATAACCGCAAAAATCCAACATACTGCTTGTACCCAAGTCAATCGATAAATTGACTTGGGTACAATCAGACTGCCAATAGATTGTTCGAATCTCGGCCGGTTCAGCACCATCTATGGCCGGCTTAAGCAAACTCCAGGCAGTAGCTGAAGACAGATACTTTGACATAAATGTCCTCAATTTAACAATCTTATGTAAACCTGATTGATAAAAATGCCTGATATAACAGGCCACCATGTTTCCCAAAGGATAGGAGAGATACATTCTTTATTTTAGACATGTACTGTATAAAGGGTGGAACATACTTATTTTGGGTCTGTTCTGATTGAATACTCCAGGAGGGGGGGGGGGGCAAGCTGCCCATATACAGGAGTGCAATTCAGCTTATTTAGCAAGGCACCACAAAGTGCAAGAATTATACATAAGTGCAATTAGATTTTGCATTACAGTATTCAAAATAAAAAAAAGAATTTTGTAGGTTTCCACTGGTCACTGGCTTCTGCGTTTTCTTCCAACATGCACAACTTAGTTTGTAAATCTGCGCTATAAGCAAAAATTTCAATTAGAAATCAGACGCTATGGCTGTGCCCAATTTTCACAGATGTTTAAGACCTCGTTCACACCATACATGGTGTTTCAATGAGTTTTTATGCATTGACATCAGTTTCTCTTATGCCCTGTTCACACCACAGTGTTGATGTCCCGTCAGTTTTTTCTCCACTCAGAAAACTGCATACACATTGCAGATTCCCATGCAGAAAAAATCTGTGCGTGATACTTGCATTGTACAGGCAGTCCCCGAGTTACGAACGGGTTAGGGACTGCCTGTTTGTTCTTAAGTCGGATTTGTTCATAAGTTGGAAGCGCATGCGCAGAACGGCAGAGACGTCGTTTTCCGATGTTTTCCAATGTTCTGTCAAGTAGCCGCACATGTGCAGACGCAGTTTTCCGCTATTTTCCGATGTTTTCCAATGTGCCTGCCATCGAAAAGTGGCCGCGCATGCGCAGAACATCACGCTGCCTCCCGTTCGTAAGTAGGAGTTGTTCACAAGTTGGAGGTTCATAACTCGAGGACCTCCTGTAGTGTAAACAGAGCACATAGAGAACAATTGTTTTCTTTATGCCCTTTCAGAACGAGTGCAGAAAAACTCACGTCTCTGCACATGGTCTGAACAAGGCCTAATACTTCCGCTATTGCTTCAACATTTCTGGTGTTGATTCCAAGCTTCTGGTGTTGATGTAATGCTCCACATTAATATATTCTCCACATATTAATAAAAATTAATACTCACAAAAGGATAAAAACCACACATATATCAATGGAAGTTTGCGGGATCGGGTGAGCCTGTGGTGAAGGCACAGACCTAAAAGAGTGCAGCTGGATGGATGGATGGATGGATGGATGATAAGCTGCTGCAGGCATAAAGTCTGAATCTCTGTGCCACTGACTGTTAATAGGAAAATGGCTCTTATAGCCCAGCAAGCATGTGTAGTGCCGCAGGTTCCTCATACCCGGTGTCAATGTCTGATGGATGGTTATGTCCATCTGGAGTCCAGGGTCACAGTACGTGTTTCGGGGAACCTTCATATTCCTCAGCGATGAGAAGCCTTAGCGACTGTAGCTGCTATCAATAATCACTGTGTGTTCTCCCGGCAGGGACTGTTTCCCCTGCCCAGAGAAAACAATAGCTCCGTGTAAGGGATTTCCCCCATCAACACTGCCTGTGTTGATGGGGGAATCAAGCTATTTTCTTTCCTGCAATAATGCTTATTACACATTGTCTAAGTACTGCTAGGGAAACCATAGCTGCGGCCTGGAAACAAAAAGATCATCCTGAAAATATTCTTAAACAATCTAAAGACATAAACGCAGTTTGAACATACGTTTACCATTAAAAATGGCAAATGTGAGTCAATTCAGAATCAATGGAGAGAATGGCAGCTACATAATAGCTATACAGCTTCCCTATACTGTCCATACAAAGATATCCCATTCCTTTACTTGATATACAGTATATACCCAATGTTTGATGATAATAGTTTAATACTCCTATAGGTATCAGACATAGAGGCAATTTTTAACTTTATTAAGATGCCAGGGATATTGTTTGTTAATTGTTTATAAGATATTACGCAATGCTCCTCATGCTTTAGTAGTGTTTATGTCCCTCTTTTCCCACCCCTAGGACTCTAATTACCCTATCTTTTATACACCAATATATGTGATTTATCTGTGACAGACTACTAATATGTAATGTCATAGTTACATAGTTAGTCAGGTTGAAAAAAGACACAAGTCCATCCAGTCCAACCATAAAAAAAAAAAAAAAAAAACGTACAATCCAATATACCCAATACTATACCCACAGTTGATCCAGAGGAAGGCAAAAAAACCCCCAGCAGAGCATGCTCCAATTTGCTACAGCAGGGGAAAAAATTCCTTCCTGATCCCAGAGAGGCAATCAGATTTTCCCTGGTCATGATGTGCCTACAGTGACTGTCACCTTCTTATGTACCTTTTTTGGAAAAAAACAAAAACTGAATCTGGCAATACAAACAAGAACAATCATTTTAGTAAGCCCACACAGCCCACCTGATTTCTCTTTGTATTAGGAGCAGTTAATACAATGACTTACTGCACAGTAATCTGTGGTTCTAAAACCAGTAAAGTAATGGCCCGGAGCTAAGTATCACTGGGAGGAGGGCCAGCATGACTGGGGTGGGGCAGCGAGGCGGAGGCAGTGGTTTAGGAGGCAGAACAGTGGGGGGAGGGGGAGTTTAGGTTTAACCTGGGGATGGAGTTTAGGAGCGATGGTCAGTTGAGAAGAAGGAACGGACAGGATAGGCGATGACTCAAGTGGTCCCTAGTTAGGCAGAGCGGGTATCATGGGGGGACTTAGAGACATTATTTGAACGACTTCGGGAGGAGGCGGCGGCAAGAGGCACTGACTGGCTGCAGGCCAGATGTCTGGCAGCCGCCTCTCCAGGCTCTCCGCCCGCCCGATTGGAGGGCGGCTCGGCGTGGGAGAGATGCCTCGGCGGGTGCTGGCTTTTTGCCAGGAACAGCCGGGGCCTGTAATCCAGATGGGAGAGGGAGGAGGAGACCGACGGCAGGTACACCACGCCATCGTGAAGACTCAGGCAATGTGCGGTCCAGATCGGCGGCCAGACGGGCTTCCCCTGAGGCTCGGCATGGCAGACACGTGTTGCGGGAGGTGCGGCCTGGTGCGGCGCGCAGTGAGGACGTCACTGCAGAGCGCTCTGCAGTGGCGGAGAATCCTACAATGAGCTACTGACACTGCTCAGAGGGAGGCCGGGAGTTCCCAAGACAGTATGTCGGAGGGAGAGTTGGATGATCAGGATGCAGGTATGATCCAGGAGGCGGTGCGTGGAGCAGGAGCTATGGCCGAATGTCCAGTGCGGCAGCAGCAACCAGGTGAGAACCTTTCTGTCCTATCTTTTTCCTCACATGTCCTTAGCAGGGGGGCTTCTGGGTGCGGGGATGGGGGTACAGGGGTGCCAGTGGGGCAAGGGGATGGCTCAGGTGGGGTGGGTCACAGTGCTGGTTCCCTGTCACTTGGAGCAACAGGGGGCGCAAGAAGTGGGGGTGGTGAAAACATTGTTGGTTGGCTTGCGGGAAGTGTTGGCGCGCTGTAAGGCCGGTGCACGGCCGGTAGTGGACGCTTCCCCGGTGGCGGCAAGGGCTGCAGCCCACACTTTCGCAGCTCAGGGATCTGCGCTTGCGGTGCCGGGCCTGGTAGTGTCGGTTGGAGTTGCGGAGCTGGTAGGGGGCCCGAATACTGGTGGTGTAGGGGTGGCCAATCCTGTGGCCCCGCCTGCGTCATCGACGGTGGTTGCGGGTGCACCGGCGGCGGCTGGGGATGCCGCGTCGGTTGGAAAAGGGGCGGTGGGGGTAGACGGGGTGCGTTTGGCGGAAGTCTACATCTGTTTTGAGGAGCCTTTGGGCGCTCATTTGAAGACGGAGGTAAAAGAGCGCATTTGGAAAGGTGAGTATGTTTAAATTTTCTCTTTGTTGCCCTTGGAGAAGTTTACCTTGGACAAAGTTAAACCTGACGAGAGCAAGAAAGAAGAGGAGGAGAAGCGGTGCTACAGATTGATCCCGCGCACGTTTGCAAATTGGTTGCAGGCGTTTCCGATTTTGGCGAGCGTTATTAGGGAAAAGGCCACCCGAAAACTGCTCGCCGCTTTTTTGCTACCTTGATTCTATTGGGGAGGTGCAAAGGGTGTATGGGGGGACTGCTTTGTTGCGCTGTGATGAGCAGCTCCAACAGAGGAAGGCGGTCCACCCTTCTTTACGGTGGGACCATAAGGACATTAGTCTCTGGATGAAACTAATGTCCTCTCCGAGAAGTTCTTTGCCTCCCTTTCAGGGTGGGGCCGGGGGTTCGGGCTTTGCCGGACAACCAGCTGGTAGTCGCATGGGTTTCTTCTGGCAATTTAATGCAGGCACCTGTAAATTCGGGGCCAAGTGTCGATTCCGGCATAAGTGTTCCACATGTGGTGGTTCGCATTCACAGTCTCAGTGCTTTAAACAGGGATGTGGAAAAGGTGGGGATTTTGGAAAAAGGGAAGACACCGGTGATGGTAAAAAGGATGGTCCTCTTTCTAAGGCGCTATCCTAATCGGAATGCGGCCAAGTTATTGGAGTTAGGGTTTACGGAGGGTTTCAAATTGAATAGTTGACTCCAGGTGGTTCCGCCTATGGCGGATAATTTGAAGTCGGCTAGAGAGCATGCTGGCATCGTTACGGAAAAGTTGTTCAAAGAAGTTTAGTTGGATCGCATAGGTGGCCCGTTTGAGTTGCCACTGGTACCCGAGTTGGTTATATCCCCTTTGGGTGTGGTTCCCAAAAAAGAACCAACCAAGTTTCGGTTCATTCACCATTTATCCCACCCGCGTGGGGGATCAGTTAATGATTCCATTGACCTGGGCCTCTGCACGGTGTCTTATACATCTTTTGATACGGCGGTCGCCTAGGTGCAGCGTTTTGGTAAGGGGTCCTTGTTGGTCAAAACGGATATAGAGGCTGCTTTTCGCCACTTGCCAGTTCATCCTGATTGCTGCCATTTGTTGGGATGTTGGTGGCAGGGTAAGTATTTCGTTGACAGATGTTTGCCCATGGGGTGTGCTATTTCCTGTTCCTTGTTCGAGCAATTTAGTTCTTTTCTGGAATGGGCGGTGCGGGATGTTTCAGGTTTGTCATCCGTCATCCATTACTTGGATGATTTTTTGTGTATAGGGCCTGCGGAGAGCATGGTATGTGCATCTCTGCTGGCTACAGTTCAACAACTTTTTGAAAATTTTGGGGTGCCGTTAGCCGCTGATAAGACGGAGGGTCCGGCTACTGAGTTGTGTTTCTTGGGGATCGTTATAGATACCGTGGCTATGGAGTGTCGTTTGCCTTTGGACAAACTGGAGGGTTTGAGGCAGGAGGTGGCTGGGGTTTTACAGGTGAGGAAGATTCAGCTTAGAGCTTTGCAATCTCTGCTGGGCAAGTTAATTTTGCCTGCCGCATCATGCCCATGGGGCGTGTTTTCTGCAGGCGTCTGGCGGCGGACATGGCCGGTGTCCGGGCTCCACATCATTATATTCGACTAGGGCTGGATCACAAGGAGGATCTGAACGTGTGGGACTCTTTCTTGGCAACCTATAATGGCCTCTCTCTTTGGTTGGAAAGAGTAGTTTCGAACTCCGATATGGAGTTGTTCACGGACACGCCCTGTTCTGGCGGTTTTGGGGCTTTTTACCAAGGAAAGTGGAGCGCCGGGGAGTGGCCGGCGACCTGGAGGGAGGCTGGATTAGTACGCAATCTGGCGGCATTATTCCCCATAGTGCTGGCAGTGGAGCTATGGGAGGAGGAATTTCAGAAACGCTGCGTGCGTTTTCATTGTGATAATCTGGGGGTGGTACAGGCCATCAATAATAACACTGCGTCTTCCCCCCGGTTGTGCGCTTACTGCGGCATCTGGTTTTGACTTGTTTGTGCATCAACTGTTTTGTGACTGCTGTGCATGTTCCGAGGATTGATAATGCAGTGGCTGATGCGTTGTCTCGTTTCCAGTGGGACAGATTTCGTCAACTGGCACCGGAAGCGGATATGCACGGGATTCCTTGCCCCGAGAGGTTATGGAGCATCGCATTGCCACTGCCCAATTTTTGATACGTAGATCGGTTTCTGCAGCTACTTGTCAAGCATACAGTAAGGTTTGGCTGGAATGGGATGCTTTGGTGCGGGAAGTAGGGGAATGCGCTCATGATGAGGGTCCATTTGCTGCTTTACTTTATAGGAAGGAATTTTGAGAGCGGGGTATTAGCTTCCTATATGTCACGTAAGTTGGCTGGGCTGGCCTTTATGTTCCAGTTGGCGGGTCAACAGGACGCTACTAAGGCTTTCATAGTTCGGCGTGCTATGCATAAATATCGCGCTGATCGATCGGCAGCCGACACGAGACGCCCAGTTTCTTTTAAGGTAGGGGACGTGGTGTAACAGTTGGAAAAAGTTTGTGTATCTCAGTTTGAGAGGGTCTTGTTTCGGTTTCGGTTTTTTTTTTTTTTTGTATTGGCCTTTTTCGGGGCTTTTCGGGTGGGCGAGATGGTGAGTAAGAATAAAAAAGGGAACAGTGGTTTGGATTTTCATGATGTGTGGGTACAGGGGGATGCTCCGGGGGTGTTCCTAAGGAGGTCTAAGACAGATCAATTGGGCAAGGGGGCTTGGGTGGAGTTGAGGTTGGTCCCGGGCTCTCCTATATGTCCGGTTGCAGCTGTGGGGGAATTTTGCCAAATCAGGCCTCCAGGCAGGGGGGTTTTCTTCCGTCATGAGGATGGGACAGCTGTGTCACGCTTTTAATTTCAAGCGGTGTTCAAAAAATGTTTGGGGGCAGCGGGGTTGAAGGCGAAATATTCTTCTTCCAACTAGTTCCGCATCAGAGCGGCCTCTAAAGCGGTCCGGTGGGGTTTGGATGATAAGGTGGTTCAGAGTATTGGACGTTGGGAATCGGCAAGATTTAAATTATACTTTCACCCTAATTTGTTGTAAGATTAAAAAAAAAAAAAAAGAGTTACATTTCGGGGGGGCAGGGGATTGCTGTTTGAGGCCCCCCTCTATCTCTCACTTTCTTCAAATTCATGTTGGGCATTTAAGTGGGTCGTTTGCTGTGGTGCCGGGGTGATGTGTTTTTAACCTTCCCCTCTCCTTCTTTTTTCTGTTTCTTTTTCTTTCAGATTCAGAAACCTGCTTGGTGTGGATACTGGGATACTCCTATGTGTATTGGGGTGCCAGGAGGGTGGATGCCAGGAAGGATGGCAGGTTGTTGGGTTTGTCTGGGGAGGAAGGGATAGTGCGCTGGATTGGATTCCCGGGCATGCTATGGTCCAGGGTGGTTCCTGAAATGCATAAGTTTGCTCGATTGGACCGCCCCCCTGATGTAGTTCTGCTACATGTGGGGGGTAATGACCTGGGTTTGCGGTGTGCAAGGCAGTTCATCAGGGACATCAAATTTGATTTGTTGCGGCTGCAATCCTTTTTTCCTGATACTATTTTTATCTGGTCTGATATTGTGGCCAGGATGGCGTGGCATTTGGCTCCCTCTGTCGCAGGTTTGAACAGAGCCTGGGTTAAGGTCAACAAAGCGGTGGCTAAGTCATTCGTCTGGAACGGGGGGTTTGGAGGTTCGTCACCGGGATTTGGAGGAGGAAACGTGGCCCGTTTTACGCTCTGATGGAGTGCACCTGAGCGCTATAGGTATTGACCTGTGGCAGCTGGGTTTGCAGGATGGTGTGCAGCGGGCGTTTCGGGTTTGGAGGGCGACACGCACGTAAGGTGTCACGTGTGTGTGCTGTGGTGGGAGGTCTATGGGGCCTTTGAAGGCGGTGCTGAGAAATAATGGAGGTTTGGGAGGGGGTTGGGCCCATATGGAGGTATGGGTGACCTTTCCCTTAAAATGGTATCAATGGTGTGTAGTAGGTTGTATCTGGAAGGAAGTAGCTGGTTGTCCCTGAGCTTGCGTAATACACGGCGTGGGGCCTTTCATGGGTGTACCGATACAACTAGTCAGTTGGAATTCATACTTTGCCTTCAAATACCTCTAGATCAGGAAAGTTTGATAAGGATGTGTATTTGGTTAATGTTTATAAAAATGTATTATATGCATTAAGTTATATGTTTGGGAAAATATTGTATTTTTATTTTGTTGTAATAAAAAGGCTGCTATGGCCATTTGACTCCAAAAGTATTGTGTCGTCTGGTCATTTGCTAGTAAAGGAGTAGAAGGGAGTGGAATGTTAACTATGGGAGCCTCACGAATATGCACATCCCTTAGTCAAGTAATGGCCCGGAGCTAAGTATCACTGGGAGGAGGGCCAGCATGACTGGGGTGGGGCAGTGAGGCAGAGGCAGTGGTTTAGGAGGCAGAACAGTGGTGGGAGTTTAGGTTTAACCTGGGAGTGGAGTTTAGGAGCGGTGGTCAGTTGAGAAGAAGGAACGGACAGGATAGGCGATTTCCCACCCTCTCTCCCTTAATTTATGGTTATGGTGACAGATGGATAATGGTTTTGGGGTGGTTTAATTTGGTAGTTGGTGCAGGATAGGTTTTTGGGTGTATATGGGTGGTTTCCTTTTTTGATGTCATAGCAGCGGGAGGTCTATGGGGTCTTTGAAGGCGGTGCTGAAAAATAATGGAGGTTTGGGAGGGGGTTGGCCCCATATGGAGGTATGGGCGACCTTTCCCTTAAAATGGTAACAACGGTGTGTAATAGGTTGCATCTGGAAGGAAGTAGCTGGTTGTCCCTGAGCTTGCGTAATACACGGCGTGGGGCCTTTCATGGGTGTACCGATACAACTAGTCAGTTGGAATTTATACTTTGCCTTCAAATACCTCTAGATCAGGAAAGTTTGATAAGGATGTGTATTTGGTTAATGTTTATAAAAATGTATTATATGCATTAAGTTATATGTTTGGGAAAATATTGTATTTTTATTTTGTTGTAATAAAAAGGCTGCTATGGCCATTTGACTCCAAAAGTATTGTGTCGTCTGGTCATTTGCTAGTAAAGGGGTAGAAGGGAGTGGAATGTTAACTATGGGAGCCTCACGAATATGCACATCCCTTAGTCAAGTAATGGCCCGGAGCTAAGTATCACTGGGAGGAGGGCCAGCATGACTGGGGTGGGGCAGTGAGGCGGAGGCAGTGGTTTAGGAGGCAAAACAGTGGTGGGAGTTTAGGTTTAACCTGGGGGTGGAGTTTAGGAGCGGTGGTCAGTTGAGAAGAAGGAACGGACAGGATAGGCGATTTCCCACCCTCTCTCCCTTATTTTATGGTTATGGTGACAGATGGATAATGGTTTTGGGGTGGTTTAATTTGGTAGTTGGTGCAGGATAGGTTTTTGGGTGTATATGGGTGGTTTCCTTTTTTGATGTCATAGCAGCGGGAGGTCTATGGGGTCTTTGAAGGCGGTGCTGAAAAATAATGGAGGTTTGGGAGGGGGTTGGCCCCATATGGAGGTATGGGCGACCTTTCCCTTAAAATGGTAACAACGGTGTGTAGTAGGTTGTATCTGGAAGGAAGTAGCTGGTTGTCCCTGAGCTTGCGTAATACACGGCGTGGGGCCTTTCATGGGTGTACTGATACAACTAGTTGGTTGGAATTTATACTTTGCCTTCAAAGACCTCTAGATCAGGAAAGTTTGATAAGGATGTGTATTTGGTTAATGTTTATTAAAAATGTATTCTATGCATTAAGCTATATGTTTGGGAAAATGTTGTATTTTTATTTTGTTGTAATAAAAAGGCTGCTATGGTCATTCGACTCCAAAAGTATTGTGTCGTCTGGTCCTTTGCTAGTAAAGGGATAGAAGGGAGTGGAATGTTAACTATGGGAGTCTCACGAATATGCACATCCCTTAGTCATGTGATTGTAATGGGGCTATATAATACTGTACATGCATTCATTTAGCACAATGCATTTTATTGTATATTTTTGCAAAGTGTTCTGCATGCTCAATAACATAGATTTATATTTGCATGTATATGAACTCAAAAGTATTAACAAGATTCAGATTTAATGTCAAGCCATTACCATTAAATACATCAGCTTGCTTGATACTACTGACTTCTAAACAGAGCAAAGATCCAATTAACTGCTCATTTTCTGTGTTGCATCCAGCTAGTGACAGCACATTATGACATGCTTAGATATAAAATGCAGAATATAAAGGCAATTACACATCAGAATCTGGCAAGCTATAATAATAAATGTCAACAAAGTTAATGCAGAGATTTGTATCCTGCAGTATTTCAAAAGAATGACAGTATAAAATATGCTTCTTGACACACTGCTCAGAGGTCAAAGCACCTCAGTTGCTACATATTTGTGGTGTATTCACCTTTGAGCACAGTGGCAATATGAACATTGATATCCACCACAGACTAGGGGATATTGTTAGTAGATAGATAGTATATACCTTAGATAGTTCCTAATGAACCAACCAAAATTTACTTAGTGGATGGTCCTGCCTTTCATGCTTCATTTGACAAACTGTTTGTCGAAAGAGCCTGCTGGAAATTTTTCAAAAAAACAGACACAGCATCCAATCAGAGACAGCCACTGTTCAGATATTTTGACAGCTGTCCCTGGTGGCTTTCAGAGTACTATAGCCTAGCAAGGGGATTTGTCCTACCATGCTGTTTAGTAAGTGTAGCGCACTACTCCCTTGGGAGCTGCTGTTAGTTCATACCTTTCTGTTAGTGGCTCTCCGTTTTCCTTCCCTGCATGAATAACATCAGCAGACAGTCCAGTAACATTGAAGATAAACGTTATTCTGTTCATTATAGCATGTTAGAAAAGAATATTTACAATCTATGACTCCAGGAAGTATGAGTTGCCTTTTAATCTTTGGTTCCTTTACCAGTAATTATATCCTCTTCCCTTAATGAACTGACCGGTGCCTCTCTGAAAAACACCTGGGTATGTGGATGTTAGAAGTACCGGGCCTCACCTGCCTATCTTGACTCCTGCAATCCTCCCAGGTCAGTTCAGGAAAAGTCTGGGCGCACCCCAATCTACTTCATCCTGTTAGCAGCTGCTTCCTGCTCCAGATGTCCAGAACCATCCCAGACGGTAATGTCTGGCCCATTGCTCCTGGAGTTTATTTCGATGACTTAATGTGATGAACCATCCAGCACTGAGGTCTCTGAACCCTCAGGCCTTCAGGTTCAAGTTCTGCTATCCAGCACTGAGAGCATTACACCCCTGGCCTTCAAGCCTGATCCCTGCGGGTCACATTTTTCTTCTCTCACGATCCAGAACTCCCCCCAGAACAACTCCTTCTGACCTCCTCCTCTCAATCCTTCCGAACTCCTCCTCTCAACATGTGACTCGCCAATTTATATGTGCCTTAGTCCCTGCCCACTCAAAATAACGATTGGTCCAGGCAGCTGTCAGACAGCCGTCTTCTCCAAAGATACCTGCAAAGAAAACACAGAGCATACTTCCTATTCTGTATACTATCTGCAAATCTATATTTTGTTGGCATGAGTGACTCTACCAGGACTACCATCCCCTCAAAAAGAGTCTGGGGACTCCTGCAGGACAGAGCCTGAGCAGACACGCCAGATTATTTACACTTGAGTCCATAAGCCAAATACTTTCTGAGTGGCTCCAACAGGAGTTTATAACATTTTGTTCAACATAAAACTAGCAAAGGGAACTGACAGGGACAGCAGAGAAATAGTGTCCATACTGGCCAGGTAGGCACTGAAGCTGTTGCCCTGTATAGGAAGTCAATGGAACAACCCACTTACAGTCCAAGGCTTAGTCTAGCATACCTGTATAGTGCTCTACAGATAATATCGGGGGTCCGGCAGTCTTTTCCGTGTGTCTCCTTTCCCTCTGACCGAGATTGAATAACTCTTAGTATGTTGACCAGGCTTTTGAATTAGGACACGATCCTTATATATGGCCCATCCCTGCCTCCATTCTCTAAAAATGTCCTGAAACCTTATCCACATCTCATGGTCAGGTGTCCTTTGAGGTTTAGGCACGTGTAAGTACTCCCAAATGGGATCTCCTTCCTACTATTTACAGGAAGCCTCCATAATCTCCATGATTTCCTCTGTCACATAAGGGCAGTCTAACCCCCACTCCTGGGCAACCCTCTTCTGAACGTCCCTTTGGACCCGCGACAGCCATGACAGTTACTTAGGCCTTCCCCGCCCAGGCAGCACACAAGAGTCTGGGACTCAGACAGCCCTTTGCTGATACGTGGGTGCTTTGTTATGAGGGGCACCTATGATGCATGTAGTAGGGGAACTGGGGGTGCTGGAAATGTGGCTATGCTCTCCGGAGCCCCGGTTGAAGCACTTAATGAAGTGGAGCTTTCCACATACCATTCCTCTTCCTCACTAGAGCCACATTCCACTGGAGAGGACCAAACGAATAAATGTTCCAAGGACCCGTACCTCTCCAGCACTTCTGGGGAACCCCAGTCCATGGCCCGGCCCTTGCTTCCCCTGCCCAGCTCACCTGAGGGGTCACCCTCTTCTACCGGTGGCTCCTTCTGGACAGGTTCAGCGAGGGGCTTACAAGAAGAGGCTGGAATTTCAGGGAGATTCCCCCGGGGTTTGCCCAACAACACCAGCAGCCCCCGGGTCCCCGACTAGACCACAGGCCTTCCCCACAGATCCTACCTGGACCTCCGGCGTATCCGACTCCTCATGGGCAGGCTGGAACTCCTCTGCTGCAGTCTCTGAGATGACTTGACCCTCTCTGGCCCTCCGGAGGTTTGAGGCGTACAGAGTCCAGTGGTGCTGTTTACGTGGTAGTAGCATACCTCCTGCTGTTCGTGTTCCAGCAGCGTAAGTTGTAGGCTGCAATGGCCGCACCAGGTCCAGGCGGTGACTCCCATGGTGGGTCTCCGACAGCCGGGACAAAGCAAACACAGTCTCTCTACTCCGTTGACTACTCCCAATGCTAGCCCACCGGTGACTTCTAAATGGATGCCCGGTGTCCACGAGGACCTGTTCCTGCTTGTCAGTAGATTGTTGCATGGCGAGTGTGCTAGTAAAGGTCCCTGCCATCTTCCTCCACTGTGTGTACAGCGCATGGCACGCTGGTATCTCTTCCTCCTGGGCGTGACTCCACCCCCTCCTCTCACTGGTCCAGCTTGCGGGGAACTGTAACAGTTCATTTTAACAGTGCGCGCCAGCGACCCCTGGCGACAGGCACCATAGAACTACAGATTAAAGCAGCAATTACTGTTTCACAGTGAAAATGTTCTTTTGTGATGTCCCAACTGTAAGAGACATGTTCCCTGCTTGTCTCCGGACATACCTCCCTTGGTGTCCATGTTTTATCCACGTGTTACAGCGACATCCAAAACTCCCAACCACATTTTAAACTGTGTATCAGGATAGTTTTTGCAAACAGTGGCGGTGTTGGCGCTGTACCCACGCTAGACACCTCTGTACTAATGGCAAGGTGCCGCATGCGATGGTCACTTAGGACTACACGGAATACAGTCACTGATTTGCAGATTCTGTCTCTGGAGTTGGTAGGGGTAACGGATTAACAGAAAGGTGAAATTTTGGTGGGACCTCCATGTAATGCACTACTCCCTTGGGAGCTGCTGTTAGTTCATACCTTTCTGTTAGTGGCTCTCCGTTTTTCTCCCCTGCATGAATAACATCAGCAGACAGTCCAGTAACATTTGAACATAAACTTTATTCTGTTCATTGGAGCTTGTTAGAAATGAACTTGCAATATTCCCAGTCTTTGACTCCAGGAAGTTTGAGTTGTCTTTTAATCTTTGGTTCCTTTACCAGTAGTTATATCCTTTTCCCTTAATGAACTGACCAGTGCCTCTCTGAAAAACACCTGGGTATGTGGATGTTAGAAGTACCAGGCCTCACCTGCCTATCTCGACCCCATTGCTCCCAGAGTTTCTTTCGATGACTTAATGTGATGAACCATCCAGCACTGAGGTCTCTGAACCCTCAGGCCTTCAGGTTCAAGTTCTTCTATCCAGCACTGAGAGCATTACACCCCCAGGCCTTCAAGCCTGAACCCCTGCGGGTCACATTTTTCCTCTCTCACAATCCAGAATTCCCCCCGAACAACTCCTTCTGACCTCCTCCTCTCAATTCCTTCCGAACTCCTCCTTTCAAAATGTGACCCCCAATTTATATGTGCCTCCCTACCCACTCAAAATAACGACTGGTCCAGGGTAGCCCATACAAACTGACTGCATCCTGCACCCAACCCACTTTCCTTCCAGAACCTCTCACTGGAAGAACAGGGCATCAATCAGAACAGAATGCAGGTGGTCACACCCCCTTCCCATTCTGTCACTTCTCCCAACCAAATTAACCAACAAGCTTACACCAACAGGGTAAAACACTGACAACTTTGCCTGACACTAATCCTAATTAACTGATTAGCACACACCTAATTTGGTGGGCACTACACAAGCTTTTTGAGTAATTTCCTCCATGACCGTGTCCAGAGCAGGCTCTTCATAAAAGTTTTTCCTAATATCTTAAAGTATCAGTCCCCCCAAAACATATATTTTACTTTTTTGATACATTTTGGAGAGTTAATTTTTCTACGACTTCACAGACTTTGTGATTGAGTTACTGGGACTGCATACTGTATATGCAGTAGCTATTTTGGGGGTTCCCATTCTCCCTGTTGGATTATTTAGCTATAACACCCTTCTTCCTCTGGGGCAATATGCCCAAAGCTGACCAATTCTGTGAGAGTTTCCTGTCATTTAGGCTGTAAACAAAGATCAAAGAAGGAGTTTTGACAGAGCAGTGTATGCCTCCACTAAGCCTTGATATTGAAATACGAGTCACATAAATATTAATAGGTTTACTAGTATAATAGAAAAAGAGATCCGTTTCAGGGTTGCAGCATGAAAAATATAATATTTGTGCTTTTTCTGATCTCACATGAATGGACAACTAAAGATACATGTTCAGGAACAAATTACCCATTCCTTAGAAGCAAATTAAATGCAAACAATGAAAACAAAGGGGCAAGTATATAAGAGTCTTATGCAGCGTGATGTTGACCACGCCCCCTTAAAACGTCATAGTCCCAGCATGCCCAGGGACTGTGACGTCTTAAGGGGGCGGGGTTACTACCTATATAAGTCATAGCAGAGCATTACAGCCGGAGAGAGCGTTGTGTCAACATCGGAAGAAGAGAAGGGGGAAGAAGACAAGGCAGAAGTCCAGGTCACCGCTAGCAAAAGAGCGTCAGAAGATAGCAGAGGAGCCCCCCGCCCGCAGACCCCAACAACCAATGGCCAGGGTTGTCGGGAAGAGGCCCTTGTCCTCATCAACATGGGGACAAGGTGCTTTGGGGTGGGGGGGGCCGCAGGGCGCCCCCCTCCCCCAAAGCACCCAGCACCCCATGTTGAGGGCATGCGGCCTGGTATGGCTCAGGAGGGGGGCGCTCGCTCGTCCCCACCCCCTTTCCTGAGCGGCCTGGCTGCATGATCGGATAGGGGTCTGGTATGGATTTTGGGGGGACCCCATGCCGTTTTTTCGGCGTAGGGGGTTCCTCTTAAAATCCATACCAGACCTAAGGGCCTCGTATGCCCCGCGACGGGGCCTGCAAGGTGTCAATCTCGCCGATAAAAGCGGCGAGATTGACTTTCTTTCTAGTCCCGTCGTACCCGAGTCAGGTTTAAAATGAATGGACTTGTCCATGTGTGGGCAAGTCCGTTCATTCGGAAAGTCCGCCGTAACTCCGTCAGAAGTTCGTCGGGAAGGCTGGCGGACCTAGTCTGCCGGAAAGTCCGGTCGTGTGCAGGCAAGTGCGTTCATTCAGAAAGTCAGCCGGAAGTCCGTGGTGAAGACCATCGGACCTTGTTTCCCAGAAAGTCCGGTCGTGTGTACACTGCATTAGAGTCTAGACAGACATTAAAAATGTTAGACAATGTCAAAAGCTCATGTGCTCATCTGCATTGATCCTCCATGACAGCCATATGATAATGTTGTGGAACTGCCATCCTTGGCCCTCCTTGGCACTGTTAAAATGACAAGTAGTGTTTCAAAATGTGTTCTTGGAACACTACTGGGAGGCTTCACTGTTATGTATTAGTGTGTTATACTGCGCTCCATCCAGTAGGGGGAAGCAGTGTAAATATGTTTACTTGTGTATATTTCTATTAGAGCCTATGTATTTCTTTAGCATCTATGGTTCCTGTATTCCTGTGTATGATTAAGTAAAGAAGTCCTGTGAATACCTGTCCATGTCTTTGCTTAAAATGCAGTTTGTCACATGTGCAAACGTAGAGGTCGCATACAAACAGTCTGTCAGACTACAGATCAGTCTACATATGTGAATACAATACCAACGGCAGCACACTCAATTATTGCACCAATTGTTGTTCTGAATGATGAAACCTTTACAGGTGTTTATACAAATGACTATGTGTATAAAGTGGAAAACTCTTCATCAGGACTGAAGATTTACACCTAGATTGTGTTACAAGATGTTCCATGCAAAATGATTCAGGGTGTGCATATTTCTTGAATTCAGAAGAAACGTTTACCACATTATCACCTCACAATTCTCCTTCAACAGCATCCTGTGATATCCAGTTCATAGACTACAACAAACAAGTTGTGAAAGGTGAGGGTGCTTGCTTTGTCCCAGTGAAATATGGAAATTTCAGAGGATGCTTATGCTTAAAACTTATTAAGGGACAAAAGAGCAAGTTTACTGGGTAGAGAGTGGTTTGAACCCCTTGGAATTTCATTATTGGGAGTTCATAATGTATCTCCAGTTACTCTACAGAATGTGATAGAGTACTTTAGTACAGTTTTTGAAGAAGGCCTTGGCATGTATAGGCCTTCCTCTTTCTTTCAAATTAGATCCTACAGTAACCCCAATTCGCATGAAACCATGCAAAGTTGCATTAGCTTTCAGACCAAAAATTGATGCTGAGATTACATGTTTTGTGGAGCAAGGTATATTTGAACCTGTAACACACCCTAAGTGATGTACCCCAATAGTTCCAGTATTGAAGCCAAATGGTGATGTTAAAATTTGTGCTGACAGGGCGCATGCGCGGCGCGATGCGGAACAGAAGCTGCTGAGCTGAGCTCCGTCCGACGAGGCAGGCCAGGCACGATACCCGGGGCTATTCCCAGCTTAAAATAGCACCATCTGACCGATCACCCCTGCGGGATCAACTTGTGCATGCCATCCAGCAAAAAAGAGCGACAGAACCGCTCCCAACATACCCTCACAAACTACCTCATTACTATGGAGAGGAAGACCCAAAATGGCGCCGGCCATCATGCGGCCTCCAGCGGTCCGGAACACACAGCTAAAGACAGTGAGTACCCTCAACCCCTTTCTAAAGCTGACCTTGATGCAAGCCTCTCAGCAATCTATGACAGATTTGTGGACAAACTAGAAAGAGAGATTCACAAATCTACCACTGCTCTCTCACAGGAGATTGCTAGCATAGGAGGCCGCACCGACCTATTAGAAGCCAAGCATGATGAACTAGCCATTGCACACAATGACCTCAGAAAGGACTATGAAACATTGGCAGACAGTTTTTCTTTCATGCAAGCTCATATCGAAGATCTCGATAATAGAAACAGGAGGAATAATATAAGAGTGCGTGGTGTCCCAGAGTCAGTCACTGACATAAATAAGGTTATTACAAAGCTTTTCCAAGATCTCGTACCAGACAAACCCCTCTCTGCTTTTGCTTGTGATAGAATGCACAGGGCACTGCGCCCAAAACCTACTGCAGATAAACTTCCAAGAGATATTATAATGTGCATGAAAGACTTTCTTACCAAAGAAGATGTAATGCGTGCCGCCAGAAATTCCCCATCCATAGAGTTAGATGGAACAAGGCTGCAGATTTTCCCTGATATCTCCCCTGCGACTTTAGACCGAAGACGCAGAATGAAAGAAGTCACAAATGTTCTTCAATCAGCCAGAATCAAGTACAGATGGGGATTCCCATTCAAATTATCATTAACCCATAATGGCAATTCCTATACAGTCTATAACGTCATTGAAGGAAAAGACTTACTCATTAAACTAGGTCTACTAGACCCACAACCATCACAGCGTTTGCCCGCCACTCCCAGATCTTCACCTATATGGTCCACACCTTCGACCAGACGCATCCCAAGAGACCAAAGAAGATGGCAACAACACTCCCCCCAAGATCGTGTCGCCTGATCTGTTTACACAACAATCAAGCCTGCGACTTTATGACCACTTGCATGTGATGTCCTTCTATCTCCAGCTTCGACCTTTCTCCCCTATCTAACTCCCCAGTGGAGTATATACCCTCTTACTTACTGTAAATGCCCCTGATTCTACAATCAACTCTAGCTCAAAACTTTAGAGCAAATCACCTGTTCAATCTCCTACCCAGATGAACAATACTATTTTTGTTTTTTCGTCCTAATTTTTCATGGACCTTTTGTTTCTGGGAGGAAAAAGTTTGTAAGGGGTCGCAACGGGGGTGGTGGGGTCAAGAAGGGTAACCCCCATGTTCCCATGTTCCCATTATTTTCTATATATAATGTTCTGGTTTTTTCCGTTTTTTTTTTTTTTTTTCTTTTTCTTCCTCTCACTTATTCAGGTATTCTAATCTAATATTCATTATCTCTACCTAAGTTTAGATATTATTGCTACGTCACTCTAACCCAGATATAGCAGGGTAATGGTAGAGAGACATAAAATATTATAAAAATGTTCTCCACGTTTATTTCTTGAGGACTTATACCATTTTTGTGATACACTAATGTTATTTATATTATGTGTTTACCATGCACCAATCTTTTTCTTGGTTTCATACCTAGACTTTACTTTACTAATGCCTGGCCTATCCGCCGTCGCTAGTTTGTCCCCCATTCTACCAGAGGGGCCTGCGGCCCTTTCTTCCCCTAGTGGGTTGCTGCGACCCCCGCTGGTGGAATTTGGACGTTCTCGTCCTTTGAAAAAATTTAAAAGGCTGAACGACCTTATGTCCTTCAGTCCCCTTTTTCTTGTTATTTTAATAGTTGTTTTTTTTGCCCTTATGGCAATTTATGCAAATATTATATTTTATGGAAGACTTTTTATTACAGTTCATTTAATTTTGGGTAATTTCAACTGTATAACAATCATTACTCATTGTAATAACACACTGAATTCAAACCTTAACACAAAGCTATTGATCTCATTTCGATTTATGAAATCACATACAACCTATTACTTCATTATCATCCTACTAGTATTCCTTCCCCTATTTTGGTATATACCGTTCCTTATTTATATAATTAGAATTATTTTCCTCAACTACTATGGGTCTTAAAGTATTCTCCCATAATGTCCAAGGCTTTAATTCCCCCAATAAACGTAAAAAAGCATTCAAACAATACAAAAGATTGGGTGCAGATATAATACTAATGCAAGAAACTCACTTCTCTACTTCCAATCACCCACAATATTTTGATAAATCATTCAACCAATCCCATTATACTACATTCTCCAACAAATCCCGTGGTGTCGCTATTTTTATTAAAAATTCCATAATTTTTGAACCCCATTCTATCTACAGAGATGTGGATAGTAGATTTATCATACTGAAAGGCTGTATAAATAGGAAAAATATCACTATAGCCTCTATATACGCCCCAAACGAGGCCCAGACAACATTCTTCACCAAATTCTTTAACGTATTAGAGCAATATATTTCACCTCATTTGATAATTGGAGGCGACTTCAACCTCTCTGCACACCCTGCTCTTGATAGAAGTAAAATGGCCCCCTCCTCCAAAGCTTTTAGTAAAACTATAAACCGCTCTCTTAGCAAACTGCAGCTCATTGATTCTTGGAGGGCCCATAATATTGGTATCAGAGCATATACTCACTATTCTCACCCCCACAATTGTTTTGCCAGATTAGACTATATTTTCTGCACACCAATCCTCTTGGCAAACTCTTCAAATACCGATATACACCCATGCCCATGGTCAGATCACAATATAGTAGAATTTGATACCTCCCATATTGGCATGACTCCTACCCCTTTTAATTGGCGCCTTAATGATTCTCTCTTATCTAACCCTTCTACCGTCCAACAAATAAATACCCACATTGAAGAATACTTCCACATAAACACTTCAGAAGATGTCCTCCCTACCTCAGTCTGGGCAGCCCACAAAGCGGTCTTGCGGGGTCACTTGATTAATATTGCCGCAGCCAGAAATAAATCTAAACTGACAGAAATTAAATGTCTTACAAAAGAACTACATGATTTATATAATAAACTAAACCACAATACCACTCCAGATATAGTAAATCTTATTCAGATAAAACGTAAATCCCTAAACACTTTACTTTCTGAAGACACAGAGAAATCCCTCAGATTTTCCAAAGCCAAATTCCTACTACATGGCAACTCTTCCTCATCAATGTTTGCCAGGAAACTAAATCAAGACACTAAACCCCCACACGTATATAAACTGCGAAACCAAAAAGGCAATATCGTAACGCACCCCCAAGATGTCCTAAACATTTTCACCTCATTCTATAAAAACCTCCTTTCTGGCCCCCAAACACACCCACCTCTCACCACATTAGACTGGTTAAACTCCCTTCAACTCCCTAAACTTACCCAACTCCAAGCTTCTTCATTGAATGATCCTTGTACGGACAGCGAAATTCTCAATATAATAAAGAACCTCAAAACATCGACAGCACCAGGCCCAGATGGCTTCACCACATCATACTATAAAAAATTTGCCTCTTTACTGACTCCCAGCCTTACAAAAATGTTCAATTATATCCTATCAGGTGGTCACTTCCCAGAAGATATGTTACTGGCCAACTTATCATTAATCCCTAAACCTGAAAAAGACCATTCCCTTCCCCAAAATTTTCGCCCTATTTCAGTCCTCAACAATGACCTTAAACTATTTGGCAGATTACTGGCAAACAGGCTTGCTACAGTTATCACATCTCTGATCCATACCGATCAAACGGGATTTATCCCAGGCAGACAAATAGTCGATAACATCAGACTTGTCACAAACATTGTTCAAGATGCCAACCTCCATTCTCGCCCCCTATATCTGCTTAGCCTTGACATCCACAAGGCCTTCGATAGCGTTAATTGGTCATATCTTAATCACCTCCTACCTAAATTTGGCATATCAGAAAAATTTATACATGGATTTAATGCTCTCTATCATTTACCCCAAACCAGAATTAAAATTCCAAGGATCAACTCTGATTTCTTTCCCCTAAGCAGGGGAACCAGACAGGGCTGCCCTCTCTCTCCTCTCCTTTTCGCCTTGGCCATAGAGCCCCTCGCAGTTGCCATCAGAAATAACCCTAACATCAAAGGCTATCAAAAAATTCTATATGACTTTAAACTCAGTCTTTATGCAGATGACGCACTTTTATTTTTAACAGACCCACTAATCTCAATACCCAACCTTCTCTCTGATCTCCATTCATTCCATAAACTCTCTGGTCTTTTTATTAACACCAACAAATGCTCCATTTTACCTATAAACAGCCCCCCAGATCTAACCTCACTTCTGAAAAAAAACTTCAACTTCCTTTGGCCTTCACACTCCTTTAAATACTTAGGAGTTAATATTACAATATCCCATAATCTATTATATAAAAGTAACTACCTTCCCCTCTTCTCACGAATCAACACACTGTTAAAAACCTGGTCCTCTTACCATATTTCCTTTCTCGGAAGGATTTGTGCTTTTAAAATGACAATCCTTCCAAAACTATTATACTATTTTAGAGCACTTCCCATTAATGTACCCAAAACCAAACTGGAATCTATACAACGTGAAATTAATAAATTTATCTGGAACAACAAAAAACCCAGGTGTAGTTACAATCTCATGCATAGACCACAAGATAGAGGTGGGCTGGGACTTCCCAACCTTTGGCTTTATTTCTTAGCAACCAAACTAGTACAAATGGCTCAGTGGTCTTCCCCTAATGCAAATATCCCCTGGTTGACCTTTGAATCCACCTCTATTCATCCATTGAACATCAGAGGAATTTTGTGGTCCAACACAAAACTACACCATATTCTTAGTAAAAAAAACACTTTAATTGCCCACCTTATACTTCTTTGGAATAAAATCAAAGATAACTTTAAACTTCTCTCTGCAACTCCTCCATTGGCCTCATTCTTGGGGGACCCCAGATTTCCACTCGCTTTCCTTGACCACACACCCTTTCACAACTGGATCAAAAACAATCTTACCACATTAAAGTCTATCACACTCAGCTCTAAATTTCCATCTTTTGCCTCATTACAATCCAGATGCAATTTCCCCCCTTCGGAGTACTACCATTTCACCTTGGTCCGCGAGTTCTACTCTACATACTACTCACTATCTGTCAATCCCCCTAGTACTTTATTCGAACACATTTGTATCTCTTCACCTAGAGACAAGAGACTAATATCCTTCCTATATAATAATCTCAATAACTTTCTCCAACCTGAAAAAACAGGCCCCATGATTAGATGGGAAGCAGAAATTGGTAGCTCATTCTCAACGGACTCGTGGACCAGGATGATCAAAAACCTCCGCAAAAGTAATTGCGCTGCTGCATTTAGAGAATCTCCATTAAAACTTCACATCAGGTGGTACATGACTACATCTAGGATACATTCCTTCTACCCCTCAACCTCCCCGAATTGTTTCAGAGGTTGTCCTTTGGAGGGCAGTTATATGCACATCTTTTGGAGCTGTGATTTCTTGAAACCAATATGGGATAAGTTAATCAATATACTAGAAAATCCTCTTAAGAAAAAAATTTCCCTATCCCCCCAAATATGCTTATTATACGCTACAGTTCCAGATGTTCCAACTCCCGGCAGTGGATTAATCCACTCTCTAATCAGTTCAATACACTGGATGATAGCTCTCAATTGGAAATCACAAAACCTACCATGGCCCCAGGTGGAATCTAGAATGGAATCACTTAGACTTTCCGAAAGAATCCATCATACCCTATTTGACACTATGCATATTTATAACGAAAAATGGAAGTTCTGGCCCTTATCAAACCCTCAACGCTTATAATTCTTCACTCCATTCTAGAACTCATTCCTATATTTTGTTGGTTTTTATGATAACGTATCACCTACACTCTAACGATTAAATTTTTTTTTTTTTCAATAGTTTTTTATTGAGAGTTTAACAAAACAAAAAATAATGCTCAAAATTACAGGTACAATCACTGGTATAACACATACCTATAAAGTAGCAGACATAACATGAACCGTATGTAGGACTAAGCAATATATGCTGTCAGCGTTGGGTTGAATTCCAACAGAACGGCTCCGAAGAGATGGGCACTCCCCTACACCTGCACCCCACATGGGAACTAGCTGTGCCAGGAGGGGAGGTCCACCACCCAGGAGAATCAAAACTTTTATTACAATGATATAAAATGAAAAAATAATGAAGTAAAGTGTTTAAAGGCGTGAGAGAATTCAAGAATAAGGTATCTAACAAAAGTGTTATGCTCAGCAGGACAAAATAATTAGTAGAGCTTATGGTAAGATTTGCATGAGGCTGTCCAACAAGAGAGGAAAACAAAACTATAGGTTCATTCTGCATGAAATAAGCTCAGTTAAGCAATAGAAGAAGCCTAACATCCATAAGAAAGGCATAGGTTATAGTAGATGCTGTATATGTTAACAAGGTAGTCTAATCTGTCTGCTAGAAATCTACAGTGCAAAAAGGAGAAGAAGATAGGAAAGGAGAGAGAAAAGAAAAGAAAGGATAGAGAATATGTAATAATACATCCTATGACGGTGCGGTAGTCGCTCAACCACAGTGGTCCAGGTCAAGCTACAGACAGGGGAGGCGGGGAAATGTATTTCACCCAAGGATCCCAGATGGCATCGTGTTTAGAGGAAGTGTCCAGGAGAATACTAACCGTCTTCTCCTGGGACATGATCCATGAAATCTTTCGCTTAACTAATAGATAGGAAACAGTGGATCTCTTCCAGGCCCTTGCAATCGTGAGTTTGGTCCCTAGGAAAATGAACATAATAAGTCGTTGAACTACTTTAGGAATGTTAGGACAGGGAAAATTCAGCAGAGCTAGTTGAGGAGATTTTTGGATTGGGAAACCCGTTATTTTCCTAATGGTATGAAAGATCCTATTCCATAAGCCCCGTATCCTAGGGCAGTCCCACCAGATGTGTAACATGGACCCGATATGCCCACAATGTCGAAAGCATATAGGGGAAGCATTAGGGTAGATTTTAGAGATTTTGAGAGGGACCATATACCACCGCATAAGGACTTTCAGATTTGCTTCCACTAATGCTATATTCAAAATGCCCTTGGATGCAGCCATAGAAGCTCTATGCCATTCTTCAATACTCCAGGTGTGATGGAGATCATTCTCCCATTCGCGCATGAAGAGTGTCTTAGTCTCAGCCCTAGATAGTGATCGGTAAATCACTGAGATCCCGCCCCTCTGCTCCACCGCCTGACCACACCACCGTTCATACTCCGTGATCGAAAGAGTATTATGACTGGGGGACCTAAGAGACTGCAGGAAGTGAAATATCTGTCTGAAACGAAATCTTTCTGTGTTGGGCATATCCAGTTTGTTGATGCAGTGGGTCAAAGTGAGGGGTCCTGTAGGGTTAGCAAAGTGTCCTATCCTGTACATCCCCTTATCTAGCCACCAGTGGAATGCTTGAATGTCCATACCTGGAGGAAAAAGGGGATTTCGAAAGATGTGGGACAAAGGTTGCCAATTAGAAACTAATCGGGGGTTGTGTTTGAGAGAGTCCCACATTGTCAGGGAATGGGAAAGTGTAGGAACCATGATGGCAGGTCTAGATCTTGGATGAGACCAGAGAATGTAATCTAAAGTGAATTGAGGGATCGCCTGTCGTTCAATATGTACCCAATCTGGGTGGGCAATCTTAGAGTATACAGTGGACAGTTGGGAAAGTTGTGCTGCCTGATGATACCAGAGAAGATTAGGTAAACCCACTCCTCCTTGATCCCTGCTCCTGAACAGAGTCTCCTTGGAGATCCTATGTCCCTTCCCGCCCCATGTAAATTTAACAATTTTGGATTGAAACTTCCTGAGGTGATCTTTGGGGATTGGTATAGGTAAGGACCTAAAGAGATAAAGGACACGTGGTAGCAAAGTCAGTTTCACCGAATTAATTCTACCCAACCAAGATAACCCCATTTTGTCCCATCTTGAGAGCTCCTCTCCGAGTTTACGAAAAAGTGGGGGGAAATTAGCTTTGTAAAGGTCGTCAATAGATGCAGTAAGGTTGATACCTAGATAGGGGATCATTTTTTCGCCCCAACTGAAGCGGAAGTCTTTTTTAAGCAAGGTCATCATGGAGGGTGGTAGATTAATGTTTAGAGCCCTAGATTTAGAGTAGTTAACCCTAAGGCCCGATACCTTGCCGAAGTCATCGAGCACCTTGTATAAGTTAGGTAAAGAAGTAAGTGGTGAGGAGATGAAAAGTAAAACGTCATCTGCAAAAAGAGCGCATTTGTGGGTTTGTGGACCACAACGCACTCCATGTATGTCTGGGTTATCCCGGATGGCGATAGCTAGTGTCTCGATGACCACGGCAAAGATCAATGGGGACAAAGGGCAGCCCTGTCTAGTACCCTTTAGAATCGGAAAAGGGTCTGAATAATAACCCTGCAGTTTAACTTGTGCAACCGGAGTATCGTATAAGGCTCCTATAATGTTCAGAAAGGATGAACCAAAACCCCACTTCTGTAGAATCGGGAACATGAAAGCCCAGGAGACAGAGTCAAAAGCTTTCATTAGATCTAGAGACAGAAATAATCCCTGTTGAGGGGGTCCTTTGTCCCAGCCAGAGTTCAGTAACGAAACTATGTCTATCGCTCTCCTGATCTGGTCTGGACCCTGTCTCCCAGGAATGAATCCCACTTGATCCCTATGAATATACAAGCTTATAAAGGCAGATATTCTATTAGCTAAGATTTTAGTTAAGATTTTAAGATCATTGTTGATCAATGAGATGGG
This sequence comes from Lithobates clamitans, assembly GCA_037952925.1. NCBI lineage: Eukaryota > Metazoa > Chordata > Amphibia > Anura > Ranidae > Lithobates > Lithobates clamitans. The sequence continues at coordinate 3,298,364 of JBBGZY010000357.1, read as the reverse complement.
CCTGTAATTAGCTGTGCAGCTAGTGTCCTTATCTGGCTTTGGTATCACCGTGATGAAAGCTGAATTAAGCGTCTTATCTAGTTGTCCCCCTGCTCGTAGCTGATTATAAAAGCGAGCTAGAAATGGGGAAAGCTGCTGGGAGAAGTGTTTGTAATACGGGACTGAAAAGCCATCTGGACCAGGGGCAGAGTCATTTTTAAGGTCATGAATGACCTGAGATACTTCCTCTGCAGAGATAGGATTTTCGAGGCTGTCTTTATGATGCTCTCGGAGCTTAGGGATCTTCAGAGAGTCCAGAAAAGAATCAATTGAGGTAGACAAGGGTTCAGAACCATGAGAGCTGTATAAAGATCGGTAAAAATCATGAAAGGATTCCATGATTTTCAGAGGATTCTGGGACAGAGAACCATTACTTAAACGTATCTTAGGTAAAGTGTGTACCCTCAACCTTGGAGTAAGCCTGCGTGCTAACATGGCACCCAATTTGTCCTTTTGATAATAGAACCTCCCTCCATCCCATCGCAAACTTTTCTCCGCAACCGCCGTGAGTGATAAATTAAGAGCCATGCGCGCCGATTCTAGGCTAGCTGCCGATGTAGAAGTGGGATTACGTTTATGTTGTTTACTGAGGTGAGAAAATTCACTCTCAAGTCTAGCTATTTCCAGTTTGCGGGCTTTGTTTAGTTTAGCGGACATTTGGATTAGCTTGCCCCTAACAAAGGCTTTGTGAGCTGCCCACAATGTGATTGGAGAGATGTTTTCAATATCATTAAGCAAAAAGTATTCCTGGATATCTTTGCTAATTTCATTGACATGTGAGGGGTTACTAAGCAAAGAGGCATTCAATTTCCAATGGAACCCTTGGCAATGAGGTACAGGTTTGTGTATGACTAAGAGAAGGGAGGAGTGGTCCGACCAGACAGAGTCCTTAATGATTGCCTTACGTACCAACGGAAGATGTTTTTGCATAATGAAGAAATGATCAATTCTGGCAAAAGTATTATGGGGGCTAGAATAATGCGTGTAATCCCGAGTTCCAGGATTTAGTTCCCTCCAGGCATCCACTAGGCCCTGGTGAAAGATCTGTCTCGCTACATTGAGACTCTGTCTGGTGGGGCGCACAACATCCCTTCCCGGGGGTCTAGACTTATCTCTTCCTGCGTCAAATGCTACGTTTGAGTCTCCGCCGTATAGGACCATGCCTTCCAGCATTGGAGCTAGGGTGTGAAAGAGGGATTGGAAAAATTTTGCTTGTCCTTGGTTAGGTGCATAATAAGAGATTAGGGAGTAAAGCTGGTCATCAATGAGTCCCTTCACCATAATGAACCTGCCATCAGGGTCCCGAAATTCAGAGGTTGGTAAAAATTGTGTTTTGCGGGAAAAAAAAATTCCCACCCCTTTAGTTTTTTTATCAGAATTGGCAAGAAAGAATGTGGGAAATTTGGCATGTATGAAAGACGGAATGTAAGATCTCGGAAAGTGTGTTTCCTGAAGGAATAGTATGTCTATTTTTTGGTCATGGTAGTATTGAAAGACTTTCCGACGCTTAAGTGGGGAGTTTAGCCCCTGTACGTTGTGCGAAGCAAAACGCAGGGTCTGTGTGGAGGTGGTGTGGTCAGCCATGGAGCAGGATAGGTCGAGATGCCAGCAAACCCCCACCACTTACCTTCCGATGGACAGGTGGTATGTGGTCACGTGCAAACCGTAATATCCCCAGCTCACGATCCCGGGTCCTGTGGGTAAGCGACACCGCACACGCCACTGAAAAGAATACAAATTTAGTAAAGATATTAAGAGAAAGAGAAAGCAGAAGAAAAGAAGGAAAAGAGAAGAGGATCCAGGGATATGTGAAAAATGCTTTCACCATATCCCGAGATAAAAAAAAATGTGTAGCCTCCAAACTAGTGGAGGGAGTCCCAACTCGAAGTAGGAATGAAAACAATCCGACTCCGCGGGAAGGACGAGGCGCATAGGTACCGCCCCGTGCACGGCACCCCAAAAAAAATTTTTTCCAAAAAGTAATGTGTAACCTATTAGGACACACTCCCTTTCCCAGTGATAACTGAGAATTAAGCCTGTAAGAAGTGGAAGCAGAGAGGATCTCAACGAAAAATTGTCCCATATGACAAAAAAAAAAAAAAAAAAAACCCCCCCAAACTTATGTTTGAAATAAAATTACTATGCAAAGGGTATAGCCCCATTAATCAAGGAGCACAAACGATCCACGCCCCCCAAGACCAGACAGGTGCCTCTTCAAAAAAAGGAGGGGGACCTGTAAGGTGAAGAGGTGAGGTATGTCTACTTCCCAAAAAGGAAGGAAAAGGAAAAAAAAACACAAAAAAAAGTCTGGTGGTTCAGGTAGCAGGGCCCTCCTTGGCTTTCTTGTACTTGGGTTTTTGCCACGTCGATGTCAGCGGACTGGGTGGAGGTGGCCTTTTGGGAAGGAGTGAAGGAGAAGACTGCATCGGTGATGTTGGATCAGTGGTCAAGAGTCCCAGTTTTTTCAGCAAAAGTTCTCCCTCTGCCAGTGTAGAGAATCTGAAAGGTTTACCGTTGAATTCAAATTTTAGGCTCAGCGGGAAAAGCCACCAGTATTTTACATTTTTCTGTGTCAGGACATTTAGGAGTGGTTTAAGTGCTCGTCGTCGTTGGATAGTATAAGGAGAGATATCAGCGTACACCTGAACTGTGTGACCCAGAAGTTGAATTTGGGGCATGGTGCGAGCCCTCCTCATGACCTCCTCCTTAACGTTGTAGTAGAGAGGTTTCATCACAATGTCCCTGGGAAGACCATCTGAACGCGGGGGGCCTAGGGCTCTGTGGGCCCTATCGAGCTCCAGTCTGTGGGCTCTGATGTCAGGTATCAGGTGTTTGATGAGAGAATGAACTGCTTCCGGAATGTCCGTGAATGTTTCGGGAAGACCCCTTATCCTGAAGTTCAGTCGTCTGGACCTATTCTCAAGGTCATCGATTTTGGCGATTGCTCCCTCCAGCTGATCATGGAGTTCTTGAAAGCGATCCGTGTTTTGATTGACCCGATCGATCGTAGCATCCATTTTAGTTTCAATATGCTCAATGCGGGATCCCAAGAGGTGAAGGTCTGATTTGATATCAGAGGTGATATCTGAAGTTATTTTGGCAGCAGTGTGTGCGAGACCTTTATCAAGCATTTCTGCAAATTTGGTGAAGAGCATAGAAATATCAGTGGGGCAGGAGGAGAGCTGATTCACATCCTGTGGCTGAGAGCTAGGCCTCTGTGAGGATGAGGCAGTGTGTGGTGTGTGCAGTCCATCCAGGGCCTGATCTAGCAGCTAACGATTAAATTTTATTAACCATCCTTCAATATCAGCTTTGTTTTATATGTCCCTTACTTCTTTATACAATGTCTTCATTATATTTTATTCACTAATTACCCAACTTTGTATATTCTACTTTCATGTACTACTCATGTTAAACCATACTGTTGTACTCTGCAACCGTTTTATTATATGTCTTTCAAATAAACTTTTGTAAACAAAAAAAAAAAAAAAATTTGTGCTGACTATAAATGCACAATCAACAAAGCACTGCAGGAACATCCCTATCAAATTCCAGCTGTACATGAAATTCTGACTACGTTAGAAAAAGGGAAGGTATTTGCTAAACTGGATAAGGCACAAGCTTACCAACAAATACCTGTTGATAATGATGCTGCGGATGCACAAACACAAATAACACACAAAGGAGCTTTCCGAGCAAAACATTTGCAGTTTGGAGTTTCCACTGCATATTCCAGAAATTAATAGAGGAACATTAATCTTGACTTCCAGGTACCTTATTTTGATGCTGTTCTTATTGAAACTGATTGCATTCAGTCTTTGGCTTCACAACTACAACTTGTTTTGAAACGTTTTCTTGATGCTGGTCTCAAACTTAAAAAAGAAAAGTGTGTTTTGGGGTAAACAGCGTGAATTTCCTTGGATACAGAATTGATGAACACGGAATTCATCCAGCTGATTCTAAGGTTGAAGCTATCCATAAAGCAAGCAAGAGCTGCAAGCTTTCCTAGGGTTACTTAATTTTTACCATTCTTTTTTGCCTGACAAAGCCACTATTGCTAAACTCCTGCATCGTTTACTAGATAAAGATGTTCCATGGAAGTGGACAGACGTTCATTCTACAACTTTCAATGCTGCAAAAAAACTGTTATATTCTGACAGTGTACTTGTACACTATGATTTACAAAAAAACACTCACTCTTACCTGAGATGCTTCTCCATATGGCGTTGGAGCCGTTTTGAGTCCTGTTTTGCAAACTGGTGTTGAGGCTCCTATTGCATTCTATTCTATTACTTTGTCTACGACAGAGAGGAATTATGCTCAAATTGACAAGGAGGCTTTAGCTATTCTGTCCGGGGTAAAAAAGTTTCATGGCTATTTGTATGGGCGGAGGTTTACTATTGTAACAGACCATAAGCCTTTGCTGGGTCTGTTCACCAGAAGTACTCCCACTCCTCAAATTCCTTCCCCACGAATGCTCAGATGGTCACTCATGCTGAATGCCTATGACTGTGATTTTGAATATCGTCCTGGAAAGAATATCACTCATGCTGATTGGTTGAGCCAATTTCCTTTGTTTTCTCCTGATTTCCTTGTCCCTCCTGTGCCTAAGGGTTCTCATGTTGGAATCCATTCCAAACCCTCTGTTACATGCTATAGACATTGCTGGTATAACTGCTAAAGATCCCATGCTGGCCCGTGTGCTCAACTGGGTGTGGGGGGGATGGCCCAAATCAAAAGTTGAAGAGAGGTTCAAACCATTTTTAGTGCGCCAACATGAACTATCTGCCTTTAAAGGTTGCCTATTATGGGGAAAAAAGAGTAGTAATTCCAAAGGCAGGCCCTGCTCAAGTACTGCATGCTCTCCACGAAGGACATCCTGAAATAGTCCACATGAAAATGTTAGCCCGAAGTTATGTTTGAAGACCTAAAATGGATGAAGTTATTGAGAAGTGGGTACAGAACTGTGTACCATGTCAATTCACCTGTCATGCTCCACCTAAAGCCTCAGTACATCCCTGGGAAGTGACTAGGTCACCTTGGTCACTGTTGCATATAGATTTTGTGCCTTTTCAAGGACAGATGTTTTTTTAGTTGTCGATTCCTTCAATTCAAAATCGCTGGAAGTTGTATCAGTTACATCCCCACCTCAGTCACTGTTATAAGAGTTTTAAGGAGACTGTTTGCTACACATGGGTTACAAGATACAATTGTGTCTGATAATGGAACGCAATTTATCTCCCCGAATTCAAAACCTTTATGGCAAGCAATCTTATTCGACATGTTACGATTGCACCATTCCACCCGTCATCAAATGGTCAAGCTGAACATATGGTTCAGACCACCAAAGACTCATTGAAGAGAATTGTTCAAGGAGATTGGAATCAGAGACTTGCAAATTTCCTTCTGCAACAACATGTGACACCATGCTCAAGCACTGGTTGTAGCCCAGCAGAGCTCCTAATGAACTGTTGTCTAAAAACATGTTTGGATCGTTTACACCCTGATCTGACATCAGAGTTACAAGAAAAGCAAGAACTGCATTTTAAAAAGGATGCTAATGTTTCTGTGAGAGTGTTTGAGCCTGACAGTGCTATGTCAGAAACTATGCTGCTGGGCCTCGTTGGATACCAGCAAAGATGCTTGTGGCTACAGGACCTTTGTCATACAAAGTACAAATTACTGATGGTAGAATATTACTAAGGCACGTTGATCAGATCCAAGAATGAAGTGGTGAATTTGTACCTGCTGCTGGTTCTAGTGGTACTGGGATTCCAGTGATCCCAGATCATGGTGAACCATTGGTTGATACGGGTGCTATTCCTCCAGGAAATGTTGTTGCAGAGCCAGTTTCTCTCAGTCCCTCTGACACAGCACAAGAATAAATAGTGCACCCAACTGAGGGTCCCAGGAAACTGTCTCAAACAGTGGTCCTTAGGCGTCCAAGGAGAAATATTCACCCTCCCAGTTATCTCAAAGACTTTGAGGTCTAGGGGCAAGTAGTGTTATGTATTCTTGTGTTATACTGCTCTCCATCCAGTAGGAAGTATTGTAAATATGTTCACTTGTGTATATTTCTGGTAGAGCTATGCATTTCTTTAGCATCTATGGTTCCTGTATTCCTGTGTGTGATTAAGTCCTGTGAATACCTGTCCATGGCTATGCTTAAAATTAATTTTAAATACACAAAATTCACCTTTTACTTCTTGTTCTTGACCCCTCTTTCCAGCAAGTCACAGTAAGGGTCAGATTTCTGCAAGAGCAACACCTTCCAGAGAAGGGCAACAAATCTAATAAGGGGCCTAGAGGACCTCAGTTATGAGGAACAACTATAAACACTAAACTTATTCTCCCTCGAAAAGAGATGGTACTTAGGGGATATGATAGTGATATACAAATCCTTAAATGGTGACTCTAGCATTGAGAGGAAACTTTTTAATCCTAGGTCTTTAAAGAAGACATGTGGCCACAGAATGAAGTTGGATGAGAAGAAGTTCAATATAAAACTACGTAGGGGTACTTTATTGTTAGGGTGGTAAGGATGTGTAACTCTCTCCCACAGTTGGTGGTGTCAGCGGGCCGGGAAGTGTAGATGAGGTAAGATTTGTTTCATAGTGAACACAATGTATAGGGATATGAATAAAAGTATTCACACACACACACTCTGTTTGAACTGGATGAACAAGTGTCTTTCTTCAACCTTACCAACTATGTAATTATGTAACACAGGCCATGGCCTAGGGCAGCGCACATTCACTCATACAATATGTTTCTGACATTCCCATGTATAATTAACAATCCTTTTACATCACTTTACTTCTGACCATTTAAGTCCAAAAAAAGTGTAAACGGATGTGTAGCACCCTCCTAGGTAGGTGCTAGGATTAGTGTATCATAGTTGTTGGTTGCTCTACTTAACAGAGGAACAGCTAGGTAAATTTAATTGCTTTTTGCTTAACAGAGAGCTGAGATTGGATGGTGTAGCCTGCTCAGTGTGCTCTGGTGCTGCTCATGCTGTCTTGAGTTTCCCTGTGTCCAACAACTAAGGAAAATTCTGTATAATAAGTGTAGCATACTTTTTAATTACCCCCGAAGGAGCTGCTAATAATTTTCTTCGGGCTTACCGTTACCATCTTCACAGTGTTCGTCATAGGGGTACTTATCACTTGCTCAATTGAAACACTGGCTCCAACACTTAGTCCCTTTTCCAAGTTTTATTAAAGAACAAAAATATGCAATAGTAAGGTAGAGGGTGAAAAAGGGATTCAGGTACCTTGGATCTTGCGGTTTAAGGTAATTTCTATATCCAGCGAATAGCACTTCCACAGCTGGATTCAACAACCACCAGATAGGTCTCTCTCACCGACCTAGCAGCCGATGTGATGCTTGAACATGGTCTCTGCCACAGACCTTGCAATCTTTAATGAACTGATTGCTGTGATTAACACGGTCTCTGCCACAGACCTTACAATCTCGAATGAACTGATTGCTGTGCTTGATCCCTGATGCGTCTCCAACTGAGTTCCCAGGCTCTTCTCAAGATATCAGCCTTATGCTCGGTCCTCTCCTGAAGAGTCCTGCCCTGGTCACTGCAATCCTTTGCTTCTTCCCGCAGGCCAGACAGCAAAGAGACCATCCTACGGACCGGTAGGCCACTAAAACTTTGATCCTTCTTCTAGTAGCTAGGCCTTGGGTCCGCCAACCTCAAGGCAGAAATTTAAGCAACAGCAGTTCCCCAGGCCAGGAGGGCCATGAAGTCAGGAAGCGCCAACCCTCACCACATGGTGTCTGCCCCTAAATACCCCTGCCCAGAATGCCCGGCGGATGAACCACTCCCATCAAATTCTTTCTGAGCAAAGAGTATTCAATATGTCCAACCAGACTGTATTTACAACATCCACCAATGGTGACAGCACCACCCATGGTCAGATGGAAATCTGCACAGTCCAGCCAAACTGGTACAGAAACCATTACATTTAGGTAATAATAAGCTGAGCCAAACTGTAGCTTCAACTAACTTAAATTTCAAAAGAATAGCGTCTGCTCTTCAGGAGCAGGGCGCTACATAAGAAAGAAACCTTGCAAATGGGAGCATGAATATTCATACAGCCCTGGCCAATTACAAGGGGAGGTGCCCCTTTGCATGCTGGGTGCCATTTCCATTCTGGGAGCACATGGGCTTTGGGTCTTTCCTAGCAGAGGATTGCACCAGCTGGGAGAGAGGCGCTACCTCCCCTGGCACTTGCTGCCATGTTACATAGTTACATAGTTAGTCAGGATGGAAAAAAGACACAAGTCCATCTAGTTTATGTGGCCGCTCTGGATTGAGAGAGAGTGTGCTGCCATGCGGCATCAGGTGGGAGTGCTGAGGGCCTGAAGTTAGTGAGAGTGGCCCTGTGTCTGCAGAGAGCTGGCTGAAGGCTGTCTATTCAAGATCTGGTCTGGTATAGAGTGTCGGCTTGAAGTTGGAAGGAGGCTAACAGCTGTCCCTGGACATTTTTTGAGAACAGACAACCTAAAGGCTATTGGTCCCCAAACTGCGGCCCTGTGGCCAGATGTGGCCCTTTGCTTACCTCTATCCGGCCCTTGGAGCACTATTCCATCCACAATTGACACTAATGGTGGGTCACCATTCCTCTCATTGACACCAGTGGTGGGCCACAGATACCAATGATGGGGTGCTAGTCTGCCCACTGATATCAACAGAAGGGCACTATTCCTTCCACTGATACCAACAATTGGGTACTATTCCTTCCACTGATACCAACAATAGGGCCCTATTCCTTCCACTGATACCAACAATGGGGCATTATTCCTTCCACTGATACCAACAATGGGGCACTATTCATTCCACTGATACCAACAATAGGGCACTCTTCCTTCTACTGATACCAACAATGGGGCACTATTCCTTCCACTGATACCAACAATGGGGCACTATTCCTTCCACTGATACCAACAATGAGGCACTATTCATTCCACTGATACCAACAATGGGGCACTATTACTTCCACTGACACTGGGGCATTTTCTACTTCCACTAGCCACAGTCCGGCCCCCTAAACTCTGAAGGATAGTAAATTGGCCCTATGTTTAGAAAGTTTGGAGACCCCTGATCTATAGACTTGTGCTTTTATATCTTTTTGGTATGCTATATAGTCAGCTGAGGGTCTGAACAAAGGGAACACTGGTCAGTGTTCTAAAGACCTTGTCCAACTGTTAATTAATCCATAGGACTTTGCTCAGTTCTACTACCCTTTGGTTTGCCAAGCAGTTTGCCGTAACTGGCTTGTACCTGAGAAGCTTTGCCCTGCTACTGCTACTGCTACTACTACTGAGGGACTTTGCTCACTCCTGAAACTACTTTGTGCTACTTTGAAGGAGAAGTCTGCTATCTGCTTTCAGCAAGGACTTCACTCGAGCTTAACCAATCCTCTTTCCTATTAGGCATGTGCAATTCGTTTCGTTCCGAATTCGTTTTTTAACGAATTTCGACAAATTCGTTAATTTGTAAATTCGAAATTCGGAAATCTGAAATAATAGTTAACTAATAATAACTTAACTATTAGTAATTACTAGTAACTTTTAAATTATAGGTATTGTAATTTCCTTTATAATTTGGCTGTTAGTGAACGTAACACATACAAATTTATCCAAAGTTATGAATGATCCGAAAAAATGGAATGGAACGTAATGAATTAATAATAATAAATAACAATAATAATAATAACAACATTTTATTATTATTATTTATTATTATTAATTTGTTCCGTTCCATTTGTTTAGATGCAGCATTCCTTTTGGATAATTCGTAACTTCGGATAAATTCGTATTTGTTACCTTCACTGACAGTCAAATTTGAAAGGAAATTACAATACCTGTAATTTAATAGTTAGTTACTATTTCAGATTTTTGAATTTTTGGGTTTTTTGGATTTTCAAACTTCGAATTTACAAATTTCCGAATTTTCTAATTTACAAATGTACGATTTTACGAATTTCCGAATGTACGAATTTACAAATGAACAAATGTAAAAATGTACAAATGTATGAATGAACGAATGTACGAATGAACGAATGTTCGAATTTACGAATATACGAACGAACGCATTTACGAATGAATGAATTTACGAAACGCGATCATAACGAATGACCCCAAAAACGAAAAAAAAAATAAATAAACTAATGAAACGAAAATGAAAATGAACGAATTTTTTGGCTGTGCACATGTCTATTTCCTATCCAAGTTCTCCAAAAAAAAACCCCTAGACTGATCATTGAAGACAATGAGCGGAGGTGTGTGTGCTTCTACTTTGTGTATGGCTGTGGGGCAAAAGTGGGGAGGACCTGGGCAAACTACTAGTGGCTTCTTCTGGATTAGCGCTACAGATGCAAACCTTTTATGTTTTTTTTTTTTTTTGACCTATACGAACTCAGAGGCAGCTAGATGTAAATGACACACATCAATTTACATTAACCTTCCTACTGTCAGGTCTGGGCTTTTAGCAGCTCTCTTCTCAATGCTCAGGCTGCTCAGCTGTTGGATAATTGTCAGCACTCATTGTTTCCACAATGGCTCACCTGGTTATTATTAACTGCTCGTCAGTCCCACCTACAGCCAGCCCCTTCTGGCTATTTAAACTGCCTTGTTCATTCCTTTCATGCCTTTGCCTGGTCAACATATCTGGAGTGTCTCTGCTGTGTTCCTGTGAAAGACTTTGCCTGGCAGATGTCCCTTCTGGTTCCTTATCCTGTTCTTCTGCCTCCGACTATGCTGATTTCTGGTTTCCTGATTACTGGTTCGTCTGATTACCCATTTTGGCTTCCCATGCCTGGCCTATGTTTTGACTAGTTTTACTGATCTATATCATTTTTACCATTACATTAAAGGTATGATTTTTACTGCATTCTCTGTCTCAGTCTGATTCATGGTTCCTGACACCTACTTGCATTAAGCTTTGGTTCAGATCTGCCATAGAACAGCCATGTGATAGGGTTTTTACTACTATTTCCTTGCACAATTTGTCCATCTTTGTTGATGAAATTGTTTTCTGTGTAGTTAAAGTTTGCTTAGAACCACACTACTAGAAATCTAATCTTCCAGTACAGAGTTCTAGTTGCACTGAGAAACAGTGGGTAAACTGTCTTGTTGCCATTTTTTCACCCTCATCTCTAGCTCATCTTGTATGATATCTGACGTCTGATTTTGTTAGTGCAATACTAAGCCCATTGACTAAGGTTGAACGGGGAAGCTAAGAAAGTTCACCCAGAGGGCCAGGAACTATAAATCAGGCCCTGGTCAAAGTGTCGGCAGAATGCTGTCCAAAACATGTAAGTGGGACAAGTATAGGATCTGGAATTTCTGCCCACTTATGACTGGAAAGTCAGTTCGCTGTCTGCTCCAATTGGTAAATGCTATGGAAATAAGTCCTGGATAACAGGTATCAATGGACAATAATATTTATTGCTAGTAATCTATCTAAAATTATACCTGCTACAGGAGACTGCCTGACTGGAGACCTTGCCCTTGAGTTGTCCATGTTGAACTGAAAAGTTTGGCTTTCAGAGATATCTCCATTATCCTCAATTCCATCCACCACTCTGTAAGGAGAGATTGATTAATATATTTAGAAATAGAACCAATGTTATACCAGATGCTGCGGTTAAAGAAACAAATAAGAAATATGATAAACCCAGATTTGCCTATCAGTTTGCACAAATTTTCATCTCATTCTACCTGCTTATGTGAATGAATTATGTTACATCTATGGATGCATATCACATTACCACCTTTGATAGAAAGAGTTGGACAGAAATCTCTGCTTAGTCTAAGATATGCACAACAAATCATCCTTTTCTCTTCCAAGGTAAAAATACGTTAAAACTAACAAATAAGGTGCTACTAAAGTTTAAAAAAATGTGGATTTTACTACAAGTCATGGTATAAAACTTAAACATTTTGGTGTTCTGTATAGTTAATTTTCTGTAAATAAAGGTCCATTATCCATTTATGATTAATTTATAAAAACAAAGACGCTGTTGATAGGATGAAAGCACCCAACTTACCGAGGACTGAGATCTGGTGGACCATATGTGTTGAGTGATGGTATAAGGAGTTTGGCTGGCTTTCGGGAGCTTCCATTTTCTGACTCAGACACCCTTTCTTCCCTGCGACACTGGGGAGAGGGGCTTCTTCCTCGACTGTTCCGGGCTGGAGACCGGCAATTAAGCCGGAAAGCAGAGAACTGTCTCAAATCATCTCCCAGGAGGCTGCTGAGAGAGCCACGGCGCACAGGGCTGTTAAGATTTGGTAGCAAGAGTTTTCTACGTGTCATAGTGGCTGGAGAGTGCCGGAAAAAGTCATCTGCCTCATCTTTATCTTCAAGGATTGATGCTAACTTCTTATCAGGGGTAGTACCAGATTCTGGGCGTGGCTGAAAAATACATTCACAAATATTTTTTGTGTGAGTTTGCCAAATTGATTTTATCAGTAAATGATCCATAAATCGCCCATGCAACTAAATCGACCATTCTGGCAAATAATGCACATCATCCAGTAGAATAATGGACATATAAATGCATTGAAATTGGTATACAGCCGAAAATCTATCCTTTATTGCAGGAACTAAAAGAAGTTTTAACTGCAGCCATTTGAAACAACATGCAAAATGTTAAAGTAAACCTGCCACTAGCCCCAGCAATGTAATTAATATATAATGAAAAATGCATAAGTAGAGTTTTCAGTGACTACTGAATTTTGAAATGATTAGTTGGTCTGGAAATCTAGGCAGCTGAATTTAGCTTCCTGCAATTCCTCATGCACATGGGCAGAATAAACACTGCTTTTCATATTTTTCATATTTTTTATGCTTCTGAAAACAACTGCATTCCAGCCAATGTGTCCATACACAATGTGGCGTTCAGATTTATACTTTACAGCAGCATTCAGAAGCATAACAAAATGCCCCAAACCTGCATTTGGAGAGGAGTTTACTGACATAATTTACACACATAAATTTATTCCAGTGGCTGGAATAAATTGATATTCTGGGCAGTAGAATGAGTTTATGCTCATATGCTTTCTAAATGCTCTATGCCTGTAAAACCACATAAACTCAGGTAATTACACGTAAAAAGTGGACTTTTAACGCTTGATTTTTCTGCCAGCTCCTGGCAGAAAGATCTAGTGTAGATAGGAGCATTTTTTTGCCCATCTGAATGCATGAATCACAAAACTCTTGTCTTTATGTAGACATGATATGGCAGTCAGAAGATCCAAATACAGAATGATGTTTTGTAAATAGAGTTGGGCAAACGGTTCAGGCCTAGCAAAAGTTTGACCTGAACATCGCCTGTTTGACCCAAATTTACAGGGCGCTTGGTGGGATGTTTGCCTGCTGAGTGCTGCACAGTGCAAGTCCTGATTGGGCAAAGCTTTCATCACATGACACCTGCCGATGACACCTGCCAGGTGGCTCCGCACCTTACCCATTTAAGAACTGTCAGATGGTGGAGCAAGCACATGATTAACTATCATCGTGGGCGGAGCATTTTTGTTTTTTCTTCTTTTTTTGGGCCCGGCGGTGGAGGCGTCGTGATTGACGATGGATCTACATCGGGGGACATTTTTAAAAATTTTTAATAAAGGAATTGTCAAAAACTGTGTGGGTTTTTTATTTCTTTTTTTACACTTTTTTGGTGAATAGATAGGGGTACTATGTACCCTATACTTATTCACATGGGGGGGCGGGATCTGGGGGTCCCCTTGTAAAAGGGGGCTACCAGATTCCAATAAGCTCCCTGACTCCAGACCCCCACAACCACAGCCTAGGCTTGTCAGGAAGAGGCCCTTGTTCCCATCAGGGGGACAAGGTGCTTTAAGGTGGGGGGTTGCCCCCTGCCCCAAAGCACTCCCCCGGTGTTGAGGGCATGTGGCCTGCTATGGATCAGGGGGTGCTCATTTATCCCCACTTTCCTGACCTGCTGGGCTGCATGCTCGGATAGGGGTCTGGTATGGATTTTGGGGGTGACCCCTCGCCGTTTTTTTTTTTTTACATTTTGGCATGGGGTTCCCCTTAAAATCCATACCAGATCCAAAGGGCCTTGTATGGATTGGGGGGACCCCAACGCCATTTTGTTTCCACATTTTTCTATTGCCGGCAATAGTATTGTATTGCTGCCAATTTAAAGTGATACTAAACTTCATTATTTTTTAAATTAAATTAACAAACATGTTATACTTACATGCTCTGTGTAGTGGTATTACTCAGAGCGGCACCGATCCTCCTCTTCTGGGGTCCCAGGTGGCGATCTTGGCTCCTCCTCTTCTTTTGCGGGACTACCATAGCCAGCTGCTGGCTATGAGGAGAGGTAGACCCGCGTTCCCGCGCTATGCATCTACGGAGCCATGCTCCATAGACTTACACAGCTGGAACCAATGGCTGTTGTTGCTGCTCGAATCCAGTGTAAAGAGGCAGTAAGGGGAGAAAAGATGCAGCCCCGCACAGCGCTGATCTCTTCTCCCCTCTCTTCACCTTCACACAGGAAACATTTTGTTTACCTTAATGCAAGCAAAACATTAAGGTAAAAAACGTTTTTAGGTTAGTAACACTTTTACATGTCATTTTTTTTTCTTTATAAATGTCAGTTTTGCTGCAGTAGGTTCTATACACGGTACAGATGCGCCACTTTACAGACAGACTAAGGGGACCCCACAGGCACTATATTTAAAGAAATTTTTAATTTTATTGTTTCACTTTAACTCTTTCATTATCCTGACTGGGCATCATATGACGTCCAGCAGATTAGGGCGCTCAGAGCAGCGATCGCTCTGACACGCCGCATCACCATTCTTGGCAAAGAGCCTATGACATAGGCTCTTTACCATGTCATCAGCTGTGTCCAATCACAGCTGATCATATTGTAATCAGGGAGTGCCGGTTATCAGCTTTCCTCTATAACTGCTTGACAGGGCATGAGTAGAGGAGAGCCAATAAGCGGCCCTTCTGACGGTGGGGTCTGCGGTGATAATCAGCGCATTGATTATAAGTGCAGGCCCTTCAGGGATACCCCAGTGATGCCCATCAGTGCCCCACCAGTGATGCCAATCAGTGCCCACCTGTGCCGACCAGATATGCCAATCAGCGCCCATCAGGGATGCCAACCAGTGCCCATCAGGGATGCAAATCAGTACCCATCAATAATGCTTGTCAGTGCTATCCATCAGCATCCATCAGTGCCGCCCATCAATGCCACCCATCAGTGCTGCCCATCAGTGCCGCAACATAAGTGCCCATCAGTGCTGCCTATCAGTGCCCATCAGTGCCACCTCTCTGTGCCCATCAGTACCACCTATCAGTGCCCATTGTTGTGGAAATTTTATTGTATGTGTTTTAAAGATTGTCATCTGTCTCCCTGTGTCTGATTTAACCAAGGAGTGCCCTAGCAGAGCGCACTTGGGTTGAATCGGGACCAGCGGTAAAACCGTCAGTATGAAAACCTTCTCATGGGCTTGGAGACGTGTTCTCTGTGTGTGTGGGCATTTGCCGGTTTGTAAGTATCAAGCGCAATGCGCTGGGCTTCTTGCCTTCAAATGTCTATGCACATTAGAGAAGCGGAGTCCGCATAACGAGAGAAACATATTATTATATCTCTATTGTGGTTACGCTATTCCTTTTGGATACATATCTGCTTTTATAAGAGGACATTGATATCTGCCTTGTAAATATACCTGTACCGTATATTGACAACAGCAGTAGCAATGTCCCTGCAGATCTTCTCAAGCCTGTAAGAACAAGTAGAATGATCTTACTAGATGCTGGTTACTCTGAGCAGTATTGAGTGGGATCCATGCTGACTAAGATGGTAGATGTGCATGCATGTGGCTGGGCAGAGGGCAGTGTACATGCCTCAAGTTGATGAGACATGTGCACTCCCCCCCCCACTCCTGTGGATGCCCTCTCCTTTAATGTAGTCATTTCCTGTGTGGTCATCTCCTTTGTGTTCATTTCCTTTGATGCCATTTTGTATGGAGGAAGCGATTGTGCCCGTGACTGTGCCCGTGAAGGCAAAGCAGAAGAGCGATGGAGCTAAGATGGTGACTATGTCTGTTTACTGGGTGAAATGTGGGAGACACGGGTAGTTTAAAGTTGCATTATACCAAAAGGCTGAAAGGGCACTTAATAGCGCAAGAGTATAGTGGTTTTTCCACGACAGTTAGATGGCGGGCCAGTTTAGGAGTGAACAGAACCTCCTTCACCTCGGATCAGTCTCTGTCTGATGCTTTAGGTAGGTTCTGCTTTGCAAAAGAACCATTTTTTCATCTTTTGGTATAATGACAGGATTTTCATTGTATGTTTGTCAGTAATGATAGGTCTATTGTCTGGGATAATTATCTCCTCTATAGGACCCATTTAATACAACCTAAAACGTTTGTGTAAGTAACTGTATGTTGTGTAATAAGTATATGAGAAATAGAAATGTATGAATTGCCAGTAGTGTATATTGTTTCAAGACACATGTCCTCATAAGTGTAATAATATTTTTTTAGTAAAGGATTTGTTGTGAAGTTGCCTCTGAAAATGGCTGCCGCATATTCAAGTGGCCACGTGGCTGAGAGGGGGAAGGGCAGCCATGCATTGCTGGAAGCACTTACAATGGGAGCTGTTCCTTGAATGGGCTATGCCCTGTGGGTGGTCTCAGGTTTCTGGGCAATAGCATGGGGGAGCTCTATTGTTCGCTGTTTGTATTTCTTAATGTCTTGTTCCTGTAGAAGCTGATATGATCTTTATTTGGGAACAAGAGTGTAAGTTTGAATCTGTGTTATTTTGTGTTTTATGTAACGTTGGCGGATAGGGATGTGTGGTTTCTTTGGATAGCATGTGTTCCTATGGGCCCTGGTTGATGTAGCCTAAAGTGTGTGTCTACGGTTAAGTGTGCATTCTCAATTGTTGTAGTCAGTTTTTGTGGAGAAAGTTTTTGGTTTTCTAGTGAAGAAATCTCGGTTTGTGCTGGTTTTGACAGGATCAGCAACGGAATATCATGTGTTAATATCACCATGTGGTCCTATTGTCATCGGCCATTTTGCTATCTACCATGTGGTCCGATTGTCATCGGCCATTTTCTTGTAGTCACCATGTGGCCGTGGCTTGATTTTTGTTTGTTGCAACTGCCATTTCATGTCTGCTGTGTTTTGGGTGGAATTGCTCTGCTTTTGGGCCAGGTTTCTAAGTTTAGTGTGAGTAGTACGGTCTGTTCTGTGTTAAAAAGGTGATTTTGGTTTGTAGAGGCGCAGTTTTGGTCTTGTTATACGGGAGAAACCACATTTGAAAGATTTTATACTATTTAGCCTGTAAATCATCACAGAGTGGAAATTGATCCAATTTCAGGGGTAAGACTCCGGGAACTGAGAAACTGTTTTGTTTAAATGTTAAACTCACTGTTTTAAATTGTTTTTCCACTATTGGATTTCGAAGACACCGTTTTGTCATTGCAAATGGTGTAGGCACCATTTCCTTTTAAGTGAATTCAATCTTTTCAGGTTTAGCTATTATTGTAATTTTTACATACTTTTCAGTAAAACTATTGCATTTTTTTGTATTGAATTTTGGTTTTAAGTGAAATCTCTACTTTGCACTGAATTTCAATAGATAGTAATGCCGCGTACACACGGTCGGATTTTCCGACGGGAAATGTTGGATGTGAGCTTGTTGGCTGAAAGTCCGACCGTGTGTATGCTCCATCGAACATTTGTTGTCGGACTTTCCTCTAACAAATGTTGGCTAGCAGGTTCTCAGATTTTCCGCCAACAAAACTTTGTTGTCGGACTTTCCGATCGTGTGTAAACAAGTCCATTGCACAAAAGTTTACGCATGCCTGGAATCAAGTACGAGCCGTAAGCGCTCGGTAAAACTAGCGTTCGTAACGGAGATATCACGTACGTCTTGTATGTCACTACGTTCGTAATTGTTGGGCAACGTTTGTGTGACCGTGTGTATGCAAGTCAAGTTGGAGCCAACAATCTTCGAACAAAAATGCCCGGTTTTGTTGTCGGAAAGTCCGATCGTGTGTACGGGGCATTAGACTAACTTTAACTGAGATTTTGTACTTTTAGCGGTGTGTGTTTTTTTAATTTTAATTTTTAATTGTTTGGGCATTTTCTTTGAGTTTCTCAGAGGGCAATTCATGACCCCCCGTTGTTTTGGGTTTTATTTTGGTCTCACAACTTGTGGTCTGACTGCCCAGGGGATATGTGAGTCGAGGGGGATTCCCTCCCATTTGCAATATGCGGGTTTATTTTCACCCTTTCCTGGACAAAAGGTTTTTAAAACTGTTGAAATTGCCTCCTATATGATGTTAGCCATAGATTTTTTAATGTCCTGATAGACATATTATTCCAGACTTCCTCTCCCTCTTCATGTCCATTGATATGTAAATAAACCAGTTATATGGATTTTTTTAGAGCTGAGCAGACAACAGGAAGTTGGTGGTCTTTTGAAACAAGCATGTTGACACAAAGGGACTTGTGTTTGGAAGGATGATGGAAACCATTCTGATTTTTAAAATTAATTCCAATTGTTTTGTGAAGTTTTATACTGTAATACAGTTTTGGGTAGAGAGTAAACGAGAGGCATCCACGTTATTGTTGTAACATCTAGGTACAGATAGAAGCCATAATTTTGTTTTGAATAGTGGAGGATTTCATGGTGTTTTGTAGTTGTTTGACGAATGCGTTTAGAAGGCTGTATATCGTGTGAACGGACGGGCCCTTTATAATAGTCAGAATTCCGGTGCGCGATTGTATTAGCATAAACGTGAGGAGTAGTATTCTAGCAGCCCCGATCAGGCCGCGTATGATAATCAGAAAGCTGGGGCCAGTTATATTGATAAAGGCGTAAACAATAACCGGACATGAGACCCCATAAAGATTGGCATATATAGTCAGAGAGTACAGTAAGGTGTAGTCCTTTGAAAGGTACTTTTGATGTCTCGAAGTACGAGACCCCAGAATAAAAATACCTTGGAAGTAGGTCAGCTGTGGCTTCAGAAATCTGTAATCATGAGTGAGTTGATGGATGCGTAGTACACGTTTGTGTGGTTAAAATTCTCAGGCCTGTTTTTGAACTTTGTGTGGCTGGCCCATACAAGGTTTCGAACTGCTCTCGTGTTTTTCCCATTGTATTTTTTTTCTATCACTAAAAGAGTGAAGGTAGCATTCCATCTGGTTGTTTTGTTTTTTCAGTTTTGTTTTGGGAACTATGAAATATCTCCCCCACATTTGAATCTAAATGTTTGTCTCATGTTTTAGTCTTCTCATTGTTTTTATGTAGTAACATGAATATGTTTGAACCTACCTCGACAGCCATCTTACGTGTCGCGGCTGTTGTATTTTAGTAGTAGCGTGAAAGTAAGGGTTATAGAGGGTTTAGTTGTCGGTTTTGAGGAATGTCAGTGACAATTTACCAATGTACACAAATCTTTATTGTTTACCATTCTTTGCAAGTTAAATATGAAGGATAGAGTAATAACTTTTGTTTATAAGTATCTTTTCAGGTCCCGGGAGTTTCTGAAATTGTATGTACATAGTAAGCAGGTGTATGTAGATGCTGTACACATGCATAAATACACACACCTAAGAAGGTAAAAGTATCATAGGCTATTTCACGGTTTCATTGTTTTTTCTGCACCATTCCAAACCCTGCTTGTCTTCCTCCAGTTTGTAATGAGGAAGAAAATGGGGGGGAATGACAATTTTCAAACCAATAATACTAACCGCTCTAATTCTAGCCAAGTTTGTGACCTAGAAGGATGACATGTTCCTTTCTTTGCCTTTCTTTGATTGAATTTGAATCAGCAAGCAACAGTCCAGTAAAGGTGGCTCCCATCCCGGATGCTATGAACCTTTTTGTCAATGGTTCCAGGTATTACACCCCAGATGATAAGCCACGCACAGGTTATGCAGTGACCACAGTCATTGAGTTGTTTGTTTGGAGGTCAACCAAAAACAGGGTTGTACTTTCCTCAGCAGCTGTCGACATTCTCAGCTGATGGGGTGGGTGCAGTCACTGTAACATGAACTTCAAATGGTCCACCACAGGGTTCATGAGTCCCTCCTGGACCCTGGCACAATAACTGGTTCACATTCTTTCCAACCAGGTGACTGGGTTGTTGTAAAGAAGCTTGATGGACGAGACAACTGGATCCATGCCAGCCACTGCAATAAGCTGCTCAACTACACCAAAGGATAAGGAGTATCTTTGTTTATTTATTGTTTTTTAGTTTAGTATATTTTGGCAAGGGTAACGATGAAAAACATCCCAACTTATTGTTTAAAGCGTATTCTCCAATTAGCTAAGAAAGCGAACGGGACCAATTGTTGGGTCTACTCTGAATCTCCACTGAGCTTTAGTATCCAGCGATGACAGCGGTACATGCTATATATGATGTTCATATTGGTATGAGGAGTTTTGACAAACTAGTAAAAACACCAAACAGACACTTGTCAATAGTATTTAACAATACATTTATAGAGGGTAAAATTAGTTACAATTTTAACAATAGCCCTGGTTCTTGCCAGCTTTGGTATTGGAACAACTAGGTAGGTCACAAGTGTGCTTCACCTTTAGTTTGGTATTAATGCAGATCTACAGCTTATAAAGGTAATTCCCCTAATGCAAGAGGTTTATGCGTGCTGGTGAAACTCATCCCAGCATCTTTTGTCGCGGCCAATAGTGAGGATCTGATGGCGCGAGAGAAGATAAGAATGGCAAGGACAGCTAGAAGGGAATTGTTCACCAACCTCAACCAGGTCTGGGCATGGTTTCCTGCTTGTACACGGTGGGGGCTTAAGCTTATGAAACGATTGAAAATTTCTCATCCATTGTGGATGGGATGTTCAATGTAACTGTTGAAGCTACAAGGAAGTTCCCACAGGAATAACGGCAGATCAAGACCCGTCTATTAAAAGATGGCCCATGATTATCTGTTGGCATCCAAGGGGGGTTCATAGGTAAAGATTGTTGTACCTGGATCGGGGATACTAGTGACAAAGTTCAGGCCCATATGAATAAGGTTTAGATCCCTGCAAGGCAAAGCCAGAGCTACAGCTAGTGAAGGTTGGAATCCTTTTAAGGATCTAGGAATCTTTGGGGATTTTTTTTATTTTTCAGCAGATCATGGTTGAAGGAAGTAGGGGTATATATACTCATGTTGTTTTTGTTTCTATTCCTTCTACAGTATCTCACAAAAGTGAGTACACACCTCAACATTTTTGTAAATATTTTCTTATACTTTTTTACTATATAAGGCTGCTTACACAGCGCCCAAATAGTGTGTTATAGTGGATAGAGATAGAGAGATTGAGCTAGATTAGGCTGGCAGGTTAGCTATTAGCAGTGTATTTGATATATATACAGTATCTCATAAAAGTGAGTACACACCTCACATTTTTATAAATATTTTATTATATCTTTTCATGTGACAACACTGAAGAAATTACATTTTGCTACAATGTAAAGTAGTGAGTATACAGCTTGTATAACAGTGTAAATTTGCTGTCCCCTCAAAATAACTCAACACACAGCCATTAATGTCTAAACCACTGGCAACAAAAGTGAGTACACACCTAAGTGAAAAATGCCCTAAATGGGCCCAATTAGCCATTTTCCCTCCCCGGTGTCATGTGACTCGTTAGTGTTACAAGTGTCAGGTGTGAATGGGGAGCAGGTGTGTTAAATTTGGTGTTATCGCTCTCACTCTCTCATGCTGGTCACTGGAAGTTCAACATGGCACCTCATGGCAAAGAACTCTCTATCTATCTGAAAAAAAGAATTGTTGCTCTACAGAAAGATGGCATAGGCTATAAGAAGATTGCCAAGACCCTGAAACTGAGCTGCAGCGTGGTGGCCAAGACCATACATCGGTTTGACAGGACAAATTCCACTCAGAACAGGCCTTGTCATGGTAGACCAAAGGCGTTAAGTGCATGTGCTCAGTGTCATATCCAGAGGTTGTCTTTGGAAAATAGATGTGTGAGTGCTGCCAGCATTTCTGCAGAGGTTGAAGGGGTGGGGGGTCAGTCTGTCAGTGCTCAGAAAATACGCCGCACACTGCATCAAATTGGTCTGCATGGCTGTCGTTCCAGAAGGAAGCCTCTTCTAGATGATGCACAAGAAATCCAGCAAACAGTTTGCTGAACACAAGCAGACTAAGGACATGGATTACTGGAACTATGTCCTGTGGTTCAGATGATGTCAAGGGTGTGTGGCGGCAACCAGGTGAGCGGTACAAAGAAGTGTGTCTTGTCTACAGTCAACCATGGTGGTAGGAGTGTCATGGTCTGGGGCATGAAAAGATATAATAAAATATTTACAAAAATGTGAGGGGTGTACTCACTATTGTGAGATACTGGATATGCCGTAATGAGGTTCTACTGTTGCCTGATTGGACGAGTGAACAGAGCCTGAGCAGATGACCACATCTTCCTCTGAGATGAGACGCCCCAAAGCCCAACCCATGTAAAAAACACAGAGGATCCCAGACCGACCGGCCTTCATGTTCTCCTCTAAGTCATCCCTCCTGGACTTAAGAACTGATTAAGTAGAAGATCAAGATTCACCGAGGGACACATGGGAGCATATGACAAAGTTGTGGAAATTTTATTATGTGTGTTTTATAGATTGTTGTCATCTGTCTCCCTGTGTCTGATTTAACCAAGGAGCGCTCTAGCAGAGCGCACTTGGGTTGAATCGGGACCATCGGTAAAACTGTCAGTATGAAAACCTTCTCATGGGCTTGGAGACGTGTTCTCTGTGTGTGTGGGCGTTTGCCGGTTTGTAAGCATCACGCGCAATGCGCTGGCTTCTTGCCTTCAAATGTCTATAAACATTAGAGAAGCGAAGTCCGCACAACGAGAGAAACATATTATTATATCTCTGTTGTGGCTACGCTATTCCTTTTGGATACATATCTGCTTTTATAAGAGGACATTGATATCTGCCTTGTTAGAAGTAGCAATGTCCCCGCAGATCTTTTCCAGCCTGTAAGAACAAGTAGAATGATCTTACTAGATACTGGTTACTCTGAGCAGTATTGAGTGGGCTCCATGCTGACTAAGATGGTGGATGTGCATGCATGTGGCTGGGCGGAGGACAGTGTACATGCCACAAGTGGATGAAACATGTGCACCCCCCCACTCCTGTGGATGCCCTCCCCTTTAGTGTGGTCATTTCCTGTTATGTAATTTTGTATGAAGGAAGCGATTGGCTGTTGGGGCCATGACTTCCTGTTTGTCACTTCCTTTTGTTGCCGATGAATAAAAGGTGCCTGTGCCCGTGAGGGCAAGGCAGAGGAGCGATGGAGCTAAGATGATGACTATGTCTGTTTACTGGGGGAAATGCGGGAGACACGGGTAGTTTAAAGATGCATTATATCAAAAGGCTGAAAGGGCGCTTAATAGCGCAAGAGTATAGTGGTTTTTCCACGACAGTGCTGCATATCAGTGCCCAACATTGCTACATATCAGTGCCGCCTATCAGTGCCCATCAGTGCTGCATTTTAGTGCCTCCTCATCAGTGTCCATCAGCGCTATCTCATCAGTGCCACCTCCTTAGTGCCAGTCAGTGCAGCCTCATCAGTGCCCCTCAGTGAAGGAGAAAGCCTTATATACGACATTTTATAACAGAAACAAAGAAAAACTTTTTTCTTTTTCAAAATTTTTAATTTGTAGTGTAAAAAATAAAAAACCCAGTGGTGATCAAATTCCACCAAAAGACAGCTATATTTGTGTGAACAACATGATAAAAATGTCATATGGGTACAGTGTTGATGACTGCGCAATTGTCATTCAAATTGTGACAGCTGGAAACTGAAATGGGCAGGGCCTGGCCTGGGCAGGAAGGGGTTAAAAGTGCCCTGTATTGATGCATCATTAAAATCACTGCTCCTGTAAAAACAATCTTTTTTGAGTTTACAAACTACAGCTTGCCTCCCAGTAGCTCCCACAGATCCAAAGGCTGTAGAGTAGGGACAAGGGAGATGCAAGTGACCCGGGTACAGTGCAATTATGGGCTGGAGAGGAGAGTTCTCTGGTAGGCTGCATGCACCATCTGTTGCCAGGATGCCGACGCCCCACTGGATGATCTCACAGCAGGACACATGGAGGATAGTGGAGCTTTTGAGCGGGGAAGAAGATGAGTGTAGTGAAGGGGTGGGGGGGGGGTGGGCTGAGGAGGTAAGGAGCTGTGAAAGAGAGCTAAACCCTGCAATCTGTGTGTACTGCACCCCTGAACACTGAAATCTCTGCATAGTGTACCCCTGAAGTCTGCATTCTCTGCATAGTGTACCCCTGAATACTGCAATCTCTGCATAGTGCAACCCTGAACTCTGCACTCTGTGCACAGTGCACCCCTGAACTCTGCACTCTGTGCATAGTGCACCCCTAAATTCTGCACTCTGTGCACAGTGCACCCCTGAACTCTAGACTCTGTGCACAGTGCACCTCTGCACGCTGTGGGCAGTGCACCTCTGAACTCTGTGCATAGTGCACCCCTGAACTCTGCAAACTGTGCATAGTGCACCCCTGAACTCTGTTATCTGTAGCACACCCCTGAACTCTGCACTCTGTGTGTAGTGCACCCCTGAACTGTACACTCTGTGTGTAGTGTACCCCTGAACTCTGCAATCCGTGTGTGGCACACCCCTTAACTCTTCAATCTGTGCATGGCACTCCCCTAAACTCTGCAATCTGTGCGTGGCACACCCCTTAACTCTTCAATCCGTGCATGGCGCTCCCCTGAACTCTGCAATCTGTGCATGGTGCACCCCAAAACTCTACACTCCATGTGTAGCACACCCCTGAAATCTGCACACTGTGTGTAGTGCACCCCTAAACTCTGCACTGTGTACATAATGCCTGTCTCAAGTTTAAAGCACCATTAAGACCCTTCCACTGCAATTTGGCCACACCCACTATTTGATGTGGTTGGGGGGGGGGGGGTCATGGTTGAGTTCCTGCACCTTTTCTCTGAGAAAAAAAGGATATACCCATTCCAAACTTTCCAAACTTTCAATATTTCCCCCAAAATCAATGGGCTAGGGGGTGCTTCAGGTTGTCCATACAATTATTTCCTGATCTGACTGTAATAAGTCAGATGGGGTGAAAATCATTTCATGTCTAGGTAATCTAGGTAGTATTTCTCTCTTTGTAGATCTTTTCTGATGATCTTCAAAAATAGCTGTATTCAAATATCAGTTCATAGCAGCTGGGTTAGAATGTTTTTGTACTCAAAAGAATATTGGGTCTTTTAGGATATTTAGAGGTTGGTTTACTAAAGGCAAATATACTGTGCACTTGCAGTGCACTTCAAGTGCACTGCAAGTGCAGTTGCCCTAGATTTGAGGGGAAGCTCTGCTGATTTCTATCATCCAATCATGTGCAAGCAAAAATGCTGTTTTTTATTTTCCCTTCATGTTCCCCTCAGATGTAGAGCAACTGCACTTGCAGTGCACAGACTATTTACCTTTTGTAAATCAACCCCAATGTTTCCTACCTGGATACCAGTGGCAGCCACTCCATTAGGGGCACAGGGGCGCCGGACGCATGGATTCCAATGGGGTTTTTTTTTAAGCACATGATTAGAGCCTGAGGCTTTAATTGGCTTAAAAAAAGAATGAGCTTACCCAGTTGTGTGACAATAGCGAATTATTATTTGCCTTTTGTCTTCCTGCTTCTCCTCCTGGCCAATCAGGAAGCGGGACGAACGCATTTGGCCGAGAGGAGCGATCATATTGGCCAGTTCTGGGGGCAGGGAGATCCGGAAGATGGCCGCCGCCATCTCTCTGCTCTGCATTGCCACCCGGAGTGATCTCTCTGCTATGCATCGCTGCCCAACCGCGTGAATACCACCCAGCGGGAGGCGGTGGTCGGGCGGTCTGCTTGTCGCCCCCACCCTGGCTGGAGCACCAGGGGCCGCTGCTGGATGCTTTTCAAACCACCAATAATCTACCATTTGTTATAGATTTTCTGAGCACTAAAAAACTACTTTATTTAAGTCTAGAAATATAATCCATGACTAATGCCTGAACAAACAACCGAACCTTGGGTGATTCACTTATTTTGCACTAATTACAAGATACATCCATGTTGATGACTAACATTTCTGTAATCAAAAAAAGGTCAAAGAATGGTACATATGCATTCAATACAGATTGTGTCATACTAAAACCAAACATGAACAATATAAGTCTAAGTTGCACAAGAAAAGCAATGCTAAAATATATAAAGAGTATTACCTGTGATAGTCGCGGTGAACGACAAAACCTGTAGCAGCCCTATAATTGGTGATAGAAGGTAAAGTGTGATTAATATACAGTATACAACACAGCAGGAATAGCACTCATTTCAAAAATCTCTTACATCTGTCTCACTGCCTTCCCGTAGATTAAACGTCAAGTCATGGTGGATGTCTGCCATGAATTTGCTGGAATATTCAGGATACAGTTCCAGTACTTCCAGAAGCCCTCGTAGAGTAAGGTACTGCAGGTCACAGTATGTTAGCGCTTTCACATCAGCATTTGTTTTAATCACCTGGTCTTTGCTGGTGAGGTCAGCACCAATAAGATCGCCTTTACCTGGAACCACCAAAGAACATTCAAAAAAACATACATAACAGTGTTTAAATTTAATCTGATCAATACACTGTGCTGGGACTTGTGACATTATAAAACATATATTTTATATATGCAAAACCAAAACTTTTCTTTTAGTTGAGGATAGAGTAGGGAATGATTAAGAAGACCATTGTTTTTTTTTCTGTTTGTGTCCCATAGGGGAAATTTTCCTCCACTTCCTGTCCCAGAAATACAGCCGAAAGTAAGTGGAAATCTCTCCAAAGAAAAGGATTGCCTCTTATACATTTGTGAACAGAACTGTTTTTCCCGTTGGAATATTTCCCCTTTATTCTGGTGACAACTCATAAATATTGGATTTCTCATTACTTCCTGTACCAGGGACAATGATCACCAGGACCAATAGAAAGGGTGAATCCTCCCTGCAGGGACATAGGCAGCAATATAAACCCAACAAAAGTACTGACCCTTCCACAACCTATCCAGAACAATTAAAAAAAAGTTTTGACTTTACATACACTTTAAACTAAGCATTGCAGCTAATTATCAGCAGCACCATTAGAAAGTAAGACAATTAGTTATATCAAAATATTAAATATTAGGTAGGTGTTAAAAATAATTTACATACATTTTTTTTCTATAACATACTGGTAAACCTTGTGCAGACTGACAACAGAGACCAGATGGTTTGTAAGCTGGCTGTTTGGCATTTACTAAGCATATGTGTGCACACTATCCATAAGTGGTTATGTTGGAATGTATATATGTTTTAGTTGCAGGTTTTTTTCTTAGCTGTAGGTTGGAAAATGGGGCCTACCAGGTGCCTTATATAACCACTTCAGATCCAGACCTTTTCTGGCACTTTTTGTTTACAAGTTGCTAGAAAACTGTTTTGAACCCCCAAACATTATATATATATTTTTTAGCAAAGGCCTTAGAGAATAAAATGGTTATTGCAATTTTTTATGTCACACAGCATTTGAGCAGCGTTTTTTCAAATGTTATTTTAAAAAAAAAAATACACTTTAATGAATTGTAATGCAAAAAAACTCAATATATAAACCAATTTTTTGGTCAAATATAAAAGATGATGTTACGTCAAGTAAATAGATACCTAACATGTCACGCTTTAAAATTGCACAAGATTGTGGAATAGCAACTAAGATACCTAAAAATCTCCATAGACGCTTTAAAATATTTGACAGGTTACCTGTTTAGAGTTGCAGAGGTGATCTAGAATTATTGCTCTCACGCTAACACTCGCCGCAATACCTCACATGTGGGGTGAGAATACCGTTTACATATGTGTGCGGGACTTACATATGCATTCGCTTCTGCGTACGAGTACGGAGGGATGGGGGGCGCATTCCTTTTTCTTTCTTATTTATTTTATTTTTTTGATTTTACACTGCCCTTTAATTGTTTTGATCACCTTTAAACCTATTACAAGGAATGTAAAAAAAAATGTAATCTTTTGCTTTAAAAAAAAAAATGTTTTACTTCACCCCTAGACCTGAAGTGATCATAGAGGTTATCAGAGACGATCTGATTGAGTACGACCCCTCCTGCTGCTTCTAAAAGTGATCCAGTGGCTAATCAGCCACTAGAATCACTTTTATGAAAAAAAAGTAGCTTCAGCCATAATACCGGTAAACCACTTGAAAGCTGCAACATATATATAATATATATATATATATATATATATATATATATATATATATATATATATATATATACACGTATTGCAGTCAGAACCTAGCAATCCCTCTTTGGTTGGCTGGTATAAAGAAAGTGGATGTGTGGATTTGAAGAGTGTGGTAGTGCTGTGCTCTGCCATGGTGTGAAAAGGGTTTTGTGTCACCCACAGTTCCCAATCAAGCAGGTTGAGGGGCTCCAGGGTGCTTATTTCATACTGAGGAACCTTGATCCTCCTAGGTTGGAAAAATCTGGTTTGGGACCTGGTGTACTGAGTCTTTGTAGAGACCCGAGAGGGATGAAGTCTCCAATCCTGGGTCCAGGTTTTGGGGACAGCTAGCACACTGATTATGCAGGTGTGTGAAGGGCATTTAATAGAGACATCGCTGTGGATCAGGGCTCCACCCTGGTAGACAGAGGAGTTTTCTGCCCAAGAGACAGGGGGCCTCCACCTAGGGGACAAGTGGGAGCCAGGGAAACATGGAGCAGCTAGGTTCATGCATAAAGGATTCAGGCTAGAGTAGCAGCGCTGCAAATATGCAAGTGAACAAGAAAAGATTTAAGCGGGTGACTGTGTTCTTAATGCTCTACTGTTTAAACGTGGTTTCCACAAGAGGTATTATAAATACAATGTAGGGAAAACACAAAAACTGCGCTAGACTTATAAAAAAAACAGAAGCTGCAACTCAAATGTGGGATACACACAATAAACAGGTAGAATAGAAGAGGTTGCGCCCACAAATTAACATGATTTATCACAGTCCATAACTTCAGGTCTTGATATGCACCACAGTGAGATCACACAAAATGAAGAAAAAGTGCCAGACACCATGTAAATTGCCTGCTTACCAAATAGCAGGCAATATAAAGCGATCGGCTGTAACCCAGCCGCGGCCTTGACTGCAGGAACAGCTGCTGAACACACACTGGGTCCTGGCCATACAGGGATGTATTCCAGATAGGCTCAATGGAAAGAGAAACTGACCATACTGTAATACAGTCTACCAGGTTTATTAAAGAACAGAAAATATTGCACTTACATGAATAAATATAACTTCACATCAAACTTCGCATTAAAAACAAGTGCCGGCCGGCAACATAGGAGCCCGTCCTCCTCACATACAGGGCAGTGACGTCAGTGCGTGCCCTCCCACGCACGCACTGATGTCACCGAGCTGTATGTGATGAGGACGGGCTCCTGTGTTGCCGGCCGGCACTTGTTTTTAATGCGAAGTTATATTTATTCATGTAAGTGCAATATTTTCTGTACTTTAATAAACCTGGTAGACTGTATTACACTATGGTCAGTTTCTCTTTCCATTGAGCCTATCTGGAGTACATCCCTGTATGGCCACGACCCAGTGAGACGCTCAAGTGGTTGCCAATACTATATCCGGTACCAGGCCTCCTGTGTGTTCAGCAGCCGTTCCTGCAGTCAAGGCCGCGGCTGGGTTACAGCCGATCGCTTTATATTGCCTGCTATTTGGTAAGCAGGCAATTTATATGGTGTTGGGCACTTTTTCTTCATTTTGTGTGATCTCACTGTGGTGCATATCAAGAACTGAAGTTATGGACTGTGATAAATCATGTTAATTTGTGGACGTAATCTCTTCTATAAATACAATGTACAATGTAATTTAGAAAATGTAGCTGGGGAGAAAGAAAAGGTAAACATGTGATGCACAGGAAATAGGATTTTTATAACAGCTTACCTGTAAAATTCCTTTCTTGGAGTACATCACGGGACACAAAGCCACAGTAATTACTGCATGGCTTATATAGGCATCTTTAGGTGATGGACACTGGCACACCCTAGACGGGAAGTTTAGCTCCCTATATAACCCCTCCCCTTACTGGGAGTACCTCAGTTTTGTAGCAAAGCAATACAGGTGTAATCAGAAGAGGGGAGGTACCTCTGTGTCCCGTGATGTACTCCAAGAAAGGGATTTCATAGGTAAGCTGTTATAAAAATCCTATTTTCTTTATCGTACATCATGGGACACAGAGCCACAGTAATTACTGTATGGGATGTCCCAGAGCAATGCTATCTGAAGGGAGGGGACACAAACAAAAGTAGGGTGCAATCAGACCTGAGGACCTATACTGCTGCCTGCAGCACACTGCGCCCAAAGGCGATATCCTCAAGCCTTCTTACATCCACCTGATAGAATCTGGTGAATGTATGGACTGAAGACCAAGTTACGGCCTTGCAGATTTGAGCCATGGAGGCTTGGTGATGCACTGCCCACGAAGCACTAACAGCCCTGGTGGAGTGCGCTTTGATTTGAAAAGGTGGAACTTTCCTCTTCAAACCATAAGCTTGAATAATTACCCGCCAAATCCACTTAACAATAATAGATTTTGATGCTGCCTGTCCTTTTCTAGGACCTTCAGGCAACACAAAGAAAACATCCATTTTCCGAATCTGAGCAGTCGCCTCCAAATAGATTTTGACTGCTCTCCCTACATCCTTAGAATGTAATCACATTTCTTCTGTAGAACAGGGTTCTGGAAAAAATGAAGGTAGAACAATATCCTGGTTTAGATGAAAATCTGAAACCACCTTCACAGAAAACTAGGATGAGGACGCAATACTACTCTATCCTTATGAATAATTAAATATGGCTCTTTACAAGAAAGAGCAGCCAATTCTGATACCCTTCTTGCAGAAGATATGGCTACCAGAAAAACTAGCTTCCTTGTCAAGAGGACCAGGGGAATATGTCGTATCGGCTCAAAAGGCTATTTCTGTAATGCCGACAGAACTAAATTCAAGTCCCAAGGGTTCAGGGGTGACTTAACCGGTGGATTAAGCCGCGTTACCCCCTGTATGAAGCTACTGACCAAAGAATGCGAAGCAAGTGGTTGTTGAAACAATACCGATAAGGCAGAGACCTGGCCTTTGATAGTACTCAAGGTCAGCTTCATCTCTAACCCCATTTGTAGAAAGTCAAGGATTCTACCTATGACATACTTTCTGGGATGCCAACCCCTGGATTCACACCAGGAAACATATGCCTTCCAGACTCTATAATAAATGACTCTGGAAGCTGGCTTCCTTGCATTAATCAAGGTAGATATCACTGAGCCTGAAAGCCCCACAATTCTTCAGAATGTGGGTCTCAATAGCCAAACCATTAAATTTAGCGTTTGTAAGGTAGGATGGAACACTGGTCCCTGCGATAGCAGGTCTGGACGTGGTGGTAGAGTCCAAAGGACTCCTACCGCCATCTTTACGATCTCTGCATACCAAGATCTTCTGAGCCACGCTGGAGCCACAAGAACCACCAACTTCCTTTCCTGCTTGATCCTGCAAATAAGTCGTGTTCCGTATGCGAGTGGATCCCTTGTTCTTGACACAAAGTTATCGACCTTGTTGTTGAACCTGGACGCAAACAGATCTACATCCGGGGTCCCCCTTCTTTGGCATATAACCAGGAAGATGTCGGGGTGAAGAGACCATTCCCCTGAAAACAACTGCTGGCGACTTAAGAAGTCTGTCTGCCAATTCTCTACCCCTGAAATGAAGATTGCCGATATGCATGGCACATGCTTTTCTGCCCAGGTTAGGATATGGTTTACCTCTCCCTGGGCTGCACGACTTCTGTTGGCCCCCTGGTGATTAATATACGCCACTGCTGTGGCATTCTCGGATTGGATCCTGACAGGACAACCCTGCAACCTGAATATCAAGGCCTTTAGGGCTAGATACGCTGCTCGAATCTCTAGAATGTTGATGGGCAAGGTCCTTTAGGTTCTGGACCATTTCCCTTGGACAGTCTTCTCTTCCAGGACTGCTACCCAACCTGAAAGGCTGGCATCTGTTGTTACCACCTTCCAGGTAACTGGTAAGAAGGATTTCCCCTTCTGCAGATTCTCGGGTATCAACCACCAACTGAGGTTCTGGCGCACTATTGGCGACAAACGCATTGGAAAATCTAGCGCTTGGATCTTCTTGTTCCAGGCAGACAGGATAATGTTTTGCAGCAGTCTTGAATGAAAGTGAGCATAGGGAACTGCTTCAAATGAAGTCACCATCTTTCGCAACAACCTCATGCAAAGGCGAATAGAAGGACCCTTCTTCGCCCTGACTGCCTGAACCAGCTCCTTTATAGCGCTGATCTTTGCCTGGGATAAAAACACCCTCTTCTGGGTTCTATAACCAGACCCAAGTACTCTAGTCTTCTTACTGGCTTTAAAGAAGCTTTTCTCTAGGTTGAGGACCCAACCTAGGTATTCCAGATAGTTGACTGTGGTGACCAAGCTTTGGTCTAAGCGGGCTACCGACCGGTCTATCAAGAGTAGGTCGTCTAGGTAAGCTATAATAGTTATACCCTGGGCCCTTAATCTGGCCAGAGGAGGACCTATGGACCTTTGTAAACACCCGAGGTGCAGTAGCTAGACTGAAAGGCAGAGCTACAAACTGAAAATTAAGTTTTCCACTTCGAAACGCAGATATTTCTGATGAGCGAGGAAAATAGGTTCATGCAGGTATGCATCCATGATGTCGATTGATGCCAGAAATTCTCCTCCTTGTAGGATGGAGAGTACTGATTGGATTGATTCCATGTGAAAAGATCGAATTTTCAGGAACCAGTTTAGATCCTTGAGATCTAGAATGGGTCTGACATCTCCATTTGGTTTTGGCACTATGAAAAGGTTTGAATAAAACCCCAACCCCTGCTCTTCCATGGGGACATTTTTTAATGTAAACTTATCTCACGTCTCCAGTCTGTAGTGTACGGTATATATTGTTCTTATTTATACTCCATCTAGAAAACCTGGACGTGGACTGGTATGGGACTTGGAATAATCAATTGTCCATCACAGGACACATCCTCCTACTAGCCACACCACCTCTCCCCATGTACACATGTCGGCCTACCGGCCCATACAGACTGTGCTCAAGTTCTCCTGGCTCTGATGAAGAGGTTTTCCTCAAAACGCGTCAGCCTTTCTTAAATACCTGCCTCAATATGGGCACACCCCAATTTTAACTTCCTAGTACTTATTTTGTTACTTGTTTTTCCTTTTTTTTATAACATTATGTAGTATTTGTATGATTTTATATCTATATGAATATATGTCTGTATTCCTTTACATAAATAAACCATACATTTCTTGATGTAAGCGTCTGATCACGCGCCTTCCATCCACTTCCTACTAAACAGTCCTTTCCAGACCACCCCTGGTCAGCTAAGGCAGCGGGACACGCTCCATCATCTCCCCCAGTCCTACCACTGACTACAATACTACCTTTGTTTTACAGCAAATGATCTCACAAGCGCAGGAGTATTTTTCACCATATCTTGTTCACACTTCCATGGGGACCACCATGATCACTCTCTGCGACAAAAGCCAGTCTAACGCTTGAAGGAGAGACTTCTTTTTCTCTGGATCTTTGGGAACATTTGACCTGAGGAAACTCTAGTTTGTAACCTAGAGCTATTGTGAAGATCACCCATCGGTCTTGAAAATCCTCCTGCCAGACCCTTGAGAACTGTAGCAGTCTTCCCCCCCACTCAAGAGATCTGTGGCACCCCTTCATAAAGAGGCTTTAGCGTGCTGTCTTGTGGGTTTCCTTTCCTGGGACTTCTTTTGTCCCTGGGGTTGACTCTGAGGTTTACCTCTTGAACCTGACGGTGGAGGCCCTCGCGACTGCCTGGAGGGTGATGGAGGCTGAGCCTGGCACTGGAGAAAGAGTCCACTGAAATGAGGGACGTTTACTCCTTTTCTTAACTGGCAAAAGGTTACTTTTCCCACTTGATATTTTTTAAATATAATTGTCCAAATCATCCCCAAACAGCCTTTCACCACGGAAAGGAAAACCAGCCAGGAGCTTTTTTCATGGTGCTTCGGCTGACCAATTTTTCAACCATAAGATTCTACGCATATGCACCAACCCAAGCATAAGGCGAGAGGTCTGAAGAATAGAATTTCTGATTGTGTCAATTGCAAAACACAAAGCCCCTGGCAGCTCAGCTAAATCCTGGGTCTGCTGTTCAGGGAAAACCTTGAACGCCTGTGTCACCCACACTTACATGCCACCCGTCTGCTCTGTGTCCCTCCTTCAGCTGTATGCACCTGCAAAAAGTGCACCTTATAGCTTTACACAGCCCGCGTTGTGGATGCTGAATCATGCCGATGCCACGCTAAGGCCCCGCTCCCTTCCTCCATGCTCCCACCGCGCCCCCCCAGGGGGCTGGGGTGGAGGAGAGGAGGAGAACTGCTGGATGGAGAACCGCCTTAATGGCGGCGGCAGCAGCGGTAGCGGCGCGGCATACCACCGACTGACCGTCATGCTCCCTTTGCCTGCTGGAAAGAACCTGTCCAGTTGGGGGGACATTCAAAAGAGAAAAAAAAAACCCTTCCCACATCCTACCTGGGGCTTGAGCTGGTGGAAGCGTGCAGCTTGTGACACAGAGCGAGACTGACAAGTCTCATGGAATCAGGTACTTCACAGCCCCCGGTGGCGACTTTAGGCATGACAACATTTACTTAAAGGAGAAAACCCACAAGAATTAGAAAAATTCTATAGGAATCTCCTTTACCTTATCCAGCTGCAGGGTTCTTTGGTAAACCAGACAGACCCAATCTTCACCACTCACGGTGGGCTCCGTTAAAAAACCTTCAGGCACCCATTTTATTGGGGGTTCCATACCCCTGGACCTGTAAAGCACCCCGCCAGGAAAATATGGCTGAAAAAAACAAACACTGGATCCCGGGGTCCAGCTCTCTAAAAAGAGAAGTGTTACAGGCAGAACCTCGTTTCTTCCGACAATTCGGCCTGAAAAGACACTTTGAATGGATCCGGTTGCATGGCTTACTCCAGCAAGATTTTTACCATGGAGCTCAGCACAGCACAGCTTTACTCGTGACCAACACCTAAGACACTGGTGAAAAAACTGTGGTACTCCCAGTAAGGAGAGGGGTTATATAGGGAGCTAAACTTCCTGTTTAGGGTGTACCAGTGTCCATCACCTAAAGGTGCCTATATAACCCATACAGTAATTACTGTGGCTCTGTGTCCTGTGATGTACGATAAAGAAAAGAAATAGGAAAGGCATAAATAAAATAAAAGGAAAGAACAAGCATACAGAGGGCATGTGATTGCAAGTTTAAGAATGTAGCAAACTGAAAGAAAAGTAAAGCACATAAAAGAATATAGTGTTGCCAGTGAATATTATGGAGCAGCTGCACTTATAGTAGTGAGCGGTGGGAAGTTATGGGCCAAAGTGTGATTGAAAGGGACCCTACGCATAAAAAAGAAAATATCCCCAGAGTATATGTTTGAGGTGATTGTAGCCATATTGGTGCACTTACAACAGAAACAATTGAGTGCTGTCAGTGATAGTTTTTATATTTGCACTAACATACAATTTTTCCTGACAAGCTTTTGGGGTGTTCCCCCTTCTTCTAGGTCCAAGCAGTAATACACAAAGTTTTTATTAGAATGTTGAAGTAAGACAATCTCTGAGGGGAAAAAAACTACAAACAAACTGTACACAGTGCTGGTATTTAAACTGGGATAGTTAGTAAGATAAGAAAGAGAGAGAGCTATAGACTGGAGGGGGGGTAACAGTCACAAAGGGGGTCGTAAAACTGTTGGATAATGATTAAGAAAACCCAGGTCTAAATTCAGCCCATTATCTTTTGTGTCAAACAGAATGATCATTCTTAAGCCTGGTACACAATATTTGTTTTTTGTTTTGTTTTTTTCGTTCAACCCAGCGTGCTGAATGAAAAGATAGTGAAGCTCTCGGGAGGAGCTGCTGTACTAAGTATGTGATCTTAGTACAGTGATTTCCACCGCTGAGCTATTGTGTTCTGACAGGGGGACAGCCCCCTGTCAGAACACAATGGTCAGCGCTCTCAGCCATTGGCTGAAAGCACTAATCGGATGCCGATAGGCAGACCTTTTTTGGTCATGCCCCTTCTGTCATATCGGCTGCTGTGCACACGATTTCTATTGAACCGGCCAGTGCTGCCCAATATTCGACCCTTTAGTGCAGGGGTCTTCAAACTGCGGCCTTCCAGGTGTTCAGGAACTACAATTCCCATCATGCCTAGTCATGTCTGTGAATGTCAGAGTTTTACAATGCCTCATGGGATGTGTAGTTCTGCAGCAGCTGGAGGGCCATACATAGTTTGAGGATCCCTGCTTTAGTGCAAAGGATTTCCTTTCCTAAGTGGTTTTGAAACTCCTTTTAAGAACTAAAACATTAAGGTCTTCCATAGTGTGGACTGGTTGTGAGAAATGATGTCCCACAGGTGTGCAGAACTCGTCTTCCTTATGTTCCTTGATGGTGTGTCTGTGCAAATTCATCCTCGCTTGCAACTTCTCTCCTGTTTCACCAACATAAGATCCTTTGCTACATTTTTTGCACACAATATTACTTGAGGTACAGCTGTATAATCCTCTAAAATTGAAGGACCCTTTTGAGTGTGTGACACTTTTTCGTAGATTATATTGGTTGCACGTTTTTTGTTTCAGGGCCTTGTTCCTTTATCTTTGACTCCATAATCGGAATGAAGTTTGCTGCTGATTAGTTTATGTCTGAGGTTGGGTGGTTGTCTGAAAGCCAGTATTGGGGGTTGTTGGAATATTTCTTTCAGTTTCATACTCTGTTATGATTGGTTACAAATCTTTGATTATCTTTCATATCCCTTCTAGTGCTGGAGTATATGTGGTTACTAGAAGTACACGGTTATTTGTTTTTTTCTCTTTGTATTGGAGGAGATTTTCTCTTCGGGTTTTCAAGACCATGTTTATGCTTGTATTGATGGTTTTGTCCTTGTAACTTTTCTTATGGAAGAAGTCTACTAGTGTCTGAAATGTTTATCTCTGTCTTCTGGGTCTGAGCATATTTGGTGGTATCTGATGGCCTGGCTGTATATGATGTCCCGTTTAGTGTGTTGGGGTGAAAACTGGAACTATGGAGATAGTTGCATCGGTTAGTAGGTTTCCTGTATATTAAGGTGTGCAGCTTGTCATCTGAAATGTGTACTGTGGTGTCTAGTAAGTTGATCTGTGTTATACAAGTAATAGTCCATTATTAGTTTGATTCATGGGTGAAAGGTTTTGATCAAGGAATAAAATTGTAGATTGTGCGATGCTGTACCCAAACAAAACTTACGTTCTTTTTTTCCCCACAAATAGAGCTTTCTTTTGGTGGTATTTGAAAATAGGGACAATTTTGAAAAAATCACAATATTTTGTACTTTTTGCTATAATAAATATCCCCAATTTTTTTTTTTAAAAGCAAATTTTTTTCTCAGTTTAGGCCGATATGTATTCTTCTACATATTTTTGGTAATTAAAATTGCAATAAGTGTATATTGATTGGTTTGCGCAAAAGTTATAGCATCTACAAAATAGGGGAAAGATTTATGGCATTTTTATTATTATTATTTTTTTTACTAGTAATGGCGGTGATCAGCGATTTTTATCAGGACTGCAACATTATGGCGGACACATTTTTGGGACCATTGTCAATTATATAACGATCAGTGCTATGAAAATGCAGTGATTACTGTGTAAATGTCACTGGCAGGGAAGGGGTTAACACTAGGGGGCGATCAAGGGGTTAACTGTGTTCCCTAGTGTATGTTCTAACTATAGGGGGGTGGAAGTGACTGGAGGAAATGACAGATCGTTGTTCCTAGCTAGTAGGAACTTAGGATCCATTTCTCCTCTCCTCACAGAACAGGGATTTGTGTGTTTACACACACACGTCCCTGTTTTGGCTCACGTGCCAGCGATCGCATGTGGTCGGTGGTCATCATGACTGCTGGCCACACGCATTTGCACCCCTGCAGTGCAGTGCGCGCCCGCTATTAAAGGGACCGATGTACAGCTACGATGGTTCGCGGGATCGTGCCGACCTGCTGCAGTATAATGACGGCGGCTGGTCAGCAATCGGTTAAATTATTTATTGTAGTAAAATGTGTTTTCGTTATTCGTTTAGTTTTGTTTTGTTTATTTGTTTTTTTGAATTTGATTCAAATTTTTCTAATTCAGTCGAATTGAAACTCGACCGAATTCAAACAAATTTGAATCGTATTTGAATAGAATAGATTAGAAAAGAATAGAATAGAAAATAAAAGAATAGCAAATAAGAGAATAGAAAACAATAGGATAGAAAAAAATAGAATAGAATAGAATAAATTACAAAGAATATAACCGTCCTACAAAACTTAAATTTAGAATAGAATGAATTTGAATAGATTAGATTAGAATGGAAAATAATAGATTAGAAAATAATATATTAAAAAAAATAATAGATTAGAATAAACTAGAACAAATATAACCGTCTTCCAAAATGCGAATTTTTAATAGAAAAAATTCAAATTCGATTCGATTTTCCAAGTGTGGTCAAATTGAAATTCAACCGAAATCGAAAAATTCTAATCAATCTCGAATTGGCATTTGAATTAAAATATATTCTCTTCAAAATTAGAATTTCAGAAGACGGTTATATTCTTTCTATTGTTTTCTATTGTTTTTTCAATTCTATTCTTTTCTAGTCTTTTACTTTCTGTTCTATTCTATTTTATTATTTTCTGTTCTATTCTATTTGATTATTTTCTATACTATTCTAATTGATTCTATTCTTTCAATTTTGTATTCTATTCTGTTCTGTTTTACTCACTTTTTTTTCTATTCTTTTATTTTTCATTCTATTCTATTTCCTAATTTTCTATTCTATTTTATTCTGTTTGTTTCTATTCTATTCTGTTCTGCTTTACTCCTATTTTGTTCTATTATTTTCTATTATATTCCATTATTTTCAATTATATTTATTATATTTAATATTATTCCTTTATTTTCTATTCAATTCTGTTTTACTACTATTCTATTCCTTTATTTTCCATTTTATTTTATTCTATTCTCGCTTTTTGAATTCAATTCAATTCAATCTTGTTTCATTACTATTGTAATTTGGAAGTTGGGCTACTTCCAAATCTCCGAATAATGGAAAATTTGTCTGAATTTCGATTTGGAACGAAATGAAACGCACATGTCTACCAGTAACCACATACAACCCTGCATTAGACAGATATGAAAGATAATCAAAGATTCACAACCCATCATAACTAGGGATGATCTTTCTGTTCAGGTTGAACATGAGTTAGACTCGAACATTGACTGTTCGCCCGTTTGTCGAAAACCGAACAATGTGGGCCGTTCGCTCCAAATTCGAGCGACGCGTAACAGCCCATAATGCACGGAGCGCAGTGCATTGCTGAATGATGATTGGCCAGAGCATGCACCATGACCTGCATGCTATGGCCAATCACAGCGCCCTCAGCTAAGAGAGCCATGATTGCCAAAAGGCAGGGTGCCTTTCGCCAATCATGGCTCAGGGGGACTAAGTCCATGCCCCACACTATATAGGGCCACCTGCACGTCGGGCTTATGTAGTGTGTTGTTGGCGTGGACGGAGACAGAGTCTCATTTAGATTGAGCAGGCAGGCAGGCAGTAGTTAGCTGCAGTGTATTTTATATATATATATATATATATATATATATATATAAAAATATATATATATA
The DNA here is from genome assembly GCA_037952925.1 of Lithobates clamitans. Classification (NCBI taxonomy): domain Eukaryota; kingdom Metazoa; phylum Chordata; class Amphibia; order Anura; family Ranidae; genus Lithobates; species Lithobates clamitans. The sequence goes on along the minus strand of JBBGZY010000357.1, from coordinate 3,258,452 downwards.
TATATATATATATACAGATAGTCTTGTGTATATATATATATATATATATATATATATATATATATATATATATACACTGTATCCAGTTTAGCTAGATCTCACTGGTGTACTGTTTCTAATATACTTCAGGTAGGCAGTTGATTCAGTTAGCTGCAATGTATTTAATATAGATATACAGATAGTCCTGTATATATATATATATATATATATATATATATATATATATACAGTGGGGGCGGAAAGTATTCAGACCCCCCTCAATTTTTCACTCTCTGTTATATTGCAGCCATTTGCTAAAATCATTTAAAGTGGAGTTCCACCCAAAAGTGGAACTTCCACTCATCGGATTCCTCCCCCCCTCCGGTGTCACAGTTGGCACCTTTCAGGGGGGAGGGGGGTGTAGATACCTGTATATTACAGGTATCTGTACCCACTTCCGGCATAGATAGCTGCAGAATCTGCGGTTATTTACGCCACTTCCTTTCCCCCCCCGCTGTCTGCTGGGAAACACACGGGTTCCAGAGACAGCAGGGACCAGCCGTATTGCGCTGCGCGACTCACGCATGCGCAGTAGGGAACCGGGAAGTGAAGCCGCACGGCTTCACTTCCTGATTCCCTTACCGAAGATGGAGGCGGCAGCACCTGAGGACCGAGAGACAGTTCGGCCTCGGGTGCCGACATCGCGGGCACCCTGGACAGGTAAGTGTCCATGTTTTAAAAGTCAGCAGCTGCAGTATTTGTAGCTGCTGACTTTTAAAAAAAAAATTTCGGCGGAGCTCCGCTTTAAGTTAATTTTTCCCTCATTAGTGTACACACAGCACCCCATATTGACAGAAAAACACAGAATTGTTGACATTTTTGCAGATTTTTTTAAAAAAAAGAAAAACTGAAATATCACATGGTCCTAAGTAGGGATGAGCCGAACACCCCCCGGTTCGGTTCGCACCAGAACTTGCGAACAGGTAAAAGATTCACTCGAACACGCGAACACCGTTAAAGTCTATGGGACACGAACATGAATAATTAAAAGTGCTAATTTTAAAGGCTTATATGCAAGTTATTGTCAAAAAAAGTGTTTGGGGACCTGGGTCCTACCCCAGGGGACATGGATCAATGCAAAAAAAAGTTTTAAAAACGGACGTTTTTTCGGGAGCAGTAATTTTAATAATGCTTAAAGTGAAACAATAAAAGTGTAATATTCCTTTAAATGTCATACCTGGAGGGTGTCTATAGTATGCCTGTAAAGGGGCACATGTTTCCCGTCTGACAGCAAAATTACATTTCAAAGGAAAAAAAGTCCATATTGCAAAAAACAAATCCCAAGGTGATGCGAAAGTGACATTCCACACTGTAGTGATAAGTGCAAAGATGAAACCTCCACCACGGAAAAAACACTGCCGCTTACCGGAAGGCAATGGTCCCTTGTTACAGGGGACCACACTAAGCAGATGGCTGTAACCCCAGCCCGGGATCTCACAGGCAGGCACTGGATACCACAGCGTCAGTGGGGATTTGCCGCGAACACCCCAAATTGTTCGCTGTTCGGCGAACTGGCGAACAGCCGATGTTCAAGGCGAATATGAGTTCGACTTGAACTCGAAGCTCATCCCTAGTCCTAAGTATTCAGACCCTTTGCTCAGTATTTAGTAGAAGCACCCTTTTGATCTAAAACAGCCATGAGTCTTTTTGGGAAAGATGCAACAAGTTTTTCACACCTGGATTTGGGGATCCTCTGCCATTCCTCCTTGCAGATCCTCTCCAGTTCTGTCAGGTTGGATGGTAAACGTTGGTGGACAGCCATTTTTAGGTCTCTTCAGAGATGCTCAATTGGGTTTATGTCAGGGCCCTGGCTGGGCCATTCAAGAACAGTCACAGAGTTGTCATGAAGCTACTCCTTCATTATTTTAGCTGTGTACTTAGGGTCATTGTCTTGTTGGAAGGTAAACCTTCGGCCCAGTCTGAGGTCCTGAGCACTCTGGAGAAGGTTTTCATCCAAGATATCTCTGCACTTGGCTGCATTCATCTTTCCCTCGATTGCAACCAGTCGTCCTGTCCCTGCAGATGAAAAACACCCCCACAGCATGATGCTGCCACCACCATGCTTCACTGTTGGGACTGTATTGGACAGGTGATGAGCAGTGCCTCATTTTCTCCACACATACCACTTAGAATCAAGGCCAAAATGTTCTATCTTGGTCTCATCAGATCAGAGAATCTTATTTCTCACCATCTTGGAGTCCTTCAGGTGTTTTTTAGTAAACTCCATGCAGACTTTCATGTGTCTTGCATTGAGGAGAGGCTTCCGTCAGGCCACTCTGCCATAAAGCCCCGACTGGTGGAGGGCTGCAGTGATGGTTGACTTTCTACAACTCTCTCCCATCTCCCGACTGCATCTCTGGAGCTCAGCCACAGTGATCTTTGGGTTCTTCTCTACCTCTCTCACCAGGGCTCTTCTCCCCCCGATAGCTCAGTTTGGCCAGACAGCCCGCTCTAGGAAGGGTTCTGGTCATCCCAAATGTCTTCTATTTAAGGATTATGGAGGCCACTGTGCTCTTAGGAACCTTAAGTGCAGCAGAAATTTTATTGTAACCTTGGCCAGATCTGTGCCTTGCCACAACTCTGTCTCTGAGCTCTTCAGGCAGTTCCTTTGACCTCATGATTCTCATTTGCTCTGACATGCACTGTGAGCTGTAAGGTCTTATATAGACAGGTGTGTGGCTTTCCTAATCAAGTCCAATCAGTATAATCAAACACAGCTGGACTCAAATGAAGGTGTAGAACCATCTCAAGGATGATCAAAAGAAATGGACAGCACCTGAGTTAAATATATGAGTGTCACAGCAAAGGGTCTGAATACTTAGGACCATGTGATATTTCAGTTTTGTCATCAAGTCTGTGTTTTTATGTCAATATGGGATGCTGTGTGTACATTAATGAGGAAAAAAATGAACTTAAATGATTTTAGCAAATGGCTGCAATATAACAAAGAGTGAAAAATTTAAGGGGGTCTGAATACTTTCCGTCCCCACTATATATCCAGTGCATACAGTTTAGCTATATCTCACTACAGGCCGTTTCTGGTGTACTGTTCCTAATATACTTCTGGCAGGCAGGTTATTCAGTTAGCTGCAGTTTATTTAATATATATATATTCACTGCATACAGTTTAGCTATATCTCACTGCAGGCCATTCCTGGCGTACTGTTTCTAATATACTTCTGGCAGGCAGGTTATTCAGTTAGCTGCAGTGTATTTTATATATATATATATATATATATATATATATATATATATATATATATATATCCACTGTATCCAGTTTAGCTATCTCTGATTGCAGGCCATTCCTGGTGTACTGTTTCTAATATACTTCAGGCGGTGTACATAGTATACAGTGCTGTGCACCCTTTGTGCAGTTGCTCATACTTTTCTGGTGGTCAATAGAGTATACCCATAGTTGTTATTACACTTCTGGTGTACACAGTACAGTGCACCCCTAGTGCAGTTGCTACTACTTTCCTTGTGGTGTACACAGTACATAATACAGTGTAGTGTTTTTTTGCTAAACCCAATTTACAGCATGTCCGGAAGGCCACCAAGGAGAAGCAGACGCTCACAGGCCACTAAAAGAGGGCAAGCAGGCTCTGTGTCTACAGTTGACAGTGCTGGTCATGGACACGGTGCATCCTCAGCACGTGGCCATGGGGCACACTTGTCATTTTTTCCTGCAGCTGGCCGTGTTATTGAGCCACAACATGCAAAAGAGTTGGTGGAATGGATAACAAAGTCATCCTCATCTTCCTCATCCTCTGTCACCCAGGCTCAGAGTAGCTTGCCTGCCAATGCAGCTGCCAAAGCGGCCTATTCCATCGACTCCATGTCAACAGTCACTCCTTCCCTAGCCCCACCATCATGCACAGAGGAGTCCCCCGAACTATTCGACCACAGTGTTGGGTACATGCTGCAGGAGGATGCGCAGCGATTTAAAGGCTCCGATGATGGTACCCGGGTTGTGGAAGGGAGTAACGTCAGCCTAGAAAGAGGGGGGTGCCCAAGAAGGTCAAGAAACTGGCAGTCATGTTCCCCCAGCTGCAGCATACTGCCAAGTTTGCTCCAGTGACAATGAGGGGGCGGATGATGAGGTCACTGACACAACTTGGCTGCCTGATAGAAGAGAGGAGGAGGAGGCACATCTCAAACGAGGTAGGATGTCCTCCAGGGGGCAGCTTAAGGGCAGCCACCCTATTGCATCATGCCGCAGAGCTAAGCAGGTGCAGGGCGCTGCTGACAACCCACATATTTTGAAAAGTTCTTTGGTGTGGGCCTTTTTTGACATGTGTGCAGCAGATCGCATCATTGCTGTTTGCAACATATGTCTGAAGCGTATCAAGCGTGGCCAAAACAGCAGCCGCTTGGGCACCACATGCTTGACGACCTCCCATGCAGTCCGTTGGCAACAGCACTTAAAAGACCCACACCAAAGAACAAGGCGGACCTCTCCTTGCTCCTCATCAGCTGGGTTCTCCAACCCCAGTAACTCCCAGAAACCTGCACTGAGAGGAATTAAGGTATAGCAATAGGTGTCCCAAGTACTTGCAGCCAATCTGCTATCAGTACACCTCCATCTCAGTTTAGCAGGCAAATTTCCCTACCCCAGTTGCTAAAACGTTGAAAGAAATTCGGTCCCAGACATCCACATGCTCAGCGTCTGAATGCTAGCTTGGCCAAATTGCTAGCACTGCAACTGCTGCTTTCTCAGCTGGTAGACTCTGCCCCTTTCATGAATTTGTGGAATGTGCGGTACCTTAGTGGCAGGTTCCCAAACGCCATTTCTTTTCACAGAAGGCCATTCCGGCTCTCTACCAACATGTGGAAGGCAATGTCTTGGCCTTGGACAGGGTGGTCAGCAGTAAGGTGCATATTACTGCTGACTCATGATCCAGCACGCATGGACAGGGACGTTACCTTTCTTTTATGGCGTACTGGGTAACTCTGCTGGCAGCTGGGAACGATGCAGGACAGGATTCAGTATTGTTGGAGCTTGTTCCACCACCACGCCTCCAAAATACTAGTGGTGATTCTGCCACTGCTCTCTCCTCCACCCCCTCCTCTTCTTCTTCCTCTATGGCCTCTTCCTCTGCAGATTTCTCCTCTGAACCAGTGGTGCTCCGTATGCGTTCAAGGGGCTACACAAGCACTCAGGCAAAAAGATGCCATGCGGTACTTGAGTTGGTCTGCTTAGGGGACAGGAGCCACACTGGGTCAGAGATTCTGTCAGCTCTGCAGGGGCAGGCTCAGAGGTGGTTGACGCCACGCCAGATTTAGCCAAGAAATGGTTGTATGCGACAATGGCACCAACCTCCTCTCCGCCCTCCGACAGGGACACTTGACCCATGTTCCCTATTTGGCTCACGTCCTGAATTTGGTGGTGCAGCGGTTTTTGAGCAGGCTTACAGGATCTCCTGAGGCAGGCCAGGAAAGTCTGGTCTTATAATGCTAGTGCTCGGCTGGCTGACATTCAAAGAGAATGCAACCTGCCCAAGAACCGCCTCATTTGTGACATGCCCACCAGGTGGAACTCATCATTGGCAATGCTGCAGCGGCTGCACACACAGCAGAGGGCCATTAATGAGTACCTGTGTAAGTATGGCACCAGGACAGGGTCAGGGGAGCTTGGCTTTTTTTCGCCACGCCAGTGGCTACTGATCAAGAATGCATGCACTGTCCTGAGGAGGCCACAAGTATTGTGAGCAGTGACAGTGCATGCATCAGTGATACTGTCCATTGTCTTCCTGGTGGAGCACGCGCTTCGTGGAATAATGGACAGGGCACTTGAGGTAGAACAGTGGGAGGAAGAGGAGGACTTCCTTACCTCTCAAGGCTTCCTTTATTCAGATACTACTATTCCTGCAGGCCCGCCGATCACACAGGAAGAAGAAGATGGGGAGGAGGATTGTGTCAGTGTGGAGGTGGAGAATAACACTCAGCATCAGCAGAGGTCTTCAAGGGATCGTTTGCAGTCCCCAGAAACCCATGGAGTTGTACGTAGCTGGGAGGAGGTGGTTGAGGATCATGTGATCCTTAGTGACCCAGAAGACTCAGGATCAAATGCCTCTGCAAACCTACGCTGCATTGCCTCCCTGATCCTGCAAAGCCTGCGAAAGGACCCTAGGATTCGTGGTATCAAGGAGAGGGATCATTACTGGCTGGCAACCCTTCTTGATCCACGTTACAAGGGTAAGGTTGCAGAACTTATCCAGCCTTCACAGAGGGAGCAGAGGATGAAACATCTTCGGGAGGCCTTGCGGAAAGGTTTGTGCAATGCGTTTCCAGAGCCTGGGAGGTTACAATTTCCTGGTGCTGCACAACATGTTGCTGAGGCTTTGTTCAGTCACAGAAAGAGCGGCCGAGAAGGTGGCCGGCTGATGGATGCCTTCAGGAAATTCTGAAGTCCTCATCGCCCAGGTCTGATCGGTTCCAGCAACCATCGCCAGCGTCTGAATTCCATGGTGCAAGAATATCTAGGGGCAAGATCAGACTTGGAGACCTTTCCACCAGAACATCCACTGGGTTACTGGGTCTTGAGGATGGACCACTGGCCACAGTTTGCTCAATATGCAATTGAGCTACTGGCCTGTCCTGTATACAGCGTCCTTTCTGAACGCACATTCAGTGCTGCTGGAGGCTTTGTAACCAATCACAGAGTGCGCCTGTCCACAGACTGTTGATCGGCTCACATTCATAAAAATTAATCAGTCTTGGATCACCAGCTACCAAGCACCTGATGCTGATGTAACCGATTGATTTTTCTATGGATGTGGGATCCCTTGAAGACTTCATATGCTGAGTGACTATCCTATTATGCTGAGTGACTATCCTATTCCTCCTCAATTTTCATGATGATAGCTTCTAAGAATATTTTCGGTTCAGGGCACCACCACCACTACCTAAGGCCCAATTTTTCTGCCCCTGTTTAACAGGGGCGCGTATTTACAATTTGTGATCTCATATTTTAGAGCAGGGCCTGTTCCTGTGCTCAACAAAAGTATTTGTGAGGCTTTACAGTGTTGTGCCACCACCACCACCACCACCTAAGGCCCAATTTTTCTGCCCCTGTTTAACAGGGGCATGCAATTACAATTCTTGATATAATATTTCACAGCAGGGCCCATTCCAGCGCCCACCAAGAGTAAATGTGAGGGCTTAACAAAAGTGGAAAGTGCTGCGCTAATCCAGTGTGATATGTTTGTGAAACAGTGTTTATTTAAGAAAATTAAATCAACAAATGAAAAAATGGGGTGTACAGGTGCTATGTCTGTGTGCACAGTATCCTGTATTTATACACTAAATCTGAGTGAAAAAAACCCAATCCTATATGCTGTTGAACCTGTAGAAGGGATGCAAAAGTGCTCTGTGTGTAGGGAACCAATGCGAATAGTTCTCATACACATCTAGTAACTTGTGCAAATAAACCCTTAAAGTGCTGTCGTGCCTGTGCAAAAAGGGGTATTAGAATAGAAAAGTGAAAAAAGGTATGCGGGTACTGTGTTTGTATGCACAGTATCCTGTGAAGAAAGTATATAGATATATAACACAATTCCTTATGAAATGGAGTGTACGAGTGCTACGTCTGTGTGCACAGTATCCTGTATATACACTAAATCTGAGTGGAAAGAACAGAAGACGAAAAACAAATCCTATATTACGTTGAACCTATGAAAAGGATGCGACAGTGCACTGTGTGTGGGGAACCAATGCAAATGGTTCTCATACACACCTAATAACTTGTGCAAATACACTCTTAAAGTGCTGTCGTGCCTGTGCAAGGAGAAAATTCCGGATGAAAGCAGAAAAAAAAAAAAAGTATGCGGGTACTGTGTTTGTATGCACAGTATCCTGTGAAAAAAATATATAAATATATAACACGATTCTTTATGTCAGATTTTTTCTCTATAAGGGTTGTGACAGCACAGTAGGTGCAAAACAAATGAAAAAACCTTAAGGTGCTGTTATATCTCTGCGGCCCATAGAGATAGAATAATCATATACATATAGTAACAGCAATCAGGATAATAAATAATATCCACATAACATGTGCAAACTTCACTCTGTGGGCGATATAAAAGTGCAAACTTATGCAGAAACCATGATTCGTAAAAGACTTGTGTGTATGAGAACCATTTGCATTGGTTCCCTACACACAGAGCACTTTTGCATCCCTTCTACAGGTTCAACAGCATATAGGATTGGGTTTTTTTCACTCAGATTTAGTGTATAAATACAGGATACTGTGCACATAGACATAGCACCTGTACACCCCATTTTTTCATTTGTTGATTTAATTTTCTTAAATAAACACTGTTACACAAACATATCACACTGGATTAGCGCAGCACTTTCCACTTTTGTTTTGCACTATTCATGGGCTTTGTTTGATCCCACTCTGTGCTTGCAGCTGTCCGTACACACCGCTGTTTCCAAGGTAGCGCAGGGATAATCCATATAAACAAATGTGAGGGCTTACAGTGTTCTGGTACCACCAACACCAAGGCCCAATTTTCTGCAGAGTGTATAGTGCAGGCCGTATAGTATATACAGGTGGTCCCCTATTTTCAAACATCCGTCTTACAAACGACTCCTACTTACAAACGGAGGGAGACAACAGGAAGTGAGAGGAAATCTACCCCTAGGAAGGGAAAACTCTCTCCTGTAAGAGTTAATATGGGAAAAAGTGTCTCCCCACTGATGCCTACGGCAAATCAGCTGGAGTGCCTTCCATGCTGCGCATGCATGGGAACTTTTCGATGGAGGGCATAAATCGATAGAACAGATCTTCCAGGTAGCAGGTGTGCATGCGTGCCGCCGGCGGCTCGCTACCACTGTGATAGAATCAGCAAGTACCGCAGATTCTATGTCCGCTGCACCCGCTGATCATCCTGCAGACACATAGAAAGGTGGTCTGTCTATGCAAATGTGGCAGATCGCCATTCTGACAGAAGGGAAGGCATGGATCCTGTGTCTCCTGTTCCTCTGCAAAGCAGGGACATGGATCCATGTCTTCTCCTAGTAAAAGCACCTCCCACAATTTAGTAAAACACTGACTAGTCACAAAGTTAACCTTTGATTGCCCCGAAGTTAACCCCTTCCTTGCCAGTGTCATTAATACCGCGACAGTGCATATTTTTTAGCACTGATCACTGTATTAGTGTTGCTGGTCCCCAAAAAGTGACAAAAGTGTCAGTTAGTGTCTAAAGGTCCGCCTCAATATTGCAGTCACGCTATAAGTCGCTGATTGCCGCCATTACTAGTAAAAAATAAAAATAAAAACGAATACAAATATCCCATAATTTGTATATGCTTTTGCACAAATCAATCAATATACGCTTATTGGGATTTTTGTTTACCAAAAATATGTAGCAGAATACATATTGGCCTAAATTTATGAAGGAATCTGATTTTTTCTTTTTTTTTATTGGATATTTTTTATAGCAGAAAGTAAAAAATACTGTTTTTTTTTTCAAAATTGTCAGTCTTTTACTGTTCATAGCGCAAAAAATAAAAACTTCAGAGGTGATCAAATACCACCAAAAGAAAGCTTTATTTGTGGGGAAAAAGGACATACATTTTATTTCTGTACAGTGTCACACGACCGCGCAATTGTCAGTTAAAGTAATACAGTGCCGTATGGCAAAAAAATGGCCTGGTCATAAAGGGGAGTAAATTTTAAATGAGTGTATTCTTCAAAAACAGGTTTATTTCTACCAGCTGTAGCTTAGCCTACTACTTTGCATCATTATGTCGGCTATATAATGACAGTTTTTTCTTGAAGCCATGAATGTGTTCTTACCCAGAATCGCCAACACCATATTGTCCTTCAAAACTTCCATTGAGCCAGAACACACATAATAATTTGCTTGCAAAGCATCCCCTTGGCGCAGGAGGTATTCTCCAGGAGCACAGAAGGAAGTCTTGATGTGCAAGGAGAGTGCCCGCAGGCACCCACGGCTGGCTGGTTCAAACACAGGGAGTTGAAGGATGTCCTTATTGAGGTGCATTGCTATATCCGCACGTAACTCATCTGGAAAATCCTTCAGTAGCTGCAAGAGAAAAATTAAGTTATTTATATATCAAATCATTATTTGCCATACAAATCATACTCTGAAGGTATGGGCAATCTTAGACCTGAGGAAAGATAAGGCTGTTGGCTGACAGGGCTGTTGGCTGACAAGGCATGGCATCAATCTATAGTTCATCACCTCTAGCCTCAATGTTTGTAGAGTCTAATTCCTAAATTAGTACTTAAGATACTACCCACACCCTTGTCTGATCACTCTTCAGTTATAGGTTTAAAAAATGGGACTTAAGAGTGCCTTATATACGGAACACCTGCCAGATTTCTATGCTGTCTTCTACGACTGGTACATTATAAATACCTACACTACTTTACCATACTGATATATTAAATCAAAAGTTTTGCTAACTAGTTGGAATCAAACTATGTACAGTATACATTGATTAGGAGCATGTATACATAAATGTAACTGTTATGTGATTTAGCAGGCGTTTGAACTCAGCAGCAGTCATCGTAATGTGACCCAAGCACATCTAACTGATTTTCATGTTGGCCTCATACATGTCTGTAGTTGGAAATATAAGAGGTACCACTGATGCATTGTTCCGAAAAAAAAATTTGATGTCTCTGTTAAAGAGGAGTTCCAGCCACCTGTGAAAAAAATAAAAGTCAGCAGCTACAGCCCCTCACCTGTCCCACCATTCAGCGGTGTGGTCACCCTAGTCTGTCTTATGCTGCCTTCGGTCCCTGGCGCCGACATCTTCACTATGGGCATCTGGCTGTAACAGCTTGTAGCTTCACAGCCAGGTGCCCACTGCGCATGGGCAAGTCACGCTGCGCATCATGATTGATGGATGCAGTCTTTTGGGACCTGTCAGTGTCCCAGAAGACTGCAGGGGTGAGGGAGGGAGGAGAACTTCCATTTCCGAGTGCCACGGGTGCTCGGAGTCTTCCGGAGTCTTCCCTTCAGTCTGGTATGGATTTGAAGGGAAACCCCACGCCAAAATGTAAAAAAAAAAACGGCGCTGGATCTCACCCAAAATCCATACTAGACCCTTATCTGAGCACGCAACTCGGCAGGTCAGGAAAGGGGGGGGACGAGTGAGCACCCCCCCTCCCCGAACCATGCCAGGCCACATGGCTTCAACATGGGGGGTGGGTGCTTTGAGGCAGGAGGGGCTCTGTGCCCCCACCCCAAAGCGCCATGTACCCATGTTCTTGGGGACAAGGGCCTCTTCCTGACAACCCTGGCAGGGGTTCAACATGAAAAGAGTGTGACAGATTTGAAAATACGGTATTTCACTATTTAAGCTCAGTTTAGTGCTAAAAATAAGTGTGGAATGCAAGAATTGGGTGGGTGTAAAAAGATGTCCGCTGCCTTCTGCAGGCTTAGTACGGCCGAGTGCGGGGAGTAGCAACATGGACATCGGTCGACAAATTTGACATGCAGTGTACTGACATAAATGATGCGTGGTGCGCATGCGCATTGCGTGTGGCTTTCGGCACCAGCTGATTCCAGGTCGCAGGAAGTGACGTGGTTTGATATTCTGCCGGGTTTGACATTTTGTCAGAACACCGCTTCTTCTCCCTCCGCTGTCTTCTTTTTCTGGTTCTTTTGCCGGTTCCTCTCCCTTCCCTGTCGTCTTCATCTGGTTTTTCTGCCAGTTCTTCTCCCTCTACTGAAGTCTTCTCCTGATGCTAGCTCCTGCTGTTGTGTTAGCTCCGGTGTGTGCCATTTCTTTTATAGCCATCATGTGATGTCATCTGGAGACCCCGCCCCCTTGTGATATCATCGCCCCATCATGCCCCGGGCGGTGGCGCCACAAGGGGGCTGGGTCTCCAGATGACATCACCAGATGGCCACACCCCACGGCTATATAACGTATGACAAAGCACCCCCCCACCATGTTGAGGGCATGTGGCCTGGTATGGTTCAGGAGGGAGCGGGGTCGCTCGCTTGTCCCACCTCCCTTTCCTGAGGCTGTGCGCTTGGATAAGGGTCTGATATGGATTTTGGGGGGGACCCCCACGTAATTTTTTTATTTTTTTTATTTTGGCATGGGGGTTTCCCTTAAAATCCATACCAGACCAAGGGGTCTGGTATGGTATTGGGGGGGACCCCATGCTGTTTTTTTATTTTTTTACTTTGGCGTGCGGTTCCCCCCTCAAGATTCATGCCAGAAACAAAGGGCCTGGTATGGTCGGATCAAAGTCGGATCCCATTCATTGAAGTCGTCTGACTTTCATGTCAGAGCAGTGTGAACCCTGCCTAAAACCTAGAAATGAATTGGTTACTATGCACAGTTGCACCAGATTCTGTGTGCACCAGTTTTAGTAAATCTACCTCACAGTTATGTATACATAAATACCTTATTACATTGCTGTTTTTCTTTTAATGCAAGCAGTGTAAAGGCCCGTACACAAGATCGGACTTTTTGACAACAAACATGCAAATTAGCTGTTTTGGAGCAACATCCGACCGTGTGTACGCTCCATCGGACAAACTTTTTCTGTTTCCATCGGACTTTTGTTGGCTGTGCGAACGGACAAACTTTCCGGCAACAAAAGTCCGATGGAGCAAAGTCCGATCGTGTGTACACAAAAGCATCAGACTTTTGTACAAACTACAGTACGCGGCCGCGAGAATGTTTCCAGCACGAACCCATCGCGCTGGTTCTTGGCGACAGGGTACCGTACATCTCACGCTGGCTGCAATAGGAAAAACACATTTTCCTACTGCGGCGAGCGCGAGAGGGAATTCCCCTCTGGGGGCATACCAGGGCCTTAGGTCTGGTATGGATTTTAAGGGGAACCCCCTACACCAAAAAAACGGCATGGGGGTCCACACCAAATCCATACCAGACCCCTATCCGAGCACGCAGCCCGGCCGGTCAGGAAAGGGGGTGGGGACGAGCGAGCACCCCCCCTCCTGAGCTGTACTAGGCCACATGCCCTCAACATGGGGGGTGGGTGCTTTGGGGGAGGGGGCACCCTGCAGCCCCCCCACCCCAAAGCACCTTGTCCCCATGTTGATGAGGACAAGGGCCTCTTCCCGACAACCCTGGCCGTTGGTTGTCGGGGTCAGTGGGCGGGGGGCTTATCGTAATCTGGGAGCCCACTTTAATAAGGGGGCCCCCAGATCCCGGCCCTCCACCCTATGTGAATGAGTATGGGGTACAGCGTACCCCATACACCTGCCCATTCACCTAGGAAAAAAGTGTTAATTAAAAAAAACACACTACACAGGTTTTAAAATTAATTTATTAGGCAGCTCCGGGGTCTTCTTCCATCTTCGGGGGTCTTCTTCCGACTTCGAGGGTCTCTCCGGCGTCTTCTCCCTCTCTCCGGTGTCGTTTCTGTGCTCTCTAGTTCTTCTCCGGTGCCTTCTTCTTTGTCCCGGGCTCCTCTGCTATCTTCTGCTCTTTTGCCGCTCTTTTGCTAGCAGAGGAGCCCAGACATCTGGATCGTCTTCTTCCCTCTTCTCTTCCAGAGATGTTGACACTACGCTCTCTCTGGCTGTAATGCTGTCTGTGCGCTCTGCTATGACTTATATAGGCGGTGACACCGCCCCCTATGACATCACAGTCCCGGGGCATGCTGGGACTGTGAGGTCATAAGGGGGCGTGGTCATGTCATCCTATGACCACAGCAAAAGAGCGGCAAAAGAGCAGAAGATAGCAGAGCAGCCCGACACAAAGAAGAAGGCACCGGAGAAGAACCAGAGAGCGCGGAGACGACACTGGAGAGAGGGAGAAGACGCTGGAGAGACCCCCGAAGTCGGAAGAAGACCCCCGAAGACAGAAGAAGACCCCGGAGCTGCCTACTAAATTTAATTTTAAAACCTGTGTAGTGTGTATTTTTTAATTGACACTTTTTTCCTAGGTGAATGGGTAGGAGTACGCTGTACCCCATACTCATTCACATAGGGTGGGGGGCCGGGATCTGGGGGCCCCCTTATTAAAGGGGGCTCCCGGATTCCGATAAGCCCCCCGCCCGCAGACCCCGACAACCAACGGCCAGGGTTGTCGGGAAGAGGCCCTTGTCCTCATCAACATGGGGACAAGGTGCTTTGGGGTGGGGGGGCCGCAGGGTGCCCCCCTCCCCCAAAGCACCCACCCCCCATGTTGAGGGCATGCGGCCTGGTATGGCTTAGGAGGGGGGGGGCGCTCGCTCGTCCCCACCCCCTTTCCTGACCGGCGGGGCTGTGTGCTCGGATAGGGATCTGGTATTGATTTGGGGGGACCCCCACGCCGTTTTTTTTGGCGTAGGGGTTCCCCTTCAAATCCATACCAGACCTAAGGGCCTGGTATGCCCCTTGAGGGTAACCCATGCCGTTTTTTTATTTAAAATTTGGCGTGGAGTTCCCCCTCAAGATTCATACCAAACACAGTGCCTGGCATTGGCGGGGATCCAAGTCGGTTCCCAGCACCAGTGTGAACCCGGCTCACAAGGTGTCAATCTCGCCAGTAAAAGTGACGAGATTGACACAATATCAGACAACAATACAGAAGTTGACCAAAGGGTGGTGGTAAAGAGCTGAAAAACCACGTGATTTGGTGAAAGTTGGCTGGAAAAGTCCTGTCGTCTGTATGCAAGACAAACTTCTAGCCAACGCCCTTTATACAAAAATCCAAGGGAAAGTTTGTACAAAGTCCTATCGTGTGTATGGGGCTTAAGAATTTAAATTGCAATTCCTGTACATGAGAGCTCAGGTTAGTTCTTTCACTGACCAGTCACAGGCTGATGGAGGGACATGACCTGTAACTGCAGCAGAAAAAAAGTCACGTTTTCTGTCCTGCCAGACATGGCTATGCTATGTGACTAAGCCATGTAGATATGATTGAATGGACAGAACTAAAAATTCTTAAGATAAGACAGATGTCGGTTTGGAGTTAAAGTTTAAAATGATTCTAAAGTCTATTTTTTTCTTAAAATGAATAGGATTTTATATCCTCATTTGCTCTGTGCAACATTATTGCATGAAGAAATCACGTGCCTTCTCTTTGTTCACTATGTTGTACATTACCTCTGTAGTACTCTAGAATTGGTGACCTATTGTTGTGGATTTTATTAAAATTTTTATGTAAAAATGAAGCTGTATTTTTTTTTTTAATAACACATTTGTGTTGTGACACATTGAAAGTCCCTATTTTCTAACCCCCATTTAAATTATGATGTCTAAACACTAGATGAAAAATAGTTTGAAAACCTTTCATTTGGACAGTTCATCTTTCAACCAGTATTAATGGGCACAAATTGAAAATCGGTGACGTTTTTGACAAAAAATCGATGGAAAAGTTTCGAAAACTTCTGCCGAAAAGGCGATAATTGAAAGGTTAATGTGTTTCTTGCCCATTAAAAATTGAACTGTTGGTGCTGCACATATGTGACCCAGAAGCAAAAAACAAACGAGAAACAGATTAATTTATGTCCATTGAACGATTTATCGTTCAAAATTCAGTCATTACATTATGGCAATATCATTTACTCTCAGGACAGTGTGTTCGTTTTTCTAAGACAGGTTCAAACTATTTTTCGACTGGTGAATGGCTAGCATTAGAGGTTGGAACACCACATGGCCTCAAACTTTTAAACTCAACCACAACCCCAACCTTCATGAGAACAAAGCGTGCCACATCAAATGGTGGGTGTGCACAAATGGATAAGTAGGACGTTCTTAAAGTAAGGCACAGAGTAAAGGGATCTGTAGTGGACAACGCAGAGAATGCAGGGGTCAGAAGTGCAGAATTCGCAGAATGCAGGGGTCAGGATTAAGTGATGCAGAGAGTGCAGGGGTCAGGAGTAAGTGATGCTAAGGCCACTGTACAGAATTCAGCCAAAAGTTGCCCCATCCAGCCAGTACAAACCCCTCTTCCCAATAAGGACCCCAGAGAATGGGATTTTAAGGGCAATAATAGAATTAGATAAAAAGGTTGTATAAAAGAATTATTGTATTGATTTTATTAGTACAAAAAAGTTTAAAAAACAATCTTATAGAAAAACAAACATATATAGGACATAAATACAATGTATTACAACAATGGCAAAAAAATCCCACTACATAGATGCTCCTCATCTGTTGGATAGCAACATGGTTTAATATCTTACTTCTGGTATTTCACTTCCTGTTTGACACAGCCAGGTAGGAATGAAACACATCAAAGCTTTGTGATCAGAAGAACAATGCCTTGGCTCAAGCCCATCTGCTGTGACATGTGTGAGTACAAAGTTTCTAAGAGACCACTGCTGCCAAGATGTCTATTGAAGATCTGACACAGGGCTAATAGAGACGCTGGCCCTGCTGGACAATATAGCATGCTTCCTGGAGAATGGGCAGACATTTGGAAGGGATACCTCTCAGAAAAGTGTATTGGATAAAAGGAAAATGGGGGTGGCTACGAGTGGGCGTGTATGTTTGAATGAAAGGAACACACAGGCTTTTGTTCTCCCCTTTTGGTTGCTGAGAAGCCTGCTGTAAGGTCGTCCCTCTGCTATCTTGGGACCTTGCTCTGACCGAGGGCTTGGGCCTATATTCCATGAGGCCCAGACCCCTTTTATCATCCAGAACTAACAGAGGAAACCATGTGTGATAAGTATCTTTGATATTTCATTGTTGTTATATGTTGTAGAGATGTGCTGTTAGTAAAGTGTGTTCTGATTGTAAGCTATGTAACATTGTAATACCCTTTTAATACTTTTATGATAGTTTCCTAACTCCTTGGCAAATAAAATAATATTGTTTTACTAGCAGCACCGTGTGTTTGGTTTCATAGTTAACCTGGTATTATTGTGATATTAACAATAGCATGTGCTGAGAGTTTAATAGACCAACTAATTATAGGGACTAGATAAATTAATACACAGATATAATATTAATATTTATATCGATTATTACAATTGAATAAGATATTAAACCATGTTGCTATCCAACATATTTAGCGATGTGACCCCCCCTTTTACACAAAAAACATTTGAGGGCTGGTCTCTCTGTATAGGCCCTTCTTTGAGCATACGGCAGTGGAAACTCACATTGCTGGACATTATTACTACGATTACTATGCTTGGAATAGTTAGACTTTACACTTTCATCGTCTGAGGAGTCATCAGAAGTTTCAACTCCTGAATCACTTTCAAGCACAGTTATCGCATTTTTATTTACATCTCCACCATTGATTTCTATCATAGCACCATCACTTGCAGCAATAAGAGAGTCTGGTTTTTCTGCATGCTTCACTTCTATCTTTGCTGAGCACTGCGAATGTGTGGGGGGTACCTCCACCATTGCACATGCAGCTTTTGCATGTTTGGAGGACAACTCCGTTATGGCTGCCTGTGCACCCTGTAATTCTGGGGTTTCCTGCTCCATGCTAGCAATGTTATGGGCTTTACAAAATCTATGTCCATGCCTATTCCATTTAAAACGTCTGAACTCTCTCTGCCTTCCTGTACCTCTGCTTATTATGGATACACCTGCCTTTGACCCATGTTCCCTATCACTGAACTCTTGACAGAAGTCTCGCAGGATGTTGACAAAATTTTGGTAGGATCTAGCATTCCTCAGAGCCATTCTAATGGGATAGCTTACATAACACCTATTGACCATTGAGTATATGAAACTTGTATCATCCTCCAATAAGTCAGGACAGTTGAACACTTTCGTATACAATGCAAGATACTCACTGCAGAACAAAATTGGGTCATCTCCTCTCCTAAATCTCATTCGTTGTAAATCACTCATACCATTATCACGACTGTCCACAATACGCTGCAACTCTTTCCCTCGGCACCTCTGCATCTGCTAAGTTATCATTAACCTGTGCAAATAACTGGCCTGCCAAAGGTCCTGGTAGCCATGCTCTCAGAAGAGAACATGCATCCTCATTACTCAAATGAAATTTAAGGACTAGAGCCTCAAATTTATTGGACAGACTCACTGGTGATTCCAGGGCATTAAATTCACCCAGAATCTGGCACAAAGTAAGTCTCTCTTGGATTGTAATCAAACTGTTATCCTGCTTCGAAGCTATGGGTGCAATAGCAGACTGTGTTTCATCACAGCCCTTCTCCTCATTAACTGTGCAGATATTGGCCAATTGGCATGTTCCTTTGTGCTCATTGAGCGATACTATACATTGCTCTTCAGTAAGAAGCTGGGAGTGTGCGTTTGCTAACTTTCTTTCTAAAGACATAACCAACTCTTCCATCTCTGACACCTTTATTCGCAAAGACTCTAAAAGTTTGCTCTTCATATCACAGTCCATGCTGCACCTCTGAAGCTTTTGTTGTAGCTCACTGTTTCTTCCTGACAAACTGCCTGCTTTTGTCCACAATTCATCCATCTCACTACTGGAGGCTGTTGCAATCTTTAGAAGGTTTTCACTGATTTTCTCTATGTCCTCCCCTAGACGTCTCCTCTCTGCTTCCCACTTCCCCTCCATTTGCTCAGATATAAATTTAATTCTGAGCAACACTGCACTTTCATTTGTCAACCTTTCTTTTTTAACTTTCTTTTTTAGCTGTTTACCCAATCTGCTATAACATCATCCATGAGTGAGAGTCCGACGCCTTTCGAAATAATTAAATATATAATCTTCCTCAGGGACAATTTGCCATTACTGAAAAGTACAAGATACAATGTAAATATATGGAATACAAAGATATATCATATAGCATCCATCTGACAAGATATATAAAGCTTATATCAAGGTATACAAAAACTTACATGTCAAAAAAACAGTGATTCGAGCAAAAGGGTCCTATACACCCATAGACGTGCGCAGGGGGTGTACATTTTTTTATACATATACACACACACTCACGTGTGTTTGAGATTTGGGGTGCACACCCTAATGCAATAGGCTGCGCACACCTATGTATACACCATCAGACATCCACAGAGCTTGCATTGGCCTTTTAACATACAAAAGAACTCCTGTATGTTGTATGTTGAAAGGCCAATACAAGCTCTGTGAATGTCTGATGGTGTAAAGGAATCTTTTGTTCGAATCACTGTTTTTTTGTATACCTTGATATAAGCTTTATATATCTTGTCAGATGGATGCTATAAGATATATCTTTGTATTCCATATATTTACATTGTATCTTGTACTTTTCAGAAATGGCAAAATGTCCCTGAGGAAGATTATATATTTAATTATTTCGAAAGGCGTTGGACTCTCACTCATGGATGAGGAGCATCTATGTAGTGGGATTTTTTTGCCATCATTGTAATACATTGTATTTATGTCCTATATATGTTTGTTTTTCTATAAGATTGGTTTTTAAACTTTTTTGTACTAATAAAATCAATATAATTCTTTTATACAACCTCTTTATCTAATTCTACTATTGCCCTTAAAATCCCATTCTCTGAGGTCCTTATTGTATTGTTTAGGGATGGTGGCAAATCTCACGTCAATTCATGGGAGTTCATCTTTTTCAAACCCCTCTTCCCAAGCCACCCCAGCTCAGATCCTACACAGCAGCCTCAGTTCCCCCTTCACTTCCTATAAAGATAAACCCCCATAGCCCCAAGGCCTTTTTCCCATGGGGCAAATTGTGCCCTGTGCAGGGCCATGTTTGCCCACATAGGGATGCACAGGTGTTCTTCCAGCTGCTGTGTCCCAATATGACATCCATGTGGGAGTGTAGGTTCCTAAACTTGGGGTTGTACACCAGCACTGATGACACACTGGGAGCAGCAGCTGTGTCCATGCAGCCACTCTGTCCCAATAGATAACAACTGGACTGCTGATACAGGGATGCACGGAACACCTGAACATTCATGTGCTGGTAAAACATTGCCCTGCACAGGGCACAGATATTGTATAATTGCCCAGTGTGAATCTCCCAGTTCTCCCCCTCTGTAGAAACCATTCCCTCCCAGCATCCTGTAAAATAAAAATTTTCACCCAGCTAGTTATTTTTTCTATAAGAAACAGCTGAGTCATATACACTAAGTCACATACAGCAAAGTCTTATTGTGCATAGGGCTTGCTTCCAGCTCTTCTACTGCATGGAAAGCTGGCCTTTTAATTCTGATGCCACAATACAAACTTGAGCAGGAGGAGGGTGATAACAACAACAAACTGTATATTTCATATTCACATGGCTAAGAAAAAGAAAACATTTGATCTGACTGTAATAAATTAAATATGTTTAAAACCAGTGTACATTCTCTTTTAAATATCAACAAGGCTGCATCTTAATCTATACCAAAAATAACCTATAGCAACATTTATTGTTTAATTGTCCATAATTACTGTATGTAATTTATCATGGTTTCATTCCTAAAGACCTCTTACCTCATTGGCATCAATACCATTGTTGACAGACCATGTGGTCTGAAAATACTCCAACGTACGCTGTTTGAGCTGTTGAGGAAGGCGATGAACACGGATAAAATCCTTGAGGTCCTTCATGCGTGTGTGATACAGGGAACGTCTGGAGTACATACGTTGAATTATGGCTGTTACATTACCAAAAACTACAGCATGCATCAGAGCTGCAACAGTATGGAAAAAACAAAACATAAAAGGTATTAGTATCCGTGTTTATACCATGTTGTGTTCGGACAATGCAAAAGTGATAAATTGACCAATTTGTAAAGTATTTAAAGCACAACAAAGAATGGCTTCCTATAGTTATCTGCAGCTGTGAATCCTTCTGCCTTTATTCTTTAGTACAAGCTGTTTTCAATCTACGAAAGTCACCCATGAGTGAGGAAAAATATATTACTCTGTTTTTTAGATAACACCAAAATCAATTCAGTGGTTTTACTGATAAATACTTGGGAAAAAAACACATAATACATTAAGCTTCCCACATACCAGCAAGCTGTAAAAACATGAACTGGTCAGCTTGTTTGAAGCGTATATAAAGAATTAAAATCTGTATTCCACAAGATGGGACGGTTTTCTTTAAAAATTATTAAAAGAGGTTTAGGATAGAGTTGGACAACAATACAGATGAAGTAGAAAACTGGTTTAACAGTAACTTATACTGTAGTTGTTAGGGCTTTGTCACATGGGCATTTCGATCAGGTCCGCCTGCCAGTTTTTCAGGCAGGCCTGATCAGAAGCACCATGCAACTCTTTGGGCAGGCAAATGTAAATGGACTTGTGTCCATTTACAGTGGCCTACTTCTGAGTCCATCCGAGTCTAGAAAAAAATGAAGAAAAGGACTAAATCCTTTTCTATTTTTTCCGACCCAAGCGTGATGGATCAGATGTAGCCTGATGTCAACCAACATCCGGCTGCCCAAAGAGCTATCATGGGTCTGCCCACATCTGCCGAACACAAACGGAATGAACACGGGTGTCAAAAAACGTATGTGTCTCTTTTGGCCCTGGTTCAGCAAGGGATATGGTCTCGGATCCCCTGTAGATCAGAGCAGATACTATGCCCTTATGGTGTATCTCCAGTTAAAACTAGTTCTGTATAGAAGTAGGGAAAATGTTCCTCTCACTTCAAGTTATGGTTACAATGTTGTCAGTAAAATAGGAAGTACTATACAAAATTCAGCAGGGACAGCACTTTTTAGACATTTTTTAGTAGAGTAGGTGGAGGCTAGAACACCTATCAGCTTTTTATTGCTGTCCTAGTTTCAGATTTTCCCTTACTTTCTGTATAGGGCAAATTTCTCCAATAAAGCCTTGGATAGCAACTAAAGCGTGACAAAAGAATCTAACCCTTCCCCACTCTAACCAATACATAAAAGTTTCCATCAGAGTTATGCTTTAGGAGCTATGCAGTAGTTGGCTAGCAAGGGTGTTGATTGGCACGACAGAATTAAGTAGCTGGGGCATGGGGGCACACAATACCTAAGCAGTGATCATTTTGAAACTATTATTGAGACTACAGCCTGGATCAACCTTACCTCCTATTAACATAGTGCAGATGGAGAAGATCTTCTCAGCATCTGTATTTGCACAGACATTACCAAAGCCCACGCTGGTCAAGCTGCTGAGGGTAAAGTAGAGGGATGCTATATAAGCACTGCGAATAGAGGGTCCACCAACAGAATTATTGATGTAGGGTACTTCAAGTCGCTTTCCAAGTTCATGAAGCCAGCCTGTGTGGATAGAATGATCAAGAGTTAAATTTAATGTGCACGTTGTAAAATATCAGTTATATGCCATATGTACAATATGTACAACAGAGTTTAAAGAACAACTTTTCCAAAAAAGGATTAGTTGAACAGAGAAATAAAAGTTGCCAGTGACAACTCACCTCAATGACCCCCCATGTTCAATGAAATGTATGCCCTATAAAGTTTTGCATTATCTGTATGCAAATGAACAAAAATAACACCATTCCAGACAAACGCACGCAGTGCCTGTCTGCAGGTACAAAGGCTCTTTAGGATATGCCTTCTCCTCTTCAGGCATTTTTCCATGTATTTGTGTGCTGAACTGCAACAAGGTTTATGCTTTATGTGAGTTGCAACGTATGTGTTTTTATATTACCTGTGTGCAGTATACACAAATTCATAGGCTTTTTATGCTCTGCACACATCTTAATACAAGCCCTGTGATACACTATATACTTTACTTTATTGTGTACTTTAAACTATCAGGACAAACCCAGAAGCCATTGTCCCTCAGAATATAAATAGAGAATAAGTATTTTCCTGCAGTCTTATGCCCCGTACACACGGTCGGACTTTGTTCGGACATTCCGACAACAAAATCCTAGGATTTTTTCCGACGGATGTTGGCTCAAACTTGTTTTGTCTACACACCGTCGCACAAAGTTTTCGAAATTTCCGATCGCCAACCACGCGGTCACGTACACCACGTACGACGAGACTAGAAAAGGCCAGTTCAGAACCAAGTGCGGCACCCTTTGGGCTCCTTTTGCTAATCTCGTGTTAGTAAAAGTTTGGTGAGAGACGATTCGCGCTTTTTCTGACTCGTGGCTTTCAGATCGTTTTCTGCCGTTCAGTTTGTGCTTGTGGGTTTGTATCTGCTCTTCAGTGCGTGCAGCAAGTTCCGCGTGACTTTAATTAGTCATTGTATTCTTGTTCGTTCGTTACTGTTTTTCAGGTTGCTCTTCACAGGCCTTGCTGTTCTTCAGTGCGTTCTGTTACTACGTTCTGAGCAGCCGACCGTTTTCTAGCTATGTTGCGTATGCGTACTCTTCGTAGAGTTCGTGCTATGCGGGGGCTTGGTGTTGGGGTCCTGACCTTGACACAAGTCCAGTCCATGAACAGGGTGGGGAGGAGTTCATGGACCAAGAATTGGTTGCTTCAGCGTGACCAGTTCTCTTATATGCCTTTGCTCCGTGAGATCCGTGAGAATAATCCTGATGATTTCAGGAACTTTCTCAGGATGACGGACCACGTGTTTCACCGTCTGTTGGCTTCGCTGACCCCTTATATTAGCAGGCAGGATACCTGCATGAGGCAAGCCATCACTCCAGAGCAGAGGTTAGTTGCTACCCTGCGGTATTTGGCGACAGGGAGAAGCCTGCAGGACTTGAAGTTCTCGACAGGCATCTCCCCCCAGGCTCTGGGGATCATTATCCCAGAGACCTGTTCTGCCATCATCCAGGTCCTGCAGAAGGAGTATATGAAGGTAAGATTTTTATCCTTTAATATCACATTTTATTGTATTGAATGTTTGCTAATATATTGTATTTCTTTCCTCATTCCCTAATTACCATGATTGTAATATGCTGCGAATGTCCCCTTTGTTCTCATGCATGCTGGATTTTTATGTAATTATTATTTTAGGTCCTTCATACATATTTGCCCTTCAATAACCTCCCCAGCATGGTGTCTCCTGGCCCTATATTCACCTCATGTAGTCACTTAACAATGTATTTTTTCTGCTCCATAGTAGTGCTTTACCCCAAACACCCCCTAAAATGTTTTGAAATGTTATTTTTGCTTTAAATTCTGGCAGAGTGCCAGAGGCTTTTTTTGGTGGTGTCCCCAAATAATTTTTAGTAACCCTCCCTCCCCCAACTGCTAAGTCAGCTGATCCCAATTCTCTATCCTCAATCATCTATCTGCTGACTTTGCCAAACCCATACACACTATACCCATCTCTTTAGTGCTCAGATTTATGGATGAATTCCCCAAAGCATGTAGTGCAAGGGCCTGCCTGTATACTTTCAAATGGTACTGTTTAAAGTTTTTGTATCCTATTATTATCTTGCTAGGTAATAGCAGAATGTCCAAATGTGCTCAAATGTGTACAGTGTGTATTTATATCTTTGTATTATGATACTTCTTACCTGTCCAGTGGGCTGCCAATAGTGTAACTAAGGAGGGGCTGTTCCAAGTAATACCCTGTATTTAGGCATTCATCTCTCAATGAAGTGAAGAGGGTTACCTGTCCAAGATTTCCACACACCCCCTATAATGTTAGAAATGGCCCATGAGAGGGGGGAGGGGGAATATGATAGGTGTACCTTATACTTTGGCGTTGTTAAATTCCCATTAATAAATGCTATCTGGAGGTTGACCCATAATGTTTATGTCTAATCTGCTTGCCATGTTTCTGATCAAAAATAGTAATGTTTATTTTTTTTTCCTCAACAGTTTCCTTCCACGCCACAGGAATGGCAGACTGTGGCCTCCCACTTTGCCCAGCGGTGGGACTTTCCTAACTGCGGAGGGGCAATTGATGGGAAACACGTCCACATCGTCCCACCACCCAACTCGAGGTCGTACTATTTCAACTATAAGGGGTTCAATAGTATAGTGATGTTGGCGGTGGTGTCGGCTAATTACGACTTCCTGTATGTGGACGTGGGGAAGAATGGCCGGATGTCCGATGGTGGAGTCATCGCCCAGACAGAGTTCTACAGGCGCCTCCAGAATGGCAGCTTGGACTTGCCAGCTCCAGAGGACAATGTGGAAGGACTCCCATTCGTGTTCGTTGCTGATGAAGCGTTTGCGCTGGGGGACCACCTGATGCCATTCCCGATGAGGACCCTCACCCCGGAACAGAGGGTTTTTAATTACCAGCTGGCCAGAGCTCGAAGAGTGGTGGAGAACACATTTGGAATCCTGGCCAGCCGGTTCCGCCTATTTATGACACCCATCCATATGGCGGAGTATAAACTGAACCATATACTTGCGTGCTGTATTCTCCATAACTTTTTAAGGAAACATTCGGCCAACTATGCTGGCTCAGTGGGGCCTGAGGCCGGAATGATACATCAAACCACACTGACGGCGCTTGAAAGCGGCCGTCCTGGCTTGCCCTCCCTGAGTGCCCGTGATGTCCGGTTACGCTACCTGGAGTTCTTTGCGGGTAGGGGGGCCATCAATATGCCAGCAAATATGTGAAGCCTTTTTATAATAAAAAAAGAAAGAAATTCTTTGTGGACATTTACTGCTTGTGTTTGTTTTAGCTGACCCTGACAGAAATGTGTTGAGTGCAGAAAATGGCGTGATTGTGTAACCTTATACAAAGCACTGTTGGCTGTTATTTACTAAATGCAAAAACACATTTCACTACAAGTGCACTTGCAACTGCACTGAACCTGCACTTGTAGTGCAAAGAGGATTTGCCCCCATTTTCGCTGAAAACAGCAATTACATCACCCCAAAAGTGTTGTAGTGTTGAGACAATAATCCACACAATGTTGATTAACCAACTTTTTTATACCTGCACAATCACATGTGCATTTACCAAAGGTTTTTAAAACAAACCAACATGTTTGTTGTATAACAATTTTTGGGGTGGCATTATCAAAAATAGAAATGTCCATTTACGATAAAACAGGCCTGTGTAAAACCAACAAGAAAGACAAAAAACTTGAACTTACAACGTTCACATTAGGTAAAACCTGAAGGCAATATCAGACATCAGTATTTAGGAACTGTGTTTGATATTGCGTTCAGATGGGGGGAAATCACCCCTGGAAAAGCCAAATTTGGAAGATGCACACCAATTTACGAATGTCAACATGTGCTATCTGCCATCACGGGGGATCAAGGGACGTGTTTTGGGGGAGCAAGCCCTTCCTCACCGCTACTTTATAATTGAGGAAGGGGTTGCACCCCCAAAACGCGTCCATTGATCTCCCGTGATGGCAGATAGCACATGTTGGCACACTGTGTGCATCCTCCAAATTCGGCTTTTCAAAACATTGCAAAAAGATTTAAAACATTGGACCACAATCAAAAAAGTGATTTTGTGGGGTTTTAAATTCGCCCCAAAACATCAATGATGTTATTATTTTTTTGAATCACATCATTTATTTTTTTCTGGATGTTTTGCAATTCTACATTACACCCCATGATCTCCCCGATCAGGATCTTGGCACTTTCAGATGTGAAAGGATCTCGATCCCTAACATCACGATCACCTAAAAAGAGAGAAACCAAACAAAAACAGGTATCAATAATCTGCCACCATCCATCTCTTACCTGAGTCTGTGGTCGCAGACACTCACCTGTTGTGGTGCCAATTTCCACCACATCTTCTTCTTCC
Source organism: Lithobates clamitans (assembly GCA_037952925.1). Lineage (NCBI taxonomy): Eukaryota > Metazoa > Chordata > Amphibia > Anura > Ranidae > Lithobates > Lithobates clamitans. The sequence goes on along the minus strand of JBBGZY010000357.1, from coordinate 3,231,929 downwards.
TCCTGCTCTTCTTGGGTTGGGGGTATTTCACCTTCTTCCATAGGTGGGGGGTCTGTGGTCTCCTCGGATGAGGGGTGTCCTCCGAGTCTTTTCTCCCCTATATAAAACAAAAATGGTATAATTAGCACACAGATATTTGATGGCAGAACTAGAAATAGGAAACATTGCTTGGCAGTGGGGTACAATTGTCAATTTTAGCCGAGTTCCAAGATGTCTTTTTTTTATTGTCCTTTGTCAAGCTGCAATACTTCACCTGTTTAGTACAAGCTTCACAGATGTAGTCCCCCCCTATAGTATACACTGGAGCACCTGTGTGGCCCCCCTAATAAAAATGGTGTTCTTGTGTCCCACACTAGTGCTCCAGTGTCCAGATGTGAAAACAGCTGCTCAGTGTCCTCTCCTTACACAGAATGTAGTTTGCATTTCATTCTAGTAACAAACCCATCTACACAAACAAATATTTGGCATCCAAGTAGGCCCTAAAAAATGTGGGAAAATGCATATTGCCTAAACAATGGTGTTTTAGAGGCCGAAAGAAAAATGTTTGATACGAACGAATAATGGGCCCATGAACATTAAAGTTGCCCTTTTAAACTGTACAATTAAGAAAAGCATATGGAGCAGCACGAAAGGAATAAAGACAAAAAGAATAGGAACACAGCACAACTACTTACTTTTTTGCAGCACTCTCCGGATCTTTCTGTACTGCTCTGGCTCTCTTAATTTCAGGTCCGACCACCGCTTCCTGAGCTGATCTTTCGATCGTCGTACCCCGAAATTCCTGTGAAGACTTTTGACCACTTTCGCCATGATCTTGCCCTTTCTGATATTGGGGTTGGGGTAAGGCCCATACTTTCCGTCATAGTCGGCCTTCTTCAGGATGTCGACCATCTCCAACATCTTGCCAAAGGACATATTTGTGGCCTTAAATCGTCTCCTTCTGGATCGGGACGTGTCCGGATCCGGGCTTTCCTCCTCCTCCTCCTCGTTCCTGTAATTATCACGCACCTGCTGTGACTCCGCCATGTGCTCTTCCCCCACTGTGCTGAACGAAAAGGGGCGGGGAATAGACTAGAAAGAACGTCAGGGGCAGGCGGAGTTACACGCATGCGCAGTGTATATAAAGCGTAACACACGTGCGTATTACGTACGATCTGTGAGCGGAGGAAGGAGCATTGGACGCGCCGATCGTAAGAACGAAGGTAAGAGACAAACTTGTGCCTATACTGCTTCTACATTGAGGCCTATATTGTAACAAGATTAGGAGAGTTTTGTCTGACATTAGGCTTTGTCTTGTGTTGTGTCTTGCAGTGAACATGGATATGCTAGTGAAAGACAATGACTTCATGTCACTATTCATTGATATGTTAAGGGAGCTGCCATGTCTGTGGGAGATTAAACACCCACATTACAAGAACCAGGCAAAGAGGAAGGCAGCACTGGAGCAATTGTGTGAAATTGTGAAGCAGGTGATCCCCACGGCAGACATCACCTATTTGAAGATCTTAATTGGTGGCCTGAGGAGCACATATGTAAGGGAGCGCAAGAAAGTCCAGGATTCACAGAGATCCGGAGCAGCAGATGACATCTATGTCCCCAGGATGTGGTACTACGACAGGCTGCATTTTCTGGCAGGCCAGACTGAACCCAGGCCATCCCTCTCCAGTCTTCCTTTCACGCTTCATTCCCCCCTGGCTGAGGCTTCTGACGCCCAACCTGGGCCTTCCAGGCAACATGTGGAGGAGCCCAGATTGAGCCAGGTATAGCATTCCTCTAAATATTTCTGCTTGTCCAATCAATGATGTTAACTAGATGTTAGTTGGGAGTAAGAATTTAGGATTGTGATTGATGAAGCAAAAACTAAAACCATGTCCCTTTTTCATACACAGGGAAGTCTCAGCCAGAAGGTGGCTGGGCCGAGCCGGCTGGCTGATCTGCAGGTCCCTCCCCTACACCTGGAAAGAGAAAGTGGCAGGAGGAGGAGTGCCCTAGAGGAGGCTGGCAGAGGACTCTTTTGGAGGGCTACAGAGGTCCTGGGAGCACCACACACCGTGGAGGAGGACATTGCTGCCACCATTGCCTATAAAATGCAGAGGATGGAGGAGGGACAACAAGCCATGTGTGAGTCGCTCATATTGGAGGCTCTTAAGAAAGGTATGAGGGGCCAAATTACAGCTCAGACACACCTTTGCGATGGTCCTCCTCCTCCTCCTTCTCCTCCAGGTCCTCCCAGTCCTCCTCCTCCTCCAGGTCCTACTCCTCCTCCTGCCACATCTCCAACTGCACAGCCACAGCCCGGAAGGAAGCGTGGAAGGAAGACCAGAAAGTGAGGACCCTGGGTTCAGTCTGGTCGGTCAAAAGATGCAGCCTCTTGTGGTACCACAGCCTGGGGACACACATGTCATCTGCTGCTTTCCAGATCTCTGCAAATTCTGGACCAGACTGCCCTCCCTTACATATGGACTCCTCAGGCCACCAATTTTGATGTTCAAGAATTGATGTCTGCCGTGGGGGTCCCAGGCTTCGCTAATTTCTCCTGTTGATCCAGTGTTGCCTTCCTCTTTGTTTGGTTCTGAGCCCTTAATAAAGGATTTTTGTTTTGAATTATACTCTCCTATGTGTTTTACTTCAAAAAGGACAGTTTGTTTGTGAGGATTCAGGTACATTTCAAATATACAATGTGAAATGAACAAGGGACACCAACAACAAACAATCTCCTTGAGATTAAATAATAAAAGATATCAATGGTGTTGGGGTAATTTGACACACAAAACACACACAAAAATAGTCTGGAGTAAAAATAAAAATAATATTAAACAAAGATCAGCCTTGGAAAAAATACAAACATTAAATCAAAAAAAAAAAAGGCTTAAAATCCCCAAAAAAAAAAAAAAAACATTCTGTCAGATGTGACAACTAACAATATATTCAGGGAATCCCAATAAAAAAACAAAAAAAAAAAACTTTGTGAGAAGTGTGTGTGAATATGAGCAGCAAAACTACTTAATTCTTTGCACATTATAAAGAAGAAGAGAGTGCGCTGTATTAAACCATTTTTGACATTGCAGCATGACGAAAGTGCTGTATCCATTGCGAACGCTAAGCTTACCAGAACGAGCTGTTCCGTGCCGGAATTTCTTCTGAGCATGCGTGGCACTTTGTGCGTCGGAACAGGCCACACACGGTCGGAATTGACACGATCGGATTTTGTTGTCGGAAAATTTTATCTCCTGCTCTCCAACTTTGTGTGTCGGAAAATCCGAGGGAAAATGTCCGATGGAGCTTACACACGGTCGGAATTTCCGACAACACGCTCCGATCGGACATTTTTCATTGGAAAATCCGACCGTGTGTACGGGGCATTAGAGTATACCATTCTGTAAATCATCATGGTTTCTAACAATAAATTGAAACCATGTTAGATACTAGAATTTCTACAAAAAATATCTCAGGAAAGCTACTTGGATCACCTTTAAATGTAGTGTATTCTGATTTCAGAACACTGTTTAAATAAAGTAAAAATAGGATTTGTTTAAATTGAGGGAAAAAATAATTCTTACACTATCAACTAAAAAAATGGACACTGGCAAAAAAAAAAAATCAGTTGTCTAGCACAGTAAATCTGCCCACAATCTTTATGCCTCAGTTTGGTAGCAAAGTAGTACCGAGGGTAAATATAAAATAGAGGGGGGGGGGACCCGTGGGGGATGGAGAAATTTATAGTGTGTTCAAAAATTCTATTTTCTTTCTCATTCATTGAAGGACACAGGAATACTTAGACTGTTGAGTCATCCAAAAGCTGTCCAACTGAAGGGTGGGCAAGAGAGAAAAAAAGGCTAACAGACCCAGAAAAAAAAAAAGAAGAAAACTGGGGACTGCCTGCAGCTCAAAAGGCCTCCCAAAGAACTCAATACTGGCATCAAATGAGACCTAAATATCTGTCAGGCAGAACTTATAAAACAAAGCCAGAAGACCAGGGGAAAGGCTGATTGTCGCTTGATACTGACCAAGAAGAACTTGCAGGAAGTGTTGGAACCCAATCTTAAAAACCATAGAGTTCTAGACCTAGAGTCACCTATAGATGGTGGGACAAGAAGCCAGAGCACTTTTCTCGGGTCTATCCGGGATGACAAAAATAGAAACAGTCTTTCTGAAATGTGCTCTAGCTGAGAGATTCTCACAACCAAAACTATGTCCAGACAACGGAGAGAAATTTCCTTTGGGAAACTGCAACTAGGCAGAGGGATGGAAAAATGAAACTAACTTAGGCAAGAAGGAAGTCCTGGGTCTCCACACCACCTCATCTCCACATGAAACCAGAAAGGGTTTCTTTTCAGGAAAGCTGCCATTTTAAACACTTGACTTGCATTGGTGATAAGTACAAGGAATACGACCTTATGGGTGAGAGTAGAGTAAGTAATGTCTCTTATAGGTTCAAACTGTGGTTTCTGAAGCACAGGGAGAACCACATTTAGATCCTTTGGAAACACAGGAGAATGGGCCGGGGCGCTACTTATTAGATTCCCCGTACAAAGGTCCCAATCAAGGAAAGCAACAGTCTCTGAAAAAAAATAGAAAGGGTAGAAACCTCGCCTTTCAGTCAAATTTAACTACTGTCCAGCAGGGATTTGAAGATTGTGTACAATATCTGAAGAAGTCGATACATTGTCTGAAGACTTTGATACATTATTTGAATATTCACTATTTGCACTACTGAATTTATTTTGTGTTTGGACTTTTTATACACATATTATTATATTATCATGTTGGTGCTCAGTTGAAACCACTTTTGCATTTTTGCACTTTATTAGGGAAGGAGTGCGGTTTATTCAATTTAGTATTGCTTTTTACTTATCCGTTTTTCTTTTCTACAAGGTGCTGATCCTTACCAACTTTCACCTGTTTAATTATTCTAGTTGCACTAATTATCCTTCCACTTTGCACTGGTTCTGGGGTTTTTAACCCCTCATTCACATTTTTTATTCTTGCAGAGCCCACAGAGAATCTGTCAGGAGTCTTAATACGTTGGCATATTACATCCACCTGAACCTTTCTAGAGCAATGAAGACCACTAGAATGCTCTCCATCTCAATCTTTCAAAGCATTTAAAAATAAACAATTATTTGTGGGTGGAAAAACAGAGATAAGAGTGCACTGATGCCACCAGAATATCTACTGCTTCTGCTAGAGGATTCCTGCACCTGGAGACAAAACCGTCCAGTTTGTTTTTGAATCTGGAGGTCAGGAAGTTTACATCTGGCATCCCCTACCAGTGATGGAGGTCCAGGAACCCCTTCAGGTGCAGAGACCACTTTCCTGGGTTCAGGTGCTGCCTTTCCAAGAAATTGACCTGCCAATTGTCTACACCTGAAATGTACACAGCTGACAAGGCTGGAACATGAAGTTTTGCCCAGAACAGGATCTGATTTACCACTCTTGCTGTGGCAAGACTTTTGCTTCCTTCTAGATAAATGATGTGTGCCACTGTGGCATTGCCTGACTGAATCCAAAATGGATGATCTTCAAAGTGGTTGGTCAAATGCTGCAAACAACCAAATTGTCCAAAGCTTCAGGGTGTTGTTTGGGAAATGGGACTCCTCCATTGACCAAGTCATCTACACATCGACAGGGTGCCTAGGACTTGACAGGCTGGCATCCATTGTAAGCATCTTTCCAAAAAAGGACTACCCTGTTTCCAAAGTCAGATTCCTGAGCACCTAAGCCAGGGTGTAAGGAACATGCACTTAAGCATGTACATGTTTACAGGCATAGAAACCTAACTAGATTTGCATCTTTACACTCATGTACACACATCAGAACCCACACTTCACAGTTTGCAAGCCCATCCATGACAGATAATGATGCCAAGTGAGCTTTTTTTATGTAAAGTACCTGTTGGAAGGTTTAGTTCAGAGTGGTGCTTTGGCTGGGGGTTGAGGCGTTAGCGTGGTCAGGCAGACTTGGTCAGTAATGAGTCTTGTCAGCAAGGTACAGAGTCAGAAACCAGAAGCGTGGTTGAAGACAGGCAGGGTCATACACAGGCTTGCAGAGTAAAGTAGAATCGTCCGGCAAAAAGAGTAATCCAGGAAACAGGCAGAGGTTAAAGTCCAGAAGTTCAATAACTCAGCAGCATGTCACACACTAGACATGTGCAGGATGAAAAAAATTTGTTTAGTTTAGTTTCGTTTCGATTCGTTATTTAACTACATTCATTTAGTTAAATTAGTTGCATTAGTTACATTGGTTTTCGGGATTCGTTTAGTTTCGTATTCGAAAAAATTCTACCGCATTCGAAAAAAACTATCAAATTCGAAAAAATTTTTTTTACCGCATTCAAAAAAAACTATCAAATTCGAAAAAATTCTACCGCATTCAAAAACATTTGACCAAATTTGAAAAAGTAAACTATATATGACCATTTTGCGAAATTCGAATTTCATATAGAATGAAATCGAATTCCAATAGAAAAGATTAGAATAGAATAGAAAATAATAATAGCATAGAAAAACAATAGAACAGAATAGAAAAAAATATAATATATTCTATTCTAATCTTTTCTATTCAAATTTTTTTTTCATATTCTGTTCTATTGTTTTTTCTATTCTAGTCTTTTCTATTAGAATTCAATTTCATTCTATTTCTATATAACCATTTTCCTAAATTCAAATTTCGTATAGAATGAATTTGCATTCAAATAGAAAAGATTAGAATAAAATAGAAAATAATAGAAAAGAATAGCATAGAAAAACCATAGACCAGCATAGAAAAAAATAATTATATATATAAAACCAAAATAGAATAGAAAAACAATAGAACAGAATAGAATAAAATACAATATATGTTTTTCTAGTTTATTCTTTTCTATTATTTTCTTTTCTATTCTAATCTTTTCTATTCAAATTCGATTTAATTCTATATAATATTCAAATTTCTAGTCTATTCTTTTCTATTCAAATATTTTCTATTCGAATTTAAATTCATTCTATACCAAATTCGATCTTCAGAAGCCATGTTTCGAATTTCGTATAGAATGAATTCGAATTTGAATAGAAAAGACTATTATAGAATAGAGAATAATAGAAAAGAAAAGAAAAGCATAGAAAAACAATAAAACAGAATAAAGAAAATATTATATATTCTATTGCTTTATGATTTTATATTCTATTCCATAGTATTTTTTAGAAAATCGATTTCTATTGTTCTCAAATTCGATTCGAATTTGTTTTCAAATTCGATTATGTTTTCGAATTCGTTTCGAATATGCTTTCTAATTCGATTCGAATTCGCTTTCGAATTCAAATATGTTTTCGAATTCGATTCGAATTCGTTTTTTTTTTTCGGATTTGTTTAAATTCATTACTTTTGTAATTCTGAAATTCGGATGCATCCAAATTTCCGAATAATGAAAAATTCATCCAAATTTCGATTCTGAAAGAAACAAAATGCACATGTCTATCACACACCAAGGGTAACAGCTCCAACAAATGGGCATAGTCCACATGAAGTAACTTAGGCTGATCCGATTGTGGATTGATTGCAGCTGGAAGGCAGGTGGGGCTAGAGCAGGGGCTTCAAACTGGCGGCCCTCCAGCTCTTTCAGAACTACAAGTACCATGAGGCATTGCAAGGCTGACAGTTACAAGCATGACTCCCACAGGCAGAGGCATGATGGGACTTGTAGTTCTGCAACAGCTGGAGGGCCGCCAGTTTGAGACCCCTGGGCTACAGAGTAGTAGCAGCAGAGGTGCTATGGAAGGTGTATACTTCACGACTCAGGTTCCCCAGTGGCAGAAGGAACAGAGCCGCAAAGACAGCAGGACCCAGGTTCAATCCTGGGCACATGACAAGTTCAGCCTAGGATCAGTGCTGAATGGTCTTTCAGTCTGTAATCCTGAACTTATGCTTGACCTTGTTATCGGTAAAAGCCAGGTCAGTAACAAAGTCAAAGTCAAACATAAGTTTAGGTCAGTCATTTACGGTGATGATTACGGAAGGCTTAGGATCTACCCAAACTGCAGCAAATGTTGGAAGTCAAAGCCATGCTGCACAATAGAGCCTAGCTGATTGTTTCCTCAACAGGGGTCATCTAAGTATCCCACAATGGGGATGCCACGGCCCACAAGAGCTCACCAGGGCTAATACTAGGGCTAGCACCCATGGGCAGGGCAGGGCCACAAACTAGGAGTAGGAATTTCTGATGCACTGGAAAGATTGGGGATGTAGATAAGCTTCTCTGATGTCCACAGAAGCCAGAGCATCTTTCTGGTGAAAAATCAATGATAGATATAATAGATTTCATTCAAAATTTTGATAATCAAATGAAGACATTCAGAACTTTGAAAGCCAAGATTGAGTTAATGCCCCCTATGGGTATAAGAACGGTGAACAAGATGGAGTAAAACCCTTGAAACCATTCTGCCACAGAAACTGTGTCAATTACACCGTCATCCAAAAGACCCAAGAGGGCTCCATGGAGATTTGTTAATTTGTGCGGTGACACAGCAAGTATGGAGGTGAGAAACCAAGGAAGGGTCAGGGAATGAAACTTCAATGTTTATATGGGATACTACCTGCTGCACACAAACATTGTAGATGCATTTTGTCCAAGCATTCTTCAAAAGTTGACGAATAATACCCCCCCACACACACACACACACACACACACACACACACACACTCTGGGAAATAGGGGAGCACCTTCAAGGTTTGTCTAAGAAATTATCCGATTTCTAATGCCGACCTGGTGAACTGAGAACCAAGTTTGTAGGGATTCAACAAGAAAGTGGAAAAAATAAAGGAACAGGCAAAAAGGCAAAAAACTTAGGAAGATGGGTGTTCTTGCTTCCAGTAGCATCCTAGATGAATAATATCCGCTGATCTGAAGAGACGTGTCCCTCAAACACAATGCAGAACAAACACTAATTATACAAGAATTCTTCAGTCTTGCACCTTAATCAAGATGTCCCTTTACTTGGCTTCAGTGGGGAAATAAGCGCCCCTTAACCAGCCCAATACCAGCATGTTTCTTCATTTAAAGCGGAGTACGACCCATTTAAAAATCAGCAGCTACAAAAAGTGTAGCTACTGACTTTTAATAATCAGACACTCACCTGTCCCACGGTCCAGAGATGTGGGTGCAGGAAACCTCGCTCCTCTCCCCCTTCTCTCCAAGGTGCTGGCATTCTAACTGTGGACGCCCGGCTGTTGCTTCAAAGCCAGGCACGCATTGCGCATGCGCGAGCTGCGCTGCACGCTGTGAATGGTCGGGCAATCTTCTGGGACCTGTGATGTGTCCCAGAAGATTGCAGGGAGGGAGGGGGAGAGGTGATTTTCCTTCCGGCGCCGCGGCACCAGAGTAGGAAGTGGGAGCTGGATGGGTACCCGCTCCTCCTCCAAAAAAATTACATGCCAAATGTGGCATATCAGGGGGTCACCTGTACTTAAAGCGGAAGTTCCATTCTTGGGTGGAACTCCGCTTTAAGAAAATTTTTGGCAAAAAAAAGATTACCTTGGTGTATCCAATTTCCAAAAAGGGGACATTTTGGGGTTATTTGTAATGTCCTGACATTTTTATTTGGTATGTTTTATAAAAGAAAGTGGAAAAGGGGAAACAGTTGAGTAATTGTCAGCCATACTATCACTGCACTAAAAATTTAAAAATGGCTTGGAAAGGAAGGAGTACAGTATAATATGCTGAAATTGAGGTGGTTAACATATCCGACATGAATCTACTTGTGCTTGTTGGCTGGCTGAAGATATTGTTGTTGGAAGTAGTATTTCTAATACTCAGTTATTTGTTACTACCTACATGGTTTGATCATTTTAGAGTTATATGACTCATGCTGAAAAGCTCAACTGTCGTTACATGATTATTTCATTCATTATTGTTTTAGTGTGTCTGGTTGCAACAGAAGGGAAAATTGTGTTCTATATGGCAGATTAATGCAACAAAAAAGGTCATCATCTTTGAAATCATATTTTTCCTTGACAAAGTTTTGCATGAACCTGCCCATACACAGACCAGATGAAAGTGTCAAGCAATGCTTACCTATGTCCCAGGTGACAGGGTCATTACTCTCCATCTCTTTGCGGCCAATAACAAACCAGACACAGGCCATCCAGTGGGCCAGCAGAGCAAACATGGACATCAGAAGAGTTAGCACCATGGCACTGTACTGAGAATATCGGTCCAGCTTCTGTAATAACCTCAGTAGCCTCAATAATCGAACCGTCTTCAGTAAATGTACCAGAGACGTCTTTCATGATTTTTTGGAAAAAGAGAAAATCATTGGTCATTAGATAAGAGTGATCTGTGCTTTGAAGAATGTGGTATTCTTTAATCACATTATATTATTATGATCTGTAAATACTTAACAGTTCTAGTTATGTGAATGAAAACCTTCTCCTAAGGTAGTAAGGATGTGCTGGATTGTTTCTCTTACCACTGTGACGTTGAATGCATAGAGAAGATCAAAGGGCAAAGCAGCAATAAGGTCCACAAAGAACCATGTGGCGAGGTAGTGGATACAGATAGAGCGTGGATCATACACCACTTGTCCAGAATGGCTAACATATGTAGTCCGGAAATTTAAAATTATATCTGTAAAATTAGAGATATGGGGTTTTACTGTCTCAGAAGAAGGTACACTTTGCATACAAACCTTACATACAAGGTGATTTAGAAATAATCCCATAAAAACTAAACCTTGGCTAAGGCTCAATCACAATTACAATACCTTGCCCAAAACCCTTATGATCTATCAATGAGACCCAGGTCAGGAGACAGCTCGGTACAATATATAAAAGTCCTATATTTATTTATATACCAATACTACAAAAATACAAACCATAAATCACCACAATACTATATTTAAAATCATAATTGGCCAATTATAGGAAAAAAACAGCAGCTGCGGAGGAAAAACGGTTTCTTTTTGGGGTTTTGTAGAACAAATAATACATTTAAAGTGCATGTCCAACAAAACATTATTTTTTTTCTTTAGTTTTGAATAGCGTCAGTAAAGGCTTAGTACCTCTGTCAGGTTTTTACTGCTATCCAGAGAGAAAGATTTCCAAAACTTTGAACAAAACCGCCAAAGCTTTGGTAGCGCAGTTACTGTTTTTCGGAAGTGTATTTAATAAAACAAACCCAGGATGATCTGCAATATCAAAGTTTTTTTTTTTTTTTCATGGAAGCCAGTTGCTGGTCTGATGTTGGAGATTACAAAGGTGCCAAAAGTCCGTTCATAATCCTTTATAGGGATGATACCATGCTCAGGTGAATAGTGACCTCTAGGGTGCCAACTATCCTCATCCTTTCCAAACCTCTCCTCCATTCACGGAAGCTGTACTATAGCTTACATCATTGAAAAGCACTCTATGAATAGAGGATGGGCAAACGAATGACAGGTCTGCCTCCTCCAATCATAGAGCACTTTTCATTGCTTGAAGCTATAGTTCAGCTTCTATGAATGAAGGAGAGGGTGAGCATAGATGGCACTGTTGATGAGTGCATATGAGTCCAGTGCTATACTGACCCACACAATAGCAGCCACCAGCACAATGGGCACTTCTCATTGAATGTAAGTACCATCCCTTGTGCTGATTTTTTTTCAAAATGTAGGCTTTAAACAGACAAATACTTCTGGCAAATGCTAGATTGCTATATTGCTGGTCTAGGGCCAGACATTTACCAAACACAGTTTTCACTTTGTCACAAGATTCATCTTAAGATACATTCATTCGTTTTCACAATTTACTGTCACTTCCATCCTTTCTTCTGCTGCTGAATTGAATTTTATTCACTATTACTATTAGCCGATAGTGTGGTAATATTAGTCCATTTTTGTTTTCTAAAGTCTAAACTATTATCTTTTTTGTACATGGTGGGAAGGCTGTGTGGTCCAGTTGGCTTACCTAAAATAAATAGCATTTCCACGGCAATGTCACTGACAATAGTGCTCCGTGCTGCAGACACACTGTCATCGTGGCCCGTGAAGCAGACATTGTAAGGGACAGTGACAGCCACATAAAAGGTGGCTAAGAGGATAAGCCAGTCCCAGAGGGCTTTGAAGATGCTGTAATGAAGAAGGATGAAGCGAGGTTTCTGGACAGAAGCTACTTTGTATTCAGGAAGAGAAGGCTTGTTATCTAAAAGGTTCTGTGGACAGAATAAAGAGAAAGTGATTGAATAAAAGGGTTGTAGTTAAAATTCAGGTTACAACAGTGGTCAGATCTGTCTGCGCTTCATACTGAGATGAAATGTCTGGAAGTTTATAATACAATCAGTAGAAGTGAAGGCAAAAAATGAGCTAAGGCAGTGTTTAACTGGATAGTAAGCACAATTTGCTGAGATATCTCCCAGGAGTCTATTACAACCCGTCTCTTAGGACTTTGGCAATTAACCTCTTGGACAGAATTCCTTGCTTTACCCGTCTTCCCTCATATGTCCTGCTGCATTTGCCGTAATATAAAATAAACATCCAAAAGAGAGAGGATGAGTGTCCTTACCCTGGCCTGAGGACACCTACTCATAACTGACCTACGGGGCTTCTCTATGCTTAAACTGGTTTTCTGGTTTAACTAGAAACCCTTCTGCTTCTTATCCTTTGTGTAGTAATTATAGGCGGTGTTTCTCCCCAGTATCCTCATGATACATGGCCATTTGATCAAAAGTGGAATAAAGCAACAAATGAAATGGTAAGTCCTTTTCAGTAGAATAAAGTGTATTGAAGATACTTGCACTCCTGAAAGTACTTAAATCGGTGCAGCTGCTGTGATGTTGTAAGCAGGGGAGTACATACAGGGGTCGCAGGGGTTGCAATTGTGATCGATGCCCCATCCTTTAGAGGGCCCGTGCAGCTTCCCTGTATACCTGTATAAGAGGGGCAGTGGGGACGGCATATAGAGGAACCTCCATGTTCTTCCTGCAGCCGCTGAATGCCCTCTGCTTCTCCTCTATCTTGTGCATGCATCCAGCGGATGCAAGAGGAACATGGAGGGGATCGGTTCCTCTATATGGCGTCCAGTTGCCACTCCCAGCTTCTTTCTGCTGCCCCAGGGTCCCTGTGCTCTCTCCTGGTACCTCCTCATTCCCACAGCTCTGCTGGGTTCCCCCATCCCCTCTCCCCCCTGGCTTCTGTGGAAGATGATGTCAGGATGGAGAGGGGTGAAGGGGCTGGTAAACGTTTATTTTACTGGCTTCTTCATTGTCTGAATAGACCGATCACTGACTCTGTTCATTCATAACTGAAGGCTAGTAAACTGAGTTTACTAGCCTTCAGTTTGTGAATGAACGGGAAGCTCTGTACAGAGCTACTCCTGTCTATTTATTCAGTGCAACTGAGGCTGCAGAGATGGAGATTGAGGGCTGTGACCTCAATTTCCTTTCTCTGTCTCAAAGGTAGAACATCAGAGGTCTGTTTAGACCCTTGATATTTCACCAAAGAAAAAGCTCCTAAAAAATTGTAAAAATGAATAAATAAATAATATAGTAAAAAAATAAAGTAAAATAAAATGGTAAAAGGATAATAAAAAAAATAAAATAACAAAAATAAAAAACTACTGACACCAGTAGCGGAATTACCAGGGACACCGGGCCCTAGCGTTCCACCATCAAGCTCGGAGCAAAGGGCCCCAGGACCCTAAGGGTTCTAGTTAAGCCTTTGGTTGTAAGTGTAATATAATACAATGGTATTTTGTGCTTGGTTGTGGGAATCATGGCATTGGAAACATGCTAGTTGCATCAAACTGCATATTCAACACCCAACAGTGATAACTGTGTCCTGGTTTTCTCAAACAAAGATGAACATTAAGGTTTTACACATCAGCTGTTATGGCGACCAGTATGTTACAAAGACTTTTACAAACATACCACTGCTAGATTGGAAGAAGCTGTATTGGATGCTAAGGGACCTACCATTCTGAAATTGTTTCTAGGATGTCAGTATAAAGCTTGATTTCTCTAAGCTTTATCAAATACAAAGTTACCAGGCGGACCTGTACCTTATGCACACCACACACGTTACAATGTGATTGCACAATCTTTAGATCTGCCAACAACTTGCTTAATTGGATGCAAATTGGATAGTTTATTTAGATCCTCCAGGTTTTGTTTTGATAGTATAACGTGTTTGAAGACCCAGCTGAACGCTGAAAAAAATGTATGAGACATTTTGCTATGTAAATACAAATTACTCTTAAAGTGATATTAAACCCAAAAAACAAAAATGTATTATAGTGCAGCTCACCAATCAATGTGGTGGCTCCATCAGTTTTATTTTCTTTGGATTTTTTCCTACTGGTGATCTAGCCAGTAACACACCTTGTATTAGTGGGACACAACTCTGGATGAATGAGCACAGGAGGCATAGCAGACAGCAGAATTGTCAGTCTGGGAGGGAGAGTAGTGTTAAATGTGGAGACCTGCTGCGGATATGGGTATGGCCCGGTGCAAGATTTACACCCTCTACCCCAGATTTTCAATGAAAAAAAAAATTCTACAGATTCCTTCGTTCACATTGATCGATTTAGAGCCACTAACAAATTGAAGCCAAACTCCAGCTCACACTTTATAATCAGTTATAACAAACAGTTTTTTTTCTTTTGGGATAAAGGTTTTACATTATTAAAAAAAAAAGCTGATAATCGTAAGCGCCTCTGTCAGTGTTAAGTGGGTTGTTTCATCCATGTCAATTGATAAATTCTGCTGGAGAGCTTGTTCTGTGAAAAACAACAGACTTGCTGGCTGGATTATCAGATGAAAATAGAAGAAAGACAAAAAAAAAGAAAACTAATACAGACATCTAAGAACTGGTAAGCTGCAATAAAATGTTTACGCAAATACGTGAAAACCTATTCTCGCGCTCTCTTTCTTCACAATATATAAAGGGGCATTCGCGCACATTTGTGCACATCTGCACAGATTGCACACATGAGGTGTAAATTACTGACCAAAAAAGCAGATTGTTCGATTTTTTTACTGAAGAATGCACGCCGCTTGTTTATGTGCTTGTGTGCAAAAGCACATTCCAATTAATAGGCTGTATTTTAGCTCTTTTTTAGCTATTTTAGCTTTTTTTTTTTTTTTTTTTTGTATTTTAGCTCTTTTTTAGCTGTTTTAGTAAAAAAAAAGCTGTACTGAGGTTTTTCAAGCTGCAGTGTGGAAGAGGCCTTATACTGCTTTAACCATTTCAATACTGGGCACTTTCACCCCCTTCCTGGCCAGGCAATTTTCAGCTTTTAGTGCTGTCACACTTTGAATGCAAAATGATAATTTTGAAAAAAATAAAGTTTTTCTGTCAGAAAATTTTGTAAAGAAGTATTTTTTCTACTTCACTGATGGGCACTGATAGGCTGCACTGATGAGGTGGCACTGATGGGCACTGATGAGGCAGCACTGAAGGGCATTGATGGGGTGGCACTGATGAGGAGGCACTAATATGCAGCACTGATGGGCACAGATAGGTAGCACTGATATGCAGCACTGATGATCACTGATAGGCGGCACTGATGGGCATTGATAGTTGGCACTGATGGGCACTGATAGATGGCATGGATATGGGGGCACTGAAAGGCAGCACTGATTGGCCTCACTGATGGGCACAGATTGGCCTCACTGATGGGCACAGACTGATGATTTAGGCTTCTTGAGGGCATGGACTGTGTGAATATATGGTGCATATCAGACCTCAAATTTTTCCGCTCGTTTACTCGCATTTTGCGAGTGGAAAATGAGGGCTGGCGAGCGTGGGCTGCCTCGGAGAGGGGTGGCAAGCACCGCCAGCAGGGAGTCATTCTCCCAGCGATCGCCCCGAGGGAGAAGAGCATGGAGGAAGAGGAGAACCGCCAGATCACAGAGCGCAGATAGCCCTTTGTAACAGCTTACATTAGAATTGCCGTCCGCTCGTGGTCACACACAGCCCCGCCTGCTGACCCGGTGCCTGTGATGGACAGAATACTGGTCCAATACTGGAATGCATTCTGTCTGTTACAGGTGTAGGTCAGAAGATGGGGCTGTGTGTGACCACGAGCAGACGGCAATTCTAATATAAGCTGTTACAACGGGCTATCCCCACTCTGTGATCCGGTCGGCAATCCTCTTCCTCCACGCTTTCTTCCCCTGTGATGATTCGGCCGCCCTCTCTCTTCCTCTGCACAGGTCACGCTGCAATGGTGGGCGCAGGTGAGGCTGCAATGGTGGGCAAAGGTGAGGCTGCAATAGTGGGCACAGGTCACGCTGCAATGGTGGGTACAGGTGAGGTTGCAATGGTGGACATAGGTCACTCTGCAATGATGGGCACAGGTCACGCTGCAATGATGGGCACAGGTCACACTGCAATGGTGGTCAATGATCACATTGCAATGGTGGTCACTGGTCACGCTGCAATGATGGGCACAGATCATGCTGCAATGGTGAGCACAGGTGCGGCTGCAATGATGGGCACATTTGCAGCTGCAATGGTGGGCACAGGTGTGGCTGCAATGGTGGGCACAGGTCAGGCTGCAATGGTGGGCACAGGTGAGGCTGCAATGGTGGGCACACGTCACGCTGCAAAGATGGGCACAGGTCATGCTGCAATGGTGGGCACAGATGAGGCTACAATGGTGGGTACAGGTGAGGCTGCAATGGTGGGCACAGGTCACGCTGCAATGATGGGCACAGGTCATGCTGCAATGATGGGCACAGGTCGCGCTGCAATGGTGGTCACTTATCACGCTGCAATGGTGGTCACTGATCACGCTGCAATGGTGGTCACTGGTCACGCTGCATTGATGGGCACAGGTGCAGCTGCAATGGTGGGCACAGGTGCGACTGCAATGGTGGGCACAAGTCACGCTGCAATGATGGGCACAGGTCATGCTGCAACAATGGGCACAGGTCACGCTGCAATGGTGGGAACAGGTAAGGCTGCAATGATGGGCACACGTCACGCTGCAATGATGGGCACAGGTCACGCTGCAATGGTGGGTACAGGTGAGGCTGCAATGGTGGGCACAGGTCACGCTGCAATGATAGACACAGGTCATGCTGCAATGATGAGCACAGGTCGCGCTGCAATGGTTGTCACTGATCATGCTGCATTGATGGGCACTGACAAGGCTGCATTGAAGGGCACAGGTGAGGCTGCATTGATGGGCACTGGCGAGGCTGCACTGATGGGCACTGATAAAGTTCTTGTTAATATTTATTTTTGTAATTTAATTCTGCGTAAAATATTTAAGTGTCATTTCATGTCATTTAAGGGCGGCACAGTGGTGTAGTGGGTAACACTCTTGCCGGGTACTCCTGTTTCCTCCCACACTCCAAAGACATGCTGGTAGGTTAATTGGCTTCTGTCCAAAATTGGCCCTAGTGTATGAATGGGGACCTTGGATTGTGGGCTCCTTGAGGGTAGGGACCGATGTGAGTGTACGATGTATGTGTGGAGCACTGCGTAAATTGACAGCACTATATGGGTACCTTAAATAAATAATATATAATAGAGGAACATCTTAATGAGACACAATGTATAGGGGTAGGGACAATTGTAGACATGCACCCACACTCACTCTATTTGAACTGGATGGACTGGTATCTTTATTCAACCTTACTAACTATGTAACTATGAGATAATTTATGAGGCCGTGTTTAGGGGCCGAATTAGGGGGCGGTACAGGGTAGGGATTCGGTGGGGCAACTGGTGGAGAGTAGGGATGAGCCGAACACCCCCCGGTTCGGTTCGCACCAGAACCCGCGAACGGACCGCAAGTTCGCACGAACGTTAGAACCCCATTGACGTCTATGGGACTCGAACGTTCGAAATCAAAAGTGCTCATTTTAAAGGCTAATTTGCATGGTATTGTCCTAAAAAGGGTTTGGGGACCCGGGTCCTACCCCAGGGGACATGTATCAATGCAAAAAAAACTTTTAAAAACGGCCGTTTTTTCGGGAGCAGTGATTTTAATGATGCTTAAAGTAAAAAAAAAAAAGTGAAATATTCCTTTAAATATCGTACCTGGGGGGTGTCTATAGTATGCCTGTAAAGTGACGCGTGTTTCCCATGTTTAGAACAGTCCCTGCACCAAATGTCATTTTTAAAGGAAAAAATCTCATTTAAAACTGCTTGCGGGTTTAATGTCATGTCGGGTCATGGCAATATGGATGAAAATCAGTGAGACAAACGGCATGGGTACCCCCCAGTCCATTACCAGGCCCTTTGGGTCTTGTATGGATATTAAGGGGAACCCCGCACCCAAATTAAAATAAGGAAAGGTCCCTATATACTCTGAACAGCAGTATACAGGCGGTGCAAACAAGACAGGGACTGTAGGTTTGTTGTTAAGTAGAATCTGTTTGTAATTTTGAACATTTTTAATGTGTTTAGCTCCAGCCAAAAAATCTTTTCTAAGCTTTTTGGAAAACATAGGGAAGGGTTATCACCCCTGTGACATTTGTTTTGCGTCTTTCCTCCTCTTCAGAAGATTTCACCTCACTTTTTTGTCCCAATGAAAAATGTTTTTTGAAAATTTGTGTTTTTTTGTGGAACAAGGATTGGAAAGCATCAGTGGAAAGGAAAAATTGTTTTCCCATATTAACTCTTACAGGAGAGAATTTCCCTTCCTTAGGGGTAGATTTCATCTCACTTCCTGTTGTCTCCTTCCGTTTGCAAGTAGGAGTCGTTTGTAAGTTAGATGTTTGAAAGTAGGGTCCTACCCTATATACTCAGCAGAAATTTGGGCCTTAGGTGTTGCTGTGGCCAAAACACTGTAAGCCCTCACAGGGCCCTGCTGTGAAATATTAGATCAAGAATTGTAATTACATGCCCCTGTTGAACAGGAGCTGAAAAATTAGGCCTTAGGCACTGGTGCTGGTGCCACAACACTGCAACCCCTCACAGACACTCTAGTTGGAACGCAGGAACGAGCCCTGCTGCAAAGTATTGCATCAAAAATTGTAATTACACGCCCCTGTTAGACAGGGGCAGAAAAATTGGGTCTTAGGCACTGGTGCTGGTGCCACAACACTGCAACCCCTCACAGACACTCTAGTTGAAACGCAGGAACAAGCCCTGCTGCAAAGTATTGCATCAAAAATTGTAATTACACGCCCCTGTTAGACAGGGGCTGAAAAATTGGGTCTTAGGCACTGGTGCTGGTGCCACAACACTGCAACCCCTCACAGACACTCTAGTTGAAACGCAGGAACAAGCCCTGCTGCAAAGTATTGCATCAAAAATTGTAATTACACGCCCCTGTTAGACAGGGGCAGAAAAATTGGGTCTTAGGCACTGGTGCTGGTGCCACAACACTGCAACCCCTCACAGACACTCTAGTTGGAATGCAGGAACAAGCCCTGCTGCAAAGTATTGCATCAAAAATTGTAATTACACGCCCCTGTTAGACAGGGGCAGAAAAATTGGGTCTTAGGCACTGGTGCTGGTGCCACAACACTGCAACCCCTCACAGACACTCTAGTTGGAATGCAGGAACAAGCCCTGCTGCAAAGTATTGCATCAAAAATTGTAATTACACGCCCCTGTTAGACAGGGGCTGAAAAATTGGGTCTTAGGCACTGGTGCTGGTGCCACAACACTGCAACCCCTCACAGACACTCTAGTTGGAATGCAGGAACGAGCCCTGCTGCAAAGTATTACATCAAAAATTGTAATTACACGCCCCTGTTAAACAGGGGCTGAAAAATTGTGCCTTAGGCACTGGTGGTGGCGCCCAGAACCAAAAATGTTCTTACAAGCTATCAGCGTGATGATTGAGGAGGAAGAGGATAATTACTCAGGGATAGTCACTCAGCATCAGCATAGGCAGTCTTTGAAGGGATCTGAGATTTCAAAAAAAATTATTCGGTTACATCTGCATCAGGTGCTTGGTAGCTGGTGGTGATCCAAGACTGATTCATTTTTATGAAGGTCAGCCGATCGACCGAGTCGGTGGACAGACGCACCCTGTGATCGGTTACCACGCCTCCAGCAGCACTGAATGTGCGTTCCGAAAGAACGCTGGATGCAGGACAGGCCAGTAGCTCAATTGCATACTGTGCAAGCTCTGGCCAGTGATCCATCCTCAAGACCCAGTAACCCAGAGGATTTTCGGTGGGAAAGGTGTCCAAGTCTGATCTTGCCCCTAGGTATTCCTGCACCATGTAAAACAGACGCTGGCGATGGTTGCTGGAACCGATCATACCTTGGGGCTGCGGACCAAAAAATTGTCTGAACGCATCGGTCAGACGGCCACCTTCTCCACCGCTCCTTCTTTGACTGACCGAAGCCTCAGCAACACGTTGTCCAGAAACAGGAGTTTGTAACCTCCCAGTCTCTGGGAACGCGTTGCACAGACCTTTCTGCAAGGCCTCCCGAAGATGTTTCATCCTCTGCTCCCTCTGCGATGGCAAGATAAGGTCCGCAACCTTACCCTTGTAACGTGGATCAAGGAGGGTTGCCAGCCAGTATTGGTCCTTCTCCTTGATACCACGAATACGAGGATCCTTACGCAGGCTTTGCAGGATCAGGGAGGCCATGCAGCGTAGGTTTGCTGAGGCATTCGGTCCGGAGTCCTCTGGGTCACTAAGGACAACAACGTCCGCAGCCACCTCCTCCCAGCCACGTACAAGTCCATGTGTTCCTTGGGACTGATCCCTTAAAGACTGCTGATGCTGAGTGCCAGGCTCCACCTCCATACTGACACAATCTTCCTCCTCCTCCTCCTCCTCCTCCTCCTCGTCCTCTTCCTGTGTGATCGGCGGGCACGCAGGAACACTGTCTGGATAAAGGGGGCCTTGAGAGCTAAGGAAGTCCTCCTCTTCCTGCCTCTGTTCTGCCTCAAGTGCCCTGTCCATTATCCCACGCAGCGTGTGCTCCAACAGGTGGACAAGGGGGACAGTGTCACTGATGCATGCACTGTCAGTGCTCACCATCCTCGTGGCCTCCTCGAATGGTGACAGGACAGTGCATGCATCCCTGATCATGGCCCACTGGCGTGGGGAAAAAAAACCAAGGTCCCCTGACCCTGTCCTGGTGCCATAGTCGCACAGGTACTCATTGATGGCCCTCTGCTGCGTGTGCAGCCGCTGCAGCATGGCCAACGTCGAGTTCCACCTGGTGGGCATGTCACAGATTAGGCGGTTCTTGGGCAGGTTAAACTCCTTTTGGAGGTCCGTCAGCCGAGCACTGGCATTATATGACCGGCGGAAATGCACAGAGACTTTCCTGGCCTGCCTCAGGACATCCTGTAAGCCCGGGTACCTGCCCAAGAACCGCTGCACCACCAAGTTAAGGACGTGAGCCAAACAGGGCACATGGGTCAGTTGTCCCTGTCGGAGGGCAGAGAGGAGGTTGGTGCCATTGTCGCAAACCACCATTCCTGCCTTAAGTTGGCGTGGCGTCAACCACCTCTGAACCTGCCCCTGCAGAGCTGACAGAACCTCTGCCCCAGTGTGGCTCCTGTCCCCCAAGCACACCAGCTCAAGCACCGCATGGCATCTTTTGGCCTGCGTACTTGCGTAGCCCCTTGAACGCCTACGGAGCACCGCTGGTTCCGAGGAAGAGGCCATGGAGGAAGAAGAAGAGGAGGGGGTGGAGGAGAGAGGTGTGTCACAATCAGCATTTTGGAGGCGTGGTGGCGGAACAACCTCCAACACTACTGCACCTTGTCCTGCATCCTTCCCAGCTGCCAGCAGAGTCACCCAATGCGCCGTGAAACTTAAGTAACGTCCCTGTCCATGCCTGCTGGACCATGAGTCAGCGGTAATATGCACCTTACCGCTGACCGCCCTGTCCAGCGAGGCATGGACATTGCCTTCCACATGCCGGTAGAGAGCCGGAATCGCCTTCCGTGAGAAAAAGTGGCGTTTGGGTACCTGCCACTGAGGAACCGCACATTCCACAAACTCACGGAAGGGGGCAGAGTCTACCAACTGAAAAGGCAGCAGTTGAAGTGCTAGCAATTTTGCCAAGCTAGCATTCAACCGCTGGGCATGTGGATGGCTGGGAGCAAACTTCTTTCGGCGGTGCAGCAGCTGGGGCAGGGAAATTTGCCTGGTACAATCTGACGTCGGTGTACCCAAAGCAGATTGCCCATAAGTACTTGGCTGTGACACACCTAATTCTACACCTTCATTCCTCTCACTGCAGGTCGCAGAGAGGACTGAAGGTCTAGTGGGGTTGGAAATCTCAGCTGATGAGGAGCAAGGAGAGATCGTCTTTGTTCTTTGGTGTGGGTCTTTTAGATACGCTTGCCAACGAACTGCATGGCAGGTCAACATATGTCTGGTCAAGCATGTGGTACCCAAGCGGGAGATGTTTTGGCCACGCGAGATACGCTTGAGACATATATTGCAAATAGCAGCGGTGCGATCTGATGCACTCGTCTCAAAAAAGGCCCACACCAAAGAACTTTTTGAATAACGCGCAGAGACTGCAGCGCCCTGCACATGTGGAGCTTTGGGGTGTGATGCAGTCAATGTGCTGCCCTTAGGCTGGCCCCTGGAGGGCATCCTGCCTAGTTGGTGATGTGCCACCTCCTCCTCCTCCTCCTCCTCCTCCTCTCTCCTATCAGGCACCCACGTTGAGTCAGTGACCTCATCATCCCCTCCCTCCTCATCACTGGAGCAAACCTGGCAGTATGCTGCAGCAGGGGGAGCATGACTGCCAGATTGCTGTCCTTCTTGGGCACCCCCTCTGTCCGTGCTCATGTTACTGCCTTCATTGAGCTCAGTATCATCATCAGAGCCTTCCAAACGCTGGGCATCCTCCTGGAGCATGTACCCAACACTGTGGTCAAACAGTTCGAGGGAATCCTCAGGAGGACATGGTGGGGCTAGGGAAGGAGTCACTGATGACATTGAGCTGAGGGAAGAGGCCGCTGCTTTGCCAGACAAAGCACCCTGGGCATGGGTGAGAGAGGATGAGGAGGATGAGGACGGCTTGGTCATCCACTCGACCAAGTCTTCCGCATGTTGCGGCTCAACACGGCCAGCTGCCGAAAAAAAGGCCAAGCGTGTCCCATGGCCACGTGCTGATGAGGATGCACCGTCTCCACGACCAGCACTAGACACAGAGCCTGCTTGCCCTCTCTTATTGGCTTGTGACTGTCTGCCTCTCCTTCTTGGCCTTCCAGACATACTAATGGCCTGTAGCTGCACTAAGCTGGGATAGAACACCTGTAATTTTCTTCAGGTAGCTTTATATACTGTAACCAGACAAGCCTGCCTGTCAGTAGGAAGATAACAGGAACGGATCTAGCTGAACACTGTGAGCAGGACGCACTGCACTGAATGTAAATAGCAGGAACGGATCTAGCTAAACACTGTGAGCAGGACGCACTGCACTGAATGTAAATAGCAGGAACGGATCTAGCTGAACACTGTGAGCAGGACGCACTGCACTGAATGTAAATAGCAGGAACGGATCTAGCTAAACACTGTGAGCAGGACGCACTGCACTGAATGTAAATAGCAGGAACGGATCTAGCTGAACACTGTGAGCAGGACGCACTGCACTGAATGTAAATAGCAGGAACGGATCTAGCTGAACACTGTGAGCAGGACGCACTGCACTGAATGTAAATAGCAGGAACGGATCTAGCTGAACACTGTGAGCAGGACGCACTGCACTGAATGTAAATAACAGGAACGGATCTAGCTGAACACTGTGAGCAGGACACACTGTACTAAATGTAAATAGTCTAGCTGCCTGACCGTGGTACTAATAGGATCAAAAAGAACACCTGTAATTTTCTTCAGGTAGCTTTATATACTGTAACCAGACAAGCCTGCCTGTCAGTAGGAAGATAACAGGAACGGATCTAGCTGAACACTGTGAGCAGGACGTACTGCACTAAATGTATATAGCAGGAACGGATCTAGCTGAACACTGTGAGCAGGACGCACTGCACTGAATGTAAATAGCAGGAACGGATCTAGCTGAACACTGTGAGCAGGACGCACTGCACTGAATGTAAATAGCAGGAACGGATCTAGCTAAACACTGTGAGCAGGACGCACTGCACTGAATGTAAATAGCAGGAACGGATCTAGCTGAACACTGTGAGCAGGACGCACTGCACTGAATGTAAATAACAGGAACTGATCTAGCTGAACACTGTGAGCAGGACACACTGTACTAAATGTAAATAGTCTAGCTGCCTGACCGTGGTACTAATAGGATCAAAAAGAACACCTGTAATTTTCTTCAGGTAGCTTTATATACTGTAACCAGACAAGCCTGCCTGTCAGTAGGAAGATAACAGGAACGGATCTAGCTGAACACTGTGAGCAGGACGCACTGCACTGAATGTAAATAGCAGGAACGGATCTAGCTGAACACTGTGAGCAGGACGCACTGCACTGAATGTAAATAACAGGAACGGATCTAGCTGAACACTGTGAGCAGGACACACTGTACTAAATGTAAATAGTCTAGCTGCCTGACCGTGGTACTAATAGGATCAAAAAGAACACCTGTAATTTTCTTCAGGTAGCTTTATATACTGTAACCAGACAAGCCTGCCTGTCAGTAGGAAGATAACAGGAACGGATCTAGCTGAACACTGTGAGCAGGACGTACTGCACTAAATGTATATAGCAGGAACGGATCTAGCTGAACACTGTGAGCAGGACGCACTGCACTGAATGTAAATAGCAGGAACGGATCTAGCTGAACACTGTGAGCAGGACGCACTGCACTGAATGTAAATAGCAGGAACGGATCTAGCTGAACACTGTGAGCAGGACGCACTGCACTGAATGTAAATAGCAGGAACGGATCTAGCTGAACACTGTGAGCAGGACGCACTGCACTGAATGTAAATAACAGGAACGGATCTAGCTGAACACTGTGAGCAGGACACACTGTACTAAATGTAAATAGTCTAGCTGCCTGACCGTGGTACTAATAGGATCAAAAAGAACACCTGTAATTTTCTTCAGGTAGCTTTATATACTGTAACCAGACAAGCCTGCCTGTCAGTAGGAAGATAACAGGAACGGATCTAGCTGAACACTGTGAGCAGGACGTACTGCACTAAATGTATATAGCAGGAACGGATCTAGCTGAACACTGTGAGCAGGACGCACTGCACTGAATGTAAATAGCAGGAACGGATCTAGCTGAACACTGTGAGCAGGACGCACTGCACTGAATGTAAATAGCAGGAACGGATCTAGCTGAACACTGTGAGCAGCACGCACTGCACTGAATGTAAATAGCAGGAACGGATCTAGCTGAACACTGTGAGCAGCACGCACTGCACTGAATGTAAATAGCAGGAACGGATCTAGCTGAACACTGTGAGCAGGAAGCACTGTACTGAATGTAAATAGCAGGAACGGATCTAGCTGAACACTGTGAGCAGGACACACTGCACTGAATGTAAATAGTCTAGATAGAAGATAACAGGAACGGATCTAGCTAAACTGAATACAGTGTATATATATATATGCAACACCTGGGATGCATATATATACACAATACACTGTAAGTGCAGCTAACTGACTGACTGTTCTGCCTAATCTATCTAACTCAAATCAAATGACACTGTCTCTCTCTCTCTCTATCGCTCAGCACACCGGAACACACACTACACAGGGCCGCCGTGCAGGCGGCCTTATATAGTGTGGGGTGTGTACTAAATCCCCTGAGCCATAATTGGCCAAAGCCACCCTGGCTTTGGCCAATTACAGCTCTCTCTACTGACGGCGCTGTGATTGGCCAAGCATGCGGGTCATAGTGCATGCTTGGCCAATCATCAGCCAGCAATGCACTGCGATGCCGCAGTGAATTATGGGCCGTGACGCGCCACACGAATTTGGCGCGAACGGCCCATATCGTTCGCAATTCGACGGACGGTCGAACAGCCGATGTTCGAGTCGAACATGGGTTCGACTCGAACACGAAGCTCATCCCTAGTGGAGAGTAACCCTTAAGGCCTTGCTAGTAGCTCAGGACTTGAAATTTTGAGCACTGTTCTGTGTACAGTGACTTGAAAAAGTATTCATACCCCTTAGAAAGAAAGAAAGAAAGAAAGAAAGAAAGAAAGAAAGAAAGAAAGAAAGAAAGAAAGAAAGAAAGAAAGAAAGAAAGAAAGAAAGAAAGAAAGAAAGAAAGAAATGACAGCAGGCCCAGATCCTACATCACAATATAAATATGTGTATTCCAGAAAGTTTAAGAAATCAGCAGATAAAGATACTCCAAACACCTGGGGTTAGCGCTTCAATCATCCCGGCACCATGGTTGTTATGGTGTCAGGGTGATTGAAGCGCATTATTTTTATTATTACATTATAATTTAAAATTAAATCATTCAACTCACCATAATGTAGAATCAGTGGAAGCCCCGAGCGTGTCACCTGCCATGTCGCCTGCCACCAGATGCCATCAGGTGCCCCCAGCAGAGTCCGTCCTTGCATCAGGTGCCTCCCCAGCAGAGTCCGTCCTTGCATCAAGTGCCCCCCCAACAGAGTCCGTCCTTCCATCAAGTGCCTCCCCAGCAGAGTCCGTCCTTGCACCAGGTGCCTCCCCAGCAGAGTCCGTCCTTGCATCAAGTGCCTCCCCAGCAGAGTCTGTCCTTGCATCAGGTGCTCCCAGCAGAGTCCGTCCTTGCATCAGGTGCCCCCAGCAGAGTCCGTCCTTGCATCAGGTGCCCCCCAGCAGCAGTGGCGTAGCATGGGTTGTCAGCGCCCGGTGCAAGGCAAGAAATTTGCGCCCCCTAACCTATGGACTTTTAGCACTCCCCAAGTCCCTTCCCTTCCTACAATAGTACTTACCAGCCTGATTCCTACTCTGACCACTACACTGACCTAACTATCCACTACACTGACCTGCATGATTCCTAGACTGACTATTACACTTACCTACCTGTCCACTGTAGTGACCTACCTATTCACTACACTGACCTACATGATTCCTAGACTGACCATTACACTTACCTACCTATCCACTGCACTGACCTACCTGATTCCTATACTGACCAGTACATTGCCCTACCTGTCCACTACACACTGTTCACTACATTGACCACTACACTACACTGATTACCACTACACTACACTGATTACTACACTACACTATCCAGTACACAGCCCACTTACTACACTACACTACAATACCCAGCAGGGCCCTGTCCAGAATATGGTACCTGCGGTGTGTGAGGATGTGGGGCCGACCTAGGCCAAGCTGGGGGTCCGAGGAGTCTTCCAAACAGAGTCTTGTGAAGGGGGGGAGCCAGGACCATCAGTGTCCCCAGCCAGCGGAGCCCCAGTCCTTCCATCAGTGTCCCCACTCGCCGGACACACAGGGGCGGAGGGTTGGCGGCACCGGCGGGTGGAGGCTGATCACTTCCTTGTGATCAGTGGAGAGCGGGGAGGGGTCGCCAATCCCTGCAGCCAATAGGCTTCAGTGTACAATAGAATTTTCTATTTGTACACTGAAGAGAGAAGCCGCCCCTCTGCACTGAACACAAGGGGAAACAACACTCGTGGCGGCGGTGGCCATTTTTGTGTAGCCGCTGCCGTTTTTAGCCAAAAACATTGCCGATTTTCCCGGGACAAAAGCAAAATCCCGGGAAAATAATCGGGACAAGCTTAAATTAGAACGAGGGTCTCAAAATCGGGATTGTCCCGGGAAAATTGGGACTGTTGGCAACTATGTAATTGGTAAATTGAGTCCACCTGTGTGTATATTAATCTCAGTATAAATACATCTGTTCTGTGAAACCCTCAGAGGTTTGTTAGAGAACATTAGCGAATAAACAGTATCATAAAGGCCAAGGAACACACCAGACAGGTCAGGGATAAAGTTTGGGGAAGTTTAAAGCAGGGTTTGGTTATAAAAATATTTCTCAAACTTTGAACATCTTGCGGAGCACTGTTCAATCCATCATCTAAAAATGGAAAGAGTATGGTACAACTGCAAACCTACCATGACATTGCCGTCCACCTAAACTGACAGGCCGTGATATACAACAAGTAACACCAGCGCTAAAACATGGCCATCTGTGGGTGGGGAGGAAAGGGCATGGTTAATGACATGGGATCTAAAACCAGTGCAGCTGGACGGCAGCCATCGCTGGAGGGTTTGGATAAACAGTGTACAACAAAACAAACTGACCAGCGCTTAATGGGTTGAAGAGTAAACACAGTCTCACAGCAGACAGTTGAACATGATTAGTCCTAGTTTATTCAGTAATGCATGTAAAAGAACAATCCTATTGTCAGACAGGAAGGGATATGAGGTAGGTAAAAAATAAATTTTTACCTACAGTTTCACAGAAGATCCATGGAGCAACAAGGAGCTGACGGCATTGGGGTTTACAAAAAGCCTTCTGCAGCATGGGGGGACACCAATACCCCTGCTGCACTGTGGCCGAATGTGGAACACGCTCACCAGCATGTGGGGAAAGGCTGGATGTGCTGGAGGAGAAAGCGAAGATGATTGACAGTGGTGAGGTGGAGCCCCGAACTGTAAGCTGCATGTGGCTGGGACGCCAAGTCCACTGGCATACTGAGGTGGAAGGGAGAGAGCCGCGTTGCTGCAGTGTGGATGACGCTATACGTTCACAGCATCTGAAGCCCAATGAATTTGAATCCCAGCTGCGTGGGAGTGTCCCAAAATGATGTAGACCTCAGGGAAATGGAAAACCAGGGCTGGATGGGCCGATGTGGATGTCAGTCAGCTTTGCTGGGGTTCTAGGGGTGCTTGTCATTGGAGCACCTCATGGACCTGGGTGACCTATTAGCTGTGGTGGTTGCCTTGACAACACGTTTTGCGCATATACGCTTTTTCAAAGCTTTGCTTTGGTTTTCCATCTCCCTGAGATCTACATCGTTTTAGGACACTCCCACGCAGCTGGGATTCACATCCATTGGGCTTCAGATGCTGTGAACATATAGCGTCATCCACACAACAACTAAATCAGGTTTGAGTATAGCCTCACATAATAACAAATAGTAACTCCTATAAAAGTACCATCATCCAATTTGACATATGAGAATGGGGGAGGTGGGAATGTGAGGGCAGTTGCTGAGGCTGACCACTACACATAGCCACCTGGGAAGCTAGAATGGACTATCTCGGTACTGATACAATAACACAATCATTGATAAAATTCAATTTTTATTCCATAACAACATACAAAAAATTATTTTTAAAAAAATATATAACAAATACACATATATACACCAACTGAAACTAACTATCCGCGGGTTCCCCCGTCTAGTTTCTGTTGAGGTGGAGTATAAAAATTCCTCTACCGGTTTCACGGTATAACCGCTTCTTCAGAAGGATAGAAGGTCTATGAAGGAAGATCATACATTAAGGATATAATAATAATAACAAAGCATACAATTTACAGTCAATATTAATATAGCGATGCTTGCTCACCCAAATGGACCAGGATGGCTAGCGACAGGATCCCAAACAGTTTCCCCCCACGGCAGACGGGGAGATTAATAAGTGACCATCTCTAATTAGGAGGTAACAATGATAACATCAATATTTATATTGAGTAGATTATTTCTAGATAATGGTGAGGTGGTGTGGTGGAAATAGGCTAAGTGGTGCACATATGTAAAGGGGGGGAGAGAAAGAAACCCACAAAGAGAAAGACAGAGGGGAAAAGGGAAAAGAGAAAGGAGGGGCTGGGAAAGAAGTGAATAGGTAAGGGGAGGGGGGAGGGGGTATGGGGAGAGGAAGGGAGGAAAAGGGAGGAGAAAGGGAAGATGAGAAAAGGGGAAGGGAAGGAAGAGAGGGGAGGGGGGGAAGGGGGGAGGGGAGGAGAGGGGGGAAAAGAAGGGGAGGGGAGGGGAGGTGGGAAAGAGGGGGGGGGAGAAAGGGAGAAAGGAAAGGGAGAAAAAGGACCATCAGATAGAGAGAGATAGAAGTAACACAGAGAATACCCAACACCACAGCACACAAAATAATAAATATTGGATAGATGACTCACCAAGCTAGGGACATGATTATAGGAGAAACAATTTGCTGGGGCTGATTATATTGAGGGGCGGGTTAAAATGAAGTAATTGCGTCTTTCAAGGTGGCTATCAGTATTGTAGAAGCCACCGACAAAGTGCAGACGCAGGTGACTGGTCAGTTTGTCTGTCCCTGGATAAAGGGAGCAGGCTGCAGGGGAGACAAAAAGAGTGACCGGGTGTCAAGGGGGTCAGGTGGCACGGGGGAGGGGGGAAGAACACAGAATGGACAGGAACAAACATAAAGGGCCAGACAGCACTGGTGGGGAGGGGCAAGAAAGGGAGGGGGGCAGGGAAACGCCACACAACCCCCACCCGCTCACACAGTTGTCACTCCCCTGAAAATAAACGCCCAAATGACAGCTCCACATGGAGAGTCGCTAATGCTCGTCTAACCATCCCGAGGGACTTCTATAAGAGCTCCCCAACCCTGCAGACGTTGATGCACACCACAGAGGGCGGCGTCTGATGTCACAGGGTCAGTTTGCCCACACTGCACAGGTGCACAGGTCCGTGCTGCTGCGCAAGTGCGTCCTGGCAAAGCCCATAGGCCGAAATGCCCAGGCTAATCAGGACAAGCTAGGGTGGATGGAAGCGCTCACCTGTCAGGGAAAAAACAAAAAACAAGTCCGCCGTGGGGGAAAAGAGAAGTAGAAAGCTGTGCCACTGAATCGGCCACTGGGGGGAGCAAACATTGGTTTAACATCCCTGAAGGCAAGGACACATACATATACACAAAGATACAAATCGTGGGAAGATTTAAACAATAATAATAATGAAGAAAAAAAGGAAAATTAATAAAATATAATGATGAAACACTGGCCAGAGGAGCACCAAAATTCCTACAGTCAGGAAATAATTACTATAAGGGCATGATCGTTTTGATGAAAAATTATTTTACTTTCAATGATCAGTTATTTTTGCAAATCCAAGTGGTTGCCATGGGGACGTCATGTGCCCCGTCCTACGCGAATCTCTGCTTAGGGGGCTGGGAAAGATTTATTCACTCGGACGAAAGATTTATGGATTTTCTTGGAGATATACTTTTATGGTATAGATTTATAGATGATCTGTTCCTGGTGTGGACCGGGACTAGGGAGAGACTTTTGGAATTTGTCCATAATTTGAATGGCAATGAGTTCAACCTTACGATTACCTTCAGTTTTGATAATGGCCAAATCCCTTTCCTGGATCTGTCCATTATCAAACAACCAGACGGCACATTGGGTACCGATTTATATCGCAAACCCACTGCCGGGAATAAGCTATTATATGCAACCAGTGCCCACCCCAAACCATTGGTGCGCAGTATACCTTTTGCTCAATATTTGCGCCTCAGAAGGAACTGCACACTTGAAAGTGACTTTAGACTTCAGGCCAATGCCTTGCGTGAAAGGCTTTTGGCGAGAGGGTATTTACGTACCAACCTTAAAAAGGCCTTTAAGAAGGCTCTTTCATGTCCGTTATTATTCAATCGTCCCAAACCATTACCCTATAAGGATCATGTTAGATTCATAACTACCTATTCACCCCATCATAAAGCATTGAAAACGATTCTTACCAATCATTGGCACCTATTCGCTGAGCACCATATCCTAGCTAAACATGTGTGACCTGCGCCCGAACTGGTGTTCCGCAGGGCTCGCTCTTTACGTGATTGTTTGACTTAAAGTCACTATGTGCCCTTAAACCCTCTGAGAACAGGACTCAACGGCACCTTCAGGTGTGGCAATTGCCCCCCGTTGTCCTTGGGTCTTAGAGGGCAAACAATTTACTTTACCTAATGGTAAAACCTTTTCTTTACACACATTTGCAGACTGCGGAACAAGAGGGGTGATCTACCTTATGGTATGCAGGTGTAATGCCTTTTACGTCGGTAAAACCATCCAAGAATTTAGGCAAAGGATAGGTGACATCCTTTATTACTCTGACAGTGGCAAGCTTACCACTATAGGCAGACATATTGGACTTTACCACCGTTATGATATCTCTGTGGTCCAGTTCACGGTTCTTGAAGTGGTTCAACCAAGTCCCAGGGGTGGTGACTGGGACCGAACGATCCTACAGAGAGGAACACTATGGATCGAACGGCCCAATGCCACTCACCCCCCTGGCCTCAACGAGATGGTTTCCTATAAACCCTTTTTATGAATCATCACATCCCTCCTCCCCCCTACCACTTTTTCTCATCCTCCTTACCTACATATTTTCCCAGTGGGTTCACTTAGCTCCCACCATGTGGTCTTATTCCCTAATATGCCCGCCTAGTCCTTTATGTGCCGATCATGCCCTTGTAATTATTTCCTGACTGTAGGAATTTTGGTGCTCCTCTGGCTATTTCCTGGCCAGTGTTTCATCATTTTATTTTATTAATTTTCCTTTTTTCTTCATTATTATTATTGTTTAAATCTTCCCATGATTTGCATCTTTGTGTATATGTATGTGTCCTTGCCTTCAGGGCTGTTATACCAATGTTTGCTCCACCCAGTGGCTGATTCGGTGGCACAGCTTTCCTCTTCTCTTTTCCCCCACGGCGGACTTGTATTTTCCCTGGCAGGTGGGCGTTTCCGGCCACCCTAGCTTGTCCTGATTAGCTTGGGCCTTTCGGCCTATGGGCTTTGCCAGGATGCACTTGTGCAGTAGCATGGACCTATGCACCTGCGCAGTGTGGGCAAACTGACCCTGTGACATCAGACGCCGCCCTGGGCGGTGTGTGTCAACGTCTGCAGGGTTGGGGAGCTCTTATAGTGGTCCCTCGGGACGGCTAGACGAGCATTAGCGACTCTCCATGTGGGGCTGTCATTTGGGCGTTTATTCTCAGGTGAGTGACAACTGTGTGAGTGGGTGTGTTCTTCCCCCCTCCCCCATGCCACCTGACCCCCTTGACACCCAGACACTCTTTTTGTCTCCCCTGCAGCCTGCTCCCTTTATCCAGGGACAGACAAACTGACCAGTCACCTGCGTCTGCACTTTGTCAGTGGCTTCTACAATACTGATAGCCACCTTGAAAGACACAATTACTTCATTTTAACCCGCCCTTCAACATAATCAGCCCCAGCAAGTTGTTTCTCCTATAATCATGTCCCTAGCTTGGTGAGTTATCTATCCAAAATGTATTATTTTGTGTGCTGTGGTGTTAGGTATCCTCTATGTTACTTCTATCTCTCTCCATCTTATGTTCCTTTTTCCCTTTTTTTTATATTTTTTAAAAATAGTTTTTTGTATGTTGTTATGGAATAAAAATGTAATTTGATCAATGATTGTGTTATTGTATCAGTACCAAGATAGTCCATTCTAGATTCCCAGGTGGCTATGTGTAGTGGTCAGCCTAAGCAACTGCCCTCACATTCCCACCTCCCCCATTCTCATATGTCAAATCGAATGATGGTACTTTTATACGATTTACTATTTAATATTATGTGAGGCTATACTCAAACCTGATTTATATTAATTGGGTGGATAATACACCCTTCCCCTTTTTTGCATCCATCGATGACTTATTTTCACCAATGATTGCAATTTATCGAGTGCCTCTACATTTATACCTGTTGATTTATTTTCTATTAAACTTAATATTTACTTTTTGACCACCTTATCACAGTCAGGACTAGGCTCCCTGCTAAATTCTGACAATGGACGTTCTCTGCACTGACTGGGTAGGTTTTATGACGAACTTACAGACGGCCTGTCTGAACGATCATTAAATCGAAGATGATATTAAAATGTTTTTTGCAAAAATGTTTTGTTTGCTGAAGCGCAAGTCGCACCTACACTGGCATACCACATATTTTAAAATGTATGTGGCAGAAAAGATCTGTCCAATTGGCCTGAGAAACAACATCTACCCCACTATTAAAGACCCAACAATTGAGTTTAAAAAATCGTGGGAAAACATATTGACCAATGGTAGTCTCGATCTGATGAGATTACTCATCACACAATATACTCAGGATATGATTGCTCTTGATCGTAATATCGACCGAATAAATCTCGAATACTCCCATTTGGTTGATAATACCACCTTTATCGCCAAATGGAAAGAACTCAAAGATCGATTAGAAATACTAAATAAAGATATCATTGTTAAAAAGCAAAATAAACTTAGTAAAGACAGATCTACCTTTGCCAAGGGTTATGCGTATCGATGGCCGGGAAGGAACTCCGGAGGGGTTTTTCTCGGGTCAACCCCATGAGAAACCCCACCACCAAGGCCAAATCCGATTCATCCTTATCATCAACCTACTCTCTACAAAGTAATTTGCGCCCTACCACTACACCAGCAACTAATTCTGCACGGAAGAGATTACGTTATGGTGGTGGCACTCCTCCAGCTAACCCCAAGAAAGACAAAAAAGGCCCTAAAAATCCCAAAACTGCACGTGCACCTGCCAATCACATAGCTACAGACACTACTAATTCAGTGGAAGGGGCCGTCGGTCAGTCCACACTACATGACACTATCCCTAAAGTCCTTAATTCAACACTCATGACTAATAAATACACTAAGGTCAATGATGATCTAATTTTTTTAGACCTCAAGAAACAGCAGGGGAATCTAGACACCTACATGTTAAAACCTACACAACTTCCACCCAACACCCCCAGCACGACACCAACCTGAATATTATTAATCTCACCCCTTACCACCTGACCAAGGATGAATCCTCTGTACTGCAGCTAGGCCTACTTTTTTGCCCCCTAGATGCTTTGAAAGTCACAGAGACCATCAAAGATTTATACTTATTTGCTCGAAATCTCACATTAAAATTTATCTTCGACCAAGATTGTAACAAACTGAACCTTGAGCGTGAACTCACGGAGCGTACCAGGCACTTCAGTATGGAGGAGTTTCGGCGCTCCGTGATCTCATGCTGCAGTATGATGAGGGAGTCGTTAATGATCCTGGATCCTCCCAGATGGCCCCTTCCTCATCCACACCCCAGAATGCACCTGCCCCTATTCACAGACCTACACCTAACACTTTTAAATTACGCTCACGCAGGTTTCCAGATGTTATGACCTGCCCAACTATATCGGCATTTTTGCAGGCTACCATTAGGGATCTCAAGCAGCAACAGTGGCATGCCTTTCTCCCTAACCTTACCAGTGGTCAAACTAAAGCACTTAAATCCTTGCAGAAACGTTCTGATATTGTCATCAAACAATCAGACAAAGGCGGCAACATCATCTTAATGACACAAAGCCAGTATCAAACCATGTGTTCAAGTATCCTTAAGAACCGCCACTGGTATAGACTAGGGATGAGCCGAACAACCCCCGGTTCGGTTTGCATCAGAACTTGCAAACAGACCAAAACTTTGCACGAACGTTAGAACCCCATTGAAGTCTATGGGACTCGAACGTTCGAAATCAAGTGCTAATTTTAAAGGCTAATTTGCATGGTATTGTCCTAAAAAGGGTTTGGGGACCCGGGTCCTGCACCAGGGGACATGTATCAATGCAAAAAAGTTTTAAAAATGGCTGTTTTTTTCTGGAGCAGTGATTTTAATGATGCTTAACCACTTCAGCCCCGGAAGAATTTACCCCCTTCCTGACCAGAGCACTTTTTGCGATTCGGCACTGCGTCGCTTTAACTGACAATTGCGCGGACGTGTGACGTGACTCCCAAACAAAATTGACGTCCTTTTTTTCCCACAAATAGAGCTTTCTTTTGGTGGTATTTGATCACCCCTGCACTTTTTATTTTTTGCACTATAAACAAAAAAAGAGCAACAATTTTGAAAAAAACGCATTATTTTTTACTATAATAAATATCCCCCAAAAATATATAAAAAAACAATTTTTTTCCTCAGTTTAGGCCGATACTTATTCTTCTACATGTTTTTGGCAAAAAAAAAATTGCAATAAGCGATTATTGATCGGTTTGCGCAAAAGTTATAGCGTTTACAAAATAGGGGATAGTTTTATAGCATTTTTATTAATATAGATATATTTTTTTAAATGGTGGGGATCAGCGATTTTTATTGTGACTGCGACATTATGGCGGACACATCGGACATTTTTTAAATTATAAGAAGAAACAATCAGCGCCACAAGTAAAAAATATTGTGATGTTTAAATAAGATAACCTAATAATAAATGTGCACAGCTGCTAAACATTCCAAGTGGTACACCACACTAATTTCAAAATGGATATTAAATAATAAATGTAGCGCTATGTGTAAAATTATAAATATAAAGTGCTAATCTCTAAAATAAATAAATCCTACATATAAATGAATAGTCCATAAAATGAAAAAATGAAGAAATAAAACATGAAAAAAACTCTTCTTGTGATCAGTGTATCCACACAATTCCACCACAGTGATTGTTCGTCCTCACAAGGAGTGCACACCACCACCAGTAAAAATGCGTGCTCACCTCCCAGATGAGTCAAAACTCATATGCGGATCTCCCCACAAGCTCTTTGCTCTCACTTCCTCTTCCCAATCAATGGTGGGTAATCCAGATGGCTCTTTTCTTAATGGTAACTCAGCTCATTAATATCCAAAGAAGCGGATCATCTCCCAGCTTGGCTAAAGATTCCATGAGTTCAGGACATGTAAATAATACGTATAGTGACCATAGTGTTCTCCGTATACAAATTTATTCAAAGCCCCCAAATAGACAAGTTGCACTTACAAAATAAAAACTTTAAAATCACATAAAAACCTCCAGAGTATCACCACTGTGTCCACATACAGAGTACTTGGCTGGAGGTGACTATCAGCTCCTCCCTTCTAGACGCGTATCGGCCAATCACAGGCCTACCTCAGTAGAAGTTTTTATTTTGTAAGTGCAACTTGTCTATTTGGGGGCTTTGAATAAATTTGTATACGGAGAACACTATGGTCTCTATACTTATTATTTACATGTCCTGAACTCATGGAATCTTGAGCCAAGCTGGGAGATGATCCGCTTCTTTGGATATTAATGAGCTGAGTTACCATTAAGAAAAGAGCCATCTGGATTACCCACCATTGATTGGGAAGAGGAAGTGAGAGCAAAGAGCTTGTGGGGAGATCCGCATATGAGTTTTCAACTCATCTGGGAGGTGAGCCCGCATTTTTACTGGTGGTTGTGTGCACTCCTTGAGAGGATGAACAATCACTGTAGTGGAATTGTGTGGATACACTGATCACAAGAAGAGTTTTTTTCATGTTTTATTTCTTCATTTTTTCATTTTATGGACTATTCATCTATATGTAGGATTTATTTATTTTAGAGATTTGCACTTTATATTTATAATTTTACACATAGCGCTACATTTATTATTTACTATACATCGGACATTTTTGACACATTTCTGGGACCATACAAATGCACTGATTCCTGTGTAAATGACACTGGCAGTGAAGGGGTTAACCATTAGGTGGCAGTGTAGGGGTTAAGTGTGTCCTAGGGGCGTGTTTCTAACTGTGAGGGGCATGGCTGTGTGTGACACGTCACTGATCTCTGCTCCGATGACAGGGAGCAGAGATCAGTGACACTGTCTCTAGGCAGAATCGGGAGATGCTTGTTTACATTAGCATCTCCCGTTCTTCCTCCCCGTGAGGCGATCGCGGGTATCCCCGCAGTGATCGAGTCCACGGGACCCACGACCCGACTCATGGAGCTTGCCGCGGGTGCTTGCGTGTGCCGCCGGCGCTTGTGCACCTGCTGGCCGCCTCCTAAAGGGGAACGTACAGGTACGTGATTCTGCCTGTACAAGCCCTTCTGCCGCGGTATATCTGCGTGAGGCGGTCAGCAAGTGGTTAAAGTGAAAAAAAAAGTGAAATATTCCTTTAAATATCGTACTTGGGGGGTGTCTATAGTATGCCTGTAAAGTGGTGCGTGTTTCCCATGCTTAGAACAGTCCTTGCACAAAATGACATTTTTAAAGGAATAAAATTCATTTAAAACTGCTTGCGTCTTTAATGTAATGTTGGGTCCCGGCAATATGGATGAAAATCAGTGAGACAAACGGCATGGGTACCCCCCATCCCCCAGTCCATTACCAGGCCCTTCGGGTCTTGTATGGATATTAACCAGTTGCCGACCGCCTCACGACGAAATACGCCGGCAGAATCATGTACCTGTACATTATCTGCCTCCCGCGGGCGTGGGGTCCTACCCCCCCCCGGTGCCCGAGGCTTCTGTCCGGGAGCGATCAGACGTGAGGGGGAGGCCATCCATTCGTGGCCCCCCCCGCGATCGCTCCCAGCCAATGAGAATCTTCCTCTGCCTCTGTATAGTAAACAGAGGCAGAAGAAGTGATGTCATCGCTCCTCGGCTCAGTATTTTCCGTTCCAGCGCCGAGGAGAGAAGACATCCGAGTGAGTGTAAAACACACACACAGTAGAACACGTCAGGCATACATTACACCCCCCTTTACCCCCCGACCCCCTCCTGATCACCCCCCCCCCCCCGTCACACTGACACCAAGCAGTTTTTTTTTTTCTGATTACTGCATTGGTGTCAGTTTGTGACAGTTAGTATGGTAGGGCAGTTAGTATTAGCCCCCTTTAGGTCTAGGGTACCCCCCTAACCCCTCTAATAAAGTTTTAACCCCTTGATCACCCCCCGTCGCCAGTGTCACTAAGCGATCGTTTTTCTGATCGCTGTATTAGTGTCACTGGTGACGCTAGTTAGGGAGGTAAATATAAAGGTTCGCCGTCAGTGTTTTATAGCGACAGGGACCCCCATATACTACCTAATAAATGTTTTAACCCCTTGATTGCCCCCTAGTTAACCCTAGGTAACCCTGCTACGGGTGATGCTGGTTAGTTCGTTTATTTTTAATAGTGTCAGGGCACCCGCCGTTTATTACCGAATAAAGGTTTAGCCCCCTGATCGCCCGGCGGTGATATAACTTAGGTTTTAGGGTCAGGTAGGGTCTGCGTCGCCCCAGGCAGCGTCAGGTTAGCGCCAGTACTGCTAACACCCACGCACACACCATACACCTCCCTTAGTAGTATAGTATCTGAACGGATCAATATCTGATCCGATCAGATCTATACTAGCGTCCCCAGCAGTTTAGGGTTCCCAAAGAGGCAGTGTTAGCGGGATCAGCGCAGATACCTGCTAGCACCTGCGTTTTGCCCCTCCGCCTGGCCCAGCCCAGCCCACCCAAGTGCAGTATCGATCGATCACTGTCACTTACAAAACACTAAACGCATAACTGCAGCGTTTGCAGAGTCAGGCCTGATTCCTGCGATCGCTAACAGTTTTTTTGGTAGCGTTTTGGTGAACTGGCAAGCACCAGCCCCAGGCAGCGTCAGGTTAGTACCAGTAGCGCTAACACCCACGCATGCACCGTACACCTCCCTTAGTGGTATAGTATCTGAACGGATCAATATCTGATCCGATCAGATCTATACTAGCGTCCCCAGCAGTTTAGGGTTCCCAAAAACGCAGTGTTAGCGGGATCAGCCCAGATACCTGCTAGCACCTGCGTTTTGCCCCTTCGCCCAGCCCAGCCCACCCAAGTGCAGTATCGATTGATCACTGTCACTTACAAAACACTAAACGCATTACTGCAGCATTCGCAGACTCAGGCCTGATCCCTGCGATCGCTAACAGTTTTTTTGGTAGCATTTTGGTGAAGTGGCAAGCACCAGCGGCCTAGTACACCCCGGTCGTAGACAAACCAGCACTGCAGTAACACTTGGTGACGTGGCGAGTCCCATAAGTGCAGTTCAAGCTGGTGAGGTGGCAAGCACAAGTAGTGTCCTGCATCCACCAAGAAGAAGACAAACACAGGCCCGTCGTGCCCATAGTGCCCTTCCTGCTGCATTCGCCAATCCTAATTGGGAACCCACCACTTCTGCAGCACCCGTAATTCCCCCATTCACATCCCCAACCAAATGCAGTCGGCTGCATGATAGGCATTTTCTTTATGTCCTCCCGGGTACCCCTACCCACCGAACCCCCCCAAAAAAGATGTCGTGTCTGCAGCAAGCGCGGATATAGGCGTGACATCCGCTATTATTGTCCCTCCTGTTCTGACAATCCTGGTCTTTGCATTGGTGAATGTTTTGAACGCTACCATACACTAGTTGAGTATTAGCGTACAGCATTGCACAGACTAGGCACACTAACACAGGGTCTCCCAAGATGCCATCGCATTTTGAGAGACCCGAACCTGGAACTGGTTACAGTTACAAAAGTTACAGGTGATATATGCCGAAGCATGAAGGCAGCAGGGGCGGAGGATCGATTTGCTCCTACCTTTTGCGGGAGGATGTCCCCATGCTTCAGCATATATAAATGGTGCATGTATGCCCATCATTAGAAGTGGGTGGATGAAGGGAGGTATTCTAATGGTGGGCATACCCACAGATCAATCGCTTTTATTCGTTCAGCCCACAGGCTGCATGAAAAAAAAAGATTACAATATATGCCCAACAAGGACCAGCAACGTACTGGTATGTTGCTGGACTTTGAGTGGTTATACCAGAATGATGCCTGCAGGTTTAGGTATCATCTTGGTATCATTCAATTCAGCCAGCAGTCGACTTTCATGTAAAAGCAATCCTAGTGGCTAATTAGCCTCTAGACTGCTTTTACAAGCAGTGGGAGGGAATGCCCCCCACCGTCTTCCATGTTTTTCTCTGGCTCTCCTGTCCTAACAGGGAACCTGAAAATGATGCCAGTGATTCAGCCAGCTGACCATAGAGCTGATCAGAGACCAAAGTGGCTCCAAACATCTCTATGGCCTAAGAAACTGGAAGCTACAAGCATTTCATGACTTAGATTTCGCCGGATGTAAACAGCGCCATTGGGAAATTGGGAAGGCATTTTATCACACCGATCTTGGTGTGGTCAGATGCTTTGAGGGCAGAGGAGAGATCTAGGGTCTAATAGAGACCAATTTTTTCAAAAAAGAGTACCTGTCACTACCTATTGCTATCATAAGGGAAATTTACATTCCCTGAGATAACAATAAAAATAATAAAAAAAAAATGAAAGGAACAGTTTAAAAATAAGATAAAAAAGCAAAACAAAAAAAAAAGCACCCCTGTCCCCCCCTGCTCTCGCGCAAAGGCAAACGCAAGCGTCGGTCTGGCGTCAAATGTAAATTTGACGCCTTTGGGCCTTTGCTGATGGTGGTGGTGGTGCTGGTGCCACAACACTGTAAGTCCTCACAGTTACTCTTGGTGGGCGCTGGAACGGGCCCTGCTGTGAAATATTAGATCAAGAATTGTAATTACATGCACCTGTTGAACAGGGGCAGGAAAATTGGGCCTTTGGTGGTGGTGTTGGTGGTGCTGGTGCCACAACACTGTAAGTCCTCACTGTTACTCTTGGTGGGCGCAGAAACGGGCCCTGCTGTGAAATATTAGATCAAGAATTGTAATGATATGTCCCTGTTGAATAGGGGCAGAAAAATTGGGCCCTAGGCACTGGTGCCACAACACTGCAACCCCTCACAGATACTCTAGTTGGAGCGCAGGAATGAGCCCTCCTGCAAAATATTGCATCAAAAATGGTAATTACACACCCCTGTTAAACAGGGGCTGAAAAATTGGGCCTTAGGCACTGGTGCTGGTGCCACAACACTGCAACCCCTCACAGATACTCTACTTGGAGCGCAGGAACAAGCCCTGCTGCAAAGTATTGCATCAAAAATTGTAATTATATGCCCCTGTTAGTCAAGGGCTGAAAAATTGGGCCTTAGCCACTGGTGGCGGCGCCCAGAACCAAAAATATTTTTACAAGCTATCAGCATGATCATTGAGGAGGAAGAGAATAGTCACTCAGCATAACAGGATAGTCACTCAGCATCAGCATAGGGAGTCTTGAAGGAATCTGACATTTCAAAAAAAATTATTCGGTTACATCAGCATCAGGTGCTTGGTATCTGGTGGTGATCCAAGACTGATTCATTTTTATGAAGGTCAGCCGATCGACCGAGTCGGTGGACAGGGGCACCCTGTGATCGGTTACAAAGCCTCCAGCAGCACTGAATGTGCTTTCCGAAAGAACGCTGGATGCAGGATAGGCCTGTAGCTTAATTGCATACTGTGCAAGCTCTGGCCAGTGATCCATCCTCAAGACCCAGTAACCCAGAGGATTTTCGGTGGAAAAGGTGTCCAAGTCAGATCTTGCCCCTAGGTATTCGTGCACCATGTAAAACAGACTCTGACGATGGTTGCTAGAACCGATCATACCTGGGGGCTGCGGACTAAAAAAATTTCTGAACGCATCAGTCAGATGGCCACCGCTCCTTCTTTGACTGACCGAAGCCTCAGCAACACGTTGTCCAGGAACAGAAGGTTGTAACCTCCCAGTCTCTGGGAACGCGTTGCACAGACATTTCTGCAAGGCCTCCCGAAGATGTTTCATCCTCTACTCCCTTTGGGACGGCAAGATAAGGTCCGCAACCTTAGCCATGTAACGTGGATCAAGGAGGGTTGCCAGCCAGTAACAATCCCTCTCTTTGATACAACGAATACGAGGATCCTTCCGCAGGCTTGGCAGGATCAGGGAGGCCATGCAGCATAGGTTTGCTGGGGCATTCGGTCCGGAGTCCTCTGGGTCACTAAGGACGACATGATGCGCACCCACCTCCTCCCAGCCATGTACAAGTCCATGGGTTTCTTGGGACTGTAAATGATCCCTTAAAGACTGCTACTGATGCTGAGTGCCAGGCTCCACCTCCATGCTGACTCAATCCTCCTCCTCCTCATCCTCTTCCTGTGTGATCGGGCACGAAGAAACACTGTCTGGATAAAGGGGCCTTGAGAGGTAAGGAAGTCCTCCTCTTCCTCTCTCTGTTCTGCCTCAAGTGCCCTGTCCATTATTCCACGCAGCGTATGCTCCAACGGGTGGACAAGGAGGACAGTGTCACTGATGCATGCACTGTCACTGCTCACCATCCTCGTGGCCTCCTCAAATGGTGACAGGACAGCGCATGCATCCCTGATCATGGCGCACTGGCGTGGGGGAAAAAAACAAGCTCCCCTGACCCTGTCCTGGTGCCATAGTCGCACAGATACACATTGATGGCCCTCTACTGTGTGTGCAGCCGCTGCAGCATGGCCAACATTGAGTTCCACCTGGTGGGCATGTCACAGATTAGGCGGTTCTTGGCTAGGTTAAATTCCTTTTGGAGGTCAGCCAGCCGAGCACTGGCATTATATGAAGGCGGAAATGCACACAGATTTTTCTGGCCTGCCTCAGGACATCCTGTAAGCCCGGGTACCTGCCCAAGAACTGCTGCACCACCAAGTTAAGGACGTGAGCCAAACAGGGCACATGGGTCAGTTGTCCCTGTCAGAGGGCGGAGAGGAGGTTGGTGCCATTGTCGCAAACCCCCATTCCTGGCTTAAGCTGGCGTGGCGTCAACCACCTCTGAACCTGCCCCTGCAGAGCTGACAGAATCTCTGCTCCAGTGTGGCTCCTGTCCCCCAAGCACACCAGCTCAAGCACCGCATGGCATCTTTTGGCCTGCGTACTTGCGTAGCCCCTTGAACGCCTACGGAGCACCACTGGTTCTGAGGACAAAGCACAGGAAGAGGCCATGGAGGAAGAAGAAGAGGAGGGGGTGGAGGAGAGAGGTGTGTCAGAATCACTGGTAGTTGCATTTTGGAGGCGTGGTGGCGTAACAACCTCCAACACTACTGCACCTTGTCCTGCATCCTTCCCAGCTGCCAGCAGAGTCACCCAATGCACCGTGAAACTTAGGTAACGTCCCTGTCCATGCCTGCTGGACCATGAGTCAGCGGTAATATGCACCCTACCGCTGACCGCCCTGTCCAGCGAGGCCAAGACATTGCCTTCCACATGCCGGTAGAGAGCTGGAATCGCCTTCCGTGAGAAAAAGTTGCGTTTGGGAACCTGCCACTGAGGAACCGCACATTCCACAAACTCAAGGAAGGGGG
This sequence comes from Lithobates clamitans, assembly GCA_037952925.1. Taxonomy (NCBI): domain Eukaryota; kingdom Metazoa; phylum Chordata; class Amphibia; order Anura; family Ranidae; genus Lithobates; species Lithobates clamitans. Next base: position 3,188,109 of record JBBGZY010000357.1, on the reverse strand, counting down.
CAGAGTCTACCAACTGAAAAGGTAGCAGTTGAAGTGTTAGCAATTTTGCCAAGCTAGCATTCAACCGCTGGGCATGTGGATGGCTGGGAGCGAACTTCTTTCTGCGGTGCAGCAGCTGGTGCAGGGAAATTTGCCTGGTACAATCTGATGTCGGTGTACCGATAGCAGATTGCCCGCAAGTACTTGGCTGTGACACACCTAATTCTACACCTTCATTCCTCTCAGTGCAGGTCTCAGAGAGGACTGAAGGTATAGTGGGGTTGGAGATGCCAGCTGATGAGGAGCAAGGAGAGGTCCTCTTTGTTCTTTGGTGTGGGTCTTTTAGGTACACTTGCCAACGAACGCATGGCAGGTCAACATTTGTCTGGTCAAGCACGTGGTGCCCAAGCGGGAGATGTTTTGGCCACGCGAGATACGCTTGAGACATATGTTGCAAACAGCAGCGGTGCGATCTGATGCATTCGTCTCAAAAGAGGCCCACACCAAAGAACTTTTGGAATAACGCGAGAGACAGCAGTGCCCTGCACATGCAGAGCTCTGCGGTGTGATGCAGTCAATGTGCTGCCCTTAAGCTGGCCCCTGGAGGGCATCCGGCCTCGATGGTGATGTGCCTCCTCCTCCTCTCTCCTATCAGGCACCCCCGTGGAGTCAGTGACCTCATCAGCCCCTCCCTCCTCATCACTGGAGCAAACCTGGCAGTATGCTGCAGCAGGGGGAACATGACTGCCAGATACTGCTGTCCTTCTTGGGCACCCCCCTCTGTCTGGGCTCACGTTACTGCCTTCCTTTAGCTGAGTACCATCATCGGAGCCTTCAAAACGCTGGGCATCCTCCTGGAGCATGTACCCAACACTGTGGTCAAACAGTTCGGCGGACTCCTTAGGAGGACATGGTGGGGCTATGGAAGGAGTGACTGATGCCACTGAGCCGAGGGAAGAGGCCGCATTGGCAGCTGCTTTGCCAGACAAAGTACCTTGAGCCTGAGTGAGAGAGGATGAGGAAGATGTGGACGGCTTGGTCATCCACTTGACCAAGTCTTCCGCATGTTGCGGCTCAACATGGCCAGCTGCCGAAAAAAAGGCTAAGCGTGTCCCACGGCCACGTGCTGATCAGGATGCACCGTGTCCACGACCAGCACTGTTGCCTCTAGACACAGAGCCTGCTTGCCCTCTTTTATTGGCTTGTGACTGTCTGCCTCTCCTTGTTGGCCTTCCAGACATACTATTGACCTGCAGTGAGATGTAGCTGCACAAAACTGGGATGTATATATATACCGATTATACTGCAGCTAGCAGAATCAACTACCTGCCTGTAGTATTATTAGTATGAGAACACCTGCACTTGTCTTCAGGTAGCTATACTGTAGGTGCAACTGTGCAGGGCTACACAGTACACTAACTGGAAATATTTCAAGAGCCTGCCTGTGCTATTAATAGTATCAGAAGAAGTACACAAGCACGTGGCTTCAGGTAGTTATACTGTAGGTGCAACTGTGCAGGGTTACACAGTACACTAACTGGAAATACTTGAAGAGCCTGCCTGTGCTATTAATAGTATCAGAAGAAGCACACAAGCACCTGGCTTCAGGTAGCTATACTGTAGGTGCAACTGTGCAGGGTACACAGTACACTAACTGGAAATACTTCAAGAGCCTGCCAGTGCTATTAATAGTATCAGAAGAAGCACACAAGCACCTGGCTTCAGGTAGCTATACTGTAGGTGCAACTGTGCAGGGTTACACAGTACAATAACTGGAAATACTTCAAGATACCTGCCTGTGCTGTTAATAGTATCAGAAGAAGCACACAAGCACCTGGCTTCAGGTAGCTATACTGTAGGTGCAACTGTGCATGGTACACAGTACACAAACTAGAAATACTTCAAGAGCCTGCCTGTGCTATTAATAGTATCATAAGAAGCACACAAGCACCTGGCTTCAGGTAGCTATACTGTAGGTGCAACTGTGCAGGGTTACACAGTACACTAACTGGAAATACTTCAAGAGTCTGCCTGTGCTGTTATTAGTATCAGAAGAAGCACACAAGCACCTGGCTTCAGGTAGCTATACTGTAGGTGCAACTGTGCAGGGTTACACAGTACACTAACTGGAAATACTTCAAGAGCCTGCCTGTGCTGTTAATAGTATCAGAAGATGCACACAAGCACCTGGCTTCAGGTAGCTATACTGTAGGTGCAACTGTGCAGGGTTACACAGTACACTAACTGGAAATACTTCAAGAGCCTGCCTGTGCTATTAATAGTATCAGAAGAAGCACACAAGCACCTGGCTTCAGGTAGCTATACTGTAGGTGCAACTGTGCAGGGTTACACAGTACACTAACTGGAAATACTTCAAGAGTCTGCCTGTGCTGTTATTAGTATCAGAAGAAGCACACAAGCACCTGGCTTCAGGTAGCTATACTGTAGGTGCAACTATGCAGGGTTACACAGTACACTAACTGGAAATACTTCAAGTGCCTGCCTGTGCTGTTAAAAGTATCAGAAGAAACACACAAGCACCTGGTTTCAGGTAGCTATACTGTAGGTACAACTGTGCAGGGTTACACAGTACAATAGCTGGAAATACTTCAAGAGCCTGCCTGTGCTATTAATAGTATCAGAAGAAGAACACAAGCACCTGGCTTCAGGTAGCTATACTGTAGGTGCAACTTTGCAGGGTTACACAGTACACTAACTGGAAATACTTCAAAAGCCTGCCTGTGCTGTTAATAGTATCAGAAGAAGAACACAAGCACCTGGCTTCAGGTAGCTATACTGTAGGTGAAACTGTGCAGGGTTACACAGTACACTAACAGAAAATACTTCAAGAGCCTGCCTGTGCTGTTAATAGTATCAGAAGAAGCACACAAGCACCTGGCTTCAGGTAGCTATACTGTAGGTGAAACTGTGCAGGGTTACACAGTACACTAACTGGAAATACTTCAAGAGCCTGCCTGTGCTGTTAATAGTATCAGAAGAAGCACACAAGCAACTGGCTTTAGGTAGCTATACTGTAGGTTGAACTGTGCAGGGTACACAGTACACTAACTAGAAATACTTCAAGAGCCTGCCTGTGCTATTAATAGTATCAGAAGAAGCACACAAGCACCTGGCTTCAGGTAGCTATACAGTAGGTGCAACTGTGCAGGGTTACACAGTACACTAACTGGAAATACTTCAAGAGTCTGCCTGTGCTGTTTTTAGTTTTAGAAGAAGCACACAAGCACCTGGCTTCAGGTAGCTATACTGTAGGTGCAACTGTGCAGGGTTACACAGTACACTAACTGGAAATACTTCAAGAGCCTGCCTGTGCTGTTAATAGTTTCAGAAGAAGCACACAAGCACCTGGCTTCAGGTAGCTATACTCTAGGTGCAACTGTGCAGGGTTACACAGTACACTAACTGGAAATACTTCAAGTGCCTGCCTGTGCTGTTAATAGTATCAGAAGAAGCACACAAGCACCTGGCTTCAGGTAGCTATACTGTAAGTGCAACTGTGCAGGGTTACACAGTACACTAACTGGAAATACTTCAAGAGCCTGCCTGTGCTATTAATAGTATCAGAAGAAGCACACAAGCACCTGGCTTCAGGTAGCTATACTGTAGGTGCAACTGTGCAAGGTTACACAGTACACTAACTGGAAATACTTCAAGAGCCTGCCTGTGCTGTTAATAGTATCAGAAGAAGCACACAAGCACCTGGCTTCAGGTAGCTATACTGTAGGTGCAACTGTACAGGGTTACACGGTACACTAACTGGAAATACTTCAAGAGCCTGCCTGTGCTATTAATAGTATCAGAAGAAGCACACAAGCACCGGGCTTCAGGTAGCTATACTGTAGGTGCAACTGTGCAGGGTTAAACAGTACACTAACTGGAAATACTTCAAGAGCCTGCCTGTGCTGTTAATAGTATCAGAAGAAGCACACAAGCACCTGGCTTCAGGTAGCTATACTGTAGGTGCAACTGTGCAGGGTACACAATACACTAACTGGAAATACTGTAAAAACACCTGCCTGCCTGTCAGTATATTAGGAGGAGAATAACAGGAATGGATCTAGCTAATGTGAATGGATCTAATGGATCCATTCACACGAATGGATCTAGCAGTGTATATATATATATATATATATATATATATATATACACAATTCACTGCAAGTGCAGCTAACTGACTCGACCTGCCTACTCTATCTAACTTAAATCAAATGACACTATCTCTCTGTCTATCTATCTCTCTCCACCACAACACACTACACAGGGCCGACGTGCAGGCCGCCTTTTATAGTGTGGGGCGTGTACTAAACCCCCTGAGCCATAACTAGTGCATGCTTGGCCAATCATCAGCCTACAATGCACTGCGACTCCGCAGTGAATTATGGGCCATGATGCGGCACTATTTGGCGCGAACAGCCCATAACGTTCCTAATTCCGCGAACGACCGAACATACGATGTTCGATTTGAACATGCGTTCAACTTGAACACGAAGCTCATCCCTAGTATAGACCTATTTCTCAATCCCTTGCCTCCACCTTTACCTCGGAACTCCAGGTCCTTTGCACTGAGGCCTTCCTATCAGGCCTCATTGACAAGGACACACTCGAGTTCTTGGTTCCAAAGTTTCCCCCTGTCCCAACCTTTTATTCCCTTCCCAAAACCCATAAAAATGTTCAGACCCCCCCAGGTAGACCCATTGTCTTGGGGATAGGCTCTTTAATTGATAATGCGAGCAAATTCGTGGATGCCTTCTTGATGCCACATGTGCGGCGCCTCTCCTCTTACATCAGAGATACCACCGACCTCCTACAACACCTGGAGGGGATCAAGATCCCTCCGGATGCCCTGCTCGTGGCTATTGATATCGAGGCCTTGTTTGACGAAAAATTATTTTACTTTCAATGATCAGTTATTTTTGCAAATCCAAGGAGTTGCCATGGGGACGTCATGTGCCCCGTCCTGCGCAAATCTCTACTTAGGGGGCTGAGAAAGATTTATTCACTCGGACGAAAGATTTATGGATTTTCTTGGAGATATACTTTTATGGTATAGATTTATAGATGATCTGTTCCTGGTGTGGACCGGGACTAGGGAGAGACTTCTGGAATTTGTCCATAATTTGAATGAGAATGTGTTCAACCTTATGTTTACCTTCAGTTTTGATAATGGCCAGATCCCTTTCCTGGATCTGTCCATTATCAAACAACCAGACGGTACATTGTGTACCGTTTTCTATCACAAACCCACTGCCGGGAATACGCTATTATATGCAACCAGTGCCCACCCCAATCCATTGGTGCGCAGTATACCTTTTGCGCAATATTTGCGCCTCAGAAATAACTGCACACTTGAAAGTGACTTTAGACTTCAGGCCAATGCCTTGCGTGAAAGGCTTTTGGCGAGAGGGTATTCAGGTACCAACCTTAGAAAGGCCTTTAATAAGGCTCTCTCATGTCCGAGAAACTCGTTATTATTCAATCGTCCCAAACCATTACCCTCTAAGGATACTGTTCGATTCATAACTACCTATTCACCCCATCATAAAGCATTGAAAATGATTCAGTGCTGTCTGGCCCTTTATGTTTGTTCCTGTCCATGCTGTATTCTTCCCCCCTCTCCCGTGCCACTTGACCCCCTTGACACCCGGACACTCTTTTTGTCTCCCCTGCAGCCTACTCCCTTTATCCAGGGACGCACAAACTGACCAGTCACGTGCGTCTGCACTTTGTCAGTGGCTTCTACAATACTGATAGCCACCTTGAAAGACGCAATTATTTCATGTTAACCCGCCCTTCAATATAATCAGCTCCAGCAAGTTGTTTCTCCTATAATCATGTCCCTAGCTTAGTGAGTCATCTATCCAATATTTATTATTTTGTGTGCTGTGTAGGGATGTGCCGAACACCCCCCGGTTTGGTTCGCACCAGAACCTGCGAACGGACCAAAAATTTGCACGAACGTTAGAACCCCATTGAAGTCTATGGGACTCGAACGTTCAAAATCAACAGTGCTAATTTTAAAGGCTAATTTGCATGGTATTGTCCTAAAAAGGGTTTGGGGACCCTGCCCCAGGGGACATGTATCAATGCAAAAAAAAGTTTTAAAAGCGGCTGTTTTTTCGGGAGCAGTGATTTTAATGATGCTTAAAGTGAAAAAAAAAGTGAAATATTCCTTTAAATATCGTACCTGGGGGGTGTCTATAGCATGCCTGTAAAGTGGTGCGTGTTTCCCGTGCTTAAAACAGTCCCTGCACAAAATGACATTTTTAACCACTTCAGCCCCGGACCATTATGTTGCCTAAAGGGGTTGTAAAGGTAATTAAAAAAAAATAAATAAATAACAAACATGTTATACTTACCTTCACTGTGCAGCTCGTTGTGCACAGAGTGGCCCCGAACCTGGTCTTCTGGGGTCCCTCGGCGGCTGTTTCAGCTCCTCCCCGCATGCATTCACCACCTTAATGCGAGCTCCCTCGCATGGTGGTGAGTGCTTGCGGGCACGCTCCTGTGATACAGCCGGCGGCTATAGCCGCTTGCTGTATCACTCGGCCCCGCCCCCCGGCACGCCGCGTCATCGGATGTGATTGACAGCAACGCGAGCCAATGGCTGCGCTGCTTTCAATCCATCCACTGCAGCCAATCAGCGACCAGGCTGAGCTGCAATGAAGATGACGAGAACGAGCAGCGAAGATTCGAGGCGTCAAGTAAGTAAAACGGGGGGACTGGGGGCGGCGGTATTGTCAAAAGTTTTTTCACCTTAATGCATAGAATTAATGTAGGGTACATTTTCTGGAATTTACACAGCTTTTTCATTTCTTGAGGTGCTAAAATGGCAGGGCAGTACAAAAGCCCCCAAATGACCCCATTTTGGAAAGTAGACACCCCAAGAAAATTGCTGAGAGGCAGGTTGAGCCCATTGAATATTTATTTTTTTTGTCCCAAGTGATTGAATAATGACAAAAAAAAAAAAAAAATTTACAAAAAGTTGTCACTAAATGATACATTGCTCACACAGGCCATGGGCATATGTGGAATTGCACCCCAAAATACATTCAGCTGCTTCTCCTGAGTACGGGGATACCACATGTGTGGGACTTTTTGGGAGCCTAGCGGCGTACGGGGCCCCGAAAACCAATCACTGCCTTCAGGATTTCTAAGGGCGTAAATTTTTGATTTCACTCCTCACTACCTATCACAGTTTTGAAGGCCATAAAATGCCCAGATGGCACAAGACCCCCCCAAATGACCCCATTTTGGAAAGTAGACACCCCAAGCTATTTGCTGAGAGGCATGTCGAGTCCATGGAATATTTTATATTTTGACACAAGTTGAGGGAAAATGACAATTTTTTTTTTTGCACAAAGTTGTCACTAAATGATATATTGCTCACACAGGCCATGGGCATATGTGGAATTGCACCCCAAAATACATTTAGCTGCTTCTCCTGAGTATGGGGATACCACATGTGTGGGACTTTTTGGGAGCCTAGCTGCGTACGGGGCCCCGAAAACCAATCACCGCCTTCAGGATTTCTAAGGGTGTAAATTTTTGATTTCACTCTTCACTGCCTATCACAGTTTCGAAGGCCATGGAATGCCCAGGTGGCACAAAACCCCCCCAAATGACCCCATTTTGGAAAGTAGACACCCCAAGCTATTTGCTGAGAGGCATGGTGAGTATTTTGCAGTTCTCATTTGTTTTTGAAAATGAAGAAAGTCAAGAAAAAACATTTTTTTTCTTTTTTCAATTTTCAAAACTTTGTGACAAAAAGTGAGGTCTACAAAATACTCACTATACCTCTCAGGAAATAGCTTGGGGTGTCTACTTTCAAAAATGGGGTCATTTGGGGGGGGGGGGGGTTTGTGCCACCTGGGCATTCCATGGCCTCCGAAACTGTGACAGGCAGTATAGAGTGAAATCAAAAATTTACGCCCTTAGAAAGCCTGAAGGCAGTGCTTGATTTTCGGGGTCCCGTACGTGGCTAGGCTCCCAAAAAGTCTCACACATGTGGTATCCCCGTACTCAGGAGAAGCAACAGAATACATTTTGGGGTGTAATTTCACATATTCCGATGGCATGTTTGGGCAATATATCATTTAGTGACAACTTTGTGCAAAAAAAAAAAAAATTTGTCTCTTTACCGCAACTTGTTTTACAATATAAAATATTCCATGGACTCGACATGACTCTCAGCAAATAGCTTGGGGTGTCTACTTTCCAAAATGGGGTCATTTGGTGGGTTTTGAACTGTCCTGGAATTTTATGCACAACATTTAGAAGCTTATGTCACACATCACCCACTCTTCTAACCACTTGAAGACAAAGCCCTTTCTGACACTTTTTGTTTACATGAAAAAATTATTTTTTTTGCAAGAAAATTACTTTGAACCCCCAAACATTATATATTTTTAAAGCAAATGCCCTACAGATTAAAATGGTGGGTGTTTCATTTTTTTTTCACACAGTATTTGCGCAGCGATTTTTCAAACACATTTTTTGGGGAAAAAACACACTTTTAAAATTTTAATGCACTAAAACACACTATATTGCCCAAATGTTTGATGAAATAAAAAAGATGATCTTAGGCCGAGTACATGGATACCAAACATGACATACTTTAAAATTGCGCACAAACGTGCAGTGGCGACAAACTAAATACATTTTTAAAAGCCTTTAAAAGCCTTCACAGGTTACCACTTTAGATTTACAGAGGAGGTCTACTGCTAAAATTACTGCCCTCGATCTCACGTTCGTGGTGACACCTCACATGCATGGTGCAATTGCTGTTTACATTTGACACCAGACTGACGCTTGCGTTCGCCTTTGCGCGAGAGCAGGGGGGGACAGGGGTGCTTTTTTTTTTCTTTATTATTTTTTGCTTTTTTATCTTATTTTTAAACTGTTCCTTTCATTTTTTTTAATCATTTTTATTGTTATCTCAGGGAATGTAAATATCCCCTATGATAGCAATAGGTAGTGACAGGTACTCTTTTTTGAAAAAATTGGGGTCCTAGATCTCTCCTCTGCCCTCAAAGCATCTGACCACACCAAGATCGGTGTGATAAAATGCTTTCCCAATTTCCCAATGGCGCTGTTTACATCTGACGAAATCTAAGTCATGAAATGCTCGTAGCTTCCGGTTTCTTAGGCCATAGAGATGTTTGGAGCCATTCTGGTCTCTGATCAGCTCTATGGTCAGCTGGCTGAATCACCGGCTGCATTCTCAGGTTCCCTGTTGAGACAGGAGAGCCAGAGAAAAACACGGAAGACGGTGGGGGCATTCCCTCCCACTGCTTGCAAAAGCAGTCTAGAGGCTAATTAGCCACTAGGATTGCTTTTACATGAAAGCCGACCGCTGGCTGAAAAGAATGATACCAAGATGATACCTAAACCTGCAGGCATCATTCTGGTATAACCACTCAAAGTCGTGAATGGCGTACCTGAAGACAAAAAAATGGTTAACAATAAAACACAGTAAACGGTAAAGTATAAAAAATTGCATACCTGAAAAGCAAACATGATAAAACATAATAACAATAAAACATTGCAGAATAGAATACAGTAAAAAAGAGCAGAACAATAGAGAGAGAGAGAACAATAAAACGACAACTATTTTTTTTATTTTATATATTTTTTTTTTTTACACTTTTTTTTGTAACTAACTTTTATAACTGTAACCCGTTCCAGGTTCGGGTCTCTCAAAATGCGATGGCATCTTGGGAGACCCTGTGAAAGTGTGTCCTAGTCTGTGCAATGCTGTACCCTACGCTAATACTCAACTAGTGAATGGTAGCGTTCAAAACATTCACCAATGCAAAGACCAGGATTGTAAGGACAGGAGGGACAATAATAGCGGGTGTCACGCCTATATCCGTGCTTGCTGCAGACACGACATCTTTTTTGGGGGGGTTCGCTGGGTAGGGGTACTCGGGAGGACATAAAAAAGCCTCTCATGCACTCGACTGCATGTGGTTGGGGATGTGAATGGGGAAGTACGGGCGCTGCAGAAGTGGTGGGTTCCCAATTAGGATTGGCAAATGCAGCAGGAAGGGCATTATGGGCACGACGGGCCTGTTTGTCTTCTTCTTGGTGGCAGCGGGACACTAATTGTGCTTGCCACCTCACCAAGTTGAACTGCACTTATGGGACTCGCCACGTCACCAAGTGTTACTGCAGTGCTGGTTTGACTATGACCGGGGTGTACTAGGCCGCTGGTGCTTGCCAGTTCACCAAACGCTACCAAAAAAACTGTTAGCGATCGCAGGGATCAGGGGCGTGGCTACGCAGTGTACGCCAGATCGCCATAGAGCCCCATGTAACCTAGCACGGGCGTCTCTGTTGTTTTTATATTTTGCCAGCTTTTATGTTTTGGATGTTTTAAAGATGCCTAGTTGTCTGAGGCAATAAAATTCCCCTTTTTTACATACTATACCATTGGAGTTTTTTCTTTCTCCCCTTCTTTACCTACGAGTCCAAACGAGGGAGTGTTTACATCAATGCGGAAGTGTCGGAACCATCTCCAGCTGTGTGGTGAGCTGACATCTACTGTCCCTGCAGAGGGCTAAATCTGCATGCTTCTAAGACCTTGCTATAAAGGAGGTCCAACGTGTCTGGTAAGGATACATCTGTTATCAACCCTACGGCTCCACTGGTGGTTGGAGGTCCCTTCACGTCCCCTTATTCCTTTAAACACACTAAGGAATACAATTCATGAACTTTGGATATGCGTTTTTCCTGCGACTTAGGATGCAATTTTGAACTTTTTCACTTATGACTTTGCACTTGGGTGGAATAACCTTTGTTTGTTTGTTTTTTCTTTTTTGCTCACCAGTTTATAACTTTATTGTTGGTTTATATGTATGCAATGGTCAATATTAGTATTTGACTTACATGTCGCTGTTTGCTCTGTAGCATAGCGACTTTCTAATTCACTCACAATTAACTTTGATGGTGTTTTTTATTTATATGTATATATATATATTTATACACACTAAGGAATGCAATTCATGAACTTTGGGTATTGCGTTTTTCCTGCGACTCAGGATGCAATTTTGAACTTTATGACTTTGCACTTGGGTGGAATAACCTTTGTTTTTTCTTTTTTGCACACCAGTTTATAACTTTATTGTTGGTTTATATGTATGCAATGGTCAATATTAGTATTTGACTTACATGTCGCTGTTTGCTCTGTAGCATAGCGACTTTCTAATTCACTCACAATTAACTTTGATGGTGTTTTTTATTTATTTTTTTATTTATTTGTTTATCTACTTATGATAATTATGTAGTAATATAGATTTAAATATCTAATGCAAGCGCACAATTTTTTCTTTGTATGTCATTTTTCACCTCATTGACATTTGTGGTTTTGTTGCAGCTGCAGTTATATAAATTTTTTGCTTGATAGCGCAGGTTTTCTCTTTCTTTTTTTTTGATCGCAGAGATCAGGCCTGACTCTGCGAACGCTGCAGTTATGTGTTTAGTGTTTTGTAAGTGACAGTGATCGATCAATACTGCACTTGGGTGGGCTGGGCTGGGCCGGGCGGAGGGGCAAAACGCAGGTGCTAGCAGGTATCTGGGCTGATCCCACTAACACTGCATTTTTGGGAACCCTAACCTGCTGGGGACACTAGTATAGATCTGATTGGATCAGATATTGATCCGATCAGATACTATACCACTAAGGGAGGTGTACGGTGCGTGCGTGGGTGTTCGCGGTACTGGCGCTAACCTGACGCTGCCTGGGGCTGGTGCTTGCCAGTTCACCAAAATGCTACCAAAAAAACTGTTAGCGATCGCAGGGATCAGGCCTGACTCTGCAAACGCTGCAGTTATGCGTTTAGTGTTTTGTAAGTGACAGTGATCGATCAATACTGCACTTGGGTGGGCTGGGCCGGGCGGAGGGGCAAAACGCAGGTGCTAGCAGGTATCTGTGCTGATCCCGCTAACGCTGCGTTTTTGGGAACCCTAAACTGCTGGGGACGCTAGTATAGATCTGATCGGATCAGATATTGATCCGTTCAGATACTATACCACTAAGGGAGGTGTATGCTGCGTGCGTGGGTGTTAGCGGTACTGGCGCTAATCTGACACTGCCTGGGGCGACGCATATCGCCGCCGGGCGATCAGGGTTCTAAACCTTTATTCGGTAATAAACGGCGGGTGCCCTGACACTATAAAAAATAAACGAACTAACCAGCGTCACCCGTAACAGTTATACGATGATCAGTGGTGAAAGGGTTAACTAGGGGGCAATCAAGGGGTTAAAACATTTATTAGATAGTATATGGGGGTCCCTGTCGCTATAAAACGCTGACGACGAACCTAAATATTTACGTCCCTAACTAGCGTCACCAGTGACACTAATACAACGATCATAAAAATTAGTGACACTGGTGACGGGGGGTGATCAAGGGGTTATTGGGGGAGGTTAGGGGGGTACCCTAGACCTAAAGGGGGCTAACACTCACTGCCCCACCACACTAACTGTCACAAACTGCGGGTTGGCAAGGGCGTATATGTATGTCCTTTTGCCTGCCCGTGCCGCTCTGTGGACGTATATCGTCGTGCGTCGGTCATCAAGTGGTTAAAACTGCTTACGGCCTTAATGTAATGGCCGGTCCCGGTAATGTGGATGAAAATCAGTGAGACGAACGGCATGGGTACCCCCCCCCCCCAGTCCATTACCAGGCCTTTTGGGTCTTGTATGGATATTAAGGGGAACCAAAATTAAAAAAAAGGAAAGGCGTGGGGCCCCAGGCCCTCTGAACAGCAGTATATAGGCGGTGCAAACAAGACAGGGACTGTAGGTTTGTTGTAAAGTAGAATCTGTTTGTAATTTTGAACTGGTACATTTTAAAAGTGTAGCTCCAGCCAAAAAATCTATTTTTAAGCTTTTTGGAAAACATAGGGAAGTTTTATTACCCCTGTGACATTTGTTTTGCTGTCTGTGCACCTCTTCAGGAGATTTTACCTCACTTTCTGTCCCAATGACAAATGTTTTTTTGGCGTTTTTGGTGAAACAAGGATTGGTGATAAAGCATCAACGGAGAGGAGACAAGTTTTTCCCATATTAACTCTTACAGGAGAGAATTTCCCTTCCTAGAGGTAGATTTCATCTCACTTCCTGTTGTCTCCTTACGTTTGCAAGTAGGAGTCGTTTGTAAGTTGGATGTTTGAAAGTAGGGGCCTGCCCTATATACTCTGCAGAAATTGCGGCCTTAGGTGTTGGTGTTGCCACAACACTGTAAGCCCTCACAGTTACTCTTGGTGGGCGCAGGAATGGACTCTGCTGTGAAATATTAGATGAACAATTGTAATTACATGCCCCTGTTGAACAGGGTCAGAAAAATTGGGCCTTTGGTGGTGGTGGTGGCGGTGCTGGTGCCACAACACTGTAAGTCCTCACAGTTACTCTTGGTGGGTGCAGAAACGGGCCCTGCTGTGAAATATTAGATCAAGAATTGTAATTACATGCACCTGTTGAACAGGGGCAGAAAAATTGGGCCTTTGGTGGTGGTGGTGGTGGTGGTGGTGGTGTTGCCACAACACTGTAAGTCCTCACAGTTACTCTTGGTGGGAGCTGGAACGGGCCCTGCTGTGAAATATTAGATCAAGAATTGTAATTACATGCACCTGTTGAACAGGGGCAGAAAAATTGGGCCTTTGGTGGTGGTGGTGCTGGTGCCACAACACTGTAAGTCCTCGCAGTTACTCTTGGTGGGCGCAGAAACTGGCCCTGCTGTGAAATATTAGATCAAGAATTGTATTTACATGTCCCTGTTGAACAGGAGCAGAAAAATTGGGCCTTAGGCACTGGTGCCACAACACTGCAACCCCTCACAGATACTCGAGTTGGAGCGCAGGAATGAGCCCTCTTGTAAAATATTGCACCAAAAATTGTAATTATACGCCCCTGTTAAACCAGGGCTGAAAAATTGGGCCTTAGACACTTGCTGGTGCCACAACATTGCAACCCCTCACAGATACTCTAGTTGGAGCACAAGAACGAGCCCTGCTGCAAAGTATTGCATCAAAAATTGTAATTACACGCCTATGTTAAACAGGGGCTGAAAAATTGGGCCTTAGGCACTGGTGCTGGTGCCACAACACTGCAACCCCTCACAAATACTCTAGTTGTGTGCAGCAACGAACCCTCCTTGCAAAATATTGCACCAAAAATTGTAATTACACGCCCCTGTTAAACAGGGGCTGAAAAATTGGGCCTTAGCCACTGGTGGCGGCGCCCAGAACCAAAAATATTCTTACAAGCTATCAGCATGATCATTGAGGAGGAAGAGGATAGTCACTCAGCATAACAGGATAGTCACTCAGCATCAGCATAGGCAGTCTTGAAGGGATCTGACATTTAAAAAAAAAATATTCGGTTACATCAGCATCAGGTGCTTGGTAGCTGGTGGTGATCCAAGACTGATTCACTTTTATGAAGGTCAGTCGATCGACCAAGTCGGTGGACAGGCGCACACTGTGATCGGTTACAAAACCTCCAGCAGCACTGAATGTGCGTTCCGAAAGAACGCTGGATGCAGGACAGGCCAGTAGCTCAATTGTGCAAGCTCTGGCCAGTGATCCATCCTCAAGACCCAGTAACCCAGAGGATTTTCGGTGGGAAAGGTGTCCAAGTCAGATCTTGCCCCTAGGTATTCCTGCACCATGTAAAACAGATGCTGGTGATGGTTGCTGGAACTGTTCATACCTTGGGGCTGCGGACTAAAAAATTGTCTGAACGCATCAGACAGCCACCTTCTCCACCGCTTCTTCTTTGACTGACCGAAGCCTCAGCAACATTTTGTCCAGGAACAAGAGTTTGTAACCTCCCAGTCTCTGGGAACGCGTTGCACAGACCTTGGTCCTAAGTGGCTGTGGGGCCAGTGTACTGGTGGAATGGATCAGAGGGATATCTGTTACTGAACAGGGGACTGTGGTTGCTACAGGGGAGAAAGACGTAGCTAAATCTGTGGATGGCATAGAGGTATTGGTGACTAAATTACCGGTTCTTAAGTTCGACTGGTTCTTTGGAACAGAATCTTGACTTTCTGTTACCTGCATCTGATTACACGTATTGTTAATTGGGTGTATTGGTAATGGCCTGGGTACTAGACCTAGGACATGGACAGTTATAGAATTGATTGAGATTGGCCATTAGTTTTGCTTTAGGGGATTTGATTAAAGGATTAACACTTTTCTGCCGTGTTACAGTGTGACCTGTAGAAAGGGGACACTGTAATTCACTAGAGGGATTGTGATCCATGGGTTGGGTGGATAACAATGGTGGTGGATGGGGATGGGATGAGTGAATGACAGAATGACCGGGTAGGTTTTGTTCCATTAATGGTGGGATTGGTGTTGATTTTTTCATCCATGTGAACACTTTATTATTGGAGTAATCTTGAATATCCCGTCTAAATTTGCCTAGTTTACTATAAATGAGGTCACTTTCTTGTCTCTTTGTATTATTTTTAAGGATTTCCATCCAGGAGGAGGGAACTTTGTGTCCTATTATGATTATGTCTTGTGATAATAGTTGCACAGATTTTTTTAAGCTATTCAAACTTCATGTCTCTATGTTTTACCAATATGGACATCCATTTGGTAGTACAAAATTCTGCCAAACTACCCCATTCTTTGGCATCATCTGGTCCCAAGAAGGAGCAGTTCTTTAGAAAACGAAGACCTCGTGGTGAGATTCTACTATCCAAATATTTGTTAAGGAAATATTTATCCCACCATTGAGAGTTGGTGGAATGTATTAGGCGTTCAAGTTTTTTTAATTTGCCACATAACTTATACCGTACATTTTTGTCCAATGGAGCATCTGCACAAAAAAGGGACGAAGGCAATTGAACATGTAACTGGTCTAGAATACTGCATTTTAAAGATTCTATTTCCCCAATGAAGTCCATTTTTAGATAAAAGATATGTAAAAAAAATGTCAAAATACAGGTTGCAATCAGACCACTGAATGTTGTGTGTGCATACACGCATGCATGTTTATGTGTAAAAGCACACACACACTCACATAGCCCAATCAATATAAATGGGGTGATAATAGATTTGATCTGGCATAATAATCCATACCAGAAGTACCTTATCTTTTATGGACGATTCCTTGACAACGTCATAATCATCTGGCATGGTGCAGATGATGTCTTCAATGATTTTGTCTCGCATTTAAATAGTAACCCATATGGCCTTAGTTTTACCCATGTTATGGATAAAGATAAATTAGCATTTTTAGACCTTGACCTCTACCATGTCAGTAATGAAATGCATGCTAGGAATTTCTTCAAACAAACAGCAGGAAATTCCTTATTACATTATAAGAGCTGTCACTACAAAAAATGGAAAGACAATATCCCCAAGGGACAATTTTGTCGACTAGGGAGAAACTACAAAAATATCAGATTATATAGAACAAAGTGATCTACTTAAAAATAAACTTAAAGATAGAGGCTACCCCGAATCGTTAGTTGACCAGGCCCAAAAACATTACTTACAGCACACACCTTCGGCCCATCACAAAAATGACGAGAGTTTCAACCAATCTGGCCGTTTCATCACTAGGTTCCACACAAATTTCTCCAAAATGGAGGCAATCCTTAAGAGGCATTGGCCAATCCTTCTTAAAGATCCATACCTCAAACCCGTCCTACCCGATTATCCCAGAATTACATACAGGAAAGCTCCCAACATTAAAAATATAATTGCACCCAGCAAACTAAAGTCATTAAAGAAAGTTGCACCAGCACAGGCCCATATGATTCCACTTAGGAGCATGTTCCAGTGCAAAAAAGCAATATGCAAAACCTGCAGTTTCGTTAAACATAGAAAAAAAATTTTTCCACAAAAGGAAAAACATATATGCTGGGAGAGTTTTATAACTGCGGTTCTGACTTCGTGGTCTATGGTCTCAGTTGTCCCTGTAATCTCATGTATGTGGGACGTACCATACGCCCACTAAGACAAAGATTTGGTGAGCATAGGAGAAAGATAGAAGGTGGCAGGGATAAACACAGTGTCCCACGCCACTTTGTGAGCATCATGCTAAATCTACAGAGGGTCTCGAAGTGAGGGTCATAGAGCAAATACCCAAAAATCATGTGAAGGAGAAAACTTCTGGATTTATTCCTTAGACACTCTTAACCCTGGTGGGATTAATGAAGGGTTGGATATTTCCACCATCTTATAATTATATTTTTATTCATTTTTTGCTTCCACACCCCGTCTAATTTTAAAAGAATATTATAAAATAAGAATAACTTTAAAAAAAATACTATTGATGATCCAACATAGCAATAAATTTATTAATGTATTTTTAGGTAATTATAATACCAATGGCCTTACATATAATGTCACATGCATACATATATGTGTGTGTGCATGTATATATACACGTATATATGTATGCCTACCTATCATCTTCATGTAAACAGTATAATAGTATCTTCCTTTTTCCTGTCATATCCATTTAATTATGTCCATTTAATGAAGTTTTTATCAATTCCCTTAACAACACTTATATTCACTTATGTGTACAAGTATGCATAATAATAACATATATTTTTTAATAACTTTCAAATTTTTTATATACGTATTTTTTTTTATATATATTGCATTTTATTAATCTATATTTCAAACTGTGTAAATTCTATTTGATATGTACTTGTGGTAATGCATACAGATGTATCATCCAACAGTTAAGGAAGGTGACTGCAATATAGGCAAATTTATAACCTGCTATAACGCATATCCACAATCTAATGTCCTCCCTCTATCCAGTTGTTTAAGTTTTACCTTTGCAGTATCAGTTTTTACCATTAGGTGGCAGTGCAGAGGAAGCACTTAAATAGGCCGCACATAATCTATCCCCTTTAGCTTGAGAAAGGAGCGCGCCCCACAGCACATGCTCTGAAACGCGTTGCTTAACAGCAGTACAGCCCATACCATTGACTCTGCGTTCCAGCCCTCCTCTTGACTGCCTGGCCCAGTTGCAAGCCTCGCTTTGTATCATTTTTGTATCCCGGAAGCTGCGCCGAACACACGAGCCGACAGCGTAGAGGAACCAGGCTCCCTTCCATCACACACTGCAGAGATCATCTATGGCTTCTACTGGAACCCCCTGCGCCGGACTAACATGTCACTATATGTGAGTGCTTTTAATACATATCTGCTATTAAATATTACTATCTTACTAAGAGGCGCCTGTCGCTGTTTTTCTTCTTTTACATATTGGAGTGGCTTCACCTCCCCTCACAAGGCTGCCGTGAACAAAGACTGTATATTCCTCACAAGGAGCTACAATCAGCTCAAAGGACTATAGTGATGTTTGCATTGTGTTTTTATTATTTATATTGAGACCTGCGCTGCTATTTGTTGTTGTATTTGCAGTGAGATGTAGCTGCACAAAGCTGGGATGTATATATATATACTAATACTGCAGCTAGCAGAATCAACTGCCTGCCTGTAGTATTATTAGTATGAGAACACCAGCAATTGTCTTCAGGTAGCTTTAGGTGCACACTGTGCAGAGGACGCAGTACACTAACTGTAAATACTGTAACTGCCTGCCTGTGGTATTAATAGGAGCAGAACAACAGCAATTGTCTTCAGGTAGCTTTAGGTGCACACTGTGCAGAGGATGCAGTACACTAACTGTAAATACTGTAGCTGTCTGCCTGTGGTATTAATAGGATCAGAAGAACACCACCAATTTTATTCAGGTAGCTTTAGGTGCACACTGTACAGAGGACGCACTACACTAACTGTAAATACTGTAGCTGCCTGCCTGTGGTATTAATAGGAGCAGAACAACAGCAATTGTCTCCAGGTAGCTTTAGGTGCACACTGTGCAGAGGACGCACTACACTAACTGTAAATGCTGTAGCTGCCTGCCTGTGGTATTAATAGGATCAGAAGAACACTATTAAGTTTCTTTAGGTAGCTTTAGGTGCACACTGTGCAGGAGACGGACTACACTAAATTGTAAATACTGCAGCTGCCTGCGGTACTGTACTAATAGGATCAGAAGAACACCACTAATTTTCTTCAGGTAGCTTTAGGTACACACTGTGCAGAGGACGCACTACACTAACTTGTAAATACTGCAGCTGCCTGCGGTACTGTACTAATAGGATCAGAAGAACACCACTAATTTTCTTCAGGTAGCTTTAAGTGCACACTGTGCAGAGGACACAGTACACTAACTGTAAATACTGTAGCTGCCTGCCTGTGGTATTAATAGGAGCAGAACAACAGCAATTGTCTCCAGGTAGCTTTAGGTGCCCACTGTGCAGAAGACGCACTACACTAACTGTAAATACTGTAGCTGCCTGCCTGTGGTATTAATAGGATCAGAAGAACACCACTAATTTTCTTCAGGTAGCTTTAACTGTAAATACTGTAGCTGCCTGTCTGTGGTATTAATAGGATCAGAAGAACACCACTAATTTTCTTCAGGTAGCTTTAGGTACACACTGTGCAGAGGACACAGTGCAATAACTGTAAATACTGTAGCTCCCTGCCTGTAGTATTAATAGGAGCAGAACAACAGTAATTGTCTCCAGGTAGCTTTAGGTGCACACTGTGCAGAGGACGCACTACACTAACTGTAAATACTGTAGCTGCCTGCCTGTGGTATTAAGAGGATTAGAAGAACACCACTAATTTTCTTCAGGTAGCTTTAGGTGCACACTGTGCAGAGGACGCACTACACTAAATTGTAAATACTGCAGCTGCCTGCTGTACTGTACTAATAGGATCAGAAGAACACCACTAATTTTCTTCAGGTAGCTTTAGGTGCACACTGTGCAGAGGACACCCTACACTAACTTGTAAATACTACAGCTGCCTGTGGTACTGTACTAATAGGATCAGAAGAACACTAATTTTCTTCAGGTAGCTTTAGGTGCACACTGTGCAGAGGACACAGTACACTAACTGTAAATACTGTAGCTGCCTGCCTGTGGTATTAATAGGAGCAGAACAACAGCAATTGTCTCCAGGTAGCTTTAGGTGCCCACTGTGCAGAAGACGCACTACACTAACTGTAAATACTGTAGCTGCCTGCCTGTGGTATTAATAGGATCAGAAGAACACCACTAATTTTCTTTAGGTAGCTTTAGGTACACACTGTGCAGAGGACACAGTGCAATAACTGTAAATACTATAGCTGCCTGCCTGTGGTATTAATAGGAGCAGAACAACAGCAATTGACTCCAGGTAGCTTTAGGTGCACACTGTGCAGAGGACGCACTACACTGACTGTAAATGCTGTAGCTGCCTGCCTGTGGTATTAATAGGATCAGAAGAACACCACTAATTTTCTTCAGGTAGCTTTAGGTGCACACTGTGCAGAGGACACAGTACACTAACTGTAACTACTGTAGCTGCCTGCCTGTGGTATTAATAGGAGCAGAACAACAGTAATTGTCTCCAGGTAGCTTTAGGTGCACATTGTGCAGAGGACGCACTACACTAACTGTAAATACTGTAGCCACCTGCCTGTGGTATTAATAGGATCAGAAGAACACCACTAATTTTCTTCAGGTAGCTTTAGGTGCACACTGTGCAGAGGACACAGTGCACTAACTGTAAATACTGTAACTGCCTACCTGTGGTATTAATAGGATCAGAAGAACACCACTAATTTTCTTCAGGTAGCTTTAGGTGCACACTGTGCAGATGACACAGTGCACTAACTGTAAATACTGTAGCTGCCTACCTGTGGTATTAATAGGAGCAGAACAACAGCAAATGTCTCCAGGTAGCTTTAGGTGCACACTGTGCAGAGGACGCACTACACTAACTGTAAATGCTGTAGCTGCCTGCCTGTGGTATTAATAGGATCAGAAGAACACCAGTAATTTTCTTCAGGTAGCTTTAGGTGCACACTGTGCAGAGGACACAGTGCACTAACTGTAAATACTGTAGCTGCCTACCTGTGGTATTAATAGGAGCAGAACAACAGCAAATGTCTCCAGGTAGCTTTAGGTGCACACTGTGCAGAGGACGCACTACACTAACTGTAAATGCTGTAGCTGCCTGCCTGTGGTATTAATAGGATCAGAAGAACACCAGTAATTTTCTTCAGGTAGCTTTAGGTGCACACTGTGCAGAGGACACAGTGCACTAACTGTAAATACTGTAGCTGCCTACCTGTGGTATTAATAGGAGCAGAACAACAGCAAATGTCTCCAGGTAGCTTTAGGTGCACACTGTGCAGAGGATGCGCTACACTAACTGTAAATACTGTAGCTGCCTGCCTGTGGTATTAAGAGGATCAGAAGAACACCACTAATATTCTTCAGGTAGCTGTAGGTGCACACTGTGTATATATATATATATATATATATATATATATATACACAATACACTGTAAGTGCAGCTAACTGACTCGCCTGTCTACTCTATCTAACTTAAATCAAATGACACTGTCTCTCTGTCTATCTATCTCTCTCTCAACGCCGGAACACACTACACAGGGCCGTCGTGCAGGGGGCCTTATATAGTGTGGGGCGTGTACAAAACCCCCTGAGCCATAATTGGCCAAAGCCACCCTGGCTTTGGCCAATTACGGCTCTCTGTACAGACGGCGCTGTGATTGGCCAAGCATGCGGGTCATAGTGCATGCTTGGCCAATCATCAGCCAGCAATGCACTGCGATGCCACAGTGAATTATGGGCCGTGACGAGCCACTCGAATTTGGTGTGAACGGCCCATATTATTCGGAATTCGGCGAACGACCGAACAGGCAATGTTCAAGTCGAACATGCGTTCGATTCGAACATGAAGCTCATTCCTAGTACTGTGGTGTTAGGTATCCTTTATGTTACTTCTATCTCTCTCCATCTTATGGTCTTTTTTCCCCCTTTCCTTTCTCCCCCCCTCTTTCCCACCTCCCCTCCCCTTCTTTTCCCCCCTCTCCCCCCCTTCCCCCCCTCTTCCTTCCCTTCCCTTCCCCTTTTCTCATCTTCCCTTTCTCCTCCCTTTTCCCCCCTACTCCCACACCGGCTCCCCCCCTTCCCCCCCCACTAGCCCCCCCTTTTTCCTCATTGTCCATCCCCCCTTTCCTGCCATATCTCCTCTCCCCTCCTTCTCCGTTTCTTTTCGTCCATCTCCCTCTTTTTTCCCCCTTCTCCCTCACCCCTTTTCCCTCCTTCCTTACCCCCTTTTTCCCCCTCCCCCTTCCTCCCCCCCTTTTCCTCCCCCCTTCCCCCATTTCCTATTCCCCCTCCTTCCCCTCCCCCTATCTCCCCCTCCCCCCTTTTTCCCCCCTCCTCCACCACCCCCCTCCTCCACTTTCATTTTTTCCATTTCACCTATTCACTTCTTTCCCAGTCCTTCCTTTCTCTTTTCCCTTTTCCCCTCTGTCTTTCTCTTTGTGGGTTTCTTTCTCTCCCCCCTTTACACATGTGCACCACTTAGCCTATCTCCACCACCAATTGTTGCCTCCTAATTAGAGATGGTCACTTATTAATCTCCCCTGTCCGCCGTGGGGGGAAACTGTTCGGGATCCTGTCGCTAGCCGTCCTGGTCCATTTGGGTGAGCAAGCATCGCTATATTAATATTGACTGTAAATTGTATGCTTTTTTTATTATTATTATATGCTTAATGTATGCTCTTCATTCACAGACCTTCTATCTTCCTGAAGAAGCGGTTATACCGCGAAACCAGAAGAGGAATTTTTATACTCCACCTCAACAGAAACTAGACGGGGGAACCTGCCAATAGTTAGTTACAGTTGGTGTATATATGTGCATTTTTTATTTATTTAAAAAAAAATAATTTTTAGTGTGTTGTCATGGAATAAAAATTGAATTTTATCAATGATTGTGTTATTGTATCAGTACAGAGATAGTCCATTCTAGCTTCCCAGGTGGCTATGTGTAGTGGTTAGCCTCAGCAACTGCCCTCACATTCTCACCTCCCCCATTCTCATATCCACACTGCAGCAACACGGCTCTCTCCCTTCCACCTCAGTACTCCAGTGAACTTGGCGTCCCAGCCATGTGCAGCTTACAGTTCGGGTCTCCACCTTCCCGCTGTCAATCATCTTCGCTTTCTCCTCCAGCACATCCAGCCCTTCCCCACACGCTGGTGAGCGTGTTCCACATTCGGCTGCAGTGCAGCAGGGGTATTGGCGCCCCCCCATGCTGCAGAAAGCTTTTTGTAAACCCCAATGCCGTAAGCTCCTTGTTGCTCCATGGATCTTCTGTGAAACTGTAAGCTGTTGATTTCTTTTTTACCTACCTCATATCCCTTCCTGTCTGACAACAGGATTGTTCTTTTACATGCATTACTGAATAAACTAGGACTAAACATGTTCAACTGTCTGCTATGAGACTGTGTTTACTCTTCAACCCATTGAGCGCTGGTCCATTTGTTTTGTTGTAAACTGACAGGCCGGGCAAGGAGAGCATTAATCAGAGAAGCAGCCAAGAGGCCCATGGTAACTTTACAGGAGCTGCAGAGATCCACAGCTCAGGTAGGAGAATCTGTCCACAAGACAACTATTAGTCATGCACTTCACAAACCTCGCCTTTATAGAAGACGAAAGAAGAAGAAAGCCATTGTTGAAAGGAAGCCATAAGAAGCCCCGTTTGCAGTTTGCGAGAAGCCATGTGGGGGACACAGCAAACATGTGGAAAAAGGTGCCCTGGTCAGATGAGACCAAAATTCAACTTTTTGGCCTAAAAGCAAAATGCTATGTGTAACAGAAAACTAACACTTCCATCACTCTGAACACACCATCCCCACCGTGAAACACGGTGGTGGCAGCATCTTGTTGTGGGGGTGCTTTTCTTCAGCAGGGACAGGGAAGCTGCTCAGAGTTGATGAGAAGATGGATGGAGCCAAATACAGGGCAATCTTAGAAGAAAACATGTTAGAGTCTGCAAAAGACATGAGACTGGGGCAGAGATTGACCATCCAGCAGGGTTGACCCTAAACATACAGCCAGAGCTACAATGGAATGGTTTAGATCAAAGCATATTCATGTGTTAGAATGGCCCAGTCAAAGTCCAGACCTAAATTCAATTGAGAATCTGTGGCAAGACTTGAAAATTGCTGTTCACAGATGCTCTCCATCCAATCTGACAGAGCTATTTTGCAAGGAAGAAAGGGCAAAAATTTCACTCTGGTAGAGACATCCCCAAAAAGACTTGCAGCTTTTCATATATTTATTTGTAAAAAAAATTGAAAACCATTTATCATTTTCCTTCCACTTCACAATTATGTGCCACTTTGTGTTGGTCTAACACATAAAATCCCAATAAAATAGATTTACGCTTTTGGTTGTAACATGACAAAATGTGGAAAATGTCAAGGGTTATGAATGCTTTTTTAAGGCACTGTAAATTGATGGTGCTATATAAGTGTAATATTAAGGCATAATTACATTTGCTCTAAGAGGGAAAAAAAATCCTTTCTTGATCAACAATCTACATTATTAATAAAGCAGTAGAAAAATCATTGCAAATACTACAGCAAAAGCACAATACAAGAAATCAATGCACTTTTAAATAGACAGGGAAAAGTTAAACTGCCATATAATTCTTCTTACAATTTCTGCAGCCTAATTTTATTGTCTGTTCTGTTTCAAGCTGGCACCATATTTGTGGAAACCTTTGCTGCCACCCCCGTGCCGAACCATGCACGTCACTGTCAATTTCACGCATGTGCAATAGGATAGTATCAAGCCTGAGCTAATGGTCAGCACTCTTGAGGTGTTACAATGTACTGCCAAAGAGTCAAGCTGACATAGACACCGCACCTATCTCTACAGATTGACGGCACACTCAGTATGCTGTCAATCGGCATACCAATGTGCATGCGCGAGTGACGTCATTGAAAGAAGGAGAGGATGATATCTACTATGGCACACCTTGAAAAACTTTAAAAGTCACATACTTGTATGTCATATTATATTGAATTAAATGCTGCTGACCTGTCCAGGAGAGTTTACTACCACTTTAATAGCCAGTTATATTGTGCGTGTTTAACCACCTGCCAACCATTCACAGTAACTATACTGCAAGTGGGTGGCATGAGAAAGCTTGACAACATACATGTACTGTATGTTGCCGACTTGCTTTCAGGTTTAAGGCACACATGCAAACGCCCTCTGCCAACCCATATTGTGATTGGACAAAGAACGAGTTTTGGTAGCAGATTTTAGCCAATGATTTTGGCTGAAACCTGCACAATGGCTGTGTTCAATAACACACAGAGGTCTGTGTTCACAACTTTGAAGATTTTTTTTTATTATTATTATTGTGAAGCAAACAACAAATAGGACAAAACAACAGAAAAAGTCAATGTGCATAACTATTTACCCCCCTAAAGTCAATACTTTGTAGAGCCAACTTTGGCGGCTATCACAGCTCCAAGTCGCTTTGGATAAGTCTCTATGAGCTTGCCACATCTTACCAATGGGATTTTTGCCCATTCCTCCTTGCAAAACTGCTCCAGTTCCTTCAAGTTGGATGGTTTGCGCTGGTGAATATCAATCTTTAAGTCTGACCTCAGATTTTCTATTGGATTGAGGTCTGGGCTTTGACTAGGCCATTCCAACACATTTACATTTACATGTTTCTCCTTAAACCACTCAAGTCTTGCTTTTGCAGTGTGTTTGGGGTCATTGTCCTGCTGGAAGGTGAACCTTCATCCTAGCCTCAAATCACACACAGAGAGATACAGGTTTTGCTAAAAAATATCCCTGTATTTAGCACCATCCATCTTTCCCTCAACTCTGACCAGTTTACCAGTCCCGACTGCTGAAAAACATCCCCACAGCATGATGCTGCCACCACCATGTTTTACTGTGGGGATGGTGTTCTTTGGGTGATGTGATGTGTTGGGTTTGCACCAGACATAGCGTTTTTTTTGATGGCCAAAAAGTTCAATTTTAGTCTCATCAGACCAGAGCACCTTCCTCCATACATTTTGGGAGTCTCACACGTGCCTTTTTGCAAGCTCAAAACGTGCCATTTTGCTTTTTGTTGAAAGTAATGGCTTTCTTCTGGCCACTCTTCCATAAAGCCCAACTCTATGGAGCGTATGGCTTATTGTCGTCCTATGTACAGATACTCCAGTTTCTGCTGTGGAACTCTGCAGCTCCTCCAGGGTTACCTTAGGTCTCTGTGCTGCCTCTCTGATTAATGCCCTCCATGCCTGGTCCATAAGTTTTGGTGTGCTGCCATCTCTTGGCTAGTTTGCTGTTGTGCCATGTTCTTTCCATTTGGTTATGATAGATTTGATGGTGCTCCCATGGATCATCAAAGATTTGGATATTTTTTTAATAACCTAACCCTGACTTGTACTTCTCAACAACTTTGTCCATTACTTGTTTGGAGAGTTCATTGGTCTTCATGGCAGTGTTTGGTTAGTGGTGCCCCTTGCTTAGGTGTTGCAGCCTCTGGGGTATTTCAAAAAAGTGTGTATATGTAATGACAGATCATGTGAAACTTAGATTGCACACAGGTGGACATCATTTCACTAATTATGTGACTTCTGAAGGTAATTGGTTGCACCAGAGCTTTTTATGGGCTTCATAACAAAAGGGGTGAATGCATACGCACGTGCCAATTATCATTTTTTTTTTTTCTGAAAAATAGTTTTATGTATATATTTTTCTAAATTTACTTCACTAACTTAGACTATTGTGTCCTGATCCATCACATAAAATTCAGATTAAAAACATTGAACTAAAGGCTGTAATGTAACAAAATAGGTAAAAAGCCAAGGGGGGTGAATACTTTTGCAAGGCACTGTTAAACAGGGGCTGAAAATTTGGGCCTTGGGCACTGGTGCTGGTGCCACAACACTGCAACCCCTCACAGATACTCTAGTTGGAGCGCAGGAATGAGCCCTGCTGCAAAGTATTGCATCAAAAATTGTAATTACACACCCCTGTTAAACAGGGGCAGAAAAATTGGGCCTTAGCCACTGCTGCCACAAAACTGCAACCCCTCACAGATGCTATAGTTGGAGCGCAGGAATGAGCCCTGCTGCAAAGTATTACAGCAAAAATTGTAATTATATGCCCCTGTTAAATAGGGGCTGAAAAATTGGGCACTGGTGCTGATGCCACAACACTGCAATCCCTCACAGATACTATAGTTGGAGCGCAGGAATGAGCCCTGCTGAAAAGTATTGCATCAAAAATTGTAATAACACGCCCCTGTTAAACAGGGGCAAAAAAACTGGGCCTTGGCCACTGGTGGCGGTGCCCAGAACCAAAAATGTTCTTACAAGCTATCAGCATGAAAATTGAGGAGGAAGAGGATTTTCACTCAGCATAACAGGATAGTCACTCAGCATCAGCATAGGCAGTCTTGAAGGGATCTCACATTAAAAAAAAATCGGTTACATCAGCATCAGGGGCTTGGTAGCTGGTGATCCAAGACTGATTCATTTTTATGACGGTCAGCCGATCGACCGATTCGGTGGACAGGCGCACCCTGTGATCGGTTACAAAGCCTCCAACAGCACTAAATGTGCGTTCCAAAAGAACGCTGGATGCAGGACAGGCCAGTAGCACAATTGCATACTGTGCAAGCTCTGGCCAGTGATCCATCCTCAAGACCCAGTAACCCAGAGGATTTTCGGTGGGAAAGGTGTCCAAGTCTGATCTTGCCCCTAGGTATTCCTGCACCATGTGAATCAGATGCTGGAGATGGTTGCTGGAACCGATCATACCTTGGGGCTGCGGACTAAAAAATTCCACCTTCTCCACCGCTTCTTCTGTGACTGACCGAAGCCTCAGCAACACGTTGTCCCGGAGGACCAGGAAATTGTAACCTCCCAGGCTCTGGAAACACATTGCACAAAACTTTTCTGCAAGGCCGATGTTTCATCCTTTGCTCCCTCTGCAACGGCAAGATAAGGTCCGCAACCTTGCCCTTGTAACGTGGATCAAGGAGGGTTGCCAGCCAGTAATCATCCCTCCCCTTGATACCACGAATACGAGGATCCTTCCGCAGGCTTTGCAGGATCAGGGAGGCCATGCAGCGTAGGTTTGCTGAGGCATTTGGTCCAGAGTCCTCTGGGTCACTAAGGACGACATGATCCGCAGCCACCTCCTCCCAGCCATATACAAGTCCATGGGTTTCTTCAGACTGTAAATGATCCCTTGCTGCTGATGCTGAGTGCCAGGCTCCATCTCCATGCTGACACAATCCTCCTCATCCTCTTCCTGTGTGATCGGCGGGCACGAAGGAACACTGTCTGGATAAAGGGGCCTTGAGAGGTAAGGAAGTCCTCCTCTTCCTCTCTCTGTTCTGCCTTAAGTGCCCTGTCCATTATTCCATGCAGCGTGTGCTCCAACAGGTGGACAATAGGGACAGTGTCACTGATGCATGAACTGTCACTGCTCACCATCCTCGTAGCCTCCTCAAATGGTGACAGGACAGTGCATGGATCCCTGATCATAGCCCAAAAAAACAAGCTCCCCTGAACCTGCCCTGGTGCCATAGTCCCATAGGTACTCATTGATGGCCCTCTGCTGAGTGTGCAGCCGCTGCAGCATGGCCAACGTTGAGTTCTACCTGGTGGGCATGTCACAGATTAGGCGGTTCTTGGGCAGGTTAAATTCCTTTTGGAGGTCAGCCAGCTGAGCACTGGCATTATATGACCTGCAGAAATGCACAAGGCTTTTCTGGCCTGCCTCAGGACATCCTGTAAGCCCGGGTACCTGCCCAAGAACCGCTGTACCACCAAGTTAAGGACGTGAGCCAAACAGGGCACATGGGTCAGTTGTCCCTGTCAGGGGGCGGAGAGGAGGTTGTGCCATTGTCGCAAACCACCATACCTGACTTAAGCTGGCGTGGCGTCAACCACCTCTGAACCTGCCCCTGCAGAGCTGAGAGAATCTCTGCCCCAGTGTGGCTCCTGTCCCCCAAGCACACCAGCTCTCGGAGCACCGCTGGTTCCGAGGACAAATCAGTACAGGAAGAGGCCATGGAGGAAGAAGAAGAGGAGGGGGTGTAGGAGAGAGGTGTGGCAGAATCACCACCAATAGAATTTTGGAGGCGTCGTCATGGAACAACCTCCAACACTACTGAACCCTGTCCTGCATCCTTCCCAGCTCCCAGAAGAGTCACACAATGCGCGGTGAAAAATAGATAACGTCCCTGTCCATGCCTGCTGGACCATGAGTCAGCGGTAATATGCACCTTACCGCTGACCGCCCTGTCCAGCGAGGCCAAGACATTGCCTTCCACATGCCGGTAGAGAGCCAAAATCGCCTTCCATGAGAAAAAGTGGCGTTTGGGAACCTGCCACTGAGGAACAGCACATTCCACAAACTCACGGAAGGGGGCAGAGCCTATCAACCGAAAAGGCAACAGTTGAAGTGCTAGCAATTTAGCCAAGCTAGCATTCAACCGCTGGGCATGTGGATGGCTGGGAGCAAACTTCTTTCGGCGGCGCAGCAGCTGGGGCAGGGAAATTTGCCTGGTACAATCTGACGTCAGTGTACCGATAGTAGATTGCCCACAAGTACTTGGCTGTGATACACCTAATTCTACACCTTTATTCCTCTCAGTGCAGGTTTTAGGGAGGACTGAAGGAATAGTGGGGTTGGAGATCCCAGTTGATGAGGAGCAAGGAGAGGTCCGCTTTGGTCTTTGGTGTGGGTCTTTTAGGTAAGCTTGCCAACGAACTGCATGGCAGGTCGATATATGTCTGGTCAAGCATGTGGTGCCCAAGGGGGTGATGTTTTGGCCACGCGAGATACGCTTGAGACATATGTTGCAAATAGCAGTGGTGGGATCTGATACACTCATCTCAAAAAAGGCTCACACCAAAGAACTTTTGGAATAACACGCAGAGACAGCAGCGCCCTGCACATGCGGAGCTCTGTGGTGTGATGCAGTCGGTGTGCTGCCTTTAAGCTGGCCCCTGGAGGGCATCCTGCCTCATTGGAGATGTGCCTCCTCCTCCTCCTCCTCCCTCCTATCAGGCACCAACGTGGAGTCAGTGACCTCATCATCCCCTCCCTCCTCATCACTGGAGCAAACCTGGCAGTAGGCTGCAGCTGGGAGAACATGACTGCCAGATTGCTGTCCTTCTTGGGCACCCCCTCTCTCTGGGCTCACGTTACTGCCTTCCTATAGCTGGGTACCATCATCGGAGCCTTCAAAACGCTGGGCATCCTCCTGGAGCATGTACCCAACACTGTGGTCAAACAGTTTGGGGGAATCCTCAGGAGAACATGGTGGGGCTAGGGAAGGAGAGACTGATACCATTGAGCCGAGGGAAGAGGCCGCGTTGACAGCGGCTTTGCCAGACAAAGTACCCTGAACCTGGGTGAGAGAGGATGAGGAGGATGAGGTCGGCTTGGTCATCCACTCTACCAAGTCTTCGGCATGCCTAGACACAGAGCCTGCTTGCCCTCTTTTATTGACTTGTGACTGTCTGCTTCTCCTTGTTGGCCTTCCAGACATACAAATAGCCTGCAGTGAGATGTAGCTGCACAAAGCTGGGATGTATATATATATATATATATATATATATATATATATATATATATATATATATATATATAAATATATACTGATACTGCAGCTAGCAGAATCCACTGCCTGCCTGTAGTATTATTAGTATGAGAACACCAGGATTTGTCTTCAGGTAGCTTTAGGTGCACACTGTGCAGAGGACACAGTACACTAACTGTAAATACTACAGCTACCTGCCTGTGGTATTAATAGGATCAGAACAACAGCAATTGTCTTCAGGTAGCTTTAGGTCCACACTGTGAGGAGGACGCAGTAGACTAACTGTAAATACTGCAGCTGCCTGCCTGTGGTACTAATAGGATCAGAAGAACGCCACCAATTTTCTTCAGGTAGCTTTAGGTGCACACTGTGCAGAGGACACAGTACACTAGCTGTAAATACTGCAGCTGCCTGCCTGTGGTATTAATATGATCAGAACACCAGCAATTGTCTTGAGGTAGCTTTAGGTGCACACTGTGCAGAGGACACAGTACACTAACTGTAAATACTGCAGCTGCCTGCCTGTGGTACTAATAGGATCAGAAGGACACCAGCAATTGTCTTGAGGTAGCTTTAGGTGCACACTGTGCAGAGGACACAGTACACTAACTGTAAATACTGCAGCTGCCTGCCCGTGGTACTAATAGGATCAGAAGAACACCAGCAGTTTTCTTCAGGTAGCTTTAGGTGCACACTGTGCAAAGAACACAGTACACTAACTGTAAATACTGTAAAAACACCTGCCTGCCTGTCAGTAGGAAGAGAATAACGGGAATGAATCTAGCTAAACTGAATACAGTGTATGTATATATATATATATATATATATATATATATATACCACGCCTGGGATGCATATATATATATATACACAATACACTGTAAGTGCAGCTAACTGACTCGCCCGCCTACTCTATCTAACTTAAATCAAATGACACTGTCTCTCTGTCTATCTCTCTCTGCCGCAACACACTACACAAGGCTGCCACACAGGCGGCCTTACATAGTGTGGGGCGTGGTACTAAACCCCCTGAGCCATAATTGGCCAAAGCCAGCCTCTCTAATCGCTCTCTGTACAGACGGCGCTGTGATTAGCCAAGCATGTGGGTCATAGTGCATGCTTGGCCAATCATCAGCCAGCAATGCACTGCAATGTCGCAGTGAATTATGGGCCGTGACGCGCCACTCGAATTTGGCGCGAACGGCCCATAACTTTCGCAATTCGACAAACGGTCGAACAGGCAATGTTGGAGTCGAACATGGGTTTGACTCGAACTCGAAGCTCATCCCTACTCCTTAACTAGTTTAGCTCTGTGAACATCTACAGAGTGAAGGGTTATAGCCGATACTGCTTTTAATGGGAGACCGATCGACATACACCAGCTTCAGGAGGTCGAGCGTACAGAAACTGAGAAACACACATTCCCCAATCTTCTCTGCACCAAATGAAACCTGAAGTGACAATGAGTTTGTCACGTCTGGTTTCAGAGCCTTCAGGCAGGGAAGTATCTGACCAAGCTGCTCCTTTCTCAGTTAGATGCTTTGGAGGGTCATCCCTTCAAATCTCCTGGTTGGGAAGGATCTCTACTGTTAAAAAATACCCTTTTACTGAACATTCTCTACCTATTTAGAGTGTTACTGATCTCAGCACCCTCTCATTATCTTAATATATTACAGCACAGAGTTTCTCGTTTTATCTGGGGGCCCAGCACAGAGATTCCCATTTTATCTGGAGGCCCACCCAGCCCCACCTTCTGAAATCTACGTTACTAAACTCTAAGTGCAACGGTTCCACTTAAAGTGATTGTAAAGGCTAATTTTAAAAAATAAATAAAAATAACAAACGTGTTATACTTATCTCCTCTGTGTAGTAATTTTGCACAGATTAGCCCGGAACCCTCCTCTTCTCGGGTCCATCTTTGCTGCTCCTGGCCCCTCCCTCTTATCGAGTGCCCCCACAGCCAGCAGCTTGCTATGAGGTCACTGGAGCCGAGTCACAGCTCTGTGTGTCCATTCAGACATGGAGCCCAGACTTGGCCCCGCCCCCTCTTTCCCCTGATTGGTTGACTGACTTTGACAGCTGCGGGAGCCAATGGCGCCGCTGCTGTGTCTCAGCCAATCAGGGGGCTCAGGTAAGTAATTAGGGGGATGCTGGGATGGCTGCTACA
Source organism: Lithobates clamitans (assembly GCA_037952925.1). NCBI lineage: Eukaryota > Metazoa > Chordata > Amphibia > Anura > Ranidae > Lithobates > Lithobates clamitans. Next base: position 3,155,429 of record JBBGZY010000357.1, on the reverse strand, counting down.
CACAAAAGGTTTTTTATCTTAATGCATATAATGCATTAAGTTAAAAAACCCTCTGCCTTTACAACCCCTTTAAGAGGTATCCCTCTGGGTCAGCTTGGAGGCCGTTGATGCTGATCCTCATACTATTGATAATTTGCTTTGGCTCCCTCCCAAAGACCAAAGATTACATTTGGACCCCCTAACCCATCACTCCCTGGCTCTGTGGGATAGGATGAAATGTAAATCGAATCTTATATCAACACATATCTGATGTTGTCCTTCCTCCACAATCCGGCGCACTAACCGGTGTATGAATCACCTTCAACCTCCTGCCACTGGTTGCACTTACATTTAACGCAATTACACCACGTATAGGGATGAGCTTCGAGTTCGAGTCGAACCCATGTTCAACTCGAACATCGCATGTTCGACCGTTCATGCCAAATTCGAGTGGCATGTCACGGCCCATAATTCACTGCAGCATCGCAGTGCATTGCTGGCTGATGATGATCACAGCGCCGTCTGTATAGAGAGCCGTAATTGGCCAAAGCCAGGGTGGCTTTGGCCAATTATGGCTCAGGGGGTTTAGTACATGCCCCACACTATATAAGGCTGCCTTGGTGGCGGCCTTGTGTAGTCTGTTGCGGCGGTGGAGAAATAGACAGAGAGACAGTGTCATTTGATTTAGGTTAGATAGAGTAGGCAGGCGAGCCAATTAGCTGCACTTACAGTGTATTGTGTATATATATGCATCCTGGGTGTTGTATAGATATATATATATATATATATATATATATATATATACACACTGTATTCAGTTTAGCTAGATCCGTTCTGGTTACTCTTACTGACAGTCAGGCAGTTGTACAGTATTTACAGCTACCTGAAGAAAATTGGTGGTGTTCTTCTGATCCTATTATTACCACAGGCAGGCAGCTGCAGTATTTACAGTTAGTGTAGTGCATCCTCTGCACAGTGTGCATCTAAAGCTACCTGAAAAAAATGGTGGTGTTCTTCTGATCCTATTAGTACCACAGGCAGGCAGCTGCAGTATTTACAGTTAGTGTAGTGCGTCCTCTGCGCAGTGTGCACCTAAAGCTGCCTGAAGAAAATTGGTGGTGTTCTTCTGATCCTATTAGTACCACAGGCAGGCAGCTGCAGTATTTACAGTTAGTGTAGTGCATCCTCTGCAGTGTGCACCTAAAGCTGCCTAAAGACAATTGCTGTTGTTCTGATCCTATTAATACCACAGGCAGGCAGCTGCAGTATTTACAGTTAGTGTAGGACATCCTCTGCACAGTGTGCACCTAAAGCTACCTGAAGAAAATTGGTGGTGTTCTTCTGATCCTATTAGTACCACAAGCAGACAGCTGCAGTATTTACAGTTAGTGTACTGTGTCTTCTGCACAGTGTGCACCTAAAGCTACTTGAAGACAATTGCTGTTGTTCTGATCCTTTTAATACCACAGGCAGGCAGCTACAGTATTTACAGTTAGTGTACTGTGTCCTCTGCACAGTGTGCACCTAAAGCTACCTGAAGAAAATTGGTGGTGTTCTTCTGATCCTATTAGTACCACAGGCAGGCAGCTGCAGTATTTACAGTTAGTGTACTGCGTCCTCCTCACAGTGTGCACCTAAAGCTACCTGAAGACAATTGCTGTTGTTCTGATCCTATTACTGTAATACCATAGGCAGGTAGCTGCAGTGTTTACAGTTAGTGTACTGTGTCCTCTGCACAGTGTGCACCTAAAGCTACCTGAAGACAATTGCTGGTGTTCTCATACTAATAATACTACAGGCAGGCAGTTGATTCTGCTAGCTGCAGTATCAGTATATATATATATATATATATATATATATATACACATCCCAGCTTTGTGCAGCTACATCTCACTGCAGGCAATTAGTATGTCTGGAAGGCCAACAAGGAGAGGCAGACAGTCACAAGCCAAAAAAAGAGGGCAAGCAGGCTCTGTGTCTAGAGGCAACAGTGCTGGTCGTAGAGACGGTGCATCCTCATCAGCACGTGGCCGTGGGAGACGCTTGTCCTTTTTTTCGGCAGATGGCCGTGTTGAGCCGCAACATGCCGAAGACTTGGTAGAGTGGATGACCAAGCCGACCTCATCCTCCTCATCCTCTCTCACCCAGGTTCAGGGTAACTTGTCTGGCAAAGCCGCTGCCAATGCGGCCTCTTCACTCGGCTCAATGGCATCAGTCTCTCCTTCCCTAGCCCCACCATGTTCTCCTGAGGATTCCCCCGAACTGTTTGACCACAGTGTTGGGTACATGCTCCAGGAGGATGCCCAGCGTTTTGAAGGCTCCGATGATGGTACCCAGCTAGATGAAGGCAGTAACGTGAGCCCAGAGAGAGGGGGTGCCCAAGAAGGACAGCAATCTGGCAGTCATGTTCCCCCAGCTGCAGCATACTGCCAGGTTTGCTCCAGTGTTGAGGAGGGACTGGATGATGATGTCACTGATTCCACGTGGGTGCCTGATAGAAGAGAGGAGGAGGAGGAGGAGGAGGTACATCTCCAACGAGACAGGATGCCCTCCAGGGGCCAGCTTAAGGGCAGCACACCGACTGCATCACACCGCAAAGCTCCTCAGGTGCAGGGCGCTGCTGTCTCTGTGCGTTATTCCAAAAGTTCTTTGGTGTGGGCCTTTTTTGAGACGAGTGCTTGACCATGCTTGACCAGACATATGTTGACCTGCCATGCAGTTCGTTGGCAAGCGTACCTAAAAGATCCACACCAAAGAACAAAGCGGACCTTTCCTTGCTCCTCATCAGCTAGGATCTCCAAACCCACTATACATTCATTCCTCTCTGAAACCTGCACTGAGAGGAATGAAGGTGTAGAATTAGGTGTGTCACAGCCAAGTACTTGCAGGCAATCTGCTATCGGTACACCGAAGTCAGATTGTACCAGGCAAATTTCCCTGCCCCAGCTGCTGCACCGCCGAAAGAAGTTCGCTCCCAGCCATCCACATGCCCAGTGGTTGAATGCTAGCTTGGCTAAATTGCTAGAAATTCAACTGCTGCCTTTTCAGACTCTGCCCCCTTCCATGAGTTTGTGGAATGTGCGGTTCCTCAGTGGCAGGTTCCCAAATGCCACTTTTTCTTACGGAAGATGATTCCGGCTCTCTACCGGCATGTGGAAGGCAATGTCTTGGCCTCGCTGATCAGGGCGGTCAATGGTAAGGTGCATATTACCGCTGACTCATGGTCCAGCAGGCATGGACAGGGACGTTACCAATCTTTCACCAAGAACTGGGTGACTCTTCTGGCAGCTGGGAAGGATGCAGGACAGGGTGCAGTAGTGTTGGAGGTTGTTCCGCCACCACGCCTCCAAAATTCTACTAGTGGTGATTCTGCCACTTCTCTCTCCTCCACCCCTCCTCTTCTTCTTCCTGCATGGCCTCTTCCTGTGCTGATTTGTCCTCGGAACCAGCGGTGCTCCGTAGGTCTTCAAGGGGCTATGCAAGCACGCAGGCAAAAAGATGCCATGCGTGCTTGAGCTGGTGTGCTTGGGGGACAGGAGCCACACTGGGGCAGAGATTCTGTCAGCTCTGCAGGGGCCGGTTCAGAGGTGGTTGACGCCACACCAGCTTAAGCCAGGTATGGTGGTTTGCGACAATAGCACCAACCTCCTCTCCGCCCTCCAACAGGGACAACTGACCCATGTGCCCTATTTGGCTCACGTCCTTAACTTGGTGGTGCAGCGGTTCTTGGGCAGGTACCCGGGCTTATAGGATGTCCTGAGGCAGGCCATGAAAGTCTGTGTGCATTACCGCAGGTCATATAATGCCAGTGCTCGGCTGGCTGACCTCCAAAAGGAATTTAACCTGCCCAAGAACCGCCTAATCTGTGACATGCCCACCAAGTGGAACTCAACGTTGGCCATGCTGCAGCGGCTGAACATGCAGCAGAGGGCCATCAATGAGCACCTATGCGACTATGGCACCAGGACAGGGTCAGGGGAGCTTGTTTTTTTTCCCTACGCCAGTGGGCTATGATCAGGGATGCATGCACTATCCTGTCACCATTTGAGGAGGCCACGAGGATGGTGAGCAGTGACAGTGCATGCATCAGTGACACTGTCCCTCTTGTCCACCTGTTGGAGCACACGCTGCGTGGAATAATGGACAGGGCACTTGAGGCAGAACAGAGGGAGGAAGAGGAGGACTTCCATACCTCTCAAGCCCCCTTTATCCAGATAGTGTTCCTGCGTGCCCGCCGATCACACAGGATGAGGACGAGGAGGAAGAGGAGGATTGTGTCAGCATGGAGGTGGAGCCTGGCACTCAGCATCAGCAGCAGTTTTCAAGGGATCATTTACAGTCCGAAGAAACCCATGGACTTGTACGTGGCTGGGAGGAGGTGGCTGCAGATCATGTCATCCTTAGTGACCCAGAGGACTCTAGACCGAATGCCTCAGCAAACCTTCACTGCATGGCCTCTCTGATCCTGCAAAGCCTGCGGAAGGATCCTCGTATTCGTGGTATCAAGGGGAGGGATGATTACTGGCTGGCAACCCTCCTTGATCCATGTTGCAAGGGTAAGGTTGCGGACCTTATCTTGCCATCGCAGAGGGAGCATAGGATGAAGCATCTTCAGGAGGCCTTGCAGAAAGGTTTGTGCATTGTGTTCCCAGAGCCTGGGAGGTTACAATTTCCTGGTCCTCCTGGACAACGTGTTGCTCAGGCTTCGGTCAGTCACAGAAGGAGCGGTGGAGAAGGTGGCCGTCTGACCGATGTGTTCAGACAATTTTTTAGTCCGCAGCCCCAAGGTCTGATGGGTTCCAGCAACCATCGCCAGCATCTGATTCACATGGTGCAGGATTACCTAGGGGCAAGATCAGACTTGGACACCTTTCCCACCGGAAATCCTCTGGGTTACTGGGTCTTGAGGATGGATCGCTGGCCAGAGCTTGCACAGTATGCAATTGAGCTACTGGCCTGTCCTGCATCCAGCGTTCTTTCTGAATGCACGTTCAGTGCTGCTGGAGGCTTTGTAACCGATCACAGGGTGTGCCTGTCCACCGAATCGGTCGATCGGCTGACCTTCATAAAAATGAATCAGTCTTGGATCACCAGCTACCAAGCACCTGATGCTGATGTAACCAATCGATTTTTTTTTTAATGTGAGATCCCTTCAAGACTGCCTATGCTGATGCAGAGTGACTATCCTGTTATGCTAAGTGACAATCTTCCTCCTCAATTTTCATGCTGATAGCTTGTAAGAACATTTTTGGTTCTGGGCACCGCCACCAGTGGCCGAGGCCCAATTTTTCAGCCCCTGTTTAACAAGGGGTGTATAATTACAATTTTTGATGCAATACTTTGCAGCAGGGCTCATTCCTGCGCTCCAATTATAGTATCTGTGAGGGGTTGCAGTGTTGTGGCAGCAGTGGCTAAGGCCCAAATTTTCAGCCCCTGTTTAACAGGGACATGTAATTACAATTCTTGATCTAATATTTCACAGCAGGGCCCATTCCTGTGCCAACCAAGAGTAACTGTGAGGGCTTACAGTGTTGTGGCAACACCACCACCAAAGGCCCAATTTTTCTGCCCCTGTTCAATAGGTGCATGTAATTACAATCCTTGATATAATATTTCACAGCAGGGCCCATTCCAGCGCCCACCAAGAGTAACTAAGAGGACTTACAGTGTTGTGGCACCAGCACCACCACCACCACCAAAGGCCCAATTTTTCTACCACTGTTCAACAATGGCATGTAATTACAATTCTTGATCTAATATTTCACAGCACGACCTGTTCCTGCACCCACCAAGAGTAACTGTGAGGGTTTACAGTGTTGTGGCAACACCAACACCTAAGGCCCCAATTTCTGCAGAGTATATAGGGCAGGCCCCTACTTTCAAACATCCACCTTACAAACGACTCCTACTTGCAAATGGAAGGAGACAACAGGAAGTGAGATGAAATCTACCCCTAGGAAGGGAAATTCTCTCCTGTAAGAGTTAATATGGGAAAAACGTGTCTCCTCTTCACTGATGCTTTATCACCAATCCTTTCACTAAAAACCCCAAATTATCAAAAAAACATTTGTCATTGGGACAGAAAGTGAGGTGAAATCTTCTGAAGAGGTGCACAGACAGCAAAACAAATGTTACAGGGATGATAACCCTTCCCTATGTTTTCCAAACAGCTTAAAAATAGATTTTTTGGCTGGAGCTACACTTTAAAAATGTACCAGTTCAAAACTACAAACAGATTCTACTTAACAACAAACCTACAGTCCCTGTCTTGTTTGCACCGCCTGTATACTGCTGTTCAGAGTATATAGGGTCTGGGGTCCCCACGCCTTTCCTTTTTTTAATTTGGGTGCGGGGTTCCCCTTAATATCCATACAAGACCCAAAGGGCCTGGTAATTGCCTGGGGGTGGGAGGGGTGGGTACCCATGCCGTTTGTCTCACTGATTTTCATCCATATTGCCGAGACCCATTACACATTACATTAAAGCCGCAAGCAGTTTTAAATTACTTTTATTTCTTTACAAATGTCATTTTGTGCAGGGACTGTTCTAAGCACTGGAAACACGCGCCACAGGCATACTATAGACACCCCCCAGGTACGATATTTAAAGGAATATTTCACTTTTATTTTTTCACTTTAAGCATCATTAAAATCACTGCTCCCGAAAAAACTGACGTTTTTAAAACTTTTTTTTGCATTGATACATGTCCCCTGGGGCAGGACCCGGGTCTCCAAACCCTTTTTAGGACAATAACTTGCATATTAGCCTTTAAAATTAGCACTTTTGATTTTGAACGTTTGAGTCCCATAGACTTTAATGGGGTTCTAAAGTTCGCGCAAACTTTCGGTCCATTCGCAGGTTCTGGTGCGAACCGAATTGGGGGGTATTCGGCTCATCCCTAACCACGTAGTTAACTCGACTGATTTTAGACCCTTCTCTTACTTTAAAGAACACTATAAACTCCCAAGCTCAGAAAGTTTTAGATACCTCCAGATCAGACACTTTTATACCCCTAACGTACAGTCCCATTCAAGCTTTGACTCAATAACCATGTTTGAGTGGTTGTGCCTATTAGATCTCTATGCGAAAGGGGCAATCTCCACACTATATAAGGTCCTGTTGTCTGACCTAAAACCCTCCATCCCCACCTATGTTGATAAGTGCAAATCTGTCATTAGATCTTATGCCTACACATGATCGGATTGTTGGCCAACAAAACAGTGGAATTTTGTCTGAAGGGTGTTGGCTCAAACTTGTCTTGCATGCACACGGTCACACAAATGTTGGCCAGCAATTACGAACGTAGTGACGTACTAGACGTACTACGTGGTTTTTCAGCTCTTTAGTGCCACCCTTTGGGCTCCTTCTGCTAATTTTGTGTTAGTAGAAGTTGGTGAGTGTTGATTTGCGCTTTTCTTTGCGCGCTTTTCGTTTAGCGTTTTTCAGTTTGCGCTTTTCATTTCGTGCTTTTCAGTTTTTTTCTGAACGGCTGTTCGTCAACCAGCCATGTTGCGGAATCGGAGGAGATAACGTGTTATTTATTATTGTCCTTGGAGTTATTGCTTTTACATTATTTTTTTGGTTGAATAATGTTTTGATTTGGTATATTTTCTTTATTTTTGGATGCATAGAATGCACTTTATTGTTAAATTCTACTGGCAGATAGCATGTCTAATTTTATTTGTTTTCTTTTTTTAATGCACAATAAAAAATTGAGTAGAATAATACTTGGCTATGTGTTTTACTTCAAATGACAGTTTGGGAGTAGACAGTTACATTTAAAAAAATACAATGTAAAATTGACAAGGGACACCAGCATAGTTGTATCTTTGATCTTAAAAACTACGGGATAATGGTGTTATGGTTATGGAAGAGCCCTCATAAAAAAAAATACAGAATTATGAGTTTGCAAAAAAAAATTTTTTTTTTACAGAATTCTGAGTTTGAAAGTCAGAATTCTGAGATTGAAAGTCAGAATTCTGAGATTAAAAGTCAGAATTCTGAGTTAAAATGTCAGAATTCTGAGTTTCAAAGTCAGAATTCTGAGTTTCAAAGTCAGAATTCTGAGATTAAAAGTCAGAATTCTGAGATTAAAAGTCAGAATTCTGAGTTAAAATGTCAGAATTCTGAGTTTCAAAGTCAGAATTCTGAGATTAAAAGTCAGAATTCTGAGTTTCAAAGTCAGAATTCTGAGTTTCAAAGTCAGAATTCTGAGTTTATAAATATAGTAGTCTTTATTAGGAAGATTTTAGGACCAATGAGCAATAAGATAGTAACACCTACAGATCATCATTCTGCAGACATACATGTCTTCTTCTCTGTATATGAATATGTAAATCTATCTTAGTTACAGCACACAGTATAGGGAAGCAGGCAGTGCTGGGTTCTCTGGTTCCTCTGTATTAACTTATTAATTAGTTCCTTGGTTTGCTGTCTTATCCTTCTTCTCTGTCATCTGCTCCAACATAAAGAGCCATGCTGAAAACGTGTGTATTGTGTGTGAGTGGGGGGGGGGGGGGGCACAGCTTCCATAGATAACAGAACACAAGGGCCAGCACACCTCTGCACCCCAACTTGTAGGACACATTGCACTATTGCCCCTACATGAGGGAATTGTGAATGGCTAGAAGGCAGCAGGACAATGTGTGTCTATGGTCATAACAGATTAATCATAGCAATTAATTGTATGGGCTGATAAGGTGTTTCACACACAATTTATCTCATATTCAACATAAAAAAGCATTGCTAAAGTATCTTTAAGTGATAGCCTAGTGGCTAGAGTAACAGGCTTATAGTGTTGAAAGTTGTAGGTTCTAATCCAGTTCAGGGCATAACCTTTAGTTATATATTTTCAATATATTGATTTTATATTAAACATATTTTAAAATATATTATATATATGTATTTTATTGATATATCCAAATTGATTTCAAGGCATATTAACAAAGACATATTGATAAAATTGTTGTATAAACTGACTACTATAAATTAGAGAGTAGGGATTTTTCTACAAATCTGTGTATATATTGGGATGATTTTGGTGACATGGGGCCAGTTCTCAATTTCAGGAGATTGTCCCTGGAAGCTGCATGATAACCATCATATCTCATAACTCAGCCCTGAGCTCTGCACTATAATCTGTGTGTACTACAATGTACACGCCCATATCTCCCCTTCACTAATTGGCTGCACTTTATCCCCACTGACACCGATGCAGCACCATTTTCCTCTTAGCTACACCATTGACACAGAAATTTTTTCCATCCAATGACACCACCGATGCAGGGTCATTTTTCCCATCCAGTGACACCACCGATGCAGGGTCATTTTTCCCATCTAATGATATCACCGATGCAGGGTCATTTTTCCCATCTAATGATATCACCGATGCAGGGTCATTTTTCCCATGTAATGACACCACCGATGCAGGGTCATTTTTCCTATCCAATGACACCACCGATGCAGGGTCATTTTTCCCATGTAATGACACCACCGATGCAGGGTCATTTTTCCCATGTAATGACACCACCGATTCAGGGTCATTTTTCCCATCCAATGACACCACCGATGCAGGGTCATTTTTACCATGTAATAATATCATCGATGCAGGGTCATTTTTCCCATGTAATGATATCACTGATGCAGGGTCATTTTTCCCATGTAATGACATCACAGATGCAGGGTCATTTTTCCTATCCAATGACACCACCGATGCAGGGTCATTTTTCCCATGTAATGACACCACCGATGCAGGGTCATTTTTCCCATCTAATGACACCACCGATGCAGGGTCATTTTTCCTATCCAATGACACCACCGATGCAGGGTAATTTTTCCTATCCAATGACACCACAGATGCAGGGTCATTTTTCCCATCTAATGACACCACCGATGCAGGGTCATTTTTCCTATCCAATGACACCACCGATGCAGGGTCATTTTTCGCATCTAAAGACACCACCGATGCAGGGTCATTTTTCCCATGTAATGATATCACCGATGCAGGGTCATTTTTCCCATGTAATGATATCACCGATGCAGGGTCATTTTTCCCATGTAATGATGTCACTGATGCAGGGTCATTTTTCCTATGTAATGACATCACCGATGCATGGTCATTTTTCCCATCTAAAGACACCACCGATGCAGGGTCATTTTTCCCATGTAATGATATCACCGATGCAGGGTCATTTTTCCCATGTAATGACATCACCGATGCAGGGTCATTTTTCCTATCCAATGACACCACTGATGCAGGGTCATTTTTCCCACGTAATGACATCACCGATGCAGGGTCATTTTTCCTATCCAATGACACCACTGATGCAGGGTCATTTTTCCCACGTAATGACATCACCGATGCAGGGTCATTTTTCCTATCCAATGACACCACTGATGCAGGGTCATTTTTCCCACGTAATGACATCACCGATGCAGGGTCATTTTTCCTATCCAATGACACCACTGATGCAGGGTCATTTTTCCCATGTAATGACATCACCGATGCAGGGTCATTTTTCCCATCCAATGACATTTCGGCCACTAGCGGGGCGCTTTTACCCCCCCACTAGCAGCCGAGAAAGGGTTAAAACCGCCCGCAATGCACCGCAATAGCGGCGTTTTGCCGGCGGTATCCCAGCGCTGCCCCATTGATTTCAATGGGGAGCAGCGGTGGAGGAGCGGTAAACACATCGCTCCAAAGAAGCTGCTGAAAGGACTTTTTTTCCTGTCCTGCCAGCGCAGCGCTCCGGTGTGAAAGTCCTCGGGTAGAGTAATGTGAAGTCCCGAGGACTTTCACACCAGAGCGCTGCGCTGGCAGGACAGGAAAAAAAGTCCTTTCAGCAGCTTCTTTGGAGCGATGTGTTTACCGCTCCTCCACCGCTGCTCCCCATTGAAATCAATGGGGCAGCACTGGGATACCGCCGGCAAAACGCCGTTATTGCGGTGCATTGCAGGTGGTTTTAACCCTTTCTCGGCCGCTAGCGGGGGGTAAAAGTGCCACGCTAGCGGCCGAAATGCGCCGCTAATCCGACGGTAAAACGCCGATAAAAATAGCTGCGTTTTACCGTGGACGGGTGGGCAGCTCGGTGTGAAAGGGGTCTTAGAGTTTAAAACTGGAGCACACATAAGGGGCTAACAGTAGTGAAGAAGAAAAATGACCCTGCATCGGTGGTGTCATTGGATGGAAAAAAATGGCCCTGCATCGGTGGTGTCATTGGATGGAAAAAAATGGCCCTGCATCGGTGGTGTCATTGGATGGAAAAAAATGGCCCTGCATCGGTGGTTGAGTTATGAGATATGATGGTTATCATGCAGCTTCCAGGGACAATCTCCTGAAATTGAGAACTGGCCCCATATCACCAAAATCATCCCAATATATACACAGATTTGTAAAAAAAATCCCTGAAATTGTGAACTGCCCCCCAGGGGAAACTGAAGATGACACCCTAATGATCCCATCTGATCACCCTAATAATATATACACAGTTTTTTCTTTGAAATCTCTACTCTCTAATTTATAGTAGGCAGCATATACTACAACTTTGTGTGCTCAATATATTAGTGTGTCTTTGTTAATATACCTTGAAATCAATTTTGGATATATTGATAAAATACAATTTAAGCCCTCCTATCTCATATTTTAAAATATATATGTATAAAGAAATGTCCTCACCTGGACTAGAACCCAAAACTTCACCAATATAAACCTGCCGCTCTAACCACTACACTATCTCTCAGTAGTGGTTTGTACATGCTTTTATGTTTAATATGAGGTTAATTGTATGTGAAACATCTCTATTAGTCCACACAAGTTATTGCTATGATCAATCCGTTATGACCATAGACACACATTGTCCTGCTGCTTTCTAGCCATTCACAATTCCCTCATATAGGGGCAAAATTGCAATGTTTCCTACAAGTTGGGGTGCAGAGCTGTGCTGTGCTGGCCATTGTGTTCTGCTATCTATGGAAGCTGTGTCCCCCCCACTCACACACAATACACATGTTTTTTCAGCATGGCTCTTTATGTTGGAGCAGATGACAGAGAAGGATAAGACAGCAGAGGAACCAGAGAACCCAGCACTGCCTGCTTCCCTATACTGTGTGCTGTAACTAAGATAGATTTACATATCCATATACAGAGCAGAAGACATGTATGTCTGCAGAATGATGATCTGTGGGTGTTACTACATTATTGCTCATTGGTCCTAAAATCTTCCTATAGACTACTATATTTATAAACTCAGAATTCTGACTTTTAATCTCAGAATTCTGACTTTTAATCTCAGAATTCTGACTTTGAAACTCAGAATTCTGACTTTTAATATCAGAATTCTGACTTTTAATCTCAGAATTCTGACTTTGAAACTCAGAATTCTGACTTTTAATCTCAGAATTCTGACTTTTAATCTCAGAATTCTGACTTTGAAACTCAGAATTCTGACTTTTAATATCAGAATTCTGACTTTTAATCTCAGAATTCTGACTTTGAAACTCAGAATTCTGACTTTTAATCTCAGAATTCTGACTTTTAATCTCAGAATTCTGACTTTGAAACTCAGAATTCTGACTTTTAATCTCAGAATTCTGACTTTGAAACTCAGAATTCTGTATTTTTTTTAAACTTACAATTCTGAATTTCAATCTCAGAATTCTGAGTTTCAAAGTCAGAATTCAGTTTTTTTTTTTTTTTATGATGGCCCCAGGGCTCTTCCATATATGGTAACTTGCCCAAAAAAAACAAAAAAAAACCCCATAATAATATTATTCTTGATATCACTAGGAAAAAAAAGCCTTTGAAAATCCATTTAAAATAAATCCATCAGTATCACCAGCAAAGCAGCTTCATTATTATCCCATTAAAGAAGAAGAGAATCTGCGCTGCATTTCGAGATTTCATAATTTGCCACGTCACGAATGTTAATTCTCCATTACAAACGCTAGTTTACAAGACCAACCGCTTCTGATTCCGAGCATGCGTGTTTGTACTTTGGACTTTTGTCCTACGGACTTGTGTACACACACTCGGAAAATCCGACAACACACATTTGTCCACGGAAAATTTGGGAACCTGCTAGCCAACATTTGTTGGAGGAAAGTCCGACAACAATTGTCCAATGGAGCATACACACGGTCGGATTTACTGACAACAGCCTGTCATCCCACATTTCCCATCAGTAAGTCCGATCGTGCGTACGGGGCTTTACTCCTGAGGACTGAATGGACATTTGGCTGGCAACTTGTTTGGTATCTATTTACCCAATTCAAACTCATCTTTTATATTATACAGAAAGTTGGGTATTATATTGTGTGTTTGCACTAAATTTAATTTTAATATATTTTTTCCTGCAAATTTCATAAACAGTTGCACAAATATTGTGTGACATAAAACATTGCAACCACTATATTTTTATTGTACAGGTCCTCTGCATTCAGGAACTATAAAGTTCTGGAGGTTTTAATTAATTTTATGACCAAAAATGCGGATTGCAAATGCAAAAATGCAGATTTTTACATGTGTGCAAAAATTGAAAAAATTGCTCTAGTGCTCTAGTCATTAACCACTTGACCTCCAGAAGATTTTACCCCCTTCATGACCAGGCCATTTCTTGCTATTTAGCACTGTGCTACATTTGACTGGTAATTGCGCAGTCAAGGGAGGCCTGGAGCAGGTGGAATGAAATGAAGCTAGCAGAAGGCCGGCATGACAGGGGGATAAGGGTACAACAGGGGTTAAAATGGAAGTTGTTTTAGAATTATTGTGAGGGGATTGGGTAAAGGTAATGTTGAAGGGGGAGGGGTTTAGGTTATTTAGGGGTCAGGAGGGGTGTCCCGGGCAGCATTGCGGGGAGGATTACAGAGAAGAGGAAGTTTCCCACCCACCCTCCCTGAATATGTGGTTATGTATCTTGGGTTAATGTTTTATTTACAGGTGGTATGATGGATTACGTCGTGGCAGCAGATGAATGGCGGTGGTGGTGGTCTTTGATGGTGGTAACTAACCCAGGAGATGGAAGTGTGGGGGGACTCAACGGTTATGGGCCCCTATTGGTGTGTACAGTTAACACTGATTAGCTGAAGATGGTAATGGTGACACTGCGGGTAACGAGTTGTCTTTGGGCTGATGTTATCACGGCCATAGGCCTATTATGATAGAAGACCCGCAGTGTAGATGTGGAACAGAATTTACGTTGGGAAGTGCCGTCATTGACCACCAGGAGGAGAAACTGACAGTTGATTTTGTTACGTTTAAAATGTTGCAGATATATATATATATTTTATATAGATTTATATTGGTTAATAAAAGGCTGCTATGGCCAGTTTTACTCCAACAAGGTGTGGTGTCGTCACTATAGTTAAGGATAGCGGGGACTTAAAGTTGGGTTATGATAGATGGCGGCAGCCATTAAAGGGAAAAGGTGTGCATCTTATGTACACTGGTCATGCAACGCTGTACCCAAATAAAATGTATTTAAAAAATTCACACAAATAGATATTTCTTTTGTTGGTATTTGAGCACAACTGGATTTTGCATTTTTTGTGATATAAGCGAAAAAAGACCAAAAACTTTGAATAAAAAGCAACATTTTTTAATACTACTAATGGTGGTGATCAGTGGCTTATAATGGGACTGCAATATTGCGGCGGGCAACCTTACGTTAACTGACGCTAGAAGAAACTGACTAACTCCCACTGACATCACCAGTGACATAAATACAGTGATCAATAATAAGGCGTTAACATCTAGGTCGATCAAGGGGTTAAATGTGTGACTAACTATGTTTAATGTGTGTATAGTGGGCTGCTTTTACTAATAGATCTCTACATTTCTCATCCCTGCTTGGCAAGAATGAGAAACGGAGAGATTGTTCCCTCTGTATAGAGCTCTGTGTTAATTGATTGTACACAGCCGATCAGCAGGTCACGGCGATGAATCATTGGCTGGGACTTGCTGATAGACTCTCGCCGTGTACAATCACAGCAGGTGCCGCCCATCCACAGTACATTGCGGGCAGGCTGGAAGTGGTTCAACACGCTGCAAATACAGAACAATAAGGGAGCCAGAAATAAGTGTGCTTATACTTTTCTTTTTTTGTTTTCAAAATGTTTTTATTTTAGAACAAAAGTAAAACAAATATAAATCCAAGATAGACAGAGCCATGAATGCAAATATCAAAAATTATATGCCAAGACTAAGTACATACATCTACTGCTGAGTAAATAAATCTATTACAATAGACGATAGAGACTGAAAGTCTAAGCTAAGTCGAATGGATAAAATATGGCTAGAAACTAAAATGAGAAGAAAATAGAGCATCTAAATAAGGAAAAAAAACATAAAAAACATAAAAAGGTAAAATAAAAAGAGAAAAGAAATATAAAAACAGTCAAGTTTGGAGCCTGAATAGAAACCAAGGATTCCAAATGGCATCATACTGAGGGATAGTGTCATGTAAGGTGTGATAAATCTTGTCAGCCAACATCATACGATCTATTCTAGCAATAACTTGTGCATATGGAACAGAAGATGACTTCCAATGCAGAGCAATCACCCATTGCATGGCTACACAGATAGAATGGATCAGTTTTACCAACGGTTTAGGGGAATCTGGAGGAGATTGAAACAACAGGCAATGTTGAAAGGAAATGTTAAGGAGTTTGCCTGCCAGCTTGTCTATCACCTTCAGGAGCTTCTGCCATGTGGGACGTAATTTCTCGCATTCCCAAAAGGTATGAAGAAAAGAGCCTTGTTGTGCACAACCCCTAAAACAGAGATGGGAAGATTGTGGGAAGATCTTGTGAATCCGCACAGGGGTGTAGTACCAGCGTGTCAATAGTTTGATGGCAGTTTCACAAACCATAATGGATTTGGTACACTTGCGTAAATTTTGCCAGCCTTTTACCCAGTCTATATCCGTGTCCTCCAGATCCATCTCCGATTCCCATTGCGATCTATATTTTAGGGTTGGTGCCTCAGTGTTAGCTTCCAGATTGATGTAGATTAGAGAAATAAGGCCTTTTTGGCGAGGTGAATCATGGCAAATGTCCTCAAACAGAATCGTGGAGGTCAAAGAAGGTCCAGAATAATGCTTTTGGAAGAAGTGACGTACTTGTAGGAAATGAAAAAATTTGCTGTTTGGAATGTGGTAATTGGTTTGCAACTGAGAAAATGAAATAAATTTTGAGTTTAGGAAAAATGTATTTAATGTAGTTAATTTTAAATCAATCCAGAGTTGGAAGGAAGAGGGTCTATCATAGGCTAAGGGGAATCTAGAATCTCCTAGAAATGAGGCACCTAGAGGTACAGCAGAAACTAGATTGTATGTATTTTTATATGTGTCCCAGAGTTGAAGGCCCGCCTGGGTGATCAAATTTTTAGAACTCACTTCTGATCTAGCTGGATTATTGGACCACATAAGGCCTGGGAGAAACAAAGGGGCGATGGATTCACCTTCAAATTGCACCCAAGGGACTCTGGAGTTGTGTATGTTCCATTGCGCTTGTTGAGTGTATCTACTGGCTAAGTAGTAATACCATACTTGAGGAACCCCCAAGCCTCCCCTTTTAGAGGAACGGTAGAAGGCCTCCCTGGCAAAACGTGGAGGCTTGTCCTTCCAAATAAATCTATTAAACATCACCTGAATAGTGTGTAGGTAGGTTTTAGAAATTTTAAGTGGTAGAGATCTAAAAAGGTAGAGGAGTTTGGGGAGAATTGTCATCTTAAGTGCAGTGATTCTACCAAGAAATGAAATGCGCAGGTGTGACCACTGTTTAAGGATACCTTTAAGTTTAGACACCATGGGTGGGAGGTTAGCCTCAAAGAGATTGCAAAAATCTTTAGTCAGGTTGATTCCTAGGTAGGGGAGGTGGGAGTCTGCCCAGGTAAAAGCATAGACTGATTTAAGATGGAGTAATTCTCAAGGTGTGTAGCCTATCGAGAGTGCACTTGATTTTGTCATGTTTATGGAAAGGCCTAATATATCTCTGCAAACTTTGATAAAGTCTGAGATAAGTTCAGCAGGGAAACAAGAGGATTGGTGAGAAACATCAAAACGTCATCAGCATACATCCCAAATTTGTATGTCGAGTGGCCCTTCAGGTAACCAGAGATATTTGGGTTTTGGAGTATGGCAATGGCCAGAGGTTCGAGTGCTAATGCAAAAATTAAAGGTGACAATGGGCATCCTTGTCTTGTACCCTTGCCTAGGCTAAAGAACTTAGAGTTACATCCAGGGAGTCTAATTCTAGTTTTCGGGTTACGATAGAGGGCCAAGAAAGCTTGTAGGAATGCTCCCTGGAAGCCCATACGTTGTAGGAGTGTTGTGATGTATGTCCAGGAGACACTATCAAATGCCTTCTGTATGTCTAGGCTGAGCATGAGGAGTTTTCGTGAAAACAGGTTGGCATCTTGTATTATATTTGTCGCAAGGCGAATGTTATCGGTAATGAGTCTATGGGGTATGAAACCAGACTGATAAGGGGAGATAAGAGAGGGGATAACTACTGCTAATCTGTCAGCCATGATCCTGCTAAAGATTTTCAGATCATTATTAATGACCGAGATAGGTCTATAGTTTTGGGGCAGGGTATGGTTTTTTTGAGGTTTCGGTATCAGAGACATGTTGGCTAATAACATCTCTTCGGGGAAACTACCGCCTTGTAATACCCAATTGAATAGATGGACCAATCTAGTAGTAAGGAGGGGAGAGAATTTCTTAAAGTATAGAGAGGAGAATCCATCAAGTCCCGGGGCTGAGCCCGATTTTAGAGATTTAATTACATTCAAAACCTCTGCTGGTGTGATAGGGGTGTTCAGATTATCTAATTGCGTGGGGGAGAGATTTGGTAGAGGGATATTCTGGAACCATGTTACGACGGATGGAGAGGGTTTTAGTTGGGAGGGAGCTAGCAGAGAGGAGTAGAATTTTTCAAAGATGTGAAGGACCTCTTGGGGATGGGAGGTGACGTGTCCAGAGGGGGTCATTAATCTATAGACATGGGGTGGGCAGGAGGAGCGATTAAGTTTTCTGGCGAAAAGGGTGGAAGCAGAACTCTCATGAAGAAGACATTTGGCTTTAGACCAACGTAGAGTTTTTTCCACCCTCTTCGACAAGATGCTATCCAATTCCAATCTCTTTTGATCAATTAGTTGTCTGGTGGATTCTAAGTGTAGGAGATTAGTATTCTTGTAAAGACTATCTAGGTCTTTAGTGAGGGATAAAATGTTTTGTTTATCAATTTTATTCTGAGCAGAAGCTAGACTAATCAATTTACCCCTCAGAACTGCCTTATGCGCCGACCAAACAGTGGAAGGAGGGGTTTCTGGAATGGCATTAAGATTAAAATATTCTTCAATAGCTTGTGCTATCTCTCCCTCCACGACTGCATCCGATAAGAGAGCTTCATTTAGCCTCCATGAGTAGGAAGTGGGTGCAAGCCTAATGTATGTAGTGGTGAAGGCAGTGGCATGATGGTCCGACCAGGAGCAGGGGTGGATGCTAGCATCTGTGGTATTAGCAAGGATAATGGGGGTAGTATAGATGTAGTCTAATCTCGCATAACTTTTATGGGGATGGGAGTAGAAAGTGTATTCCTTAGCACCAATGTTATGTGCTCTCCAGTAGGGATGAGCTTCGAGTTCGAGTCGAACTCATGTTCTACTCGAACATTGGCTGTTCGCAAGTTCGCCGAACAGCGAACAATTTGGGGTGTTCGCGGCAAATTCGAATGCCGCGGAACACCCTTTAAAAGTCTATGGGAGAAATCAAAAGTGCTAATTTTAAAGGCTTATATGCAAGTTATTGTCATAAAAAGTGTTTGGGGACCCGGGTCCTGCCCCAGGGGACATGGATCAATGCAAAAAAAAGTTTTAAAAACGGACGTTTTTTCAGGAGCAGTGATTTTATTAATGCTTAAAGTCAAACAATAAAAGTGTAATATCCCTTTAAATTTCGTACCTGGGGGGTGTCTATAGTATGCCTGTAAAGGGGCGCATGTTTCCCGTGTTTAGAACAGTCTGACAGCAAAATGACATTTGGAAGGAAAAAACTCATTTAAAACTAGCCGCGGCTATTGCATTGCCGACAATACACATAGAAGTTCATTGATAAAAACGGCATGGGAATTCCCCACAGGGGAACCCCGAACCAAAATAAAAAAAAAAAAATGATGTGGGGGTCCCCCTAAATTCCATACAAGGCCCTTCAGGTCTGGTATGGATATTAAGGGGAACCCCAGCCAAAATTGAAAAAAAAAATTGACGTGGGGTTCCCCCTAAATTCCATACCAGACCCTTCAGGTCTGGTATGGATTTTAAGGGGAACCCCGCGCCAAAAAAAAAAAAAAAAAATGGCGTGGGGTCCCCCTAAAAATCCATACCAGACCCTTATCCGAGCACGCAACCTGGCAGGCCGCAGGAAAAGAGGGGGGGACGAGAGTGCGGCCCCCCCCCCCTCCTGAACCGTACCAGGCCACATGCCCTCAACATTGGGAGGGTGCTTTGGGGTAGCCCCCCAAAACACCTTGTCCCCATGTTGATGAGGACAAGGGCCTCATCCTCACAACCCTGGCCGGTGGTTGTGAGGGTCTGCGGGCGGGGGGCTTATCGGAATCTGGAAGCCCCCTTTAACAAGGGGACCCCCAGATCCCGCCCCCCCCCCTGTGTGAAATGGTAAGGGGGTACTTACCCCTACCATTTCACTAAAAAACTGTCAAAAATGTTAAAAATGACAAGAGACAGTTTTTGACAATTCCTTTATTTAAATGCTTCTTCTTTCTTCTTTCTTCCTTCATCTTCTTCTGGTTCTTCTGGCTCTTCTGGTTCTTCCTCCGGCGTTCTCGTCCAGCATCTTCTCCGCGGCGTCTTCTATCTTCTTCTCCTCGGGCCGCTCCGCACCCATGGCATGGGGGGGAGGCTCCCGCTCTTCTCTTCATCTTCTTCTCTTCTTCATCTTCTTCTTCATCTTCTTCTTCTTCTTCTTCCTTCTTCTCTTCTTCCTGTCTTCTCCGGGCCGCTCCGCAGCCATGCTGGCATGGTGGGAGGCTCCCGCTGTGTGACGGCGTCTCTTCGTCTGACGGTTCTTAAATAACGGGGGGCGGGGCCATCCGGTGACCCCGCCCCCCTCTGACGCACGGTGACTTGAGGGACTTCCCTGTGACGTCACGGGGAATGCCACAGGGAAGTCCCGTCATGTCACCGTGCGTCAGAGGGGGGCGGGGCCACCGGGTGGCCCCGCCCCCCGTTATTTAAGAACCGTCAGACGAAGAGACGCCGTCACACAGCGGGAGCCTCCCTCCATGCCACAGCATGGCTGCGGAGCGGCCCGCAGAAGACAGGAAGAAGAGAAGAAGAGAAGAAGAGAAGAAGGAAGAAGAAGAAGAAGATGAAGAAGAAGATGAAGAAGAGAAGAAGATGAAGAGAAGAGCGGGAGCCTCCCCTCATGCCATGGGTGCGGAGCGGCCCGAGGAGAAGAAGATAGAAGACGCCGCGGAGAAGATGCTGGACGAGAACGCCGGAGGAAGAACCAGAAGAGCCAGAAGAACCAGAAGAAGATGAAGGAAGAAAGAAGAAAGAAGAAGCATTTAAATAAAGGAATTGTCAAAAACTGTCTCTTGTCATTTTTAACATTTTTGACAGTTTTTTAGTGAAATGGTAGGGGTAAGTACCCCCTTACCATTTCACACAGGGGGGGGGCCGGGATCTGGGGGTCCCCTTGTTAAAGGGGGCTTCCAGATTCCGATAAGCCCCCCGCCCGCAGACCCTCACAACCACCGGCCAGGGTTGTGAGGATGAGGCCCTTGTCCTCATCAACATGGGGACAAGGTGTTTTGGGGGGCTACCCCAAAGCACCCTCCCAATGTTGAGGGCATGTGGCCTGGTACGGTTCAGGAGGGGGGGGGGGCCGCACTCTCGTCCCCCCCTCTTTTCCTGCGGCCTGCCAGGTTGCGTGCTCGGATAAGGGTCTGGTATGGATTTTTAGGGGGACCCCACGCCGTTTTTTTTTTTTTTTTTTGGCGCGGGGTTCCCCTTAAAATCCATACCAGACCTGAAGGGTCTGGTATGGAATTTAGGGGGAACCCCACGTCAATTTTTTTTTTCAATTTTGGCTGGGGTTCCCCTTAATATCCATACCAGACCTGAAGGGCCTTGTATGGAATTTAGGGGGACCCCCACATCATTTTTTTTTTTTTATTTTGGTTCGGGGTTCCCCTGTGGGGAATTCCCATGCCGTTTTTATCAATGAACTTCTATGTGTATTGTCGGCAATGCAATAGCCGCGGCTAGTTTTAAATGAGTTTTTTCCTTCCAAATGTCATTTTGCTGTCAGACTGTTCTAAACACAGGAAACATGCGCCCCTTTACAGGCATACTATAGACACCCCCCAGGTACGAAATTTAAAGGGATATTACACTTTTATTGTTTGACTTTAAGCATTAATAAAATCACTGCTCCTGAAAAAACGTCCGTTTTTAAAACTTTTTTTTGCATTGATCCATGTCCCCTGGGGCAGGACCCGGGTCCCCAAACACTTTTTATGACAATAACTTGCATATTAGCCTTTAAAATTAGCACTTTTGATTATTCATGTTCGTGTCCCATAGACTTTAACGGCGTTCGCGTGTTCGAACGAATTTTTTTCCTGTTCGCATGTTCTGGTGCGAACCGAACAGGGGGGTGTTCGGCTCATCCCTACTCTCCAGGTGTCTACTAGCTGATGGTCCAGCAGTCCACCAGGGAGTGAGCGGGGAAAAGATTTGGCTGAGGGGGACACCGAGGATCTGTCAAGGGTAGGGTTAGCAACCATATTGAAGTCCCCTCCTATTATCATGTGTGGCGATTGAAATTGAGAAAGGCGGTCAAAGAAGGAATGAAAAAAAGATGCAGGGGAGTCATTAGGGGCATAAATACTGGCGATAGTAATTTCTCTGGAGTGGATCAGACCTTTGATGATAACATATCTACTGTCCTTGTCTTTAAAAACTTGTTTGACTTCCATTGGGAAAGAGCTGTGCAAGAGTATGGCGGCACCAGGGGCGGACTGACCATTAGGTCACTCGGGCGCCGACCGAGGGCCCGGTGTCCAGCAGGGGGCCCCACAGTGTTTCCAAACGCCCGTAGAATTAACCGCTTTTTGAAGCTGTCCGTAACGCCGTTATGGGCATCGGTGCCCATAAAAAAGATGGCCGCGAGCCGACCATGGAACTGCACATGCGCCGCTCCGAAGCCGGCCGGGCTCGTGAAAGCTCGTCCGCGCTCGGCCGGGCGGCGCATGCGCAGTAACGTGATTGCGCCGACTGGCGCCATTTTCAAATAGACGCTCGGGACACACTATGGCAGAGGAGACAGAGACAGAGAAGCCGAGCAGGGGTGAGGACTGAGGAGGAAGAGGAGAGTAAAACTGTGGGGAGTGAGAACGGGGGACATCAGTGGGAGCCCGGAGGCGGTAGAGGGTGAAGCTGTGGCATGCAGGAGAGGGACAGAGACTGATGTGTTCTGTCCACCATCATATTACTTCTCCACATCAGTGCTGTATCCTCCTCCTGTGCCCATTTCACCTCTCCACAGGTCAGGGCAGCACAGTGATCTGTGGAGAGGTGAAAGTGGCACAGGAGGAGGACACAGCACTGATGATGTGGAGAAGTAATATGATGGTGGACAGAGGAGGAGGCTACTGTGAGGGGGTGAGGAGGACACTATCATGTCCGCAACCTCTGTCCACCTCCTGAAGTATGTCCGCAACCTCTGTCCACCTCCTGAAGTATGTCCGCAACCTCTGTCCACCTCCTGAAGTATGTCCGCAACCTCTGTCCACCTCCTGAAGTATGTCTGCAACCTCTGTCCACTTGCAGTGTGTCTGCAACCTCTGTCCACTTGCAGTATGTCTGCAACCTCTGTCCACTTGCAGTATGTCCGCAACCTCTGTCCACCTACTGCAGTATGTCCGCAACCTCTGTCCACTTGCAGTATGTCCGCAGCCTCTTTCCACTTGCAGTATGTCCGCAACCTCTGTCCACCTCCTGCAGTATGTCCGCAACCTCTGTCCACCTGCAGTATGTCCGCAACCTCTGTCCACTTGCAGTATGTCCGCAACCTCTGTCCATTTGCAGTATGTCCGCAACCTCTGTCCACCTGCAGTATGTCCGCAACCTCTGTCCACCTCCTGCAGTATGTCCGCAGCCTCTGTCCACCTCCTGCAGTATGTCCGCAGCCTCTGTCCACCTCCTGCAGTATGTCCGCAACCTCTGTCCACCTCCTGCAGTATGTCCGCAGTCTCTGTCCACCTCCTGCAGTATGTCCGCAGCCTCTGTCCACCTCCTGCAGTATGTCCGCAGTCTCTGTCCACCTCCTGCAGTATGTCCGCAGTCTCTGTCCACCTCCTGCAGTATGTCCGCAACCTCTGTCCACCTCCTGCAGTATGTCCGCAGTCTCTGTCCACCTCCTGCAGTATGTCCGCAGCCTCTGTCCACCTCCTGCAGTATGTCCGCAACCTCTGCCCACCTCCTGCAGTATGTCCGCAGTCTCTGTCCACCTCCTGCAGTATGTCCGCAGCCTCTGTCCACCTCCTGCAGTATGTCCGCAACCTCTGTCCACCTCCTGCAGTATGTCCACAGTCTCTGTCCACCTCCTGCAGTATGTCCGCAGCCTCTGTCCACCTCCTGCAGTATGTCCGCAGCCTCTGTCCACCTCCTGCAGTATGTCCGCAGCCTCTGTCCATCTCCGGCAGTATGTCCGCAGCCTCTGTCCACCTCCTGCAGTATGTCTGCAGCCTCTGTCCACTTGCAGTATGTCCGCAACCTCTGTCCACCTCCTGCAGTATGTCTGCAGCCTCTGTCCACTTGCAGTATGTCCGCAACCTCTGTCCACCTCCTGCAGTATGTCCGCAGCCTCTGTCCACCTGCAGTATGTCCGCAGCCTCTGTCCACCTGCAGTATGTCCGCAGCCTCTGTCCACCTGCAGTATGTCTGCAGCCTCTGTCCACCTCCTGTAGTATGTCCGCAACCTCTGTCCACCTGCAGTATGTCCGCAGCCTCTGTCCACCTCCCGTATTATGTCCGCAGCCTTTGCCCCTCTCTGCTTCCATCCCAGGGATCCCTCTCTGCTTCCATCCTAGGGGTCCAGGGGTGTACACATGTTGCAGCCTCAGCAGAAATTATACACCCCGTCACGCTTGGCATGGGGCTTGCTCTGCAAAGGTTGTGCAACCTTATGCAGTACAGCGACCAAGCGGCTAAAGCAGGCTATAAGGAGGTGTTGTATTGCCTCATCACATAACGTGCTTTAAGCCCTTGGATCCCACACTAGCATGCTGCTACTGCGTGCATTACACATGGTTGCTGGGTGTTTGCAGAGTGGCCCTATTTACTTGATTGGGTCACGATCAGCCACCAAAAGCAACAGGGGGTATAATTCCTGCCGCAGCATGTGTACATCCTCAGCTGCTGCCTCTGCAGCTAAAGGGGGTAGAGACCAATGTATGTAATGTGTGGCAGGGACAAAGGGGGGGCCCCATGGTCTCCTATTGCCCGGGGGCCCCATGAGTTGTCGGCACCTCTGCTTTTCGTCTGGTGCAATGAGCAAAAAGTCTGAGGATAGCTTCTGTGGAGAAATTTGGGATGTGAGGAATGTGCAAAATGTGTCTCCTGCAAGAGGAGAATTTGCGCTCCAAGCTGTTTATAGAAGGTGAAAGCCTTCCTCCTTTTAAGAGGGGAATTAAATCCCTTGACATTGTGTGATATACACCTAATTACCATGGTGGTGGTGATAGTGGTCTATAGTCTGAGGGCAAATAGCCCCAAAAAGGGGTCTAAAACAAGCCCATTGCATTGCAAGTACCAAAAAGAGGGCCGACATACTCGAGCACTGAAGGGTAAAAAAGTGAAACTTATCAAACATGTACGCTATACAGGCTAACAGCAGTATGTAGACTATAAAATATTTCAGCCTGAGAGATTTGATGCAAAAGTAGTGTGACGGCTGACCAAAACCTAAAAAAAAACAGGAGAAAAAAAAGATGGAGAAAAAACAACGAAAAAAATCACATAAGTCTGAAAGTAATGTGAGTGTTCTCATAACTGGTATCTGGATCAGGTAACAGTAAAAAACCTGAAAAAAGAAATCACAACTCTCGAGACTACAAGGTCTCGAACCCAGCCTAGGAAAAGTTCTGTGCTATGTTGAGCTAGTAGGAAGAAGAGAAGAAATCAAAAAGAGAATGAGCCTGCAGTGAAGACAAAACCAAAAATAAAAATATCGTCAAAACCTGCTAGGCTGTGGCTGGGTGGGGTAAACATGTCGCGGCTCCAAAGGACCGACGTCCGGGTGGTTGTAAACTGGAGTTGGGTGCACATTGCTGGGATGCCATGTGGATGTCATCTGTGGAGAGGAGATCAACGAAAAGGGTCCTCCGGTCTGTCTCCAACGTCGTATCTGATTCTACGTCTGTCTCTTCTGGTTGGAGGTGTCTGCCAAATAGGTGAAAGTCTTGGGGTAGAAGGAGGTCGACGGATGACATCAGGTTCCAGAAGGCCCAGTTTAACCAAAACTTCTTGACCTTCCAGGAGAGACGTGGCAGAATATGTGGTACCATTGTGGGGGATTACAAGCTTAAAAGGAAAGCCCCACCTATAGCGAATGCGAGCAGCTTGAAGGGCAGAAGTAACCTCTTTCATGCCACGTCTCCTGTCCAGGGTGGCAAGGGAGATATCAGGGTATATTTGAATGGTACGGTCATCAAGTGTGATGCGTTGTTGATTGCGAGCAGCTCTAAGGATCTCCTCTTTAATTAAGAAGTCCTTCATGCAAAGAACAATGTCCCTGGGAGGTTTATCATCAGGCGGTATAGGTCTGAGGGCTCTATGTATGCGGTCACAGGTGAATGATCCCGCATCTGTGTCAGGGAGCAAAGATTTAAACAGGCGGATCATTGTAGGGATGAGATCCGTAACAGATTCTGGGATACCTCTTATGCGCAAATTGTTGCGTCTATTGCGGTTATCGAGGTCTTCTATTTGGGACTGCATCAAAGAGAAGGCCGTGGCTAGAGACTCATGTTCTCTGGAGAGGTCACTGTAGGCGAGCACCAGTTCGTCATGTTTAGTTTCCAGTCTTTCCGTCCTGGAGCCTAAGGCCGCAATCTCCTGAGAGAGAGTGTGAGAGGTTTTGTGCAGCTCAATCTGGAACTTGGTTGCCAGCCTAGCGTAGATGGCCTCCAGGCTGCTTTCTAGGTCTGTCTTAGTAAGGGAGGCTGTGTACTCACGGCTGGGATCGGAGACCGGTGTTTGGTTAGGGAGGAATCCTGGGGATGAGGCCAGAGACGGAGGCTTGCTTCTCCCTGCAGCGCCATTTTGAGACATGCTGCCGAGCTCACGGGTGCGGAGAAGATAGTAGGTTAGAGTGGGTTGAGACGATCCTCTGGGTTTGTTCTTTCTCCCAGGCATGCACCACGCTTAAGGGGCTCGAGGGGTGATAAAATCACTGAGATAAAATGCTGTTAATAGCCCTACGGTAGCCGTTATCTTTCCGGGCTGGACGGAGCTACAGTCTCAGACGTCCATCACGCTTGGCGCCGCGCATGCGCCCCCCAATACTTTTCTTTGACATGACAACACAACTCTGACTTCCTAATACATGATGTCAGCCCTATTTACTTCATTTCTCATGGATTCTCATGGACCTCAGCTCTCCTCATCTCCTCCCATTCCACATCTCCATAATCCCACCTTGTGCACAGACTCAAGTTACCAGCTCACATGATATATATGCAAAATTAACAGGTATTTTTTGCACGTATTAAACAGATTTAGACAGATATATAAAAAAAAGTTTAAATGGTATATTTAGCAGACCAAAAGATAGCAGATAGAGTTCAGTGATAGAGTTTACATGCACTTTAACATGAACAATTTTGCACCAAGTTCACTATATGCATACCTCCCAACTTTTGGAGATAGGAATGAGGGACACCTATTAGCAAAAGTATGTAGGCATAGGACACACTCCTTGCCACGCCCCCTTAACCCTTTCATTGCCAGGCCTTGTGCTGCATTTTTACCCTCAGTTGGCCAGACCATTTTTGCAATTTCCTTTGCTTTTTTATTTTTCACTTATAGCTTTCAAAGTTTGTAAAAGACCCCCCAAACCATATATTTTCTGAAAGCACATGACCGATAGAACAACAAGAAGGTGCTACTGATTTCTAAAGTCCCACGATATTTGCACAAATGTTCATTAAAACAGTATTTTTACAAAAAATCCACTAAAATCATGATTAGCAGATAAATACACAGCAAATTTTACAAAATTCCTACTAAATATAAAAGCTTAACATGTATTAAGTTAACCACTTACGGACCGCCCGCTGTCGGTAATTTGAAGAGGAATATCGTTGTTATGGCAGCAGATAGCTGCCATAACCCCGGTATCCTCTTCTTCAGCGGGCGGTCCACTTTCAGATAAAAGTGATCTCTGCAGCAGATTCACCATAAGATCACTTTTATGGGCGGCAGGAGAGGGGCCCCCCCTACCGCCTCTCTCCGGTGCCATCTGCCACTTACCGGAGCCGTCAGTAGTGGCGGAGGTGATCAGGTCCGCTCTCCTGCTTGGTATGGAGATGAGTGAGGGGAAGATGGCTCCACCCATCTCCATACCATTGCAGGGCAGAAGCAACGTCAAAATGTCACTTCCGCCCATAGCTCTTAAAGAGACTTTTTTTTTTTTTCAAATGACATTACATTTTTTAAATTTTTTTTATTGCATTTAAGTGTAAATATGAGATCTGAGGTCTTTTTGTTACCAGGGATGTTTACATTGTAATAGGTAGAAAAGTGACACGATTTTTTTAAATTAAAAGAACAGTGTAAAAGTAAAAAATAAAAGGTAAACTAAATAAGAATTTTTTTTTTTTAAACATGCCCCGTCCCGCTGAGCTTGCGTGCAGAAGCAAACGAAAATATGAAAACGGTGTTCAAACCACACATGTGAGGTATCACCATAATCGTTAGAGCGAGAGCAATAATTCTAGCCCTAGACCTTCTCTGTAACTCAAAACATGACCTGTAGAATTTTTTAAACGTTGCCTATGGAGATTTTTAACGGTAAACGTTTGTCGCCATTCCACGAGGGGGCGCAATTTTGAAGCGTGACATGTTGGGTATCAATTTACTCAACATAATATTATCTTTCACAATATAAAAAAAAATGTGCTAACTTTACCGTTGTATTATTTTTTAATTCAAAAAAGTGTATTTTTTTCAAAAAAAGTGCGCTTGTAAGACCTCTGCGCAAATGCGGTGTGACAGAAAGTATTGCAAAGACCGCCATTTTATTCTCTAGGATGTTAGAAAAAAAATATAATGTTTGGGGGTTCTAAGAATTTTCTAGCAAAAAAAACAGTTTTTAAACACCAAATCTCAGAAAGAGGCTCGTTCCTTAACCACTTCCCACCCGGCCTATAGCAGAATGACGGCTGGGCAGTAGTTCAGTTATCTTGACTGGGCGTCATATGACGCCCTGCAGGATAACAGCCACCGCGCGCCCGTGGGGGCGTGCATCACAGCGATCGATGGTGCGGTGGGTCAGTCTGACCGATCTCACCGGCGGAGGCTCTTTACCATGTGATCAGCTGTGTCCAATCACGGCTGATCACGATGTAAACAGAAAAAGCCAGTGATTGGCTTTTCCTCACTCGCGTCTGACAGATGCGAGTAGAGGAAAGCCGATCGGCGGCTCTCCTGACAGGGGGGATCAACATATGGAAATCAGTGCCCAAAAATGGGCACTGACTGGCACCTCTATGACACAATAAAAATTAGTGATGCCTAGCAATGCCACCCATCAGTGTCATCAGTGCCACCCATCAGTGTCCATCAGTGCCACCTATCAGTGCCCATCCGTGCCCAAATATCAGTGCCCATCAGTGACCATCTGTGCCACCTATCAGTGCCACCCATAAGTACCCATCAGTGCCACCCATAAGTGCCCATTAGTGCCGCCCATGAGTGCCCATCTGTGCCGCCTACCAGTGCCACCTATCAGTGCCCATCAGTGCCACCTATCAGTGCCCATCAGTGCCGCCTATCAGTGCCCATCATCAGTGCCCAAAATTTTCGGTCTTTTTTTATTTGTTGCGCAAAAAATAAAAATCGCAGAGGTGATCAAATACCACCAAAAGAAAGCTCTATTTGTGGGAACAAAATGAAATAAAAATTTGGGTACAGTGTAGCATGACCGCAATTGTCATTCAATTTGCGACAGCGCTGAAAGCTGAAAATTGGCTCGGGCAGGAAGGTGTATAAGTGCCAGGTATTGAAGTGATTAAGTGGTTAATAAATAACAAATATTTGTAATTTTTACATTGTGCCTTTTTGCAAAATGGTGAAAATCGAACGTACGCAAAAATGTAAATATCCAAATTTCTTTAACAATCTGAAGGTTTTCATTTTTCCCTTACAGCTTTCAGAATTTGTGAAAGACCCCCAAAACCATATATTTTCTGAAAGAATATGACCTCCAGAATAAAAAGAAGGTACTACTGATTTTTTAGACTCCGCGCTATTTGCGCAAATGTTTATCAAACCTATATTATGGCAAAAAATACACTAAAACCATTATTATCAGATAAAAACACAGCTAATTTTACCAAATTTCTGCTAAATCCCTACTAAATATAAAAGCTTAACTGTATAAAGTGAATAAAAAACAAAAAAATTAAATTTTTACATTTAAAAATGCAACGCCTTTTTGCAAAATGGTGAAAATCGAACGTACCCAAAAATGTCTCTAAAAATCTGGAGGTTTTCATTTTTCACTTACAGCTTTCAGAATTTATAAAAGACCCCCCAAGCCATACATTTTCTGAAAGCACAGGGCAAGTAGAATAAAAAGAAGGTGCTACTGATTTTTAAGGCAGCACAATATTTGCGCAAATGTATACCAAGCCCCCCCCAAGCCACAACTTCCCCCCCCCGCCACACTCTCGAAGCTGACAGATCATAGGAGATCTATGCAGGGAGAAGCTGCAGGCGGCAGGAGGGAAGGAGAGATGCCGCTCGAATCGGCCATGGATCGAGGGTGCGGGGGCGGTATGGGGGGTGATCAGAGGTATTGGGGGGACACATCTGGATCCCCCTCCCCCAAGCCCCATGCAGCACCTGAAGCCGGCGGGAGCAGCAGAGGAGGGATGCCGGCTAATGATGGTGGCTGGGGGGAGCAGGTTTGCTGGGGGGGGGGTCGGATCGGGAGGAGGGGGATAATCAGTGCTGGGGGGAAGAAGGGGGGTGAATGGGATAAGAGAGGAGACTGGGGGGAGTAGTTCTAAGTGAAAGTTAGCAGCGGGAGGTGGAGAGGCAGGGGACAGGGAAGCGGCTCGGGTGGGGGGCGCTCACATTAGGGGTTAATAACTCTGATCAGCTGATTGTAATCCACTGATCAGAGTTATAGAATTGTTCAGCAGAGTCTGCTGAACAATTCTGATATAAGCTTATGGTCATTGGAGTGACCATAAGCTTATAGGAGAGGGAGATATGAGGTCTGTATGGCGTATGGTCTTGGCCACCTGTGGGCACTTTTTAGGTCTGTACGGCGTACGGACCGGGCAGTGAAAGGGTTAAAGGAGAATTATACAGTAAACAATGATTAGTTAAACCCACAAGTGCTTTTTCCACAACTACTATTCCTTTGGCTTTTGAAATTTAGAAATTCAGAAATGTAGAAATTGGATGAAAGGTTTAGCACTCAGAAACACTATTTGAAAGATAAGTAGTGCATTTCATATACAACTATATACAGTATCTCACAAAAGTGAGTACACCCTCACAAAAAAAGTGAATACACCCCTAAGTGAAAATGTCCAAATTGGGCCCAAAGTGTCAATATTTTGTGTGGCCACCATTATTTTTCAGCACTGCCTTAACCCACTTGGGCATGGAGTTCACCAGAGCGTCACAGGTTGCCACTGGAGTCCTCTTCCACTCCTCCATGAGGACATCACGGAGCTGGTGGATATTAGAGACATTGTGCTCCTCCACCTTCCGTTTGAGGATGCCCCACAGATGCTTAATAGGGTTTAGATCTGGAGACATGCTTGGCCAGTCCATTACCTTTACCCTCAGCTTCTTTAGCAAGGCAATGGTCATCTTGGAGGTGTGTTTGGGGGTCTTATCATGTTGGAATACTGCCCTGCGGCCCAGTCTTCAAAGAGAGGGGATCATGCTCTGCTTCAGTATATCACAATACATGTTGGCATTCATGGCTCCTCAATGAACTGTAGCTCCCCAGTGCCGACAGCACTCATGCAGCCCCAGACCATGACACTCCCACCACCATGCTTGACTGTAGGCAAGACACACTTTTCTTTGTACTCCTCACCTGGTTGCCACCAGACACCATCTGAACCAAATAAGTTTATCTTGGTCTCATCAGACTACAGGACATGGTTCCAGTAATCCATGTCCTTAGTCTGCTTGTCTTCAGCAAACTGTTTGTGGGCTTTCTTGTGCATCATCTTTAGAAGAGGCTTCCTTCTGTGATGACAGCCATGCAAACCAATTTGATGCATCGTGCGACGTATGGTCTGACCACTGACAGGCTGACCCCCCACCCCTTCAACCTCTGCAGCAATGCTGGCAACTCTCATACGTCTATTTCCCAAAGACAACCTCTGGTTATGACGCTGAGCACGTGCACTCAACTTCTTTGGTCAACCATGGCAATGCCTGTTCTGAGCGGAACCTGTCCTGTTAAACTGCTATATGGTCTTGGCCACCATGCTGCAGCTCAGTTTCAGGGTCTTGGCAATAATCTTATAGCCTAGGCCATCTTTATGTAGAGCAACAGTTCTTTTTTTCAGATGCTCTGAGAGTTCTTTGCCATGAGGTGTGTTGAACTTCCAGTCACCAGTATGAGAGAGTGAGAGTGATAACACCAAATTTAACACACCTGCTCCCCATTCACACCTGAGACCTTGTAACACTAATGAGTGACATGACAGCGGGGAGGGAAAATGGCTAATTGGGCCCAATTTGGATATTTTCACTTAGGGGTGTACTCACTTTTGTTGCCAGCGGTGTAGACATTAATAGCTGTGTGTTGAGTTATTTTGAGGGGACAATAAATTGACACTGTTATACAAGCTGTACACTCACTACTTTACATTGTAGCAAAGTGTCATTTCTTCAGTGTTGTCACATAAAAAGATATAATATTTACAGAATTGTGAGGGGTGTACTCACTTTTGTGAGATACTGTAGATCAGACCAAAATGAGGGACAAATAAGCAGGAATGAGGCACAGAGGGACTTTGTTCCAAATCAGGAACAGTCCCTCAAAATCAGGGACAGTTGGGAGCTATGCTATATGGACCATCACATCCCCTTAAATACCTCTTCCCAAGAGAGAATAAATTCAAGAAAGTTAACCCCTTTTCTGCCAATGATGAAATAACACCAGGGAGTTTGTTTACATTGCTTCTGTGGAGCTTTTTTTTTTACTAGAAGTGACAGTTATACAAATATACTGTACTTTAGTAAGCCTAGCCTTGTAGAGTGGTAAGTTTCATGAAGTGACAGTCTGAATAGTTAAGTATAGCTGACAGTCACCCAGACAACAAAGTACTTTATACAAAAATAAAATGTGAAAAAAATGATTTTCCTTTTAGTCCTGAACATAAATAAATACAGAAAATATACAAAAAAATGTGCTGTAGGTTCACTCTAATGCATTCCTTCAGTTCCTACCTTGTCTAATCAACATATTGCTTTCTACATTTACAATCAATCAGTTGGATCGCATTCCTAGGAAAACAATAACTGTAATCCCTGACTCTAAAGATTAGCCTTGCCACGCTAAACTGGGTGGAAATGCAGTCGTAACTGTGACTTTTTAAATGTTGTAGGTCCACATAGTTACATTTTCTTTTGGAATTTGCTAAAACCTGCTTTAAATTGAGGAATGTTAAGAAAGTTGAAGATGGTCCACTCAGTTACCTTAATTACACAAAATAAATTATGAAAAAAAGAATTGCAATTTAATTTTTTAATGCTATAGATGTGGATTCTGAATTTTTCAATAACATTAAAATACCTTACATTATTAATCTTTTTTTACGGCATGCTTCATCTAGATCTGTGTATATATTAATGTGATTGGAAACTCAAAAAAAAACAAACAAACAGGTTTATACTGATTTGCTCTGTGCAGTGGAATTTGCACCACAACCGCCCCAAACCTCCTCTTCCTGGCTCCTCCCCCTCTCAGTGTGCCACTATAGGAAGCCACTTGATCTCCAGTGGCTTTACCTGTGTCCATAACCCCGCCCCCCCACTCCCTCATCACAGGATTTGACTGACAGCAGTAGGATGCAATGGCTTACGCTACCCCAGCAAAGCCTGTGAGGGTGGGAGAGCCAGGGATGGACTGGCCATGGGGACTACCGGGAGTTTCCCGGTGGGCCGATGGCTCAGTGGGCCGGTTTCAGTGGCCGCCTATTGCATCGGAGGTCTGCGGCGATCTACCCGTCAATCGCTGACAGCTGGCGCCTAACGGATATAATAAGATTTAGCCAGCATGCAGAGTAGCGCAGGAAGCATCTGTGATAGGTTCTCTCTCATGTCACGCTGCTCCCCGGGATGGATGAGATGGATGGATGGATGGAGGGATGGATGAGAAGAGAGGAGGGGCCACCAGGGAGCAACGTGACATGAGAGAGGACCTATCACAGACACTTCCTGCACTACTCTGCATGCTGGCTAGTAAACAATATGCCCCATAATGTGCCATGTGCCCCATAATGTGCCATGTGCCCTGATGTGCCCCATAATTTGCCATGTGCCCCATCATGTGCCCTGATGTGCCATCATGTGCCCTAAAGTGCCCCCATGTGCTATGTGCCCTGATGTGCCCTAATGTTCCCCGTGCCCTGGTGTGCTATGTGCCCCATGCCCTGATGTGCTATGTGTCCTGATGTGCCCCGTGCCCTGATGTGCTATGTGCCCTTAATGTGATATGTGTCGTGATTTCCCCCGTGCCCTGATGTGCTATGTGCCCTGATGTGCTATGTGCCCTGATGTGCCCCGATGTGCTATGTACCCTGATGTGCCCCATGCCCTGATGTGCTATGTGCCCTGATGTGCCCCAATGTGCCCCAAAGTGCTATGTGCCCTGATGTGCCCCAATGTGCCCCAATGTGCTATGTGCCCCGTTCCCTGATGTGCTATGTGCCCTAATGTTATATGTGCCCTGATGTGCTATGTGTCCTGATGTGCCCTGTGCCCTGATGTGCTATGTGCTCGTGCCCTGATGTTCCCTGTGCCCTGATGTGCTATGTGCCCCATGCCCTAATGTGCTATGTACCCTGATGTACTGTGACCTGTGCCTTGATGTGCCCTGATGTCCTGTACCCTGATGCACTGTGTCCTGATGTGCTATGTGCCCTGATGTGCCCCGTGCCCTGATGTGCCCCGTGCCCTGATGTGCCCCATGCCCTAATGTGCTATGTGCCCTGATGTGCTATGTGCCCTGATGTGCCCCATGCCCTGATGTGCTATGTGCCCCAATGTGCCCTGATGTGCCCCGTGCCCTGATGTGCTATGTGCCCTGATGTGCCCCAATGTGCTATGTACCCTGATGTGCTATGTGCCCCATGCCCTAATGTGCTATGTGCCCTGATGTGCTATGTGCCCCATGCCCTAATGTGCTATGTGCCCTGATGTGCTATGTGCCCTGATGTGCCCCATGCCCTAATGTGCTATGTACCCTGATGTGCTGTGCCCTGATGTACTGTGACCTGTGCCCTGATGTCCTGTACCCTGATGTGCTATGTGCCCTGATGTGCCCCAGGCCCTAATGTGCTATGTTCCCTGATATGCTGTGCCCTGATGTACTGTGATCTGTGCCCTGATGTGTCCTGATGTGCTGTGTCCTGATGTGCTATGTGCCCTTATGTGCCCTGTGCCCTGATGCGCTATGTGCCCTGATGTGCTATGTGCCCTGATGTGCCCCATGCCCTAATGTGCTATGTGCCCTGATATGCTATGTGCCCTGATGTGCTATGTGCCCTGATGTGCCCGTGCCCTGATGTGCTATGTGCCCTGATGTGCCCCGTGCCCGGGTGTGCTTTGTGCCCTGATGTACTATATGCCCTGATGTGCCCCATGCCCTAACGTGCTATGTGCCTTGATGTGCTATGTGCCCTGATATGCCCCATGCCCTAATGTGCTATGTACCCTGATGTGCTGTGCCCTGATGTACTGTGACCTGTGCCCTGATGTGCCCTAATGTGCTGTGTCCTCATGTGCTATACCCTAATGTGCTGTGTCCTGTACACTGATGTACTGTGCCCCGACGACATGCCCTGATGTGCTGTGCCCTGATGTGCCCTGTACCCTGATGTGTTGTGCCCTGATGTGCCCTGTACGCTGATGTGCTGGGCTCTGTATCCTGATGTGCTGTGCCCTGATGTGCTGTGCCCTCTACCCTGATGTGGCCTGGTGTGCTGTAACCTGATGTGCCCTGTACCCTGATGTGTTGTGCCCTGATGTGCCATGTGCCCTGATGTGCCTTGTGCCCTGATGTGCCTTGTGCCCTGATATGCTGGGCTCTGTACCCTGATGTGCCTTGTGCCCTGATGTGCTGGGAGCTGTGCCCTGATGTGCTGTGACCTGTACCCTGTTGTGGCCTGTTGTGCTTTGCCCTGATGTGCTGGGCTCTGTTCCGTGCCCTGAATTGCACTGTATCCTGATGTGTTTTTTTTTTTGTTCCAGTCCAGCCCTAGCCGTTACAGACGGGCAGAGTGCTGGATTGAGTGAGGGCTCAGGAAAGTATATTGGGGGGTGAGGGGATGATACTTTTTCCAAAACATTTTTTACCTAATTACAAGGAAAACATTAAAGAAGTTGTA
This sequence comes from Lithobates clamitans, assembly GCA_037952925.1. Classification (NCBI taxonomy): domain Eukaryota; kingdom Metazoa; phylum Chordata; class Amphibia; order Anura; family Ranidae; genus Lithobates; species Lithobates clamitans. The sequence continues at coordinate 3,119,555 of JBBGZY010000357.1, read as the reverse complement.
AAGTCAGAAGGTTTTTTTTTCTTAATGTATTCTATTCATTAAGATAAAAAGCCTGCTGTGTGTAGCAGCCTCCCTCAGTCCATCTAACACTTACCAGAGCCCCCTCTAGATCCATCGATGTCCACGATTGTCTTGGCCATCCAAGACTCTCCCTCCTGATTGGCTGAGACACAGCAGCGGTGCCAATGGCTCCCGCTGCAGTCAATCAAAGTCAGTCAGCCAATCAGGAGGGAAAGGGGGTGGGGCCGGGCAGCAGCTCTGTGTCTGAATGGACACAGGGAGCTGTGACTTTGCTCGGGTGCTCCCATAGCAAGCTGCTTGCTGTGAGGGCACTCAACAGGAGGGAGGGGCCAGGATCACAGAAGAGGGACCTGAGAATAGGAGGATCTGGGCTGCTCTGTGCAAATGCACAGCAACAGAGTAGTTAAGTATAACATGTTCGTTATTTTCACTGAAAAAAAAATGAGACTTTACAATCAAATGTTAAGGCTTTAGGACCACTTTAACCACTTCCGCCCTGGAAGGATTTACCCCCTTCCTGACCAGAGCACTTTTTGTGATTCGGCACTGCGTCGCTTTAACTGGCAATTGCACAGTCATGCAATGTTGTACCCAAACAATATTGACGTCCTTTTTTTCCTACAAATAGAGCTTCCTTTGATCACCTCTGGCGTTTTTAATTTTTTGCGCTATAAACAAAAAAAGAGCGACAATTTTGAAAAAAACGCATTATTTGTTACATTTCCTATAATAAATATCCCCCAAAAATATATATAAAAAAACTATTTTTTTCTTCAGTTTAGGCCGATACGTATTCTTCTACATATTTTTGGTAAAAAAATTGCAATAAACGTATATTGATTGGTTTGCACAAAAGTTATAGCGTCTACAAAATAGAGGATAGTTTTATGGCATTTGTATTAAAAAAATTTTTTTATTAGTAATGGCGGCGATCTGCGATTTTTATCGGGACTACGACATTATGGCGGACACATCGGACACTTTTGACACTATTTTGGGACCATTGTCATTTATACAGCGATCAGTGCTATAAAAATGCATTGATTACTGATTAAATGACACTGGCAGGAAAGGGGTTAACCACGGGGAGGCGATGAAGGGGTTAAGTGTGTCCTAGGGAGTGATTCTAACTGTGGGGGGGAGTGGCTACAACACGCATAACAGCGATCACTGCTCTCGATGAAAAAGAGCAGTGATCTCTGTCCTGTTACTAGGCAGAACGGGGAAATGTTTTGTTTACAAAAGCATTTCCCTGTTCTACCTCTCCGTGACACAATCGTAGGCACCTGGCGGACATCGAGTCCGCGGGATCCGCGGTCACGGTCACGGAGAATGCGGCGCACGCGCCCACAGCGCCACTTCTTAAAGAGGACGTACCTGTACGCCGTTTAGCCCACCAGTGCCATTCTGCCGACATTTATTGGCGTGTGCTGGTCAGGAAGCGTTTAAGAAATATTTTGCTGTTCATTATCATGTGACTTGAAGTATGCTTACTTCTACAAATCCTGATGGGAGGCTGATAGTGTGCTGACTCTTCAGCAGTTACAATATAATATTTTATTCTATGCGCCACTTCAAAAGCAGGGCTTTCACACTGGAGCGGTGCGCTAGCAGGACAGGAAAAAAAGTCCTGCTAGCGGCATCTTCGGAGTGCTAGCGGGCGAATACTGACAGTAAAGCGCCGCTAACAATAGCGGCGCTTTACCGCTGATGCCGCCCTTGCCCCAGTGTGAAAGGGGCTTAAGGGTATCCCTCAAGCATGTTTTTTAACCACTTCAGCCCCGGAAGAATTTGCCTCCTTAATGACCAGGCCAGTGTCATTTTAACTGACAATTGCACGGTCGTGCAACGCTGTACCCAAACAAAGTTGACGTTCTTTTTAGCCATAAATAGAGCTGTCTTTTGGTGGTATTTAATCACCTCTGTGGTTTTTATTTTTTACTCTATAAACAAACAAAAAAATTTGACAATTTTGAAAAAAAAAACAATATTTTTTACTTTTTGCTATAATAAATATCCCCCAATTTAAAAAAAAATATGTATTCATCAGTTTAGGCCAATATGTATTTTTCTACATATTTTTGGTAAAAAAAATCACAATAAGCATTTATTGATTGGTTTGCACAAAAGTATAGGGTCTACAAAATAGGGAATAGATTTATGGCATTTTTATTTTTTTTACTAGTAATGGCGGCGATCTGGGATTTTTAGTGGGACTACGATATTGCGGCGGACAGGTCGGACACTTTTGACACTTTTTTGTGAACAGTGACATTTATACAGCGATCAGAGCTAAAAATAGCCACTGATTACTGTAGGGTAAAGTGTGTCCTGGGGAGGTGTTTCTAACTGTGGGGACAGTGTAGTGACTGGGAGTAGAGAGACATTGCGGTTTCTAATCACTAAAAACAGCAGATCTCTTTCCTCTCCCTGACAGAATGGGGGATCTGTCTGTTTACATTGACAGATCCCCCATTCTCTCTCTCTCTCAGGAGTAATCATGGGTGCCCGGTAGACAGCGTGGCTACTGGGCACGTGCGTCAACTCCTACATTGCGTGGTGGGTGCGCGCACGCACCTGCTAAGTCTATTTAAAGGGCCGACGTACAGCTACAGTGATTTGCCCAGGAGAGCCAACCTGCTGCAGTATAATGACAGCGGCAGGTCGGCTAGTGGTTAAAGGAATTTTGCACAGGCACTGCCCACCTCCCCATCTACTTCTAATTTGTGTCACAATTTCTTTCCTATTAGCCTAGAAAATGACAATAAACATCAACTCTGTGTGTGGATTGACTCTCGGATTGGACCCAAAGCTTGGACCTGACGTTTAAATATATTTGATGATCCCTATATGAGTAGGTACGTCAAACTCTTCATTTGTTATACCTCCTTCTACACCCGTAGAGAGATACTTCTATGCTGGAAGTCTGCTCAGCCCCCCAATGTCACTTCCTGGCATGAGTGCTGTGCCTGTTGCCCCCCCCCCTCCCCCCACACACTTTGTTTCTTTCCTACTCTCCTGCCGTTTTTTTCCCACTTTTCTTCCTCTCTCTTCTCTCCCTTTCCTTCCCCTTAATATCCCCCCCCCCACACACACACACACATTTCTATTTGTGGCAGCCATGTGTAGGGTCCTACATTTTGCTTGTTGTTATTGAATATGTGATTTTGCATCTCTTCTTTGTTTGCATATACAAAAGCTATGTGACTTATTTATGTACCTGACAAATTCTAATAAACCTTTTCTGTTGAAAAAAAATAAAATAGCAATAAGCACAAGATTTGGCTCCCATTGATCACCACTGGAAGCTTAGCTGCAGGGGGAAACCTAAGGGCATATGTTTGATACTTGTTGCTAATCTTTGTGTGCAGCATTTCACCGCATGATACTGTTGTGTGCACCAAAGCACCCCACTCACCTTCTTTCTTACACAGCTGCCATTACATTTAGTAAATGCCTTTTATTGAAAAAACTATATTTTTTATTAAAGTTCAGCGAGGCCTAATGTGAGAGGCAGAGGTTTCTCACACACCAAGGTAGTAGTTTTTCTGTTTATGTTTTAAAACAGTATTTTGTATTTGGATACAATGTACAGGGGTTGGACAAAATTATGGAAACAGGCATGGTAAAAAAACTAAATTTTTACTTAACCACCTCTCCCCTGCGCTATAGCCGAATGAAGACGTCCACCTGTACATAAGCTGCCTGCGTGCCCCCTTCAGGGCACACGGCGCGTTCTCTGATCACCGAGTTAATGAGACCCGGCCCCTTACCACGTGATCAGCTGTCAGCCAAGATCGGTAATTAGCTTGTCCCTGTTTGGGACATCGGTCCCGATCAGGGAGAAGCACTGCTACTATGCAGTCCCCTCCAGTGCCACCTGCCAGTGCCCACGAGTGCCACCTACAGGTGCATATCAGTGCCATCTACCAGTGTCAACCAGTGCCACCTACCAGTGCCCACCAGTGCCACCTATCAGTGCCCATCAGTGCTGCCAACCAGTGCGCATCAGTGCCACCTATGAGTGCTGTCTATCAGTGTCGCCTACCAGTGCCCATCAGTGCCACCTATCATTGACGATCAGTGCCACCTATCAGTGCCACCTCTCAGCGCCACCTATCAGTGCCCTTCAGTGCCACCTATCAGTTCCCACCAGTGCCGCCTCATCAGTGCCGCCTTATCAGTGCCTATTTGTACAGCCTATCAGTGCCCATCAGTGCAGCCCATCAGTGCCTCATCAGCGCACATCAATGAAGAAGAAAATGTACCTGTTTTTAAAATTTTATAACAAACTATAAAACTCTCTTTTAGTTTTTTTAGCAAAAAAATAAAAACCCAGCAGTGAATAATACCACCAAAGCAAAGCTCTATTTGTGTGAAAAAAATTATAAAAATGTAATTTGGGTACAGTGTTGCATGACCGCGCAATTGTCATTCAAAGTGTGAGAGCGCTGAAGGCTGGAAATTGCCCTGGACAGGAAGGGTGTTTAAGTGCCCAGTAAGCAAGTGGTTAATATGGTGGACCGCGTTTGGCAACCAAAATGGCCTGGAAATTGACAAATATAAGTCTTGGATAGTGGATAATGGAATCGAATACCATTCTTCATGCAAAAATCTGTGTCACAATCCTGCGCAATGTGCTTTTGTTTCTTTTGTTGACTATGCTTATGCTTATCAGATGATGTTTTCCCACAAAATGTATATGCCATTATAACCTTTGATACAGTACATCGCAACACCGCAAATAAATTGGCAACTTCAGTCACAGAGGCACCATCTAGGCGCCAAAAATTTGCCCTCTTTGAAACTCCGTAAGCTCTAACATGACTCCTGACATCCCACCTGTTAGCTAGGTGTCTCATCATACAACAGAAGCAAAAGAATGTTACATCACTTCCACTTTCAACGCAAAACATGTCGTCACTTTCACACTTGCAAATTATGTAGTGTTTCGATATTTATGTCCAACCCCTGTATATATACAGTACTGTGAAAAGTAATTGCCCCCTAAACCTAATAACTGTCTGTCAAGCATTTTCAATAACTGGCAATGAGACTTTCACATTGCTGTGGAGGAATTTTGGTCCACTCTTCTTTTCAGAATTGTTTTAATTCAGATTTAAGTTCGGACTTTGACTAGGCCACTCCAAAACCTTAATTTAGTTTTTTTTGAGCCATTCAGGGGTGGGCTTTTTGGTGTGTTTCAGATAATCGTCCTGCTACATAACCCAAATGCGCTTGAGGTCACAAACTGATGTCCGAACATTCTCCTTCAGGATTTTCTGGTAGAGCGCAGAATTCATGGTTCCATTAATTATGGCTATAATCTTGGAATGTGGTGACCGCAAACACTTGATCCTGCAGATCTTGGATTTTTTCTCCCTATCAATTATGGCAAGTCATTCAGGTCCTGAAGCTGCAGAGCAACCTCAGACCATCACACTACGACCACCATGTTTGACTGTTTGTATGATGTTCTTTCTATGAAATACTGTGTTAGTTTTACGCCAGATGTAATGGGACGCACACCTTCCGAAAAGTTAAACTTTTGTCTCATTAGTCCACAAAATATTTGCCCAAAAGTCTTGGGGATAATCAAGATGTTTTTTGGCAGATGTGAGACGAGCCTTTGTGTTCTTTTTTGGTCAGCAGTGTCTTTTGTCTTGGAACTCTCCCATGGATGACATTTTTCTCCAGTCTCTTTCTTATTGTTGAATCATAAACACTGACCTTAACTGAGGCAAGTGAGGCCTGCGGTTCTTTAGATGTTGTTCTGGGTTCTATTATGACCTCCTGGATGATGTCGTTGTGCTCTTGGAATAATTTTAGTAGGCCGGCCACTCCTGAGAAGGTTTACCACTGTTTCAAGTTTTCTCCATTTGTGGATAATGGCTCTCACTGTGGTGTCGCTGGAGTCCCAAATCCTTAGAAATGGCTTTGTAACCCTTTCCAGACTGATACATGTCACTTACTTTGTTTCTCATCTGTTCCTGAATTTCTTTAGATCACAGAATGATGTGTTGCTTTTTGAGATCTCTTAACGTGTTTCACTTTGTCAGACTGCTTCTATTTAAGGCATTTCTTGATTCATCTGGTCTGGCAGTAATCAGGCCTGGGTGTGGCAAGTTAAATTTAACACAGCTTTCTAAAAAATATGGTTAATCACAGTTCATTCATGGTTTAGCAACGGGGGGCAGCAATTACTTTTTCACAGGGCCAGGCAAGTTTGGATAGCTTTTTTCCCTTAATAAATGAAATCATCATTTAAAAACACGCTTTTTGTATTAACTCGGGTTATCTTTTTGTAATATTAACATTTGTTTGATGATCTCAATCATTTAAGTGTGACAAATATGCAAATAAGAAAAAAAACTAATTCAGAAAGGGGGCAAATACTTGTTCAAATTTGTGTATATATATTTAATGTATCTTTCTCTTTCTATTACAAGACTGTCCTTGCCATGTTGAAGCAATTTTAGGCAGAGGCAGCAATGGAAGCTGAGCAACCAGAGCATTACCATTAAAAAAAAAAAAAAGAAGAAAAAGAAAAAAGGTCCTGGTCCTAAACACCACCTTGTCTATAAGTTAAAACAAGGTTCCTTGTATGACATAGCTGCCAGCTCAGACACTGCCCTCACAGAGCTGATAATGGCAACAAGGAGTTTATTACAAAACTGCCCCTGCCATGTTGAAGCAATTATATGCAAGGACGACAAAGCAACCTGGGCAACCTGAGCATTAGCTAAAAAAAAAATTAAAAAAAGGTGTCCTGGGCCTAAACATCATCTTGTCCATAAGTTAAAGGAGAAGTCCAGCCTGAACGTTTTAGGCTGGGCCAGGGCCATCTTAACAGCATCATGGCCCCTGGGCAAAGTAATGCTATGGGGCCCCTACTAGCTTGCCTCAATTTACGCACCTACTCTGAAGAATCAAAGTAAAATATTTCTAATTTACAGCGTGTCACTTGCTACTGTCCCCTGCCACCAGATTCAGCATGTCACTTGCCACCGGTCCCCTGCCACCAGATTCAGCGTGTCACTTGCCACCCGTCCCCTGTCACCAGAATCAGCGTGTCACTTGCCACCCGTCCCCTGTCACGAGATTCAGCGTGTCACTTGACACTCGTCCCCTGTCACCAGATTCAGCGTGTCACTTGCCACCGTCACCTGCCTCCAGATTCAGCATGTCAATTGTCACCCGTCCCCTGCCTCCAGATTCAGCGTGTCACTTGCCACCTGTCCCCTGTCACCAGATTCAGCATGTCACTTACCATCCATCCCCTGCCATCAGATTCAGCATGTCACTTACCATCCATCCCCTGCCTCCAGATTCAGCATGTCAATTGCCACCCATCCCCTGCTTCCAGATTCAGTGTGTCACTTGCTACCTGTCCCCTGTCACCAGATCCAGCGTGCCACTTACCATCCATCCCCTGCCATCAGATTCAGCATGTCATTTGCCACCGGTTCCTTGTCACCAGATTCAGCATGTCACTTGCCACCCATCCCCTGCCACCGGATTTAGCCTGTCACTTGCTACCCATCCACTGCTACGAGATTAGGCGTGTCACTTGCCACCCATCCCTTGCCACCAGATTCATTGTGTCACTTGCCACCCATCCCCTGCCACCAGATTCAGCGTGTCACTTGCCACCCATCCCCTGCCACCAGATTCAGCATAACACTTGCCACCGGTCCCTTGTCACCAGATTCAGAGTGTCACTTGCCATCCATCCCCTGCCACCAGATTCAGCGTGTCACTTGTCACCGGTTCCTTGTCACCAGATTCAGCGTGTCACTTGCCACCCATCCCCTGCCACTAGATTAGGCGTGTCACTTGCCACCCATCCCCTGCCACCAGATTCAGCGTGTCACTTGCCACCGGTTCCTTGTCACCAGATTCAGCGTGTCACTTGCCACCCATCCCCTGCCACCAGATTCAGTGTGTCACTTGCCACCGGTCCCTTGTCACCAGATTCAGAGTGTCACTTGCCAACGGTCCCTTCTGACCAGATTCAGATTGTCACTTGCCACCAATCCCTTGTCACCAGATTCAGCGTGTCACTTGCCACCCATCCTCTGCCACCAGATTCAGTGTGTCACTTCCCCCCCATCCCCTGCCACTAGATTCAGCGTGTCACTTGCCACCCATCCCCTGCCACTAGATTCAGCGTGTCACTTGCCACCCATCCCCTGCCACCAGATTCAGCGTGTCATTTGCCACCCATCCCCTGCCACTAGATTCAGCGTATCACTTGCAACCGGTCCCTTGTCACCAGATTCAGCGTGTCACATGCCACCAGTCCCCTGCCACCAGATTCAGTGTGTCACTTGCCACCGGTCCCCTGCCACCAGATTCAGCGTGTCACTTGCCACCGGTCCCTTGTCACCAGATTCAGCATGTCACTTGCCACTGGTCCCCTGCCACCAGATTCAGCTTGTCATTTGCCACCCATAGATGGCTATCTCTCCCTCCCCTTCAGCTGGGCATGCTGGGGGCTACAGTTTCCCTCTTAGGATTGCTGGGGCTTGCCAGTCCTCAGGACTGCTCCTTTTTTCTTTAATTTTTTTTACCTGGCCAATAGGAAGGAGAGGGCTCCGCTTCTGAGTACAGCAGCATGAGGAGAAGAGGGAGGGGGGGAGAAAAGCCCACAGCTGCTCTCTCCAGACAGAGACACAGCCGCTCTCCCCACTGCTGACAGGAGGAGGGGGGGTTGGCAGGAAATAGAGCCCTCTTCTGACAGCGGCGGTTCGAGGTGGGGGCAGCACAGTTTCTTCTTCTCAGACGCGCTCAACGTTGGCGCTCCTATTATTTGCCTGCCAGCAAGCAGAGCAAATGGGAGGGGGATCCGCGATACTTGAGCTTTGGCCTTAGCTTGCTCAGTCACTCTGTGAGGCTCAGGAGAGGTGGTGACAGTCCAGATGGCAGGCAGAGCCAAAGATGCCACCACATGCTGGACTGCCTGTGCCCGCTCGGCCCGACTCCCTTGTCCCACTGCTAGTGCTATTTGTCCAGCTCTGATGGGGCCCCAGGTGAGACGGCCCTGGGCTGGGCTTCTCCTAAGTGTCACAGGAGTGCAATTCATTTTGCACTCCTGTGACTCGTTTTCAGCAGAGAGCAGTCTGAAGTCCGCTCTCCACTGACGTCACTGCCATCAGTTGAGGCAGCGCGTCATCCCGACTTTCCAAGTCTGGATCCACCAGTTGCCTTGATTGATGGCTGTCTCAGCGAGATGCTGAGACTGACGCTCCCTGCCCCTCCAGAGCTCAGCACTCCAGTGAGCGTGGAGAAGCAGAGAGGAGAGACACTGACTGACAGTCAGCAGCTCTCCTCTCAGGGATCTGTGAGAACCGAGCCATCGGCGATGTTCGGTGGCTGGGTTCTCAGTGCAGAGACGCTGGGGGACAGATGCTGCATCGGTCTGATGCTACATCCACCTTGGTAAGTATGAATAAAAACAAAAAACAAAAAAAAACACATACTTCTCTTTTAAAACAAGGTTCCTTGTATGATATAACTGCCAGCTCAGACACTGGCCTCGCAGAGATGATAATGGCAACAAGGAGTTCATTACAAGACTGTCCCTGCAATGTTGAAGGAATTATAGGCAGGGAAGACGGAGCAACCTGGGCAACCCGAGCATTACCCGGTCCTGGGCTTAAACACCACTTTGCCTATATGCAAAAAACAAGGTTCCCTGTATGATAAGGCTGGCAGATTAGACACTGGTCACGCAGAGGTGATGATGGCAACAAGGAGTTCTCCTGGAGTTATCTGCACATGTTTCTTTGATGTAAAAAAGATTTGCAATTTGGTCTCAACTGCATCCCTCGACTCTTCTGACAATGTGAGGGAGGGTATTGATAGCAAATAAAAAAGGTGAATACTGATGTTTCAAAGGAATTAAAAGTCTCACTTAAGGAACCTAATCAAAAGAAGCAAGAATGCTTTAAAAAATGTATTTTTTAATTATTTATTTTTACTAATTTACAAAATGCAGAGTGAGCAAACAGTATAAAAATCAATATCAAATTATTTTTGGTGTGACTACCCTTTGACTTCAAACCAGCATCAATTCTTACACTTGCGCACTTTGTGTACTTGCACAAAGTCAGAGATTTTTTTAGGATTGGAGTCAGGTGTATAATTAACCAAATATACCAAGCAGGTGCTAATGATAAATAATTTCATATGTAGGTTGAAACACAGTCATCAGAAACAGAAACACCTGTGTAGGAGGCTTAAAACTGGGTTAGGATCAGCCAGACTCTGCTGCTAAGGTGAGGTTGTGGAAGACAGTTTAATCTCACAGGTCATACACCAAGACACAATGATGTTGTACTTCATCAGCAAGGTCTTTCCCAGGCAAATATATAAAGTCAGACTGGGGTTTCAAGATGTGCTGTTCAAACTCTTTTGAAGAAGCACAAAGAAACGAGCAATGTTGAGGACTGTAGACACAATGGTCGGCCAAGGAAACAATGCAGCAGATGAAAGACACATCATGCTTACTTCCTTTTGACATCAGAAGATGTCCAGCAATGCCATCAGCACAAAACTGACAAAAACCAGTGGGATCCAGATACATCTATCTACTGTCTGGAGAAGTCTTGCCAGAAGAGGTATTCATGGAAGAATTACAAAGTTACATCGTTCATCTGGTTAAAAAAGACACACGTCCATCCAGTTCAGCCAACATAGACAAAACCCCCCCCCCCAAAAAACACACAAATAGAAAACCTCCATATATGCAATTCTTTACCCACAGTTGATACAAAGAAAGTAAAAAAAAAAAAACAATAAAGCATGATCCACTCCATGAAGGCCCCCAATAAAGCATGATTTACTGCAGCAAGGAAAAATTACTTCCTGATCCCTCAACAGGCAGTCGGATATTCCCTGGTTCAACTTTACCTCTAAATAATAGTATCCAGTTATATTATGTGCATTTAGGAAACAATTCAGGCCTTTCTTAAAACAATCTAAACTAGTCAGAACCTTGAGGGAATCTATTCCACATTTTCACAGCTCTTACTGTAAGGAAAGTGATATGTGTTCCGCTCCTAATTGTAAACACTAAAAGACCTGTAAGAAAAAAGAGCTGCTCCCCTAATTGGGTATAGAAAAAATACTCAAAATACGCTTTCTGAAGACGTAATCATGAAACGTACGTCGAGGCAGTACCTGGTCACGCTTTTCCACATCATTTCAGGTCCCTCTGGTTGTTTCCGGATGACTTGGTGGAACGCACGAGAACCACGGAGGTGGAAGCAAGGCTTTACGCAGCTACTAGCAGAAACAAGCCAGCAGCCCCAGTGCTGGGTAAAGGCACATCTACATGTAAGCGGCCTCTCGGCTATTGTTTTTTATGTTATTTTTTAATAAATAGGATTAAGCTATGGGTTCTATTATTTCTTTCATATATCCCATGTATATACTCTGAGGAGGAAGGATTCCATACATCTCCAGGCTACATATATTATGTGTACAGGCACTATCCTGCTAAAGCGATATTTGACTTTCTTTTTAATTAAAGCAGTCAAATCATTCTGGTAAGCAGATTATTTATCTAGAACACGTTGGGTGTCGTTTTAGTGATTGGTGAAGAATTACTCACTACTTCTTTGGAAGATTTTCTACATAGAAGAATTTCAATATGAACTGTTGTTTGGGACTTTTCACTTTTTCAAATAATAATCACGGTTGGCCACTATGCTATTGGATTAATCAAGTTAAATCATTTATCTGTACATGTATGAATTTTATTAGTTTATTTTAATTTATGCTATTGGTATATAGACTCATCCACTATTATTAATTTTCTTACTGTAAAGAAGCCTTTCTGTATTTGGAGATTAAATCTCTTTTCCACCAGACGTACAGATTGCTCCTTGTCCTCTGTGATGACCTTAAGATGAATATTTCTACACTGAGTTCACTATAGGGATGAGCTTTGAGTCGAACCCATGTTCGACTCAAACGTTGCGTGTTCGACCGTTCGTCGAATTGCGAACGATTCAAGTGGCGCGTCATTCAAGTGGCGCGTCACGGCCCATAATTCACTGCGGCATCGCAGTGCATTGCTGACTGATGATTGGCCAAGCATGCACTATGACCCGCATGCTTGGCCAATCACAGCGCCGTGTGTACAGAGAGCCGTAATTGGCCAAAGCCAGGGTGGCTTTGTCCAATTATGGCTCAGGGGGTTTAGTACACGCCCTGAAGGGATATTTAGCTTAACCACATCCATTTTTCAATAATCAACTTCCATTTTGTGTTTTATCCTGTATTCTATTTTACAGACAGCTGCATGTACTGTTCATTATTCATTATTCTTCTTATCATTCCTTACTTTCCATTTCTTGTAAAGCACGTGATTTCCCAGAAATTTAGTTTGTTTAGTTTCACTTTTGTCATAAAATGTCTCTGTATTTGATTGGATAATTGATTGGATAATTTGTATGATACGTTAAAAGGGAGGTAGTTTCTGAAAGCCCCTTTAAATATTCACACCAAAGAATAAAGATTAGATTTGCTCGGCGAGACTTTGTCATTCTTTTTTATCATTGTCTCAATGGGCTAATTTCACAGGCCTGTGGGGATTGTGAGGTACACCTTATGCAGAGTTATCGAGGGTCTAAAAATATCCCAAGACAATCTACATTTCCTTCCCCTACACTTCATAAGGCCGCCAGCGTGGCGGCCTTGTTTAGTGTGTTGCGGCAGCGGAGAGAGATAGATAGACAGAGAGACAGTGTCATTTGATTTAAATTAGATAGAGTAGGCGGGTCGAGTCAGTTAGCTGCACTTACAGTGTATTGTGTATGTATATATATATATATTTTTTTATATATATATTTATATATATATATATTTATATATATATATATATATATATATATATATATATATAGGCATCCCAGGTGTTGTATGTATTATTATGTATATACTGTATTCAGTTTAGCTAGATCCGTTCCTGCTATTCTCTGACAGGCAGGCAGGTGTTTTTACAGTATTTACAGCTAATGTACTGTGTACCCTGCACAGTTGCACCTACAGTATAGCTACCTGAAGACAAGTGCTTGTGTTCTTCTTCTGGTCCTATTAATAGCACAGGCAGGCTCTTGAAGTATTTACAGTTAGTGTACTGTGTACCCGCCACAGTTGCACCTACAGTATAGCTACCTGAAGACAAGTGCTTGTGTTCTTCTTCTGATCCTATTAATAGAACAGGCAGGCTCTTGAAGTATTTACAGTTAGTGTACTGTGTACCCTGCACAGTTGCACCTATAGCTACCTGAAGACAAGTGCTTGTGTGCTTCTTCTGATCCTATTAATAGCACAGGCAGGCTCTTGAAGTATTTACAGTTAGTGTACTGTGTACCCTGCACAGTTGCTCCTACAGTATAGCTACCTGAAGACAAGTGCTTGTGTTCTTCTTCTGATCCTATTAATAGCACAGGCAGGCTCTTGAAGTATTTACAGTTAGTGTACTGTGTACCCTGCACAGTTGCACCTATAGCTACCTGAAGACAAGTGCTTGTGTGCTTCTTCTGATCCTATTAATAGCACATGCAGGCTCTTGAAGTAGTTACAGTTAGTGTACTGTGTAGGGATGAGCTTCGAGTTCGAGTCGAACTCATGTTCGACTCGAACATTGGCTGTTCGCAAGTTCGCCGAACAGCGAACAATTTGGGGTGTTCGCGCAAATTCGAATGCCGCAGAACACCCTTTAAAAGTCTATGGTAGAAATCAAAAGTGCTAATTTTAAAGGCTTATATGCAAGTTATTGTCGTAAAAAGTGTTTGGGGAGCCGGGTCCTGCCCCAGGGGACATGGATCAATGCAAAAAAAAGTTTTAAAAACGGCCGTTTTTTCAGGAGCAGTAATTTTAATAATGCTTAAAGTCAAACAATAAAAGTGTAATATCCCTTTAAATTTTGTACCTGGGGGGTATCTATAGTATGCCTGTAAAGGGGCGCATGTTTCCCGTGTTTAGAACAGTCTGACAGCAAAATGACATTTCGAAGGAAAAAACCCATTTAAAACTACCCGCGGCTATTGCATTGCCGACAATACACATAGAAGTTCATTGATAAAAACGGCATGGGAATTCCCCACAGGGAAACCCTGAACCAAAATTAAAAAAAAAAAATTACGTGGGAGTCCCCCTAAATTCCATACCAAGCCCTTCAGGTCTGGTATGGATATTAAGGGGAACCCCGGCCAAATTTTTTTTTAAAAATGACGTGGGGTTCCCCCTAAATTCCATACCAGACCCTTCAGGTCTGGTATGGATTTTAAGGGGAACCCCGCGCCAAAAAAAAAAAAAAACGGCGTGGGGTCCCCCCAAAAATCCATACCAGACCCTTATCCGAGCACGCAACCTGGCAGGCCGCAGGAAAAGAGGGGGGTGAGAGTGTGCCTCCCCCCGCCTCCTGAACCGTACCAGGCCACATGCCCTCAACATTGGGAGGGTGCTTTGGGGTAGCCCCCCAAAACACCTTGTCCCCATGTTGATGAGGACAAGGGCCTCACCCCCACAACCCTGGCCGGAGGTTGTGGGGGTCTTCAGGCGGGGGGCTTATCGGAATCTGGAAGCCCCCTTTAACAAGAGAACCCCCAGATCCCGCCCCCCCGTGTGAAATGGTAAGGGGTACTTACCCCTACCATTTCACTAAAAAACTGTCAAAAATGTTAAAAATGACAAGAGACAGTTTTTGACAATTCCTTTATTTAAATGCTTCTTCTTTCTTCTATCTTCCTTCATCTTCTTCTGGTTCTTCTGGCTCTTCTGGTTCTTCCTCCGGCGTTCTCGTCAAGCATCTCCTCCGCGGCGTCTTCTATCTTCTTCTCCTCGGGCCGCTCCGCACCCATGGCATGGGGGGAGGCTCCCGCTCTTCTCTTTATCTTCTTCTTCATCCTCTTCCTTACTTCCTTCTTCTCTTATTCTCTTCTTCATTTTCTTCTCTAAATGTGCCTTAGGCGTAGATTACATATTAGGGGTGGAGAGTATTTATCTTACCTTACCTCATTTGGGGAATATCCAGATGGCCTGCTTTGTTGAGACTAGAGATATTGTTGGATTTTTTGTGGACTTTTTGGGTTTCTCTGTCCCATATAGTATCTACTCTACATACTAATATCATTTAAGTTATTTCGCTGCCTAGGATAGATGGGAGTTCTGTTTAATTATGAGTTTGCTCAACCCACAGGTTGAGATGATCAACACACGGTCCCTGCAGAGGGCAAAATCTGCATGCTCGATAGACCCTGCCAGCGAGGGGGTCCAACACGGAGGGTAAGGGTCCACCTTTCTTATTCTTACTCATTGGAGTCACCACCAGTGGAGTTGCACCACTTTGCACATCCCTTTCCTTTGTTGATCCATCTATAGGGATTTTGGAGGTTGCAAAGCTGCACAGTGGAAGGAAGTGCTTTCACTGATGAACTTTTCATGATTGAATTCACGGACTGGGATTTGTAATTTTTATTTTTATACACTTTGAATTTTTGGTTTTGCATCTCACATGTACACTTCTTACAGGTTTCACCTTGTAATTTCACTGGGTTTATAAGTTTTGCACGTATACACTTATGCAATGTATTGAGTCATTAGTTTGCTCTCACCACATTTTGGTTTACATGTTTAATTATTTTTATTCATCCACATTTATTTGTGCATTTTCACATTGTAAGCGCACTTTCTATTTTTTATTTATTTTTCATGGTATACACAGATATTGGTGTGTTTTAAGTGCTGCTATCAATTTGTTTTCTTTATTTTGCTCTGCAGCGCGTTTTTTTCTTTTCCATTTGAAATTTGCGCTCATTTGTGATTAATCTTCCTAGCTACCTTCGTGATACTCTCCATCTATTACAAATCTTGGATGGAATGACCATCCCCTCCACGTCTTTGTCCTTCTTTCATATTTTTCTCTCCTTCCCCTTGCTATCTTTCATTGCTAACTTGATTCTCTCTTGTCTTTATTTATTTTTATTTTTCCTCTCCATGCCTGGGCTGTGTGTCCCTTCACCCGGGGGGCTCGATGTGCGCCCCTACTAGGGCGCGCCTGGCCCCCCCTCCTTTCTGGCAGTCTGGTGTCATGGGTTTCCATGACAGCGGACACCCTGGCTCTGCGCTGTGGGACTTTGACGCATGGCGGAATCCTCTACGTCGCGCTGGCTCCGCCCACCGCTGAGCCTCACGTCACTACACGCGCCCACTTCAGTCCTGCATTAGGACGCTCTCCATCTCGGAGCATGCTGGGGGGATGACGCCGTGAGCCGCTATGCCCGGGGGATGTCCATGCAGATGCCTCACGTTCTCCCTCCCCTAGACCGCCCCTCATTGTGCCCATCCAATTACGGCACTGCCGCCCACCGCAGCAAGATACATTTAAACTCCCCAGGCACTGAAGCTCTCAGCTGTTTTTGACACTACACAGACGTGCATCGAGGAAGGAGAGACAGGCAGGTAAACCCACGTACCTTTCAGGTTGAGATTCTTTCTGGGAGTCATTAGGTGTTTGCTTCCTATTGATATACATTGTTTTCACTATGTGCTCTACTATTACAGATAATTCTGGGTTTTCACTTGGCAAGGGAACTTTATGCTCCCTTGAAATCCTGCGGGTCTGATACCAGTGACTAGGGATGAGCTTCGAGTTCGAGTCGAACTCATGTTCTACTCGAACATTGGCTGTTCGCAAGTTCGCCGAACAGCGAACAATTTGGGGTATTCGCGGCAAATTCGAATGCCGCGGAACACCCTTTAAAAGTCTATGGGAGAAATCAAAAGTGCTAATTTTAAAGGCTTATATGCAAGTTATTGTCATAAAAAGTGTTTGGGGACCTGGGTCCTGCCCCAGGGGACATGGATCAATGCAAAAAAAAGTTTTAAAAACGGACGTTTTTTCAGGAACAGTGATTTTATTAATGCTTAAAGTCAAACAATAAAAGTGTAATATCCCTTTAAATTTCGTACCTGGGGGGTGTCTATAGTATACCTGTAAAGGGGCGCATGTTTCCTGTGTTTAGAACAGTCTGACAGCAAAATGACATTTGGAAGGAAAAAACTCATTTAAAACTACCCGCGGCTATTGCATTGCCGACAATACACATAGAAGTTCATTGATAAAAACGGCATGGGAATTCCCCACAGGGCAACCCCGAACCAAAATAAAAAAAAAAAAAAATGATGTGGGGGTCCCCCTAAATTCCATACAAGGCCCTTCAGGTCTGGTATGGATATTAAGGGGAACCCCAGCCAAAATTTAAAAAAAAATTGACGTGGGGTTCCCCCTAAATTCCATACCAGACCCTTCAGGTCTGGTATGGATTTTAAGGGGAACCCCGCGCCAAAAAAAAAAAAAAAAACGGCGTGGGGTCCCCCTAAAAATCCATACCAGACCCGTATCCAAGCACGCAACCTGGCAGGCCGCAGGAAAAGAGGGGGGGATGAGAGTGCGGCCCCCCCCCCTCCTGAACCGTACCAGGCCACATGCCCTCAACATTGGGAGGGTGCTTTGGGGTAGCCCCCCAAAACACCTTGTCCCCATGTTGATGAAGACAAGGGCCTCATCCCCACAACCCTGGCCGGTGGTTGTGGGGGTCTGCGGGCGGGGGGCTTATCGGAATCTGGAAGCCCCCTTTAACAAGGGGACCCCCAGATCCCGGCCCCCCCCCTGTGTGAAATGGTAAGGGGGTACTTACCCCTACCATTTCACTAAAAAACTGTCAAAAATGTTAAAAATGACAAGAGACAGTTTTTGACAATTCCTTTATTTAAATGCTTCTTCTTTCTCCTTCATCTTCTTCTGGTTCTTCTGGCTCTTTTGGTTCTTCCTCCGGCGTTCTCGTCCAGCATCTCCTCCGCGGCGTCTTCTATCTTCTTCTCCTCGGGCCGCTCCGCACCCATGGCATGGGGGGGGAGGCTCCCGCTCTTCTCTTCATCTTCTTCTCTTCTTCATCTTCTTCTTCTTCTTCTCTTCTTCCTTCTTCTCTTCTTCATTTCTTCTCCGGGCCGCTCCGCAGCCATGCTGGCATGGTGGGAGGCTCCCGCTGTGTGACGGCGTCTCTTCGTCTGACGGTTCTTAAATAACGGGGGGCGGGGCCCCCCTCTGACGCACGGTGACTTGACGGGACTTCCCTGTGACGTCACGGGGAATGCCACAGGGAAGTCCCGTCATGTCCCGTGCGTCAGAGGGGGGGCGGGGTCACCGGGTGGCCCCGCCCCCCGTTATTTAAGAACCGTCAGACGAAGAGACGCCGTCACACAGCGGGAGCCTCCCACCATGCCAGCATGGCTGCGGAGCGGCCCGGAGAAGAAATGAAGAAGAGAAGAAGGAAGAAGAGAAGAAGAAGAAGAAGATGAAGAAGAAGATGAAGAAGAGAAGAAGATGAAGAGAAGAGCGGGAGCCTCCCCCCCCATGCCATGGGTGCGGAGCGGCCCGAGGAGAAGAAGATAGAAGACGCCGCGGAGGAGATGCTGGAACGCCGGAGGAAGAACCAGAAGAGCCAGAAGAACCAGAAGAAGAAGAAGATGAAGGAAGAAAGAAGAAGCATTTAAATAAAGGAATTGTCAAAAACTGTCTCTTGTCATTTTTAACATTTTTGACAGTTTTTTAGTGAAATGGTAGGGGTAAGTACCCCCTTACCATTTCACACAGGGGGGGGGCCGGGATCTGGGGGTCCCCTTGTTAAAGGGGGCTTCCAGATTCCGATAAGCCCCCCGCCCGCAGACCCCCACAACCACCGGCCAGGGTTGTGGGGATGAGGCCCTTGTCTTCATCAACATGGGGACAAGGTGTTTTGGGGGGCTACCCCAAAGCACCCTCCCAATGTTGAGGGCATGTGGCCTGGTACGGTTCAGGAGGGGGGGGGGCCGCACTCTCGTCCCCCCTCTTTTCCTGCGGCCTGCCAGGTTGCGTGCTCGGATAAGGGTCTGGTATAGATTTTTAGGGGGACCCCACGCCGTTTTTTTTTTTTTTTTGGCGCGGGTTTCCCCTTAAAATCCATACCAGACCTGAAGGGTCTGGTATGGAATTTAGGGGGAACCCCACGTCAATTTTTTTTAAAAATTTTGGCTGGGGTTCCCCTTAATATCCATACCAGACCTGAAGGGCCTTGTATGGAATTTAGGGGGACTCCCACATCATTTTTTTTTTTTAATTTTGGTTCGGGGTTGCCCTGTGGGGAATTCCCATGCCGTTTTTATCAATGAACTTCTATGTGTATTGTCGGCAATGCAATAGCCGCGGTAGTTTTAAATGTGTTTTTTCCTTCAAAATGTCATTTTGCTGTCAGACTGTTCTAAACACGGGAAACATGCGCCCCTTTACAAGCATACTATAGACACCCCCCAGGTATGAAATTTAAAGGGATATTACACTTTTATTGTTTGACTTTAAGCATTATTAAAATCACTGCTCCTGAAAAAACGGCCGTTTTTAAAACTTTTTTTTGCATTGATTCATGTCCACTGGGGCAGGACCCAGGTCCCCAAACACTTTTATTGACAATAACTTGCATATTAGCCTTTAAAATTAGCACTTTTTATTATTCATGTTCGTGTCCCATAGACTTTAACGGTGTTCGCGTGTTCGAACAAATTTTTTTCCTGTTCGCATGTTCTGGTGCGAACCGAACAGGGGGGTGTTCGGCTCATCCCTACCAGTGACCTATCCTTTCCCCTCTGGCTTCCTGCTTTAAGGATTGGGCTCCGTGATTTGATCCTTTTCTATTCAAGCTCCCTTATTTTAGGTATGTGTCTAGGTTCTTATATTTATATTTTCTGGTGCTTCATATCACTAAACTTAAACCCCCCCCCCCCCTTTTAAAATGTTTAAATTGTACCAGGCTCTTCATACAATTTTCTTATCAACGTTTTTTATTTTTTATTATTTATATTCTAGTGGTATTGAATCCTCTATTATTTAGCCCTAGTATTTGGGCCTTGATAAATTTCTTACCGAAGGGGTGACGGTATCTGGCCTTTTGGGGATATCCTTTGTGAAGTAACCATAGCCCACCTTGGCATCTTGTCCCTGCGACATTGTCGGTTATTCCTTCTCCCTCTGATTTCGGGTCTTGGACCCCTGTGTGGCCGTGACGGATGGCACTACTTCCTACTGGATGCTGAGAATGTCCATGGAAATTTTCATATGAACTTGAGTGGTCAGTATATTTTATATACACATACTAAAAGTGAATAAGTGCTGTAATCACTGTAAATGATTCATGCAATGTAAACTATAGACTCTCTGCTGTTTTTGTTGTGAATGTCTGAGATATGTTCTTGTCCACTTACTCCTGTTCTGCTTCTGTTAACCTTTTAGATGAAATAATCTTCTTGACCAATTGTCGTTACCCTTGAAGAAGAGGTCAACCCCTTGCTTACCTCGAAACGTTGGGTCTTATGATTATCGAGGCGGAACAGTGGTGTAGTGGATAGCACTTTCGCCTAGCAGTAAGAAGGGTCGCTGGTTTGAATCCCAACCATGACACTACCTGCCTGGAGTTTGCATGTTCTCCCTGTGCCTGCGTGGGTTTCCTCCGGGTACTCCGGTTTCCTCCCACACTCCAAAGACATGCTGGTAGGTTAATTGGATCCTGTCTAAATTGTCCCTAGTAGTTTACCTGTATCATTACAATTGGTCATTGTCTCATATATTGTTTTTTTCCTCACTTATATGCATCCATTTTAATTTATGTATTGTTAGGTCATGTCAATGATTTTTATACGGATTTTTCAATAAAATATCAATAATCTTTAAAAAAATTCTACTATTTTCATACCTTCATTAGAGGTGACCCTACAGTAGGACCAGCCGGAGGGAGGAGCCAGTTGTGGGTGGCTAGCTAGGTCGGCTGCTGGCTCCGGGATGCCGGACGTCTCTCCCTCTAGCTCCGATGCGAGACCAGGAGCAACCCCGCCCCCCCTGTAGCTCCTACGCCCCCCGCTCCAGAGCCTGACAGCCCGCGCTCTTCAAACACTCAAAATCCCGCAGACATCTCAGGTACGGACCCCGCAGCGGAGGTAAAGCTTTCCGGGCGCAAACAAACATGCCAGGGAGACGGTCTCCAGGCACTGGTGAATTACAGTGAAGCGCCGAGCCGAAAAGCGGATAGGAAGTCAGGCGCACGGAGACCTCGTGGAAGACAGGTTTGCGCTCCAGGGAAGGAGAAGGAGAGAAAAAAAGGAAAGGAGAAAAAAAAACTGGGTAGGATCGCACAAGCGGCTGAAGGGGTAAGTGCTTTACTAAGAACACAATCCGCAGGACTACCTCCCCTGAAAAGGTTCGGAAGGTGAGCAAATTTAATCTATGGAATAATAACTTATACTACCTAAATTTGTAGCAGTTAGTTCATCTGTTGCCGCACAAGATATATAGAACCCGGAAGATAACTAGGGTCGGGACACATACTGCACAAAAGCACTGGAGGGGAAGAGGGTATCACTGTGAATGTATCATACAAGATTTCCTCCTCCAGCAAGGGTTTTGAGAGCTCAGTAAGTAGACAAAGACTGATCCATGGAATAATAACCTAGGTCACTTACCCCTGAAGCACCTACATTACGTGTAACTGTACAGGACACATTCCGGAAGATAACCAGGATTGGAACTTTTAAAATGTAAAAGCAACCAAGGGAGTAAGTGTCTTAAGTGTTTACTATATCACTGTGAAAATAACTGGCAGGTTTTACCCCCCTTAAGGGATTAGAAAGCTAGCAAAAGTAAACAAAATTGCCGTTGAGTGATAACTTATACCACTAAGCTTTGCAGCGTTTATACTACCTGTCTTTACAGAGGTCCTATACACCCTGGAAGAAAATCAGGACTAGGACTCATGTGAAGGAGTGGGACTGACAGTGCTTAAAAATCTCCCTTTTTGTTTTTGTTTTTTTTTGTTTTTTGATCGATACTGAGGGATACTTCTTGTCTTAATGTTTATGAAAGATTTTTTTTCTCTTGTCCTTGATGCTTTAAAATAAGAGGCGGTATAGAGTGTGAACGTAGGGTGTGGGTGCACACCAGGGATAGTTAGGGGTTGGGACCCTATAAGAAAACTATTCCTTGGCTGGCCACACAAAGTATTTGAGAGGACTGGTAACACACACTATAACACGAGCTACACTCACAGGATATTTACTAACTTATATATAGGGCCCCACAGAGCATACAGCACAATGAAGGGGAAGGGAGGGAAGGGGGCCACAGCTACAATTAGTACAGTCAGTAGTAACAGAACGAGTGTAAGCCCGGGCGCCATCAGGAAATATATGGTCCAAGAAGGTAAAGGGAGCCCGGGGAAGGCAGGCGGAACCAAGCTAAAAACCCCTGAACCCCCAACCAAAATAAGCACAAGAAGACAACTGGTGGGGATAGACCGAGATAACTGCAGAGGCTACAAGGGACCCCCCGGAGGACAACCAAACACCAACAAAAAGTGAGATGGCAGAAATGTTTGCAAGATTGGAAACAACAATGAAAGGAGAACTCGAAACAATTCGACAAGAAATGGGCCACACACTAAAAAGAGTGGAAGAACTGGAAGTAACAACAGACACACAGGGAATAGAGATAAAAAACCTCAAACAGCAGATAGAAGAAATCCTGAAAGAACAAAGAAATCTACGCTTTAAACTGGAAGACCAGGAGAACCGTAATAGGAGGAAGAACTTGCGGATAAGAGGCCTGCCTGAGTTAGAAGGAGGTAAAGAAAACCTACAAGAAACAATCGACCAAATCTTCGGAGACCGATTAGATCCATCTGGCAACAGACCAAAAATCAAATTAGAAAGAGCCCACAGGATAAGAAAGCCGGCGGAGATCAGGGGGGACGCCCCGCGGGACGTAACTGTCAGATTCCACAACTTTCATGATAAAGAAAGGATTAAATCTAGCATAAGAATGAACCAGCAGGTGAAATATGGAGAGGTAAATCTACAGATTTTCCCTGATCTTTCTGCAGAGACCCTGGCTAGGAGAAGAACTCTTAAACCCCTACTGGCCCAGCTTAGAGCAAACGAAGTCCAATACTCATGGGGCTTCCCAGCCTGCCTGATTGGACGCAAGGAAGGCCGCTCGGCGACGTTGCGGTTCCCGGAAGAGACACAAAAATTTTGCCAACACCTGGAAGTACCATTGGTGGAAATCCCAGGATGGTGGGAGAGATCTGGAACCGAAGATAGTAGGGAGGGGACCCCTACCTGGATTCCAGTTATCAAAATGAAATGATCAGTAAAAAAGAGACATGAGACTGCATCACGAACATAGAAAGGGAACTTTCGGATTAGCTATTAAAGAATGTGTGGAGGAGGCAGGGGGGCGGGGGTTCAGGGGGGGGGGGGAGGGGAACCGGGGACCCTGGGGGAGGCAGGTCAATCTAGGGATGGTGCCCCCGAGCTCAACCTCTAAGGGGAGAACCGAGGGACCAGGAGGAGTGAGCAGAGCCTCGGTTAATATGACCATGAGATGATATGTCACCCCAAAAAGGGGGGGGGGTCGGGGAGGGACGGGGGGGAGGACTGGTGGGAGGTAAGGGAGGGACAGGGCTTAGAGGGGGTGCAAGGGAGGGTCTAGGGTTGGAGGGGGGGAGGGAGAGACTTGTACGTATGGCACTGCTCCCCGCTTCCTAGTATTAGAAGAGAGGTTCTGCCCGCATAGGGGTAAAATAACAAGATGACTGCGCTAAATTTAATCTCCTATAATGTCAGGGGGATGGGCTCTCCCATAAAGTGTGCAAATATAACGAGAGAATTGAAACTCCTCAAAGCAGAGGTCATCTTTTTGCAGGAGACACACTTCTATGCGGGCAAGAACCAGAGAATACGCTCGAGGGACTTCCCTAAATGAGAATATGGGGACTCTCCAACTAAAGGCTCAAAAGGCATAGCTATAGGGTTTGCTAAGGATGTCAGATTTAAGGTAGAAGAGAGAATGATAGATCCCGAGGGACGGTTCCTGTTTCTCAGGGGCAATCTCAACGGGACGGAATGCTCATTAGCAAATATCTACTGCCCAAACATCAACCCTGGAAGATATTTGCTGGGCACTCTCTCAAAATTTGAAGGCTTCAAGAGAGGGAGGGCTGTCATTGCAGGAGATTTTAATATGTGTCTGGACCCAGGTAAAGATAGTACGTCGAGTGTCCGTGGGACTGGAGGGATATGGATGAATAAGCTTAAAAAGAAATTGCACCAATGTCAATTGTTAGATATCTGGAGATTACAACATCCAAACGTGAGAGACCACTCCTACTATTCCCACGTACACTCGACGTACTGCAGGCTAGATTTTTTTTTTTTAGGAAAACATTCAGAAGCTAGAACAACAGCACAAGCAAACAGGGGCAAAGGAGATAATGATGGATTTATACAAAAGTAGAGAGGCCATGCGTGAGCTTATAGAATTGGAGAACCATAAGATATATAATCAGGTCAAAAAAGAAAGATATATAGGAGGAAACAGACCCGGAAGGCTATTAGCTAGGGCCCTAAGCAAAAAGAAAAACAATAACTATATTGATAAAACAAAAATTAAAACAGGTGAGACTGTTTATAAAGATAAAGACATTGCAGGGGCCTTTCAGGAGTTTTACGGAGAGCTGTATGCCATGAATAAAAATATCAGTACCAAAGAAAGAGAAGAAAAACAAGAGAAAATTAAAAATTATTTAAAAGATAGTAGTTTAACCAACCTTACAGAAACAGAACAAGTCAGCCTCAAAGCCCCATACACGGAACTTGAAGTGAGAAAAGCGCTTAAAGGGATGCAATTGGGTAAAAGCCCAGGTCCGGATGGACTGACGGTGCTATATTATAGAAAATTTCAAGATTACCTGATACCAAAAATGTGCTCTTATATGAATGACGCCGGGGACAAGGGAGAAATGAGAAAGGAGGCTTTGGCAGCTAATATTGCCATTATTCCAAAGGAAGGTAAAGACAGTACACTGTGTTCAAGCTACCGGCCGATATCCCTCCTAAACGTGGACACGAAAATATACGCGAAAGTAATAGCGGATAGATTAAAACCAATAACAGAAAGAATTATACACCCAGATCAGGTAGGGTTTGTACCAGGGCGACAAGGGAGGGATAACAGCATTAAGACCCTCCTGACGGTGCAACACATGAAGAAAAGTGGAGCCCCAGGCCTACTCTTATCAATAGACACTGAAAAAGCGTTCAATAGAGTTGACTGGGACTTCATGATGGGCACTCTAGAGGAGATGGGTTTTGG
The DNA here is from genome assembly GCA_037952925.1 of Lithobates clamitans. Classification (NCBI taxonomy): domain Eukaryota; kingdom Metazoa; phylum Chordata; class Amphibia; order Anura; family Ranidae; genus Lithobates; species Lithobates clamitans. Next base: position 3,094,285 of record JBBGZY010000357.1, on the reverse strand, counting down.
GACTAAGACCCGTAGAAGGATAGGGGCACTATACTCTAGACCTACAGCGAGAGTAAGGATAAATGGAACCATGTCGGAGTCCTTCGATATGTACAATGGGACTAGACAGGGGTGCCCGCTCTCCCCTGTCCTATTTGTGTTGACTCTAGAACCATTACTAGAAAAGATCAGGAAGTGCCCGGATATCAGCGGGGTAACGATAGGTCGGGATGAATATAAAATAGCCGCATTTGCGGACGACATCCTGCTTTATATTACGCGTCCAGGGATATCTCTCCCAAACATAATGACAGCCCTACTAGAGTATGGAAAGCTTTCTAATTTTAAAATAAATCCAAATAAATCTGAAACATTAAGCATCAATATTGGCAAAACCAGTGATCACTCATATCAAAAACACTTCCCCTTTATATGGGGGCAAAAAGTACTAAAATACCTAGGGATAAAAATTACGATCTCACAAGAGACGCTCTATCATGTCAACTTCCTACCACTACTCAACGAAATAAAGCAAGAACTTAAGAGGTTACACTTAGGACAACTGTCATGGGGAGGGAGAATTAACATATTTAAAGTGATTATATTGCCAAGAATAACCTACAAAATGCAGATGTTGCCAGTGGCGCTCCCGCAGGCGTACCTTAGAAAACTGCACTCGATTTTTTTAAGATTTATTTGGAGGGAGAAAACACCTCGATTGAAGTTTACACAATTAGCAAAGGCTAGGGGTAAGGGGGGATGGGGAGCACCGGATGTCCGTAAATACTACGAGGCCATAGCTCTTGCCAGAGTAGTTGATTGGGCAAAAAGTAAAGCAGACAGACACTGGGTAAAAATGGAAAAGGAAATTAGTGATACTAAGCTGAATAAAATAATATGGATCCCACCACACTTAAGGAAACTAGGTAAAGAAACACATGAGATCACCAAACACGCACTTAGAATTTGGGATAAAGTTCACAAAAGGGAGCAGTGGGGATATAATTCTCCCCTAATGTCACTTAAGGATTCAGATTATTTTGCACCAGGGGTAGGGGAGTGGTTTGGGGGGTGGTTGCGGGACGAGAACATACAGTTAAAGGACGTAATGCAACATAATAAAATATGTACATACCAGGAGTTAAAGGATAAAAAAAATCTGTTAGTTATAAACACTTGGCGGTACAGCCAATTGAATCAGTTCATAAGAGCCCTCCCACAACCAATTAGATCGAGTGACAACCTACGCCCACTAGAGGAAATGTGTTCAGACAAAGATAATAAAGGGGGGTTCTCTCAGACGTATAGAATGCTGATAGGCCTGGGGAACACGGAAGCCCCATCGTTTATAAAGAAATGGGAGAAGGAGCTAGGAAGAAAACTCACTGCCCCAGAAAGGTCATTGATCCTAAGCAGAACAGCAGCTACGTCGGTCAACAGTAAAATCCTGGAGTTGAACTTCAGATGTTTGGCCAGGATGTACCTGACCCCGGAACGCCTGAATAAATTCCAAAACGGACCTCCACAATACTGTTGGAGGGGGTGTAAGGAAGTGGGGTCAATGGCTCATATCTGGTGGCAATGCCCGACAATTAAAATATTCTGGAGTGAAGTGAGGGGACTTATTAAAGATATAACAGGGATTAATGTTCAAGATGACCCCTAGGTCTGTTTATTTCATATGAGCGAAATGCCCAATAAAGCCTATCAGAGAACACTAATACCGCATCTTATCGATGCGGCTAAAAGTTTGATACCCAAATACTGGAGAAGGACAGAAAGACCTGCAATGAGGGACTGGAACGATAAAATTAATGAAATATACAGTCTAGAATATCTAAGGTACAGTGAAGGGACAAAAATGGGTGTCTTTGAGACAAAATGGAGAAGGTGGGTAGAATTTAAAGGATCCCTGAGAGCGGCCGAGATATGGGCATCCTAGGTAGGAAGCAAGAGAGATCTTAAGATACAAGGTAAAGAGGGCCGGGTAGGCAAAAGAAAGGAGGAAGTAAAGATATCAATGGGAGTGGGGGAGCAGTGGGGAGGTACGGTCTCGGGGGGGGTGGGAGGGAGGGGGAGGTGGAGGGTTATAGGTAAAAGGTAAATGGATTAATGTAACCCCACATAACCAGGTTTTGAGGTATAAAATAATTGCAATTACTGCCACCACAATGATGTGAAGAATAAAAGGGACGAAACAGTTTGAATTACTGACAACTGAAAAATGATTCCCAGAGAAAATATACTACTGAGTGGTAAAGAAAAAAAAAAAAGAGATGACCCTACAGTAAAGTCCCGTTAGAGTAGTTGCACTTTGGTTCTGAACAAAAAATATCAAGTCCAAAGTATAATACAAAAATAAAGTCCCAAATGGTGAAAAATTTAATGAAGATAAACCAAAATTAAATTGGATTCCCTCCACCTTGTGTGTTCACTGGCACCACATATATGGATCTGCTCTTACCAGAGAGCGTAGACCTCCTATTACGGAGGCTATATAGGGTCTTGGGATTAAAAGTACCATTTCTGTCTTTGCAGATGACACTAAGCTATGCAGGGAATAACGTCCTTACAGGATGTCTCCAACTTACAAGCTGACCTCAATGCATTGTCTAATTGGGCAACTAAGTGGTAAATGAGGTTTAATGTTGATAAATGTAAAGATATGGACTTGGGGACTAAAAATATGCATGCATCATACATACTAGGGTGAGTACAATTTGGGGAATCCATAGTGGAGAAGGATCTGGGGGTTTTGGTAAATCATAAGCTCAATAATAGCATGCAATGTCAAGCCGCGGGTTCCAAAGCGAGCAAAGTCCTTTGTTGTATTAAGAGAGGTATGGACTCCAGAGAGAGTGATATCATTATGTTCCTGTACAAATCATTAGTAAGATCTCATCTTTAATATGCAGTTCAGTTTTGGTCACCAGTTCTCAAAAAGGATATCGGGGAACTGGAAAAAGTGCAGAGAAGGCAACTAACTTAATAAGAGGCATGGAGGAGCTCAGCTATGAGGAAAGATTAGAGGAACTGAATTTATTCTCTCTTGAGAAGAGGAGATTAAGGAGTGATATGATTAACATCTACAAATACATAAGCGGTCCATATAGTGAACTTGGTGTTGAGTTATTCACTTTAAGGTCATCACAGAGGACAAGAGGGCACTGTTTACGTCTTGAGGAAAAAAGATTTCATCTCCAAATACGGAAAGGTTTTTTCACAGTAAGAGCTGTGAAAATGTGGAATAGACTCCCTTTAGAGGTGGTTCTGGCAAGCTCAGTAGATTGCTTTGGATTCTTTCCTAAATGTACATAATATAAGTGGGTACTAACATGTATAGGTAAAGTTGATCCAGGGAAAGTACGATTGCCTCTCGGGGGATCAGGAAGGAATTTTTTCCCCTGCTATAGCAAATTGGAGAATGCTTTGCTGGAGTTTTTTTGCCTTCGACTGGATCAACTGTGGGTGAAGGATTGTGTATATGGGATTGTATGATTTATTTATTTTTTGGTTGAACTGAAGGTCATCCCTATGCCGCGTACACACGATCGGACATTCCGACAATGAAATCCTGTGATTTATTGCCGACTGATGTTGGTTCAAACTTGTCTTGCATACACATGTTCGCACAAATGTTGTCGGAAATGCCGATTGCCAAGAACGCGCTGACGTACAACACGTACAACGGCACTATAAAGAGGAAGTGCAATAGCCAGTGCGCCACCCTTTGGGCTCCTTCTGCTAATCTCGTGTAAGTAGAAGTTTGGTGAAAGACAATTTGCGCTTTTCAGCCTCGTGCTTTTCAGATCGTTACTGCTCTTCAGTTTGTGCTTGTGGGTTCATATCTGGTTTTCAGTGCGTGTAGTCAGTTCGTATCCGGTTTTCAGTGCGTATTTTAATATTACGTATTTGATCTCCAGTGCGTTCTTGTCCGCTCGTTTCTGATTTTCAGCTCCCTCTTCTCATACCTTTCTGATTTTCAGTGAGTTCTGTTAGTTCGTTCTGACCAGCCGACCTCTTTGTAGCCATGTTGTGTGTACGTACTCATCGTAGAGTTCGTTCTGTGCAGGGGCTTGGTGTTGGGGTTCTTACTTTGACCCAAGCCCAGTCCATGAACAGGGCGGGGAGGAGTTCATGGACGAAGAATTGGTTGCTCCAGCGTGACCAATTCTCGCACATGCCTTTGTTGCGGGAGATCCGTGAGAATAATCCTGATGATTTCAGGATATATCTCTGGATGACGGACCCCGTTTTTCACCGTTTGTTGGCTTTTCTGTCCCCTTATATTACAAGGCAGGACACCTGCATACGGCAAGCCATCACTCCCGAACAGAGGCTCATCGCCACGTTGCAGGACATCAAGTTCTCAACAGGCATCTCCCCCCAGGCTCTGGGGATCATTATTCCAGAGACCTGTTCTGCCATCATTCAGGTCTTGCAGAAGGACAATAATAAGATAATAAGGTAAGATTTCTCCTTTAACATCACATTATATGTATTTAATGTTTGCTAATGTATTGTATTTCTTTCATCATTCCCTAATTGAGAGGGTTACCTGTCCAAAACATCCCCCCCTAAAATTTTTACAATGGGCCATCGGAGGGGGTGAGGAATCTGATAGGTGGACCTTAGATTTTTTTTTTAAATACTTCTTCAAATAAATGTTATACTGATGTTGGCCAAGAATGTTTGTGTCTAATCTGCTTGCAATGTTATGTGCAAAAGTACTAATTTTTATTTTTCTTGTTTCACTCCACAGTTTCCTTCAACGCCACAAGAATGGCAGACTGTGGCTTCCCAATTTGCTCAGCGGTGGGACCATCCCAACTGCGGAGGGGCAATTGATGGGAAACATGTCCACATAGTCCCACCCCCCAACTCGGGGTCATACTATTACAACTATAAGGGGTTTAATTGTATTGTGATGTTGGCGGTGGTGTCGATGACATATGAGTTTCTTTATGTGGACGTGGGGAAGAATGGCCGGATGTCAGATGGTGGAGTCATCGCCCAGACTGTGTTCTACGGATGGCTCCAGAGTGGTGACTTGGGATTGCCACCTCCGGAAAACAACGTGGCTGGTCTGCCATTCGTCTTTGTCGCTGATGAAGCATTTGGGCTGGGTGATCACCTGATGCGGCCGTTCCCCATGAGGACCGTCACCCTGGACCAGAGGGTTTTTAACTACCGGCTGGCCAGAGCCAGAAGAGTGGTGGAGAATGCTTTTGGGATAATGGCCAGCTGGTTCCGCCTATTTCTTACGCCAATCAACAATCAATGTCAGAATATAAACTTAACCATATAATCCTTGCATGCAGCATTCTCCACAACTTTTTAAGGAGAAATTCTGTGAACTTTGTGGCCTGGGGCCGGATTTCAAGACCAAACCCTGACGGCGCTTGAAACTGGCCGTTCTGGCTTGCCCCCCCAAAGCGCCCGCGAGTTCTATCTAAAATATATGGAGTACTTTGCTGTTAGGGGAGCCATTGATATGCCAGAAAATGTTTAACAAACATTTTTTAAATAACTTTGTATTTTAAACTGAAAAATATTTCCTTTGATTTACTGCCTGTGTTTCTTTTAGCTGTCTCCTAGGTTATCCAATGGGCTTATTTATTTGGCCATTTTCTTCAAAAGTGCAAACGTAATTTATTTGATACATGAGGTGACAATCTCTTCTTCAGCAAAACTAGTATGTTGTGGGTCTGCTACACGCACACCTTGTTTTTGTTGTTAAGGCATTAAGGATAAAAATATTCATCATTTTCAGCACCATGATTTTATTTTTTGGAGTGACGAAAATGGCCTGATTGTTGCAAATTATAAATCACTGTGGGTGTTATTTACTAAAGGAATATCCACTTTGCACTTTTGCAGTGCACTTGAAACTGCACTGAAGGTGCACTTGTAGTGCAAAGTGGCTTTTCCTTTAGTAAATAACCCCCATTGTCACTGTAAACACCAACTTACTCCAAAAACTGCTATTGAGCATTGAAAGAAGAAGCCACACATTGTTGAGTAGAACAATTTTTACTCTGTGCACATTCACATGTGCATTTAGAAAAGGGTTTTTGAACAAACCAACATATTTATAGAAGCATTTTTTTTTAAACATTAGAAATATCCTTTTTTGTGGTAAACAGGCATGTTTTTAAAACCATAAAACAGTACACAACTCAGGAACTTACAAAGTTCAACTTTGATAAATTGAAGGCAATATCAGACATTAGTATGTCCAAACTGTGTTGATGAAGGCAATTCATCAGATGGGGTGATGTCACCCCTGTGAAAGCCAAATTTTGAAGATGCACACAAATTGAGAGTCAAAATGGAGATTTCCCTCCTGATCCCATGCCTAAGGTCAACATATGCTAGCTCCCATCATGGGGGATCAATGGACGTGTTTCGGGGGTACAACCCCTTCCTCTCAGCTATTTGAGTTGCGAGGAAGGGGTTGCACCCACAAAGCGCGTACATTACACACTGTGTGCATCTACAAAATTTGGCTTTCAAACTTTTTCAAACAAATTAAGAAAAAGAAAAACATTTTTTAAAATTTCGGTGTGTTTTATATTCTGCCTAAAATATCGATGATGTTTTTGAGTCTTTTTTCAACATCATTGATGTCTTCCTTGATCTTCTGTAAATCTCTATTGCACACCATGATCTCCCAATGAGAATGTGTGCACCTGCACTTGTGAAATGTGTTTCTTCTTTCACAACATCCACATCACCTAAAAATAAAAAAACACACCATGTATTATAAATATGCAGGCATACATCTATTACCTGAAGCTGTGGTCTCAGACACTCACCTGTTGTGGTCACTATTTCACCCACTTCATAAACCTCTCCTTTCTCCACATCCTCTGGTTGTGGTGTGGGGATTTCCCCTTCTTTAGGAGGTGGGGGGTCCCTGGTGTCCTCTGATGTCCCAAGTCTTTTCTCCCCTATGTGCATAAAAAAAGGTATACTTAGCACATGGATATTTGAGGGAATATGAAACATTGCTTGGAAGTGTCGTACAATTGTCTGTTTTGGCAGAGTTCCAAGCTGAAGACATGATTTTTTTCCCTTTCTTTAAGCTGGAATACTTACCTTTTTTGGTAAAGTTTCCCACATGGAGACACCCCTAGTATCCACTGAAGCTAGGTAAGGTGTAAAAAATTATTATGCTAGCCTGTGTGAAAAAAGAAAGAGAGCTGCTACACATGAATGTGACAAATATTCATAAATGAGTGGAAGTGGAAAGTGTAGCGCTAAAGAGTAGTGTTAGTAAACTGTATGAATACATATGTAACCATGTATACATAAACAGTACTAAAAAACTGTGTGAGTGCATAAAATAACTAAAAATGGTGAAGTGTAAACATAAATAAGTCCCAACAATGTAAAAATGAAAGGGCTGCTGCTGAGTCCCGGATATATTAGTCCCAAAAAATGACAGATGTGCCACAACCACAGGGTCACTGGTCACTGGTCATGCAGAGACCAGGGACAGTTGGATGTATATCTGGAGGTAATGACATCAGTGGTACAATAAAGATGGGTACTCTTACCAGAGCCAGTGGACCTGGATGTCAGCAACACCAGGTCGAACGAGCATGGATAACTGGAAGCACAATGAAGCAGGAACGGTCCGGAGGGTCCAGGAGGATCATTCAGTAAGTCCGGAATGGTCAGCAAAACCTCCAAAGGTCCAGTCCTCTCTGGGTGGAATCATGATGATGATAATAGCCGACAAGCATTGAAAAACCGGATGGAATGGTCAGACAAGCTCAAATAGCGGAGATTATGTGAAAACAAGGAGAGAGAGCTTCCAATGGTGTAGGTAGAAAATGTGGGTGTTTATTTTACATAAAAAACAGGCATACAAATAAAATGTGATCACAAAGAATATAAAAAAGCAATATGGGGAACGGGGAAACCAAGCCCTGGGCTTGGTTTCTCCGCTCCCCATATTGCTTTTTTATTCTTTGTGATCACATTTTATTTGTATGCCTGGTTTTTATGTGTATGCCCTGGGCTTGGTTTCTCCGCTCCCCATATTGCTTTTTTATTCTTTGTGATCACATTTTATTTGTATGCCTGGTTTTTATGTAAAATAAACCAAACTTTTTGACCTACACCATTGGAAGCTCTCTCTCCTTGTTTTCACATAATCTCCGCTATTTGAGCTCGTCTGACCGTTCCATCTGCTTTTTTAATGCTTGTCGGCTATTATCATCATCACGATACCACTGAGAGAGCACTGGACCTTTGGAGGTTTTGCTGACCATTCCGGACCCACTGAATGATCCTCCTGGACCCTTCGGACCGTTCCTGCTTCATTATGCTTCCAGTTATCCATGCTCGTTCGACCTGGTGTCGCTGACGTCCAGGTCCACTGGCTCTGGTAAGAGTACCCATCTTTATTGTACCATTGATGTCATACCTCCAGATATACATCCAACTGTCCCTGGTCTCTGCATATGAATGACCCTGTGTTTGTGGCACATCTGTCGTTTTTTGGGACTGATATATCAGCAGCAGCCCTTTCATTTTCACTTTGTTTGGACTTATTTATGTTTACACTTCACCATTTTTAGTTATTTTATGTACTCACACAGTTTTTAGTACTGTTTATCTATACATGATTACATATGTATTCATACAGTTTACTAACACTGTTTACTCTTTAGTGCTACACTTTCCACTCCTATTCACTGGAGCACCTGTGTGGGACACCCTACAAAGTTTGTTCTGGTGTCCCATACTAGTGCTCCTGCGTCCAGATGTGTAAACAGCTGCTGAGTGTCCTCTCCTTACACTGAATCAAGTTTGCATTTCATTCTAGTTACAAACCCATCTAGACAACAATGTAATAAACTTCTTTAACTACAAATAGGCCTGAACAAATGTAGTTAACCTGTATCTGCCAAAAACATTGTAATAGTGGGCGAACGAATGATGTTTACTGTGCCCATGAACCTGAAAGTTGCCATTTTAAACTGTACAACAGTAGAGAAAAGCACATGAAGCAGCATGCAAGTAATAATAATAATAGAAACACACGACAACTACTTACTTTTTTGCAGAACTCTCTTGATTCTTCTGTACTGATCCTGCTCCCTCAATTTCAGGTCTGACCAGCTTCCTCAATTGATCCTTGGATCGTAATACCCCAAAATTCCTGTGCAGACTTCTCACAACTTTAGTCATGATCTTAGCCTTTCTCACATTTGGGTTTGGGTACAGTCCATACTTCCCATAATAGTCGGCCCTCTTTAATATGTCCACCATCTCCACCATCTCCACCATCTCTACAAAGGACATATTTGAGGCCTTAAATCTCCTCCGGGATCGGGACGTTTGTTGCTCCGGGCTATCGTCGTTGCTGCTGTCTGCATGCACTTGTTCTTTCTCCGCCATATGCTCTCCCACTGCGTCAAAAAGAGAAGGGGCAGGGAATATACTAGATAGAAGGTCAGGGGCGGGCGGAGTTTCATGCGTGCGCAGTGTATATAAAGCGTAAAACGCATGAGTCGTACGTACGATCTGTGAGCGGACGAAGGAGTAGTGGAAACACCAATCGTGATAACGAAGGTACAATTTTAACTTGGGCCTATACTGCTTATAGATTGAGGCCTATATTGGGACAAGATTACGAGAGTTTTTAGCCTGACATTAAGGTTTTTGTCTTGTGTTGTGTCTTGCAGAGAAAATGGATCTATTGAATGATCAGGACTTTATCCCCATATTCATTAATAAGTACAGGGAGCTGCCCTGTCTGTGGCAGGTAAACCACCCCTTTTATACCAATAAAAGAAAGAGGCAGGCAGCGCTGGATCAATTGCTGGAATTTGTGAAGCTGCAGATCCCCACGGCAACCATCAACTATTTGAAGGCCACAATTGGTGGCATGAGGAGCACTTATAATAGGGAGCGCAAGAAGGTCCAGGATTCCCAGAGATCAGGAGCTGCAGCAGATGACATTTATGCACCCAGGCTGTGGTACTATAACAGACTGCAGACCAGAGGGAATCCAGGCCAGCACTCTCCAGTCTTCCTTCAACGCTTCCTTCCACCCCAGCTGAGGCTTCCAACATCCAACCTGGGCCTTCCAGCCAGGAAGATGTGGAGGAGCCCAGCTTGAGCCAGGTATAGCATTGTTCAACATATTTCTTGTCAAAAAATTAATGATGTTAACTAGATGTTAGTATTGATCACTAATTTCTGATTTAACAAAGTGTTTTACATATCAATAGACAGTAGTGGCCATAAATGATTGCGACAAGAATGAAGATGCTGGGGTCAGAAGGATAGTCTTTTCTATTTATTAACATTCAATTTGCAACAGCCATGAGCTGAAAATTGTGTTGGATTGATGAATCAAAAAATAAAACTATGTCCCTTTTTCATACTCAGGAAAGTGGCAGCCAGGAGGTGGTGGGGGTAAATGGCAGCCAGGAGGTGGCCGAGCCCAGTAGCATGACCAAATCCCAGGTCCCTCCCCTCTGCCTTCAAAAAAAAAAGGCCCAGGAAGGGGAGTAACCTGGAGGAGGCAGCACTTGGGCTAATACCGGCAGGCTACTGCGGCCCTCAGACCCCCCCCCCAGTCTTCAAGAGGACTATGCCTAAGGGGGTTGAGGGGCGAACTCACAAGCCAGGTTTGTGAGTTTGACCATCGTCCTCCTCCTCCACCTCTTGCCACAACTCCAACACCAGAGCCACAGCCTGGAAGCAAGCCTGGAAGGAAGACAAGAAAGTGATGGGCTGGGTTCAGTCTGGTCTGACAAAAGATGCAGGCTGTTGTAAGACCACAGCCTTGGGACATAAATGTCATCTGCTGCTCTTCCTGATCTCTCGGAGTCCAGGACCAGATTGTGCTCACTATTATATGGACTCCTAATGCTACCAATTTTGGCTGTAAAATAGTTGATGTGTGCCCCGGGGTACAATGGCTTCGCCAATCTCACCAGTTTTGCCAGCGTTGCCTTCCTCTTTATTTGGTTATGACCCGTAATAAATGGCAATTTTTTTTTCACAAACACTTGCCTATGTGTTTTACTTCAAAAAGGACAGTTTTGTTTGTGAGTAGCCAGGTACATTTCAAAAATACAATGTCAAATTAACAAGGGACACCAACACCAAACAACCTCCTTGAGGTTAAAAAATACAAGTTAATAATGGTGTTGTGGTAACTTGACACACAAAACGCCAAAAAATATTATGGAGATCAGTAGAAAAAAAAGCAAAAAAAAAAGTAGATCACTATAAAAAAAGGAGATCTTCATAAAAAACAAACAAAAAAAGTAAAGAATTACGGAGTGAGAGGAAAATTCAGAAGCACCACATCCCAAATAGTTGCTTGAAATATTAGAGAAGGGCATTGAGGCCTATTGTGTAGGCTTCAGGGACTTTTAACGGTGCTTAAATCAAATAATATATCGAACGTATCATAAAATATTTTATTAGGCACTTTCATTAAAAAAGAAACAGACATAAATACAGGACAATAAACAAAGCAAAAAGGGGAAGATAACCCTTTGATACAGAAGTTAATACCACTTTCTCAACATGTTTCGCTTGCATAAGCTTCTTCAGGAGATATATTTGTGATATTAGAGTCAACTATAAGAGAATAAAGAAAATATATCTGTAAACGATACATATACATGTCTGCTTATGCCTCATACAATCATAATATTTGAATATGAACAATATACAAAAATAGAAAAATAATAAATATATATATTAGATGAATCTATAAATGTGTAAGCATCATATATTGAAGCATCAAAAAAAAAAAAAAAAAAAAAAAAAAAGTATTATTCGATCTTTTCCTTTTTGAGCCCTGCGAGTCCCCTTAGTATCAAACTCTTGGCTTGAGATTTTCCAAGATGGCCGCGGGCCCGCGTGTAAACACCTGACGTCACTTACGCTGCCCTCTGTATGGAAGTCGGATACGTGCGCATGCGCAGGTGTCTTTTTCGGTCCGCAGCGTGACGATGAGTCAGACGTCGTCACGCTGGAGAGATTTAAAAGCGGGGCTTCTGTTTCCCCGCCAACTTCTGTCATTTTCTGCTTGACACACGGGACAGAGGGATCCTCCTGACTGGCTATTTTCTTCAATAGAAATCTCGATTACTCAGTAAGTTCTTGCAATTATTTTGATCTGCTTTATACAACAATTATGCATTCTCAGCATAGATGAAACTTAGAGACATTCTATTACTATGTCTATATCTTTTAGGTTCTCTGTGAGAGTTTGCAGCAATACCTCCAGGTCCAGCTTATCCATCAGCTGTGTATGGACGTATACTGTCCCCCCTTTTGACTGCTACTCCACTGCGACACAAGAACCATTTTTTACATTTTTCCAGCAATTTTGCAATCTATCATCTTTTGGATGTAGCCTTTTGGTATCTTGGATTGATTCTATTGGAGGTATTTTCTGATTGATTTTTTATTTATGAATTTTTTTTTTTATACTCATATATAATGCTATTGAAAATTACCTTACTCATTCAGACTTACTATTTCCAACTTTTCTTCTTTTTTCAAAGAAGTGTTATGCTTTATGGATTTTATACCTCTCTGCATGCCGCTATAGTGAGGTGGGAGCTGAGGAGGAAGTATTTGCCATTACCCAAGTCCCTCTTTTTTAATTAATATATGTTTCTCTACAGGTAAGCTCCTTTGAGCCTAATGATGATCATATATATGAAATGTGGGTTTGTTTTTTTTTTTTTTTTTTTTTTTTTTTTTTTTTTTTTTGATGCTTCAATATATGATGCTTACACATTTATAGATTCATCTAATATATATATTTATTATTTTTCTATTTTTGTATATTGTTCATATTCAAATATTATGATTGTATGAGGCATAAGCAGACATGTATATGTATCGTTTACAGATATATTTTCTTTATTCTCTTATAGTTGACTCTAATATCACAAATATATCTCCTGAAGAAGCTTATGCAAGCGAAACATGTTGAGAAAGTGGTATTAACTTCTGTATCAAAGGGTTATCTTCCCCTTTTTGCTTTGTTTATTGTCCTGTATTTATGTCTGTTTCTTTTTTAATGAAAGTGCCTAATAAAATATTTTATGATACGTTCGATATATTATTTGATTTAAGCACCGTTAAAAGTCCCTGAAGCCTACACAATAGGCCTCAATGCCCTTCTCTAATATTTCAAACAAAAAAAGTAGATCACTATAAAAAAAAATAAAAAAAGGAGATCTTCATAAAAAACAAACAAAAAAAATGGAGATCTTCATGAAAAAATAAAGAAAAAAAGATCACTATAAAAATAAATTCTAAACATTATTATGGAGATCTGACCAAAAAAATAACAAATATTATTCATTAGATCACGAGAAATAATAAATAAATCAGTTTGTGAGAACGCTTTGTGAATATCAGCAGCAAAACAACTTCATTATTCTAGCATTATAAAGAAGAAGAGAATGCGATACATTGAAAGATTAAAACATTTTTAGCTTGACGAATGTGCTATCTCCATTACGAACGCTAGTTTTACCAGACCGAGTGCTTCCGTCCTGTACTTGATTCAGAGCATGCGTGGAATTTGGTGCATCGGAATTGTGTACACACGCTCGGAATTTCCGACAACGGATTTTGTTGTCTGAAAATTTGAGAACCAGCTCTCAAATTTTTGTCGTTGGAAATTCCGACAAAAAATGTCCGAAGGAGCTTACACACGGTCGGAATTTCTGACAACAAGCTCCTATCGAACATTTGTTGTCAGAATGTCTGATCGTGTGTACGCGGCATTTTTGTTCAGTAATCCTGTGGACTGAATCTTTCAGCTTAAAAGCATCAAAACATTGGAAACTAGGCTATGCTAAGCTTCCCAGCAAATGTAAATATACCAAAAACAAGCCAGGTACATGCAGGAATATTAATAAAATCATCTGACACGTAAAGGCATATTTTCATTTTAGGTCTAGTGGTAAATGTGACCGGATGGTTTTTAATAAGGAATAAATATAACCAGAGATCATCAACACCAATTAAGCTGCAAGTCACTGTTACATTCAGAAATGAGAGCTGTGAAAATCCTGTGACAGTCATTGCTGTTTATTGGGTAATTGGTTTGCTGGTTTCATGGTCTCCTGGGAAAACACCATTTAGTTGACATGGGTCAGAGTGCTTCTACTTGATTCTGTTCTACCACAAGTACAAGTTCTGGCTTTTACACTTTGCCATCTGCCTGTCACTTTGCTGTCTCCACAGCATGATCAGAATTCCTCTTGGGGCCAATCAGATTGCTCCTTTGATCTGGCCCATTGAGTAACATAATCCTGTTTATCTGTTACACTTTCTGCTCTAATCTGATTAGGCCAGGTCTCATTTTTTTTCTAGCAGTAGATACATCTTACTGTTACAAAGGCCCAAAATGTCTCTGCTGTACTAGCTCAGAGCAGCCTTATCAAAGCAGACTGGCAGGACCAGATTATAGCGCAGAGGTTAATGGAGAGACTGATAGGATCTGCCGAAGGTTATTTAGCAAAGCGCCAGTAATACAACAGCTGTTAGCTGAAAATTCTATATCTCCCTGGCACAATGTGCCAACTTCACTCTTGCTATAGAAGCCATTCATGGAATGTACAAAGATTAACAGTTTTAACTATATACATCCCCTAACTCAGAGCACCGTGATATCAATTCTCTGTTAATCACTATACCCATCTACACTATAATTTATTCAGAGAATCGGTATAACTTCAAATCAAAATGTATCACTTGAATTAAAGAGTTTTTTTACTTTATGTGATTCTGGTATCTCAGCACAAATTCCAATCAGTTTTGTATTTAGTGATGTATAGCCCATTTGGTGTTGCAGCTTTTATTACAGTGTGTGATGCATAGCCTATAAGTTATCATATGCAAGCTCTGATATGGCTTATATCCTTGGTATGGCTAATGGGGTACTTCCTAAGGAATAAAATGCAGTTATAGGGAGAGGTTATTTGTAATGACTGATAGATACAGTACATGAGACATGGACTAATGACATCTGCTGCTGTTTGTGTAAATAGAAATATATCATGATGCATCCATGCCAGAGGTTGAATGCGCAATGGTGTCAGCTCCTAAATAAAAAATGTGTTAAATAATTATAATCAGAGACCTGCCAATCAAACTTTAAATATTATAACCAGGTTTCTATGAATGTTATATCAGCACTTACATTGTTAAGTTTAATGTCACTCTTGTTTCGCCCAGAGACTTGGCCAGTAAGGTGGCACAACATGGTCCGGCTTTGTCTTCTTGTCGAGCTAAAATGAGAAGCCCCAGAACGACGGTTCTTCTGTTTATCTGTTAAGAGAAGAAGATTTTGAGGGGCACTCTGCCTTATGATATACTGTACTGCCGTGTGAGAAAGTAAGTACACCCTATGGAATTGTTTTATCAACATGTTTGAACAAGTAAACTTTAGATCTTCATTCAAACAGTACCTACAGGTATAGATGATATACTTGCACAAAGCATATCATTATCTAAATGAAAGAAAATTGAGATTTGTCACATGAAAAAAGTAAGCCTACCATTACATTTACCATCACTTAATTATCATAAAATCCATCAAATCAGGTTTTCCAAAGATTAGAACCTCCTTAGGGAGTGTGCAGGTAAAACCTGTCCTTTTAAAACTCAGACATCTAGGGTATAGTGTTTACTTTACTATTATGCCGTGTACACACGATCGGACATTCCGACAACGAAATACTGGATTTATTTCCGACGGATGTTGGCTCAAACTTTTCTTGCATACGCACGGTCGCACAAATGTTGTCGGAAATTCCGAACTCAAGAACGCGCTGACGTACAACACGTACGACGGCACTATAAAAGGGAGGTTCAATACCAAGTGCGCCACCCTTTGGGCTCCTTCTGCTAATCTCGTGTTATTAGAAGTTTGGTGAGAGACGATTCGCACTTTTCAGCCTCATGCTTTTAAGATTGTTACTGCTCTTCAGTTTGTCCTTGTGGGTTTGTATCTGGTTTTCAGTGCGTCTAGTCAGTTCGCATCTGGTTTTCATTGCGTATTTTTATGTTACGTATTTGATTTCCAGTGCGTTCTTGTCTGCTTGTTTCTGATTTTCAGCTCGCTCTTCTCAGGCCTTTCTGATTTTCAGTGCGTTCTGACCAGCCGACCATTTTCTAGCCATGTTGCGGGTAAGTACTCATCGTAGAGTTCGTGCTGTGCAGGGGCTTGGTGTTGGGATTCTCACATTGACCCAAGCCCAGTCCATGAACAGAGCCGGAAGGAGTTCATGGACAAAGAATTGGTTGCTCCAGCGTGACCAATTCTCTCACATGCCTTTGTTGCAGGAGATCAGTGAGAATAATCCTGATGATTTCAGGAGTTATGTCCGGATGACGGACCCCGTTTTTCACCGTCTGTTGGCTTTGCTGTCCCCTTATATAACGAAGCAGGACACCTGCATGCGGCAAGCCATCACTCCTGAACAGAGGCTAGTCGCCACCTTGCGGTGCTTGGCAACGGGGAGAAGTCTGCAGGACATCAACTTCTCGACAGGTATCTCCCCCCAGGCTCTGAGAATCATTATTCCAGATACCTGTTCTGCCATCATTCAGGTCCTGCAGAAGGATTATAATAAGGTAAGATTTCTCCTTTTACATCACATTATATGTATTTAACATTTGCTAATGTATTGTATTTCTTTCATCATTCCCTAACTACCATGATTGTAATATGCTGTGAATGTCCTCTTTGTCCTCATGCATGCTGGAAGTTCCTTTTTTGTCCTTCATGCATATTTGCCTTCACTAACCTCCCCAGCATGCTATCCTGGGCCCATACACACCTAGCCTGGTCACTTAACAATGTATTTTGTCAGCTCCATAGTAGTGCTTCACCCTAAACACCCCCTAAAATGTGTACAAATGTTATTTGTGTCCTTAAATTCAGGCAGAGTGCCAGAGGCTTTTTTTTGGGGTCCCAAACTCATTTGGAACCCTTCCCACCCCCCAACCGCTAAGTCAACCGATACCAATCCTCTATCTGCTGACTTTGCCAAACCCATACACTATAGCTATCTCTTTTGTGATCATATTTATGGATGAATTCACCAAAGCATGTAGTGAAAGGGCCTGCCTGAATTCTTTCAAATAGTACCGTTTAAAGTTTTGTTCTCCTATTATCTTAATAGGTAATTGCAGAATGTAAAAATGTGCTTCAATTTGTACAGTGTGTATTCCTATTTTTGGATTATGACACTTCTTACCTGTCCAGTGGGCTGACAATAGTGTAAAGTAAGGAGGGGCTGGCCAAAGTAACACACATTATGTATGCATTCAGCTCTCAATGAAGTGGAGAGGGTTACCTGTCCAAAACATCCCCCCCCTAATATTTTTACAATGGGCCATCAGAGGGGGTGAGGAATCTGATAAGTGGACCTTATATTTTTGTCTTTAAATACTCTTTCAAATAAATGTTATTCTGATGTTGGCCAAGAATGTTTGTGTCTAATCTGCTTGCAATGTTATGTGCAAAAGTACTCATTTTTTTCTTGTTTCACTCCACAGTTTCCTTCAACGCCACAGGAATGGCAGACTGTGGCCTCCCAATTTGCCCAGCGGTGGGTCTTTCCCAACTGCGGAGGGGCAATCGATGGGAAACACGTCCACATAGTCCCACCCCCCAACTCGGGGTCATACTATTACAACTATAAGGGGTTTAATAGTATTGTGATGTTGGCGGTGGTGTCAGCAACATACGAGTTTCTCTATGTGGACGTGGGGAAGAATGGCCGGATGTCGGATGGTGGAGTCATTGCCCAGACCGAGTTCTACGGATGGCTCCAGAGTGGTGGCTTGGGATTGCCACCTCTGGAAGACAAAGTGGCTGGTCTGCCGTTCATCTTTGTCGCTGATCAAGCGTTTGGGCTGGGTGATCACCTGATGCAGCCGTTCCTGATGAGGACCCTCACCTTGGACCAAAGGGTTTTTAACTACCGGCTGGCCAGAGCCAGAAGAGTGGTGGAGACTGCTTTTGGGATAATGGCCGGCCAATTCCGCCTATTCCTTACACCAATCAACATGGCGGAATATAAAATTAACCATATAATCCTTTCATTCTGCATTCTCCACAACTTTTTAAGGAGAAATTCTATGAACTATGTGGCCTCAGTTGGGCCTGAAGCCGGATTTCAAGACCAAACCCGGACGGCGCTTGAAGCTGGCCGTCCTGGCTTGCCCGCGAGGTCCGTCTAAAATATATGGAGTACTTTGCAGGTAGGGGCGCCATTGATATGCCAGAAAATGTTTAAGAAACATTTTTAAAATACATTTTTATTTTAAACTGAAATAATATTTCCTTTGATTTACTGCTTTTGTTTCTTTTAGCTGTCTCCTAGGTTATCCAATGGGCTTTTCTTTTTGGCCATTTTATTCAATAGTGCAAACGTAATTTCTTTCATACATGAAGTGACAATCTCTTCTTCAGCTAACTATTATGTTGTGGGTCTGCTACACATTCACCTTGTTTTTGTTGTTAATGTATGTAATGCATTACAGATAAAAATATTCATAATTTTCAGCACCATGAATTAATTTTTTGGAGTGACGAAAATGGCCTGATTGTTGCAAATTATAAAGCACTGTGGGTGTTATTTACTAAAGGAAAATCCACTTTGCACTACTAGTGCATGGCAAAAGTGCACTTGAAATAAATAAATAACCCCCATTGTCATTGTAAACACCAACTTACTCAAAAAAAACTGATATTGAGCATTGAAAGAAGAAGCCACACATTGTTGAGTAGAACAATTTTTACTCTGTGCACATTCACATGTGCGTTAGAAAAGGGTTTTTTAACAAACCAACATTTTTTTTTATATTTTTTTTTTTGACAGTAGAAATATCCTTTTTTGTGTTAAACAGGCATGTTTAAACCCATAAAACAATACACAACTCAGGAACTTACAAAGTTCAAATTTGATAAATTGAAGGCAATATCAGACATTAGTATGTCCAAACTGTGTTGATATTGCCTTCATCAGATGGGGTGATGTCACCCCTGTGAAAGCCAAATTTTGAAGATGCACACAAATTGGGAGTTAAAATGGGGATTTCCCTCCTGATCCCATGCCTAAGGTCAACATGTGCTAGCTCCCATCATGGGGGATCAATGGATGTGTTTTGGGGGTGCAACCCCTTCCTCTCAGCTACTTTAGTTGCGAGGAAGGGGTTGCACCCACAAAACGCGTACATTGATACCCCGTGTTGGCAGATAGCACACGTTGACACACTATGTGCATCTTCAAAATTTGGCTTTCAACATTTTTTAGAAAAGTTATTAAAAAAAACAATTACAAAAATTTTGGTGTGTTTTAGATTCTGCCTAAAACATCAATGATGTTTTTGAGTCTTTTTTCCAAATCATTGACGTCTTCCTTGATCTTCTGTAAATCACGATTGCACACCATGATCTCCTTGATGAGGACGTGTGTACTTGCACTTGTGAAATGTGTTTCTTCTTCCACATCACCTAAAATAAAAAAAAAACACACCATGTATTATAAACATGCAGACATCTATCTATTACCTGAAGCTGTGGTCTCAGACACTCATCTGTTGTGGTCACTATTTCTCCTACTTCATAAACCTCTCCTTCCTCCACATCCTCTGGTTGTGGTGTGGGGATTTCCCCTTCTTTAGGAGGTGAGGGGTCCCTGGTGTCCTTTGATGTCCCGAGTCTTTTCTCCCCTATGTGAATAAAAAAAAGATATACTTACCCTGTTTCCCCGAAAATAAGACCTAGTGTGCTTGTCGGTGATGGCTGCAATATAAGCCCTACCCCCCAAATAAGCCCTACCCTGTTTCCCCAAAACTAAGCCCTACCCTGAAAAGAAGACCTACAAGGACTTTAACTAGGGCTTATTTTGGGGGGTAGGGCTTATATTGCAGCCATCACCGACAATCACGCTAGGCCTTATTTTCGGGGAAACAGGGTAGCACACAGATATTTGAGGGCATAAATAGGAATATGAAACATTGCTTGGAAGTGTCGTACAACTGTCTGTTTTGGCAGAGTTCCAAGCTGGAGACATGATTTTTTCCCTTTCTTCAAGCTGGAATACTTTCCTTTTTTGGTCAAGTTTCACACATGGAGACACCCCTAGTATCCACTGGAGCACCTGTGTGGGACACTCTAAAACGTTTTTTCTGGAGTCCCACAGTAGTGCTCCTGCATCCAGATATGTAAACAGCTGCTGAGTGTCCTCTTCTTACACTGAATCAAGTTTATATTTCATTCTAGTTACAAACCCATCTAGACAACAATGTAATAAACTTCTTTTAATAAAAAAAAGGCATGACCAAATGTAGTTAACCTGCATCTGCCAAAAACATTCTATTAGTGGGCGAATGAACAATGCTTACTACGAATGATTACTGTGCCCACAAACCTGAAAGTTGCCATTTTAAACTGTACTAAAGTAAAGAAAAGCACATGGAGCAGCATGCAAGTAATAATAATAATAGGAACACACGACAACTACTTACTTTTTTGAAGAACTCTCTTGATCCTTCTGTACTGATCGTGCTCCCTCAGTTTCAGGTCTGACCAGCGTTTCCTCAATTGATCCTTGGATCTTCGTATCCCAAAATTTCTGTGCAGACTTTTCACAACTTTAGTCATGATCTTGGCCTTTCTCACATTTAGGTTTGGGTAAGGTCCATGCTTCCCATCACAGTCGGCCCTCTTCAAGATGTCCACCATCTCCCCCATCTCTACAAAGGCCATATTTGAGGCCGTAAATCTCTTCCGGGATCGTCCGTGGCTCCGGGCTTTCGTCGTTGCTGCTGTCTTCATGCACATGTTCTTTCTCCGCCATGTGCTCTCCCACTGCGCCGAAAGAGAAGGGGGGGAATACTAGAAAGAAGGTCAGGGGCGGGTGGAGTTTAATGCATGTGCAGTGTATATAAAGCGGAACACGTGTGCGTCATACGTATGATCTGTGAGCGTAGGAAGGAGCAGCGGAAGCGCCGATTGTTCTAATGAAAGTACAATTTTAACATGGGGCATCAGTAGAGTTGCCACCTCATCCCTTTAAACCCGAACACATATTAATTACACAGGTTCTGTGGCTGATTAAGGTGGTAATTAAACTCGCTTGTTGCCTTATCTGCATTTAATTAGCCTCAGAACCTGTGTAATTCAAAGGTGTTCGGGTTTAAAGGGATGAGGTGGCAACTCTAGGCATCAGTGGCCTATACTGCTTATAGATTGAGGCCTATATTGGGACAAGATTAGGAGAGTTTAGCCTGACATTAGGGTTTGTCTTGTGTTGTGTTTTGCAGATAAAATGGATCGATTCAACGATCATGATTTCCTCCCCCAATTCATTGATTTGTACAGAGAGCTGCCCTGTCTGTGGCAGACAAAACACCCCTTTTATACAAATCGAATAAAGAGGAAGGCAGCACTGGATAAATTGCTGGAATTTGTAAAGCCACAGATAGCCACGGCAGACATCAACTATTTGAAGTGCAAAATTTGTGGCCTGAGGAGCACTTATAATAGGGAGCACAAGAAGGTCCAGGATTCCATGAGATCAGGAGCAGCAGCAGATGACATTTATGTTCCCAGGCTGTGGTACTATGACAGACTACGTGTTATACACAACATCCAGAGCAGGTGATCAGATCGCTGGGCTGCACCAAGGAATCAGGGACAAACGAGTAAATGAATAAGAAGGTATGTTTATTGTTAATGATAAAGACACACATGAAAACAGGGCAGCAAACCAAAAACAAGTAAATGGTGAAAACACAGCAAACCCCCAAACCCACCTAACTATCTATCTAACTAATATAATACACCAGCAAGGAAACCAATATGAAATAAAAGATAAGGCATGAGCCAAAGCGACAAGGGAACAGAAACCAGGAATAATGAAGCAGACCAAGGAGCAGGGAACAGGAAACAGGGTTCAAGGACAGGATACACAAACGGGGTTCAGGAACAGGCTGGAACAAGAGCAGGTACTGGCAGGGACAAGGGCTTAGCAGAGGAATACTGAAGCACTGAGGTTAGTTCAGGGCGGGTTTATATAGTCCAGCAAAACCATGACAGGTGTGCTTGATGGCAAGTCTGCAGTCCAGGCAGGGAGACCCCCGTTGGTGGCCACTGGAATTACACCCTTTTGGTGCTGAATGTAATAGTGCCACCAGCAGGAGAAACCGGAGATGACACCGTTCCTGACAGTTCCCCCTCCTAAAGGAGTGGCCTCCGGACACTCCATTCAGCCCTGGGTACGACAGTCCGAGTGGGTGCAGAAACACCTTAAAATGTTTCCCTACTGAGTCTGCGGACTTCTTCGCACTTCCAAGGCCAGAGTCTTTTAGTTCACTGGGGGACGTGCCATCAGAGTCTGAAAATAGGACACGTACCCCACCCACCGGGTCAGGAAGTTTGGATCTGGAAATGAAAATTAGCAGGGTAATGGGAAAGAAACCATCAGAGGCAGACCACACAGGAGCATTACATTTAAGCCAGGCGACAGACAGGATTGACCCAGCGGCAAGATGGCCATCAGTCAGGAACAGTTTTAGCAGGCCCCATGTCATCAGGCTGAGCAGAAAGCAGAGGTACATCACGCTGGGCAGTGGCACATCCGCATCGAGCTGGGCAGCAGGCATGGGCACTTCAAGCTGGGCAGCAGGCATGGGCACTTCAAGCTGGGCAGCGGGCTCATCAAGCTGGAGAGCAGGCACCGAGACATCAGGCTGGAGGGCAGGCAATGGAACTTCAGACTGGGCAGTAGGCACATCAGGCAGAACAGCAGGTGCTGGCACAACAAGCTGAACAGCAGGCACATCGGACTGGATAGCAGGTACTGGAACTTCAAACCGGGCAGCCGGTACTGGAACTTTAGACTGGGCAGCAGGCACTGGCACAACAGGCTGAACAGCAGGTGCCTTGAACTGGATAGCAGGTACTGGAACTTCAGACTGGGTAGCAAGCACAAACACTGGCACATCAGGCAGAACAGCAGGTGCTGGCACAACAGGCAGAACAGCAGGTGCATCGGACTGGATAGTCGGTACTGGAACTTCAGACTGGGCAGTGGGCACAGGCGCTGGCACATCAGGCAGAACAGCAGGTACTGGCACAACAGGCAGAACAGCAGGTCCATCGGACTGGATAGCAGGTACTGGAACTTCAAACCGGTCAGCTGGTGCTGGAACTTCAGACTGGACAGTGGGCACAGGTGCTGGCACATCAGGCAGAACAGCGGGTACTGGCACAACAGGCAGAACAGCAGGTACATCGGACTGGATAGCAGGTACTGGAACTTCAAACCGGGCAGCTGGTACTGGAACTTCAGACTGGACAGTGGGCACAGGTGCTGGCACATCAGGCAGAACAGCAGGTACTGGCACAACAGGCACATCGGACTGGATAGCAGGTACTGGAACTGCAAACCAGGCAGCTGGTACTGGAACTTCAGACTGGACAGTGGGCACAGGTGCTGGCACATCAGGCAGAACAGCAGGTACTGGCACAACAGGCTGAACAGCAGGTACATCGGACTGGATAGCAGGTACTGGAACTCCAAACCGGGCAGCTGGTACTGGAACTTCAGACTGGACAGTGGGCACAGGTGCTGGCACATCAGGCAGAACAGCAGGTACTGGCACAACAGTCTGAACAGCAGGTGCATCGGACTGGATAGCAGGTACTGGAACTTCAGACTGGACAGTGGGCACAGGTGCTGGCACATCAGGCAGAACAGCAGGTACATCGGACTGGATAGCAGGTACTGGAAGTTCAAACCGGGCAGCTGGTACTGGAACTTCAGATTGGACAGTGGGCACAGGTGCTGGCACATCAGGCAGAACAGCAGGTACTGGCACAACAGGCTGAACAGCAGGTACATCGGACTGGATAGCAGGTACTGGAACTCCAAACCGGGCAGCTGGTACTGGAACTTCAGACTGGACAGTGGGCACAGGTGCTGGCACATCAGGCAGAACAGCAGGTACTGGCACAACAGGCTGAACAGCAGGTACATCGGACTGGATAGCAGGTACTGGAACTTCAAACCGGGCAGCTGGTACTGGAACTTCAGACCGGACAGTAGGCACAGGTGCTGGCACATCAGGCAGAACAGCAGATACTGGCACAATAGGCAGAACAGCAGGTCCATCGGACTGGATAGCAGGTACTGGAACTTCAAACCGGTCAGCTGGTACTGGAACTTCAGACTGGACAGTGGGCACAGGTGCTGGCACATCAGGCAGAACAGCAGGTACATTGGACTGGATAACAGGTACTGGAACTTCAAACCGGGCAGCTGGTACTGGAACTTCAGACTGGACAGTGGGCACAGGTGCTGGCACATCAGGCAGAACAGCAGGTGCAGTGGACTGAATAGCAGGTACTGGAACTTCAAACCGGGCAGTCGGTACTGGAACTTCAGACTGGACAGTGGGCACAGGTGCTGGCACATCAGGCAGAACAGCAGGTACTGGCATAATAGCCTGAACAGTAGGTACATCGGACTGGATAGCAGGTACTGGAACTTCAAACCGGGCAGCTGGTACTGGAACTTCAGACTGGACAGTGGGCACAGGTGCTGGCACATCAGGCAGAACAGCAGGTATTGGCACAACAGGCTGAACAGCAGGTACCTCGGACTGGATAGCAGGTACTGGAACTTCAAACCGGGCAGCTGGTACTGGAACTTCAGACTGGGCAGCAAGCACAGACACTGGCACATCAGGCAGAACAGCAGGTACTGGCACAACAGCAGGCATCGAAACATCAGGCTGGGCGGCATACAGGAACACATCAGCTGGTGGGGAGGCAGGATTGGATACTGGCATGATGGTATGGGTTGGAAAAAACTTCCGCTTCTTTTTGGTTTTAGCCACTGGGGATCTATAAGTGGGTACAGGGTACTGGTATTTCATTGGTAGAGAAGTATATTCGGAGTTAACAGAAGCTGAATGCAACAGACTTGACCAGGCCTGTATTAATGATTGCACTGAATCAGGTTTGCACTTGGCTTGTCTGACCAGAGACTGCACTGATTCAATGCATTTTGCAAGCACTTGCTGAGGACAAGCTGAATAGTGTTCAAAAAAAAATGCTGAGTCATCCTCCAACAGCCAAACTAAAGATTCTACCTGAGCTGCATTAAAAGGGGGTGTATAGTCATCACCTCCCTCAGCGACATCAGACAGGGCCAACTCAGTACAGATCCAAATTAATGGTTGCACATCTTCAAACAAAAAACTGCCTTGCTCAATAAAAACATGAGCTAGGCGGATGCCTTCTAACAACTGTTCCCTAGTGTATTCAGCCAATGTCTGATAACAAAGGTCTCTGTCATCAGTAGCCAGGAGCGATAAATACAAAATACTTTCAAAATCCATATTTCAACAATAGCTGGGACTCAGGCCCCAATTCCCAGGTGCAACCGATCTGATTGTATGGCTTCAGAATTCTGTCAGGGGATATTATACATAACATCCAATGCAGGTGATCAGATCGCTGGGCTGCACCAAGGAATCAGGGACAAACGAGTAAATGAATAAGAAGGTATGTTTATTGTTAATGATAAAGACACACGTGAAAACAGGACAGCAAACCAAAAACAAGTAAATGGTGAAAACACAGCAAACCCCCAAACCCACCTAACTATCTATCTAACTAATATAATACATCAGCAAGGAAACCAATATGAAATAAAAGATAAGGCATGAGCCAAAAGCGACAAGGGAACAGAAACCAGGAATAATGAAGCAGACCAAGGAGCAGGGAACAGGAAACAGGGTTCAAGGACAGGATACACAAACGGGGTTCAGGAACAGGCTGGAACAAGAGCAGGTACTGGCAGGGACAAGGGCTTAGCAGAGGAATACTGAAGCACTGAGGTTAGTTCAGGGCGGGTTTATATAGTCCAGCAAAACCATGACAGGTGTGCTTGATGGCAAGTCTGCAGTCCAGGCAGGGAGACCCCCGCTGGTGGCCACTGGAATTACACCCTTTTGGTGCTGAATGTAATAGTGCCACCAGCAGGAGAAACCGGAGATGACACCGTTCCTGACACTACGGTTTCTGTCAGACCAGACTATAATCAGGCCATCACTCTCAACCCTTCCTTCCACTCTTCCTTCCACCCCAGCTGAGGCTTCTGACGTCCAACCTTGGCCTTCCATCCAGGAAGGAGATGTGGAGGAGCCCAGCTTGGGTCAGGTATAGCCTAGTTAAACAGATTTCTCAAAATTGTGTGTGATTGATGAACAATAAACTAAAACTATGTCCCTTTTTCATACACAGGAAAGCCTCAGTCAGGAGGAGGCTGTGGAAAGTGGCAGCCAGGAGGTGGCAGGGGAACGTGGCAGCCAGGAGGTGGTGGGGGTAAGTGGCAGCCAGGAGGTGGCAGGGGTAAATGGCAGCCAGGAGGTGGCCGGGCCCAGTTGCCTGACCGAATTCCAGGTCCCTCCCCTCTGTCTTCAACAAAAAAGGCCCAGGAAGGGGAGGAGCGTGGAGGAGTCAGTACTTAGGTTAATTTGGCAGGCTTCTGCGGCCCTCAGAACCACCCCCCCCCCAGTCTTCTTGAGGCCTATGCCTGCATGGCGGCCAACAAAATGCAGGAAATGGAGGTGGGCCAACGCCTCTTTTGTGAGGAAGTAATATATATGGCCCTAAATAAGGGGTTGAGGGGAGAACTCACAAGCAAAACCTACCTGTGTGAGTTGGACCATCCTCCTCCTCCACCTCCTGCCACAACTCCAACACCAGAGCCACAGCCTGGAAGCAAGCGTGGAAGGAAGAGACAACAAGACTTGTTATCGGAAAATTTGAGAACCTGCTCTCAAATATTTGTTGGTGGAAATTCCGACAACAAATGTTCTATGGAGCCTACACACAGTCGGACTTTCCGACAACAAGCTCACATCCAACATTTGTTGTCGGAAAATCCTATCCTGTGTACGGCCCATTAATGTGTGTGGTGTTATCATACCAAGATCAAAAGAGCTCTCTAAGACCCTCATAAAAAATATTGTGGATGACTAGGAGTCTGGCAGGGGATTTAAAAAAAATCACCAAATTATTTTAAATTTTAATATCCACTGTGAGGAAAATTATCTTCAAACTGCATAGATATCAACTGCTAAATTGTCAAGGACTGGCTGACCCAGCAAATTTAGCCTAAGAGATGGCCATTTCATGCTAAAATAAATCCCCAAGGACCCCAAAACTTAATTGCAGGATTTGCAGGCAACTCTTGCAACAGTTGGTGTCAAAGTTCATGCATCTACAACCAGAAAGAGTTGCATCAATTTAACTGACAAGAAAGATGTGCCAGGAAAATGTCTTAGCTGTCCAAGGAGACATTAGAGCAAGACTACATTTGCAATTGAACATACTGTATATAAACAAACATCAAAAAAGTGCAGCACATACAAACTAGAACTGTATCCTAAATAACACTAAATAAATGGCTAAATGACAATTCATTAATAATAATAAATAAATAGTGATAAACGCATAATAAATAATGTCTATAGAAAGTCCAGAGACACAAAATGAATTACAGTGGTATGCACCTCCAAAGTGAGTGAAAGAAAATAAATATAGTCCCAAATAAACTCTGTATTAGATTTGGAAATGGATCCAGGGATAGCGGATGTGACACCAAAAATACCCTCACCAGAGGCTTAACGGAATGCTGGCGACCCCCTTGCCCAGGGTGGTCAATATACGATCAACTAAATAACTGGGATGGATTCCATGGCAGGAGCAGGGACATCAGCACAGGTCACTCTTTGGCAGTAATGAGCATATGCAGGGCCATCTTTATCGCGGGGCAAACGGGGTGCCTGCCCTGGGCTCAATCTCTGAGCCCAAAGCAGCTGCCGCTTAAGCCTGCGCTACACACGAATTGTGGCCCCAATGATGGCTTTGCAGAGCATACAGAGGACACGGGAGGGTGTATACTTACTCTATGCTTAGGGTGGAGCAGTTGTAGTAAGAGCAGAGAGTGAAAGACCCGCCGCCTCTGAAAGTATGTAGTGAGCTCGGCTGGCCAGGTATATCCTTATGCCTATATAATGCCTGACTGCTGAAACTTTGAGCTGTGTTATTCAACTGTAAATCTGTGCATTGCTGTGCATGATTGCTAAAAAGTTCTCTGACCATCTCCTGTAGCATGTCCGCAGTCTCTGATTGTCTCCTGTAGTATGTCCGCAGTCTCAGATTGTCTTCTGTAGTATGTCAACAGTCTCAGATTGTCTCCTGTACTATGTCCGCAGTCTCAGATTGTCTCCTGTAGCATGTCCACAGTCTCTGCTTTGTCTCCTGTAGCATGTCCGCAGTCTCTGATTTGTCTCCTGTAGTAGGTCCGCATTCTCAGATTGTCTCCTGTAGTATGTCCGCAGTCTCAGCTTGTCTCCTGTAGTATGTCCGCAGTCTCAGATTGTCTCCTGTAGTATGTCCGCAGTCTCTGATTGCCTCCTGTACTATGTCCACAGTCTCTGATTGTCACCTGTAGCATGTCTGCAGTCTCAGATTATCTCCTGTAGTATGTCCACAGTCTCTGATTTGTCTTCTGTAGTATATCTGCAGTCTCAGATTGTCTCCTGTAGTATGTCCGTAGTCTCAGATTGTATCCTGTAGTATGTCTACAGTCTCAGATTGTCTCCTGTAGTATGTCCACAGTCTCTGATTCGTCTAGTATATCTGCAGTCTCAGATTGTCTCCTGTAGTATGTCCGTAGTCTCAGATTGCATCCTGTAGTATGTTTACAGTCTCAGATTGTCTCCTGTAGCATGTCCGCAGTGGTCATCTTCTGCAGTATATCCACAGTCTCTGACCCTCTCCTGCAGTATGTTTGCAGTCTCTGATGCTCTCCTGCAATAAATTTGGAGTCTCTGACACTATCCTGTAATAAGTTTGCAGTCTCTGACCCTCTCCTGTAGTATGTCCGCACTCTCTGATCCTCTCCTGTAGTATGTGTATTAATGTGCCTCTTTACTTGCTCAATTATTTGGTATTGCTCCACTGCTCAGTGAGTGGTAATGATATGGATTAACCTGTAGCAACCAATCAGTGAACAGTAGTGATCTGCTGTAATCTTTAGCAACCAATCAGTGAGTGGTAATGAAGTGATGTAACCCCTAGCAACCAATCAGTGAGCGCGAATAATGTGCAGTAACCTCTAGCAACCAATCAGCAAGCAGAAATGATGTGTTGTAACCTCTAGCAACCAGCCAGTAAGCAGAAAGGATAGGCTGTAACCTCTGGCAACCAATTGCAATCGCTGCATGATCTGCTGCAGTAAACTGATTTTGAGTCTACCTGCTATTTTTTGTATGTCTCAGAATGGAGGGGGGGATGCAAGAAAATGTTTGCCCAGGGCCCAATCAATATTAAAGATGGCCCTGGGGATACGTCAAACAGCCAGATGGATCCAACAGGCTCGCAATGGATCATGGGATATGAAAGTAAAGGCTCAACAAAGTGTAATATTGTAAACCTCCATGATTTATTATAGAAGATTGCACTTACATTTAGGTAGATTGCAAACATCATGTAGTGATATGCCAGGGATAAAAAACAGGTCTTTCTCCAGTAACTGTTGTGATGTCAGATCTGAAATTTTCCATTATCACATACACCTTTAATTTAAACACTCTGCATAAACTTATAAGAAACAGAATGTCCTAAGGGAGAATGGAGATGTCAAGTTTCAAGCAGTGTAGGGTAAATAAACAAATCTTCCTTCCCATTGGTGCGTTAATGTAGCGTGTTATAAAAATGCTCAGTTTACTAACAACAAGGCATGTACTGCAATGCAATGCAATGCAGTGCCATTCATTTTAAATACCACCCCAACACACAGTACAAGGTGGTGTACCCTCACTGCATTGCACCATTGTGCCATGCTTTGCGCATGTGTGCTGTCTAAAAAAAGATGCCTGTGGAATATTTAGTGTTCTAAGATGCATGTTACCCAGCCAATCAAAATCAATGGGTTGTCATAAAGCAACGTACCAACATATGATAGCATGTTGCGTTAATGCAACAGATAATATGAAGGGACCTTTAGGCCTCATGCACACAGGATGTCAAAAACACAATTTTTACAGGCAATTTACTTTTTGTTTTATTTACAACCCCAGAAAAGGGGTCTTTATAGAATATGAATCATTAAATAAAGGTGAAAGCACATCGTGTTTCCTTGACATGGCTGGTGGAGTGTGGACTGGATACATAGGGGTAGATTTACTAAAACTAATGCACACAGAATCTGGTGCAGCTGTGCATACTTATGTTTGGCCATACTTATTGTCTCTTCTGGCCAAATGTGGATACGGTCCTCATATTATTGAAATGGGCTTAAATTCAATATAAGTAATTTAGATTCTCCCTCTTACCTGTTAAAAGAGGAGCAAGGCAGGGATTCCCCATCTCAGTCTCAGTGACAGCTCTCTGACTGTATCGCTCAGGTGGGTTCAGACTAGGATTTGAACATGGGAGAAACAAAAAGACGGCAGCACAACACAGCAGGGTGCTATTCAATGCAAACCATTAATTCCAACGATGACAGCATATATGCAGCACAAGATACAGAAGATTTTGACGCGCTTCATACAACATGGTGCTTAATCATAACATTTGTTATCGGCATTTGGTTACGAATAAGCACCATGTTGTGTGAAACTGTATCTGTATCATAGGCTGCATACATGCTGTCATCTGTGGAATAAATGGTTTGCATCAAATAGCATCCCACTGTGGTGTGCGGTTGTCTTTTTGTTTCTCCTGTGACCGCAGTGGCGAGCCGAGCAGGCACCTACTAGTAGGAGCCATGACAGGGTTCATCCGTTACTCGCCTGGAGTGGTGCTTTTCCTCATTTGGCTCCTAATATCTGAACATGCTTGAGCTCATCTCTGCTCTATCCTTTTCAACCCATGTCCAAACTGCTGCAGCTGCGAGCTTGGTTTTGCGGCGATGGGCTTTTAGGAAAAAGATTCTAGAGCAGCCTGAGCACTTTTATGGGGTTCTGAAGTGATTATCCCATCCCACCGCTGGTGTCTGTGATATACGACACCAACGGTGACTAATGAACCCATAAGCGATGAGGATTTGGTCACTTCCAGTTTTCAGAGCTGTCATTCTCTGAGGTAGCAGCTAATCGAGCGTGATCTGTGGTAGAAGACACAATGGGGGTCTAATTGTTAGCCCATTTGTGATAGCAAAAAATGAAATAAAATAAAAACAGAGTAAAAAAAAACTTGTTGTAGCACTACCTCTGTAGGAGCTGCTGATTTTATCCGTTTCTTCCCCAAACAGTGCAGAGGCTACAAACCACATAAGTAAGTAAATTCACTCTGGCTCCAATCTAGGGGGTGTCTTTTTAAGATTTATTGTTTGTAGAACTTGTTACAGGGGTGGTATGGGATTTTCCAAACAAATGCTGACTTGGAACAGGAGGACACACTTCACTGGGTGAAACTTCTTTAAACAGTCTTTAAGCCAGAAACAAAGGGGAATACCAGATATGAGACCCTGTAGAAGCAATCTCAAAATAAGCTACAGTTGGCACCCCAGGAGTAGGAGAGCACACAATAAATAGATCTTGAGCTTGAGTGAGTACTCCCAATATCCCAGGGCACCTGTACACCTCCCAGCCTCCACCAGGCACTTCTCAATGAGTTTTCCTGACAACATTTTTAGCTCCAAAAGAAATTAGGAATAACCCCCCCCAGCTCTGCCACAGCTGGAACCTCTGTGAACATCAGCCAACTCCAGCAGGACTGCCTCAAAGGGGCAGCAGTCCCTGAGGCTGGAAACTTCTCCAGCAGCACAAGACCAGAGCTGCTCCAGACCCCTGACTATTTATATTCCCCTCCAGCCATCTACTGGGCTGCCCCAGGGATTGG
Source organism: Lithobates clamitans (assembly GCA_037952925.1). Classification (NCBI taxonomy): domain Eukaryota; kingdom Metazoa; phylum Chordata; class Amphibia; order Anura; family Ranidae; genus Lithobates; species Lithobates clamitans. The sequence goes on along the minus strand of JBBGZY010000357.1, from coordinate 3,062,352 downwards.
CTGAAGCACGATTGTTCAGGCTGCCTATTTGACTTTCCCAGCCCTCTGTCTCCTAGGTGATGCTATTGACCAAAAATGGCCATGGCCAGTGGCGTATCTCTGGCACCGGGGGCTGGTAAATTTTATGCACCCCCCAGAAAAAATGGTATGTGGCAATATTGCAGTGCCACACCAAAACTGTGGGTGTGGTCAGATTGCATCAACAGTGGGAGGGGCTTAAATGGCCATATGCTTTAATGACTGTGCCACAAGCGAGTATGTAACAGACAGTACAAACCTCAGTACATTCATTTTAATAAAATAAAACTGTTCTTTTGCATATCCTTTACTACACACAACTAACCTTAAAGTAATATTAAAGTCTTGTTTTTTTTTTTTTTTAAACAGCCGGTCCAGGCTGGGGAAAGATTGCAACCATATGGTCAGGAATCGCTCACTTGCCTGAACCGGCTCTGTGACGTCAGCCTACAGCCTGCTGTCAGCTGAAAACGGGTCAGAGGACAATAAATCTATCACAGGACCTGTCTCTCTGCTCCTGTTTGACATTACTTGCAACAATTGATAAATGTCCCTATTTATGTTGTGAACCCCCCATCCAGGGCCCTTGCCACACCTACCACCATTTCCTAGTCAAAGACCTCTTCTGTACCCCCTCCCCCCAGTCTAGGGCTTCCTCTGCACTCCCCTCCTAGTCTAAGGCCTCCTCTACAGCCCAGTCAAGGGCCTCTGGTGTACTCCCCTCCTAGTCCAGGGCCTCCTTTGCATCACCCAGTCTAGGGCCTCCACTGCATCCCCCCAGTCCAGAGCCTCCTGTGTACTCCCCTCCTAGTCCAGGACCTCCTCTGCATCCCCTAGTTCATAGCCTCCTCTGCACTCCCCTGCTAGTCCAGGGCCTCCTCTGCACCTCCCAGTCCAAGGCCTCCTGTGTACTCCCCTCCTAGTCCAGAACCTCCTCTCCTAATCCAGGGTCATTGATACACCAACCCCACTTCAGTGCCTCCTCTGCACCTCCCTAGTCCAGGGCCTCCGCTGTTCCCCCTCAGTCCAGGGCCACATCTGCAGCCCCCTCAGTAAAGCGCCTCCTCTGCACCCCCCAGGGGGTGACGAAACCCCCGGCGTCACCCCCCTAGATGCGTCACCCAGGGCGTGTGCCCCCCTGCCCCCCTATTTTCGGCCCTGGCCATGGCCTTATTTGGTCAGTGATGTCAGCACTATTCCATATGCTTGCATGGCTGGGGATTTCCAGCCAGTAAATAAAAGGTGCCAGGCGACATCACTGGTTGCTAAGAATCCAACAGGTGTTGACACCTGCCGCTTCCTTAGTTACCACTAATATGAAGGAATCCATCATATATAGTAGCGCCTAACAAGCAAAAAGTCTGGCATTTAGACAAACAGTCGAATGGCAAAAGTTCAGAGTGAACCTTGAGCTCATCCCTACTCCTGAACTACACAAACTCGTAACAATTCTAATGAATCAATACAAAATGAAATCATAATGAATACCATAAAAATATATTCAATCTATAGTGTAGCAAACCATACATCAAAATATATATTAACACCAATCCTTAATAAAATAATATTAAACGTGTCTGTCCATCACAGTGCTCCAAATGGTAAAGAAACGCTCTCGACCACTGTGTCCCACCACCTGTCTTTGCTGCCTCTTACCTCAAAAATATGACCGACACACAGGTAAGGTCACCATGCACATTTCCAGTGAAACTGGGGTCAGTGTGTTTCAGCAATCCATGTGAAGGCTCAAGAGCTTGGTCACTATCCACTGAGGATCTAGCCCACTCAGCAGAAAAGAAGAAATGAAATACTCCTTATGGTGTAGTATTCCTACATTATAAAACTTTATTAAAAAAAGAATATCCACTCCTCGGGAAGTCACTGCACCACGTGAAGAAACGCGTCAGTGATGTCATCACGCCCAGAAGTCAGAGGTTGGTGATTTTACAGGTGTCTCTCCCCTTGATGTTTATCCTTAAGGTGGCAATGTTTGGACACTTTTAAGAGTATGCTTTATCTAGTGCACTGGGTTTCAGTGCACCTTCTTTGTGAGTGGATGTTTTATTATTTTATTAATAAAGTTTTATAATGCGGGAATACTACACCATGAGAAGTTTTGCATTGCTTCTTTTCTGCCGAGCAGGCTGGATCCTGGGTGGATGATGACCAAGCTCTTGAGCCTTCAGGTGGATTACCGCAACACATTGACCCCAGTTTCACTGGGAATACACATGGTAACCTTACCTAAGTGTAGATCATATATTTGAGGTAAGAGACAGGTGATGGGAAACAACAGTGGAGCATGTTTGTTTATGATTTGGAGCACTGCGATGACAGACAAGTTTAATATTACTTTGGACTGATGTTTAAAGGAGAATTACACGCTGAATTAAATATTAAATTACAATATTATATCAAGGACTGGTGTTGTTATATATTTTGCTGTATGGTTTGAATATCTAACACATGCACCTTGTGACAAGTCATGATAAGTCCTCTTTTCTACTGGTGTATGAGGAACCCTGTAGGTTTATTTGTTAGATTAAAGCTGGTCTCCTAAGGGTGTAAAACTTGATTACTATGCAAGACATTTTTAGTTTTTCTTAGGTACAATATATGCATCATGCTTCCACTTCAGAAATGTTATCATCACTTACAAATTCTCAAACATACAGAATCCTCCCAAGACCCTCATCCCTTTTAAACATTTGTTTCAATAACCCTTAGCCAAAGGCAGGATTTTTTTGATCTATGGTTCCCTTCTCAAATGTTACTTCATATACCTCACACCCTCATATCTCACAAATATTAGGCACAACTTTGCATGGCTCTACGAAATATTGTTTACAAAGCCAACAAGATATTACTCTGATGACGCATGGTGTCTCATAGACTGGCTAAATCTGTCCAGAGTGCCTCAAACTTATGCTTTGGAAGTTGTGGGCCGCTCTCACATGTTGGGTGGGATTGCCCCAGATTCAAAAGATGTTGGACTAGGGGTAATCAACTAGCTTATACTGTCCAATGAAAAAGCTTCCCTATAAATCTATAAGAGGTCCTTCTGCACCTCCAACCGTCTGATTAACTAATGAGCAATTTAAGCTCCTGACCTACATTTTTACTGCTGCTAGGCAAACACTGGCAAAAGCCTGGTAGTGAAATACTCCTAAAGTTTCACAGAATAAGCAAAAAATGGCATGATACCTTGTTAATGAGAAACTTGTGGCCATCCTTCACAATAAAATTGCCAAATGTGGATGACATACTACGTTCCTTATAACATTAATTACCGTATATACTCGATTATAAGTCGATCCGAGTATAAGTTGAGGCCCTAATTTACCACAAAAAAATGGGAAAAACTTATTGACCCGAGTATAAGACGAGGGTGAGAAGTGCACAGCTACTGTAAGTGGAAAAGAGGGTCAACAATGCCCATTTGCAGCCTCACTGTGCCCATTTGCATGCCTCACTGTGCCCATTTGCAGCCATAGGTCCCCCGAACTTCAAACTCTGTAGTTAAGGGTTCCTAGATGCCCCCTAGCTGCAGCCAAAATTTGGGGTCTCTGAACCCAAAGGGTCCTGAAATGACATTGCTGCAGATGGACACAGTTGACCGATTTGGGGCCCCATATCTCAGGGCCACTTGGTGCTAGGAACCCCAAATTTGGTGTGCAAACCCAGTGGAACTGGTACCATAACATATCCAGCTGGGGTTCCTAGCACCAAGTGGCTCCGAGATACAGGGCCCCAAAAATCGGTTCAGAAAATGTCAAGCACTTTTCTGCAGCAGAGAATGACATTTTCCGAACCGATTTTGGGGCCCCGTATCTCGGGGCCACTTAGTGCTAGGAACTCCAGCTTTGGACATGTTATGGCACCAGTTCCACTGGGTTTGCAGCACCAAGTGGCCCTAAGATACGGGGTCCCAAAGTCGGTTCAGAAAATGAAATTTTTTGCTGCAGAAAAGTGCTTGACTCCAGTATAAGTCGAGGGGGGCACTTGCAGCACAAAAAAATGTGCTGAAAAACTCGACTTATACTCGAGTATATACGGTACTCAATATGGACCATCTAATACTTACCCCAGAAATAGGGACATCACTTTTGGCTCTAATTTGTCCCAGACAGCCTCCATTCCCTTGTGTGCACTGTGTACATCTCACATTGGTCACATAACTGCCTGTATCGCCTGTATTCCCTGCCAAGAATGTGCATTAAAGGATGGCTACATTAGGGCATAATGGGACCCCACAAGGAGCTTAGCCACTCAAAAAACAGAAAGAGAAGAGAGCGCGTTTAAAAAAAAAAAGACAGAATGTCAAGCAATGACAAGCTTCAAACAAAGGCACACAGAAAACATGGTAAGTTCTGAGGTCTGTTGCAATATATGTTTGTTTTTTTTTAACAAGGAAAGTTTAATAACACTTTAACAAAAAAAAAATGGCATGGTGATCTGGATGTTATGGATAAACTAGGATGTTTTTGCACGTTGCCATTCAGTTTCCTCATTATACAAGTTCATGGTCTAGCAGCTTCTGTACTCACCATCTTTCTTATCAGTATGAAGGGCTCTCATCCTGTACTCAGTGGTGTCTTTAAATGAGAAAAGAAACAGCACTACCTCCCCTTTCTCATTTTTGATGGGCACAATGTCCAACAGGCACCAGAAGAGTTCTCCTGTCATGGAAAAACAGAAACATGAGCTATACAAATCTTTGTCAGTTTTAACAAGCTGGTATTTGGGATTTAACGAGCATTGACAAAATCAGAGAAATAAAAAGATGTTCGTATGGCACCTAGAAGTAAGTGTTATGTGTATGGACTCACCATCTTTCTTGTAGAAGCACACCTCAGCCTGGTATTCCTGCTTATCCTCCAGAGCTCTCTCAATGCCTTGCAAGACAGTCTCACTCGTCTCCACCCCATACAGGAAACGGCACTTGCAATTCTTCTGCATGACCTCGGTGCGGCCAAAACCTGTGAGATCACAGAAGCCATCTGAGCAGTAGACAATAGGGTAGCCATGTTGGACTTGGGCATTGGCCAGCAGAAAGTTACTGTCTGTGGAAAATTAGAAATAGTGATATGAGAGACAAACTGTAATTACAGAGATACTGAAATATATTTAAGCAATAGTAGTATAATGACTATAGGTGGCTGAGAACCAAAAGTATCATAATTCCCTTTAAGATCTATCTTAAAATGTGGGACTTTGTCACTCAGTAAGCATTTAAACAATGGAAGTACCACCCTCTTTAGTAAAATTATTTTACTATTTATACTATTACTATTTTATTACTATTATAGTTTACTATTTTTTAAAACTGTAACTGAGCATGTGCACAGAAACAATATATTGTGAGACTCACTGCCAGATGTACACAACTCTAAGATGGCAGAGGCAGCATGGCCCCACCATATGAGAAAATATACAATATTTGAATATGATATGCATCAGGGAATGAAAAATATGGCTTATAGTGGAATGCTCTTAAAAATCAACTCAATGCTAAAACATAGATCATTGTAAACGATAGCTAGCTTTTTCATACTACTTAGAATATGACATTGTTTATGTAGTAAGAATGCAAATCCTAATTATTTTACATTATTAAGACATAAGAGGCTTTTGATGACCTATATGGCCATGAGTCATTATAATTCTAGGTGAATTCCTGACAAGAAGAAATCCTATCCAACAACACTGAGCAGGTGTTAGGATACAGCATAATAAAATCTCATGTCAAGTGGAAAATCTATATATAACCTTTATGTGTTAACAACTGAGAGGTCTCACCTGTGGCAGCTCTAAGCTATAGGTGACACCTAGGACTGTTTTAGCAATTCAGTGTTGCCTGAGTGGAGGTGAGCACACTGTACACTGGGCTACCGTTGGAGCTACAGTTCACAGAGATGCCCCACATGAGGGAGGTGCGCAGGTCACTGCCCCCTGGGCAAACATGCAAGCCATGAAAACACAACTAGACCTAGGGGAGAATGGATTGCTCTTCCTGTTCCTCTTCTGGATGGCCTGCCCCTTCTTGCTCCTTAACTATTCCTAGGTTTAACTATACTAAGGTTTATTATATGCAGCTGTATAAATAAATGTTCTTTTTACTTACCAAATAGTTTTTTTCAATTGGACCAAACTTTTCATTCAAACTTTAAATTACTGCCATGAATTTTAAGTGCTTTTAGAGGGAAACATGATGGTGAAAAAAGCACCAGTGGGTTCAACTGCACTTGTACACCAACCAACCACCAAATGTTCTTGATCAATACTTGCTGTGGGCTATGACTGAATGAGTGTGTTGTTTGCTTGAATTTGGTCTACACATGTGTATTATCTCTATGTCTGCATAGAGGAGCAGAGAACATTGCTAAGGAGAATACAGTGCCTTGCAAAAGTATTCACCCCCCTTGGCATTTTTCGTGTTTTGAATCGTTTGAGGATTTGCATAATTTAATTTACAGAACATGCCCACAATTTTGAAGATTTTTTTTTGTTGTTGTTGTGAAGCAAACAATACATAGGACAAAATAACAGAAAAAGTCAATGTGCATAACTATTCACCCCCTAAAGTCAATACTTTGTAGAGCCACCTTTTGCGGCTATCACAGCTCCAAGTCACTTTGGATAAGTCTCTATGAGCTTGCCACATCTTACCACTGGGATGTTTGCCCATTCCTCCTTGCAAAACTGCTTCAGCTCTTTCAAGTTGGATGGTTTGCGCTTGTGAACAGCAATCTTTAAGTCTGACCACAGATTTTATATTGGATTGAGGTCCAGGCTTTGACTAGGCCATTCCAACACATTTACATGTTTCCCCTTAAACCACTCAAGTGTTGCTCTAGCAGTGTGTTTGGGGTCATTGTCCTGCAGGAAGGTGAACCTCCGTCCTAGCCTCAAATCACACACAGAGTAGTACAGGTTTTGCTCAAGAATATTCCTGTATTTAGCACCATCCATCTTTCCCCCAACTCTGACAAGTTTCCTCGTCCCGACTGCTGAAAAACATCCCCACAGCATGATGCTGCCACCAACATGTTTCACTGTGGGGATGGTGTTCTTTGGGTGATGTGATGTGTGTGGTTTGCTCCAGACATAGCGTTTTCTTTAATGGCCAAAAAGTTCAATTTTAGTCTCATCTGACCAGAGCATCTTCCTCCATACATTTTGTCTCCCACATGCCTTTTCACGAACTCAAAATGTGCCATTTTGTTTTTTGCTGAAAGTAATGGCTTTCTTCCGGGCACTCTGCCATAAAGCCCAACTCTATGGAGCATACGGCTTATTGTCGTCCTATGTACAGATACTCCAGTCTCTGCTGTGGAACTCTGCAGCTCCTCCAGGGTTACCTTAGGTCTCTGTGCTGCCTCTCTGATTAATGCCCTCCTTGCCCAGTCCGTGAGTTTTGGTGTGCGTCCGTCTCTTGGCAGGTTTGCTGTTGTGCCATGTTCTTTCCATTTGGATATGATAGATTTGATTGTGCTCCTAGGGATCATCAAAGATTTGGATATTATTTTTATAACCTAATCCTGACTTCTTGAGTACTTCTCAACAACATTGTCCCTTACTTGTTTGGAGAGTTTCTTTGTCTTCATGGCAGTGTTTGGTTAGTGGTGCCTCTTGCCTAGGCGTTGTAGCCTCTGCTGCTTTTCAAAAAGGTGTGTATATGTAATGACAGATCATGTGACACTTAGATTGCACACAGGTGGACATAATTTCACGGACATCATGTGACTTCTAAAGGTAATTGCTTGCACCAGAGCTTTTTATGGGCTTCATAACAAAGGGGGTGAATACATACGCAAATGCCAATTATCAGTTTTTATATTTCTGAAAAATAGCTTAATGTATATATTTTTCTATTTTTACTTCACCAACTTAGACTATTGTGTTCTGATCCATCACATATAATTCAGATTTAAAAAAAACATTGAACTAAAGGCTGTAATGTAACAAAATATGTAAAAAGCCAAGGGGGTGAATACTTTTGCAAGGCACTGTATGTGAGGAGAGTGCTACACTGTGGAGGAGAGCAGAGAGGGAGCCAGGAGGGTATAAAGCTGATGTTTGTAGGAAGTGAACCCTCTACAAGTAGTACTGCTGCAAAGGACAGCTGAGAATGAGTAGCTGTGGTTATAATAAGGGCAATAAGGCACCAGTGCTTGACAGAAAACAGGTATTCTCTTTTATATAAGAATAATTTCGGGTACTTTTATTGAGACACTGTATTGTTTCATTGTTGTAGGTCAATAAACAAAAGTTTATTCAAAGGAGAAATTGTTTTTTGCCTGTTTCTGTTTTTTGCCTCCATTTCTATACATCTCAATATTTTATTTGCATGCGTAGCAGATGATTGACATTGGGATCAGCTTAGATTTCTATTAACTTTCATATGCTTTATGACCTTTTTTCTATTTAGCGACATTCATTTGTAAATATGCCCATATCCTGCTGGGTATCTATTTTAATGTAGCAAGTAAGTTGCAGGAGGGTAATATTAAAGAGGGAACATTTGTTACCTCTATCCACTATATCAGTGGTCTCTTTTTTTTTTTTTTTTTTGAAAACTTCAGCGAAATTTATCTTGAGAGAAGTTGTATCAACTTTGGAAATCAAAATTTATCCCATCTCTTTTTTGTTTCACATCATTGTGGCTAATATTCTACTTGTCTTTATTAATCCTAAACATTATAATTAAAAGTAAGGCAAAGTTTTCCTCCAAGCGAGCAGATAATATAAACACCCCATGTGCAATCTTCAGTGGTACCCACAAACATTTTGCCCTCCATTTTTCCCTCATACCCCCCCCATCTCCCCGTTCGCCTCCACCCTCCTCTCACCCCATGCACACACCACCCACTCTACCTAATCCTCTTACACCTATCCAGCCCATTCATACTCCAGCCATAACTTCCATATGTTCTTATATTCCTTTAAACTACCTCTCCTTCTATACCAGAATTCCTCCTTCATGATCATATCCTTAACCTCTTTTCTCCATTCTCCTGCTGTTGGGGGTTCTTTCGCCTGCCACTTCCGTGCTATGATTTTCCTTCCCTGAAACAGGCATCTTATAATTGCGGTCTGGGTATCTTTCAGCATATCATTTTCCTCCAGCAAACTCAAAAGACAAGTTCTAGCCTCCATTTCTAGTGAGGACCCAAACACTGCGTTGATTTCCTCCACTAATTTTTCCCAGTACCTATATAACTTGGGGCATCGCCAGAACATATGTACTAGGTCTCCTCTCCCATCTCCACAACGCTGACATTTCGCATCCTGCCTCTTACCAAACCTAAATAATTTCTCTGGTGTGTAATAAAGTAAATAATAAGTAAGTAATAAATCAAATACAAATAAGAGACCCCCTGTGACGGTGATAGAGATATCTTTGGCCCTAATGCCAGAATAAACTTCCATTGTTCCTCCGTTATTGTACCAACCTCTTCCTCCCATTTAGTTCTCTTCCTGGACTCCACCTCCCCTTCTTGCCCCGCCTTGTTTATACTCCTGTACATTTCTGAAATCAGCCCTTTAGACCCCTTAGTATTTACCAATTTCCAACAAGGGCATTTCACTCCACTCTATCTCCTTACCTCTAAATTGTACCTCCAGGGTGTGCCTCACTTGCAAGTAGCTAAAAAACAATCTGTTAGGCACTGCAAACTCCTCTCTTATCTCTTGAAACATTTTCAACCTCCCTGCCCTATACAGTTGCACCAAGCAGTGAATACCCCTCCTATCCCATTCTTCTATTTTCCCCATCACACTAAGCTCTTTAAAATTTTTGTTGTTCCATATCGGGGAAAACTCGGAAAACCCTGTGTATCCCAATACAGCCTTTACCGTCTTCCAGCATCTAATCATTAGCTGAGTTGTTGGGCAGCTATATCCAAAAAGTTCAGCCTCCACTGCTTCCACCTCTGTATCGTGACTGATGTTATACATCCATACACTATTTCTTCCTACCCTTTCTTCCAACAGATTAGTGCCTCTCATAAACTGTTTTTGGGCTGCCAAAAAGTAACTCCAGGGGTCTGGTAGCGCCAGGCCTCCCTCCTCTCTCGGCCGCCGCAGCGCCTTCAGGCCAATTCTTGCCACTCTGTTTTTCCAAATTAATTGCCTAAACAAACTATCCAGCTTCCTAAACCAATGCTTCGGAATCCAGACAGGAGAACTGTGTAACACAAATAGAATTTGCGGCATCCATATCATTTTAATAAGATTACATCTACCGGCGACCGAAAGAGGAAGACCACCCCACACCCGGCTCTTCTGTTTTAACTTTACCATTAGTGGTACTACATTGCCTGTTATGTACTGCCCTGGGTCTTTGGTTATGTTTACCCCCAAGTACCTCATTTGATTTACAATTTTTATGGAATTCACCTGTCTTGGGAGCGGATTTACCAGGGGGCCTATTGGTAAAAGAGCTGATTTTTCCCAATTAATTCTCAGACCCGAAAAGCGCCCAAATTCTTTAATCAGTTTCATGGTCGCTAGCAAGGAGGGTTGTGTATCTTCCAAGAACAACAGGATATCATCCGCATACATTGCAACTTTCTCCTCTGCGCCCCTTCTTTTAAAACCCTGAAATTCTTGCGACATTCATAGAGCGACAGCCAGAGGCTCCAATGCAAGGGCGAAGAGCAGGGGCGACAATGGGCACCCCTGTCTCGTCCCCCTCCCCAGCTGGAACCACTCAGAGCACTCACCATTAACCCTAACTCTGGCTCTTGGTTTGTCATATAAAAGACTCAACCAGTTCACAAAATTAGGGCCAAATTTGAACTCTGCCAGTACTTTCCACAAATAGTGCCACTCAAGGCTATCAAATGCCTTGACCGCATCTAGTGATAGAATAGCTCTATTACCCTCTTTCTCCGTAGGTACTTGTGTATTACCATACATTCTTCTAATATTCATGCTCACCGATCTATCCGGTATGAAACCGGTTTGGTCTGAGTGTATTACTTTGGGGATTATCTTTTTTAACCTGTTTGCTAGGGCTTTTGCCAGAATCTTAACATCTGTACATAGAAGTGAGATTGGTCTGTATGAGGCTACATCTAATGGGTTCTTCCCTTCTTTTAACAAAATTATAATAGTGGCTTCTGTCATGGACATGGGCAATCTACCTTCCACCACAGCTCCATTCAAGACTTCCAGTAGTTTTGGGAGCAAGACATCCCCATATCTCTTATAGGTTTCTATGGGCAAGCCGTCAGGTCCTGGCGCTTTTTGATTCGCCATTTCCTTTACCACTCCTTGCAACTCCACCAGTGTCAACGGGGTTTCCAGGGTATCTCTCTCCTCACTCGATAACGGGACTATTTTCAGTTTTTCAAAGAACTCCCACATTTCCCCTTCTATATCCAACTGTGGGGCCCTATACAGACCTTCATAGTAGTCTTTAAACACTTCCACTATACCAGGGGTAGTTCTAATAGTATTCCCGTCCCTATCCCATATTGCTGATATAGTGGATGAGGGGCCATTTGCCCTAGCTATCAATGCCAAAGTTCTACCCACTAATTCCCCTTCGCAAAAAAAGTTCTGTTTCCGAAACATTCTACTCTTTTCCTCTTTCTCCAGTACTAGTTTCCTGTATTCCTCCTGGCCTTCTACCCAAGCCTCATATCTAGCTATAGTTGGCTCTTCCAAGTATCTCCCTTCTGCCACCCTCACCTTTTCCCTTATTCTATATTCCCTAACCTGTGTTTTCTTTTTAACATAGTAGATTTTCTGAATGAAGACCCCTCTAAGGAACGCCTTCAGGGCGTCCCAGGTTATACCTAGCGGGGCGGATTCTAAATTCATATTTATGAATTCTTTCAGGTTACCAGCAATCTCCCCATCATCCTCAACTACTTCAAGCCAAAAGGGGTTCAATCTCCACTCCCCCCCTCCAACACTCAGCCCCGTTCTGACTGAAAAGACTACTGGAGAATGGTCTGAGAGCCCCCTTGGCTCATAATCTATCCCTCCCACTATCCTCAGGGCTTCCTCATTACAGAGCACTAATCCTGGATAAAGTAGCATGCGTCCTCGAGTGGCATGAATATTGCTTCTAACTCGGATGCCACTTCCTCCAGATATCCACCCATCCTACTTCCTCACAAAATTGGAGGAGCGGGCCCTTTGATAACCCTCCAGGAGCCAACCTTGTCAGAAATCTATCTACGCAGTTGTCCATGGCCATATTAAAATCCCCCATCACTACAACCGGCACCCCAGGTTTGTCCGCTATAAAACTTATCAATTCGCTGAGTATCTCTGTTTTGAATGGTGGAGGAATATTCACACTTGCAAGAATACAGTCCCGCCCCTCAATATTACAGTAGAGAAAAACATATCGACCATACTTGTCCAGTTTACTCTGTCTGCAGGAGAAGACCAACCCAGTATTTATCAGCACACTCACACCCCTTGAGTACGAGGTGTGAGTTGAGTGATACTGCCCTTGATAGTTCCTATTCCTCAGAGTGTTAACTGTACCCTTATCTAGGTGGGTCTCCTGGAGACAGAGTATCCTGACATCCCTTGTTCTGGCCATAGAGAAAATTGCTTGTTTCTTACATACATCTTTTACCCCCCGCACATTCCATGAACATATCTTCATACATTTAAATTTTCCTGAGGTTGCCCTCTTATCTATTTTTGTGCCTACCATTCACCTATTCCTATATCTTGACTAAAAATAATTCTCAATTCCCAAAACTATTGTGGTTAATATTTGAAATTTTAGTGCTTTTACTTTTTGTATTTCTTCAATACTTTCTACTTCACTCCACTCTGCCCTCTAACCCCCCTCCCTCCCCCATGCAACCATATACACATCCCTTTCCCCAATCCTTCCCAATAATTCTCAATTCCCAAAACTATTGTGGTTAATATTTGAAATTTTAGTGCTTTTACTTTTTGTATTTCTTCAATACTTCCTACTTCACTTCACTCTGCCCTCTTACCCCCCCCCCCATGCAACCATATACACATCCCCTTCCCCAATCCTTCCCAACCCCCCTCCTCCCCATCACATCCCCCCCCTCCCCCACCGACCCAACCTTGGGCCCATCTCACCGAGCTTCTAAAGTGACCGTGTTAACCCACAAACCGTGGATACACCTCCTTCCCCCTTTTGCATTGCAACCCGAACCTTTAAAAGAGGGGGGATTACCCCCAACATAACCAATGTGTATAGGATTCATATCTACTACCCCCTTAAACCCACCAGGGCCGGATTAACATAGGGGCTGGTGGAGCTGCAGCTCCAGGCCCCTCCCTCAATATAGGCCCATGCCAGTGGCTTATGGATATCTGTGTCTTCCTGAAGGAAGAGGAGCCCTCCGTGTACACATGGAGGAGACAAGTGTCAGTGCAGCCAAGTCCTGTCTCTGTCGATGCCTCCTGACTCCTATCACAGGATCTGTTACATTCACACAGTTACTCAGTGTCTGGGAGCTGTCTGGGGGAGGGGTGCTGATGTTCTCCTAACCAGCAGGAGCCCGGGAGGAAGGACATCTCCCATGCTGTTATGATAAGGTCAGTACATTTGTTAGGGGGATGTTGTGTAATTATTGTGCTAGGGAACAGACTGCTGCTCCACCTCCTTGTAATGTGCTATCTTGTGCCCACCATGTCATGTGCTGTGCATTGCAGTGCCCCCCATGTAATGTGCTGTGTCCAGTATGTCATGTGCTGTACATTGCAGTGCCCTCCATGTCATGTGGTGTGCCTTGCAATGCCCGCTATGTAATTTGCAGTGTCCACCATGTCTTGTGCTGTGCCATGCAGTTATCCCACCATGTAATGTGCAGTGCCCACCATGTAATGTGCAGTGCCCACCATGTCATGTGCTGTGCATTGCCCTTCATGTGATGTGCAGTGCCCCCTATGTCGTGCTGTGCCTTGCAGTGCCCACCATGTAATGTGCAGTGCCCACCATGTCATGTGATGTGCCATCCAGTGCCCACCATGTCATGTGCAATGCCCACCATGTAATGGGCTGTGCCATTCAGTGCCCCCCATGTAATGTGCAGTGCCCACCATGTCATGTGGTGTGCCTTGCAATGCCCGCTATGTAATTTGCAGTGTCCACCATGTCATGTGCTGTGCCATGCAGTGATCCCACCATGTAATGTGCAGTGCCCACCATGTAATGTGCAGTGCCCACCATGTCATGTGCTGTGCATTGCCCTTCATGTGATGTGCAGTGCCCCCTATGTCGTGCTGTGCCTTGCAGTGCCCACCATGTAATGTGCAGTGCCCACCATGTCATGTGATGTGCCATCCAGTGCCCACCATGTCATGTGCAATGCCCACCATGTCATGGGCTGTGCCATTCAGTGCCCCCCATGTAATGTGCAGTGCCCACCATGTCATGTGGTGTGCCTTGCAATGCCCGCTATGTAATTTGCAGTGTCCACCATGTCATGTGCTGTGCCATGCAGTGATCCCACCATGTAATGTGCAGTGCCCACCATGTAATGCGCTGTGCCATGCAGTGCCCACCATGTCATGTGCTGTGCTGTGCCCACCCTGCCATGTGTTGTGCCCAGCATGTAGTGTGTTGTGCCCACTGTGTAATGTACTGTGCTGTTCAGCAGTGCCCACCATGTCATGTGCAGTTCCTAACATGTAATGTGCAGTTGCATTGCCCACCATGAAATCTGCTATGCCATGCAGTGCCCACCATGTAATGTGCTGTGCCCACCATGTAATGTGCTGTGCCCACCATGTAATGAGCTGTGCCCACCACGTCATGTGCTGTGCCATGCAGTGCCCACCATGTAATGCGCTGTACCCACCATGTAATGTACTGTGCCATGCAGTGCCCACCATGTAATGTGCTGTGCCATGCAGTGCCCACCATGTCATGTGCAGTGCCCACCATGTAATGAGCTGTGCCCACCACGTCATGTGCTGTGCCATGCAGTGCCCACCATGTAATGCGCTGTACCCACCATGTAATGTACTGTGCCATGCAGTGCCCACCATGTAATGTGCTGTGCCATGCAGTGCCCACCATGTCATGTGCAGTGCCCACCATGTAAATTGCTGTGCAGTGCCCACCATGTCATGTGCTGTGTTGTGCCCACCATGTCATGTGCTGTGTTATGCCCACCATGTCATGTGCTGCACCATGCAGTGCCTACCATCTAATGTGCTGTACTCACCATGTAATGTGCTGTACATTGTCCACCATGGCATGTGCCGTGCAGTACCCACAATGGAATGGGCTGTGTGGGGCTCACCATGTCATGTGCTGTGTCCACCATTTAATGGGCTGTGCTCACAATGTAATGTGCTGTGTCGTGCAGTGCCCACCAATGTGCCCAATGGAATGTGGTGTGCAGGGCTCACCATGTCATGTGTGGTGTCCACCATTTAATGTGCTGTGCTCACAATGTAATGTGCTGTGTCGTGCAGTGCCCACCATGTCATGTGGTGTCATGCAGTACCCACCTTGTCATGTGCTGTGCAGTGCCCACCATGCCATGTGCAGTGCCCACCATATAATATGCTGTGCCCACCATATAATGTGCTGTTCAGTGCCCACTTGTAATGTGCAGTGTCCACCATGTAATGTGCTCAGCTGTGCCCGCCATGTCATGTGCTGTGCTCATCATATAAGGTCCTGTGCCCACCGTGTGCATATGCTGTGTTGTGCCCACCATGCAATGTGCTGTGTTGTGCAGTACCAACCATGTCATGTGCTGTGCCCACCATATAATGAACTGTGCCTACCTTGTAATGTGCTGTATTGGGCAGTGCCAACCGTGTAATGTGCTGTGTTGTGCAGTACCAACCATGTCATGTGCTGTGCCCACCATATAATGAACTGTGCCTACCTTGTAATGTGCTGTATTAGGCAGTGCCAACTGTGTAATGTGCTGTGCCCACCATGTAATGTACTGTGCTTTGCTTACCATTAAATGTGCTGTATCCATGTATCCACCATGTAATGTGTTGTGCCAACCATGTAATGTACTGTGCTATCCCCCCCCCCGTGTTATGTACTATGCTGTGCCTCCCACAGACTCACCCCCTCACTCCCACCCCCCTCTCTCTTTCACCCCCCTCACCCCCTCTCTCTCTCATCCCCTCTCTTTCACCCTGTTCTCTCTCTCACCCCCTTCACCCCTTACCACCCTCTCTCTCTTTCACCCTCTCTCTATTCGCCTTTTTCTCACCCCCTCTCTCTCGTCCCCTCTCTCACCCCCTCTCTCTCTCACCCCCTCTCTCTTGTCCCCTCTCTCTCACCCCCTCTCTCTCGTCCCCTCTCTCTCACCCCCTCTCTCTCGTCCCCTCTCTCTTGTCCCCTCTCTCTCGCCCCCCCTCTCTCGTCCCCTCTCTCTCGTCCCCTCTCTCACCCCCTCTCTCTCACCCCCTCTCTCTTGTCCCCTCTCTCTCACCCCCTCTCTCTCGTCCCCTCTCTCTCACCCCCTCTCTCTCTCGCCCCCTCTCTCTTGTCCCCTCTCTCTCGTCCCCTCTCTCTCACCCCCTCTCTCTCGTCCCCTCTCTCTCACCCCCTCTCTCTCGTCCCCTCTCTCTCACCCCCTCTCTCTCGTCCCCTCTCTCTCACCCCCTCTCTCTCTCGCCCCCTCTCTCTTGTCCCCTCTCTCTCGTCCCCTCTCTCTCACCCCCTCTCTCTCGTCCCCTCTCTCTCACCCCCTCTCTCTCGTCCCCTCTCTCTTGTCCCCTCTCTCTCACCCCCTCTCTCTCGTCCCCTCTCTCTTACCCCCTCTCTCTCGTCCCCTCTCTCTCACCCCCTCTCTCTCGTCCCCTCTCTCTTGTCCCCTCTCTCTTGTCCCCTCTCTCTCACCCCCTCTCTCTCGTCCCCTCTCTCTCACCCCCTCTCTCTCGTCCCCTCTCTCTCAATCCCTCTCTCTCGTCCCCTCTCTCTCGTCCCCTCTCTCTCGTCCCCTCTCTCTCGTCCCCTCTCTCTCACCCCCTCTCTCTCATCCCCTCTCTCTCACCCCCTCTCTCTCGTCCCCTCTCTCTCGTCCCCTCTCTCTCACCCCCTCTCTCTCGTCCCCTCTCTCTCGTCCCCTCTCTCTCACCCCCTCTCTCTCGTCCCCTCTCTCTCACCCCCTCTCTCTTGTCCCCTCTCTCTCGCCCCCTCTCTCTTGTCCCCTCTCTCTCTCACCCCCTCTCTCTCTCGCCCCCTCTCTCTTGTCCCCTCTCTCTCGTCCCCTCTCTCTCACCCCCTCTCTCTCGTCCCCTCTCTCTCACCCCCTCTCTCTTGTCCCCTCTCTCTTGTCCCCTCTCTCTCACCCCCTCTCTCTTGTCCCCTCTCTCTCACCCCCTCTCTCTCGTCCCCTCTCTCTCACCCCATCTCTCTCGTCCCCTCTCTCTTGTCCCCTTTCTCTTGTCCCCTCTCTCTCACCCCCTCTCTCTCGTCCCCTCTCTCTCACCCCCTCTCTCTCGTCCCCTCTCTCTCACCCCCTCTCTCTCGTCCCCTCTCTCTCGTCCCCTCTCTCTCGTCCCCTCTCTCTCACCCCCTCTCTCTCGTCCCCTCTCTCTTGTCCCCTCTCTCTTGTCCCCTCTCTCTCACCCCCTCTCTCTCTCTCATTCACCCCCTTTCTCTCTCTTTCCCCCTCCCTCTCACCCCCTCTCTTTCAACCCCCCATCTCGCTATCACCCCCCCTCTCTCTCTCTCTTAACCACTCTCTCACACCCCTCTCTCTCTTTAATTTAAATTTAACAAAAATTGTTTGCATTTTCATTTTATTTATTTCCATAAAACGGCCCACCAAAATCCTTAGCACCAGGCCCATGTTGCTCTTAATCTGGCCCTGAAACCCACACCTCTGCAAATATATCCGTGAAAGAAGGGAGGGGAAGAAGACCGGGGGAAAAAAAAAAGGAAAGGAAAAAAAAATGAAAAAATCAAAGAGACAAATCACGTCCCCAAATATACATCTGCTCACTGGGCAAAGGCCCCAAATTCTGTCCTCTTCCTCCCTCCCGCTCTTCTTCTAAGGCCATTCTCCCAGCCGTAACTTTCCCTCATTCTTCTCCAGCCATGAGAACACTTCAGCGGGAGCATTAAAGAACTGCACCTCCCCATTTACTGTTACCCGTAGACGAGCTGGGTATAGCAGCGCATAGCCTATTTTATGCTGCTGTAGACTTTGTTTACACTCTGTGAACTTTGCCCTCTGTCTCTGCAGCTCAGGGGAGAAATCTGGGTACAGGGATATTCTTGCGCCATTGTACAGGATATTTTTCATCTCCCTTGCTCTCTGGAGAATAGTAACTTTGTCTCTAAAAAACAAAAGTTTAACTATAAGGGGCCTTGGCTGACCCCTTGAAGATGGAATCCTAGGGGCAACTCTGTGTGCTCGTTCAATAGCGAACAAGTTAGAAAATGCGTCCTTGCCAAACATATCCCTGAACCATCCCTCCATGAATTCTGTTCATGGGTTGTTGCCCTCGCTTTTTTCGGAAAGACCCAGAACCCTCACATTCTTCCTGAGTGCCCTGTTCTCGTATTCATCCATTTTCCTTAGACACGTGTCTAATTGTTCCTTCATCCTTTTAACCTCATGTCTCAGTGGATTCACATCGTCTTCCACCTGACTGAGTCTCTCCTCGAGAGCGGTGGTCCGAGCGCATACCTCCTGCATATCCCTTTTCAGCATAACTAAATCATCTCTAATACCTCTGAGTTGATCCGATAGATCCGACAGCGAGGCCTTGCAGACATTAATTGCTAGGAGAATGTCCTTTAAAGATGGTTCCTGCTCTAGTGTCCCCTTATCCTCTATTGTTACATTGCCCAGACCGCTCTCCCTTTCCAGATGCGTCCGGTCACGCCCACCAGCCACATCCCTCACCTGCTATATCAGTGGTCTCTAAACTGCAGCCCAGTTGCCCGATTGTGGCCCTTTGCTTGCCTTTATCTGGCCCTTGAAACACTATTCCACCAATTGACACCAATGATGGAGCACAATTCCCTGACTGACACCGTCAATGGGGCACTATATTTCCCATTGAAACCAATGATGGGGCACTGATGCTGGGGCATTTTCTACATACACTGGCCATAGTCTAGCCACCCTTAAGCCTGAAGGACAGTAAACTGGTTCTTTGCTTAGAAAATTTGAAGACACATGCACTATATTGATGTTCTTTCCACAGGCAAATTCTTAGTAAAGGCATACGAAAAGTAAGGAAGTCCCAGAGCAAGAAGGAAAAGAAAGAAGAATGAGCGGAGGGACAGCATGACAGGGGTGGACAGTAGGACAGTCAGGAAAAGAATAGGGTCTGTAGCTCTTTAAGGCAAAGGGTGTTGCTAGGGGCTGGGAGGGGTCCCAGGAAGTTTTGGGGGGTGATCAGTGAGGGGGCCAGTCAGGAGTGGAAGGAGAAGAAGCAGCTTGGGACCTGTCCTGCTCCACGATTTTCCTGCATGACATATGGCAGAATTAGAACGATTGATCTCGCAGCTGCGGGCTGAGGCGACCTTCCGGGGCACAGACTGGCTGCAGGCTCAAGTGGCTATGTTGGTGGGAGAGCAAGACACAGCAGCAGTTGCGGGGGGACAGGGGCTCCCACATGCTCGGTGGTCATGGCTGCCGAATCGCTTTGGTCTGGGCCCCTCTCCCGGAGCCCAGCGTCCCAGAGACCCGACAGGGACCCTCCGGCTCCCTCAGCCCAGCGTGCTATGGCTTCGGCAGGGGTTGAGGCCGGGAGGAATCTGCCCTTGTGGACGGAGCTCAGCGGGAGGGGAGACGAGTGCCACACATGGCTCCTCCCCTCCCACACGTAGCTGGTGTCTGGAGCACACAGTCGCTGCTACAGCTGCAGTCCAGGGCAGGCAGGCGGCTCGGCGAGGGAGAGTGCAGTATGTGGATGCCGGCCAGGTTTCGGAGGCGGCCAGCTGTCCTGCGGTGCCCGAGGAGTGGAGTCTGAGGAGCGCTGGAGCTGAGAGTAACGGCGGTGGAGGCCGTACAGCGGACGCCCATGCCAGTGGCGTGCCAGGAGTCCATCCAGGAGGTCGGTGAGCGGGTCTGGTGTTCCAAGCAGGAGAAGCAGGAGGGACCAGCAACATAGACTCTCGGGAAGCAGGTCAGGAGCCCCTGGGATGCAAACATTGATCGTATGGCCAGCGGTGAGTGACACCAGGTTGGAAGGAGAACTGTCCAGGTCGGAGGTGGATGAGGACCAGGGACATCCGGCACCGGGGGATTCCGACACGGAGGCTGTTGGGCCCAGTCCTGGGCAGCCCGGTGAGTGTGTCTCTTCTTTATCTATTTGTTATTTGTTGCAGGATTTGCTGGGTCAGGGTAGTCGGGGGGCCCCTGTGACGGGTAGGTTGGCGGAGGCGGGTGGCAATGGGACTCCCGCTAAGCAATCAGCGGATGCTGTTTCAGATACTGGGGTGGTCCTTAGGGACTTGTTGTCTGGTTTACGGGACTTGGTCCAGCGGTTTGAGCCAGGCAATGGAGCCAGAGCTTCCCCAGTGACAGTGTGGGCACCGCCGCAGGGGGAAGAGGTGAGTACAGCTGTTTCCCCCTTGCCAGTCGGCAGAACAAGTGGTTCGGGTGGGTTGCCAGCGGCATCTGCTCCAGGGGAGGTTCAAGGGGGGTTTACTGGCCCCGTGATCCCGGCTAGTGCTTCAGCATCGGACGTTCGTTTGGCTGACTCCACGAAGTGCGAGGTCTACGTTTGTTTCGAGGGTCCCCTGGGCGCCCATCTCAAAGCGGAGGTTAACGAAAAAAGTTGGAAGGGTGAGTATGTGGAGATCTTCACGTTACTGCCACTGGAAAAATTAAATCTGGATTGATTGAAGCCAGAGGACAGCAAGAAGGAGGAGGGGGAAAAACGCCGCTATCGGCTGATTCCACGTACTTTCGCTAACTGGTTGCAGGCTTTTGCTATTCTTGCAAGTGTCATCGGAGAGCATTGTTCTGCGCTGTTCGTTTACCTAGATGCCATCAGCAAGGCCCACAGGACTTATGGCGGTGTTGCTTGGCCCCGCTACGATGAGCAGTTTCTACAACAGATGGTCATCAGATCATCACTGTGCTGGGTCCATAAGGATATCAGCTTCTGGATGAAATTCATGACGTTGGCGCGGGCTCCCAACCAATTTTTTCTCAAGAATGTATGTTCTGTGCTGTCAAAGTGCTTCAAAAGAGGTAAGGGTCGTGCCAGAGAGTCTGTGGGTAAGAGGGATGACGCTGGTGCGAGTGGAAAGGATGCTTCCTTTCCTCAGTAGGTATCCCGACTGGCACACTGTGGCTTTGTTGGAGAAAGGGTTTTCTTTTAGTTTGCGAATACTGTGTTCCCTTTCCTCCATCCTGACCATAGCGAGGAACTTGCGTTCGGCCTTGCTACAGCCGTCAGTGGTTACTGAAAAATTACTGAGGGAGGTTACATTGGGCCGGATGGGTGGCCCTTTTACTACGGTTCTGCTGCAGGACTTGGTGGTCTCTTCTCTGGGAGTAGTTCCCAAGAAAGAGCTGCACAAGTTTCGGTTGATTCACCTCTTCCTTTCCAAAAGGGGGCTATCGCACCTGAGGAGTGTGCTGTGAGCTACACCTCTTTTGATGCGGCGGTATCCTGGCTGCGTTGTTATGGGCACAGTGCGCTTATATAGTTACATAGTAGGTGAGGTTGAAAAAAGACACAGGTCCATCAAGTCCAACCCATGTGTGTGATTATATGTCAGTATTACATTGTATATCCCTGTATGTTGTGGTCGTTCAGGTGCTTATCT
The DNA here is from genome assembly GCA_037952925.1 of Lithobates clamitans. Taxonomy (NCBI): domain Eukaryota; kingdom Metazoa; phylum Chordata; class Amphibia; order Anura; family Ranidae; genus Lithobates; species Lithobates clamitans. Next base: position 3,040,595 of record JBBGZY010000357.1, on the reverse strand, counting down.
AATAGTTTCTTGAAACTATAGATGCTCCCCGCTGAGACCACTGCTTGTGGAAGGCAATTCCACATGCTTGCCGTTCTTACAGTAAAGAACCCTCTACGTAGTTTAAGGTTAAACCTCTTTTCTTCTAATTTTAATGAGTGGCCACGAGTCTTGTTAAACTCCCTTCTGCGAAAAAGGTTTATCCCTATTGTGGGGTCACCAGTATGGTATTTATATATTGAAATCATATCCCCTCTCAAGCGTCTCTTCTCCAGAGAGAATAAGTTAAGTGCTCGCAACCTTTCCTCATAACTAATATCCTCCAGAACCATTATTAGCTTTGTTGCCCTTCTTTCTACTCGCTGCATTTCCATTACATCCTTCCTGAGGACTGGTGCCCAGAACTGGACAGCATACTCAGACAGACAGGTGCGGCTGGACCAGAGTCTTGTAAAGCGGGAGAATTAATGTTTTATCTCTAGAGTTGATCCCCTTTTTAATGCATGCCAATATTCTGTTTGCTTTGTTAGCGGCAGCTTGGAATTGCATGCCATTGCTGAGCCTATCATCTACTAGGACCCCCAGGTCCTTTTCCATCCTAGATTCCCCCAGAGGTTCTCCCCCCAGTGTATAGATTGCATTCATATTTTTGCCACCCAAATGCATTATTTTACCTTTTTTCTACATTGAATCTCATTTGCCATGTAGTTGCCCACCCCATTAATTTGTTCAGATCTTTTTGCAAGGTTTCCACATCCCGGGAGAAGTTATTGCCCTGCTTAGCTTAGTATCGTCTGCAAATACAGAGATTGAACTGTTTACCCCATCCTCCAGGTTGTTTATGAACATATTAAATAGGATTGGTTCCAGCACAGAACCCTGGGGGACCCCACTACCCACCCTTGACCATTCCGAGTACTCCCCATTTATCACCACTAGAGATGAGCCGAACACCCCCGTGTTCGGTTCGCACCAGAACTTGTGAACAGGCAAAAAATGTGTTCGAACGTGCAAACACCGTTAAAGTCTATGGGACACGAACATGAATAATCAAAAGTGCTAATTTTAAAGGCTTATATGCAAGTTATTGTCATAAAAAGTGTTTGGGGACCTGGGTCCTGCCCCAGGAGACATGGATCAATGCAAAAAAGTTTTAAAAACGTCCAGTCACCAGTTACGTAACCCCGCCCCTTCTGAAGTCACGGGGAATACCACAAGGAAGTCCCCATCAAGTCCCAGTGCGTCAGAGGGGGCGGGGTCACCGGGTGGCTCCGCCCCCCGTTATTTAAGAACCGTCAGAAGAGGAGAAGCGTCACACAGCGGGAGCCTCCCTCCATGCCATCATGGATGCGGAGCGGGCCGAGGAGAAGAAAGGAAGAAGACGCCGCGGAGGAAGATGCCGGACGAGAACACCGGAGGAAGAACCAGAAGAACCAGAAGAAGATGGGAGAAGAAACCGAAGGAAGATAGAAGAAAGAAGATAGAACATAGAAGACAGAAGAAGCATTTAAATAAAGGAATTGTCAAAAACTGTCTCTTGTCATTTTTAACATTCTTGACAGTTTTTTTGTGAAATGGTAGGGGTACTTTTGTACCCCCTTACCATTTCACACAGGGGGGAGAGCCGGAATCTGGGGGTCACCTTGTTAAAGGGGGCTTCCAGATTCCGATAAGCCCCCGGCCCACAGACCCCCACAACCACCGGGCAAGGGTTGTGGGGATGAGACCCTTGTCCCCATCAAGATGGGGACAAGGTGTTTTGAGGGGCTACCCCAAAGCACCCTCCCAATGCTGAGGGCATGTGGCCTGGTACGGTTCGGGAGGGGAGGGCGCTCTCTCGTCCCCCCTCTTTTCCTGCGACCTGCCAGGTTGCGTGCTCGGATAAGGGTCTGGTATGGATTTTTGGGGGGACCCCATGCCATTTTTTAAAAAATTTTTGGCGAGCGGCTCCCCTTAAAATCCATACCAGACCTGCAGGGTCTGGTATAGATTTTGAGGAGGACCCCACGCCATTTTTTAAAAAAATTTTGGCCGGGGTTCCCCTTAATATCCTTACCAGATCTGAAGGGCCTGGTATGGAATTTAGGGGGACCCCCCACGTCATTTTTTTTTTTTTATTTGGTTCGGGGTTTCCCTGTGGGGAATTCCCATGCCGTTTTTACCAATGAACTTTAATGTGTATTGTCGGACCGGCAATTCATTAATAGCCGCAAGTAGTTTTAAATGACTTTTCTTCCTTTGAAATGCCATTTTGCTGTCAGACTGTTCTAAACATGCGCCACTTTACAGGCATACTATAGACACTCCCCAGGTACGAAATTTTAAGGAATATTACACTTTTATTGTTTCACTTTAAGCATTATTAAAATCACTGCTCCCGAAAAAACGTCCGTTTTTAAAACTTTTTTTTGCATTGATCCTTGTCCCCTGGGGCAGGACCCAGGTCCCCAAACACTTTTTATGACAATACCTTGCATACAAGCTTTTAAAATTAGCACTTTTTATTTCTCCCATAGACTTTTAAAGGGTGTTCCGCGGCTTTCGAATTTGCCGCGAACACCCCAAATTGTTCGCTGTTCGAACTGGCGAACAGCCAATGTTGGAGTCAAACATGAGTTCGACTCGAACTCGAAGCTCATCCCTAATCACCACCCTCTGAACTCGCCCTTGTAGCCAGTTTTCAATCCATGTACTCACCCTATGGTCCATGCCAACTGACCTTATTTTGTACAGTAAACATTTATGGGAAACTGTGTCAAATGCTTTTGCAAAATCCAGATACACCACGTCTACGGGCCTTCCTTTATCTAGATGGCAACTCACCTCCTCATAGAAGGTTAAAAGATTGGTTTGGCAAGAACGATTCTTCATGAATCCATGCTGATTACTGCTTATGATACCGTTCTCATTACTAAAATCTTGTATATAGTCCCTTATCATCCCCTCAAAGAATTTACATACTATTGATGTTAGGCTAACTGGTCTGTAATTCCCAGGGATGTTTTTTGGGCCCTTTTTAAATATTGGTGCTACATTGGCTTTTCTCCAATCAGCTGGTACCATTCCAGTCAATAGACTGTCTGTAAAAATTAGGAACAACAGTCTGGCAATCACACTGCAGTTTGGGTTACTGAAGCCCCCCCGATTCCCTCGTGAAGACTGAGGAGAAGAATAAATTCAATACCTTCACCATCTCCCGCATCCTTTGTAACCAGATGTCCTTCCTCATTCTTTATGGGGCCAAAATGGTCTGTCCTCCCTTTTTTACTGTTTACATACTTAAAGAATTTCTTGGGATTTTTTTTTGCTCTCCTCCGCTATATGTCTTTCATGTTCTATCTTAGCTGTCCTAATTGCACCCTTACATTTCTTGTTGCATTCTTTATAAAGTCTAAATGCTGATGATGATCCCTCAACCTTGTATTTTTTGAAGGCCTTCTCCTTTGCTTTTGTATGCATTTTTACATTGGAGTTAAGCCATCCAGGACTTTTGATCGCTCTTTTAAATTTATTACCCAATGGGATGCATTGGCTAATGCCCTTATTTAATATGCTCTTAAAGCAAACCCATCTCTCGTCGTTCTTTGTTCCTAAAATTTTATCCCAGTTTATGCCAGAGGCAGATATTGAATCTGTTTCCGTCTGCTGCCGGTCCAGCCGGACAGCTTTCGCTTGCTGTGCTGTACTTGGAATGGGGCATACTATGTTGATCGTTGCCTGCCTATGGGCTGCTCGATCTCCTGTGCTTTGTTTGAAACCTTTAGCTCTTTTCTGGAATGGGAGGTCCGGGATGTCTCCGGGCTCAACTCCGTCATTCATTACTTGGATGACTGCTTGTGCATGGGTCCACTGGCTTCCAACATTTGCTCCGTTCTGTTGGGAACGTTGCAGTATATAGCCGATCGTTTTGGGCTCCCTTTGGCTGCTGAAAAAACGGAGGGCCCCACGTCATCCATTACTTTTCTGTGCATTGTTGTGGATTCGCAGATTATGGAATGTCGCTTGCCTGCGGATAAGCTCGAAGCCCTCAAGTCTGAGGTTTTCAGTATCATAGGTAAGCACAAGATTCAGCTACGCCAGTTGCAGTCATTGTTGGGTAAGTTAAATTTCGCTTGCTGCATAATGCCTATGGGCAGGGTTTTTTGCCGTCAGCTGTCAGCCAATGGCCGGGGTTAAAGGGCCCACTCATTTTGTGCGTTTGACCAGGGAACACAGAGAGGACTTGCTGGTGTGGCATGGCTTCCTTGAATCGTTCAATGTGCGCGCTTTATGAATGTCTGGGCCCATCAGCAATTTTGATTTGGAGCGGTTTACAGATGCAGTGGGTTCTACGGGTTATGGGGCGTTCTTTCATGGTAAATGGAGTGCTGCACCTTGGCCTCCTGCATGGGGGGAGGCTGGGTTCTTAAAGAATCTGGTACTCCTTCAACTTTTCTGTGATAACCTTGGTGTTGTCCAGGTTAACTGTGTCTCAGCGGCTTCGCAGCCAGTGGCTTGGTTGCTCCGTCATCTGGTTCTGCGCTGTTTGCAATTGAATGCTTCCATTTATGCTGTACACCTTCCTGGGTTGGAAAACACCTTAGCTGATGTTTTGTCTCGATTTCAGTGGGACAGGTTCCGAGAGTTGGCGCCGGATGCGGAGCAACGCTGGGTTTCCTGTCCCGACTGACTGTGGAGCATTGCTTTGGAATCACAGCAAGGTGGATTCAACGATCAGGAAATACGGCTACATGGTCTTCCTAGTCTAAGGTATAGCGGGAATGGTAAGCATTGCTGCACAGGCTTGGGATTGACCCCGAGGGTCGGGAGGTGAACCATGCAGTCCTCTATTTTGTTACTCTGAGTGTGGAGAATGGGGTCTCCGCATCCGCTATTGATCATAAGTTGGCGGGTTTGGCCTTCCTCTTTAAACTACAATGCTGCAGGGACTACACAAAGGAATTTTGGGTTAAGCAGGTGGTCAAGGGATACTGGAGAGCCCATTAACTCAGGGACTGGCTTCACTCAGTTTCCTTTACCATGTTGCATGACCTGTTTATTCACTTAGGTTCACTTTGTAGTTCAGATTATGAGTGTCCTTTATTTCGGGCAGCATTTGAACTTGCCTTCTTTGGGGCGAGTTGGCTAGCTCCTTCAAATGGGCCCATGGGGGCCTGTTGGTGCATGAGGTGGCTTGTTCATGGGATTCGGTTAGTTTATGGCTACGGCAGTCCAAAACCGACCAGAGCGGGAAGGGCATGCAAATCATTGTGTTTCGCATTCCGGATTCGCTCATCTGTCCAGTAGGGGCAGTGGAATCCTTCCTTTCAGTACGTCCGGGATTGGGGGGTTCTTTCCTGGTAAATTTGGATGGGTCTGCGTTGTCCTGTTTTCAATTCATAGCGGTATTCTGTAAGTGTCTAATGGCTGCGGGCTATGACCCTAGGGGCTACGCCTCCCACTCCCTTCGCATCGGGGCGCCCACAGAGGCTGCTCGGGCGGGTTAGGATGACGAGGCGGTCAAGCACATTGGTCGGTGGAATTCTGACAGGTTTAAGCTCTACATTCACCCTCATTTGCTGTGAGATTAGGGCCACTCAGGGGTTTTTGTTCGTGTGTCTGGATAGAGAACAGGGGGGATTGGGCTGTTACGTGTTTTGTTTGTTTCCTTTTTTTTGGATGGAAAGGTCAGCCTAGTGTGGATTCTGGGTAATTCATACGTGTTTTGGGGGGCCAGGCGTGCAGATGTACGGCCTAACGGTAGGCAGCTGGCCATCCTCAGACAGGAAGCTCAGGTTCAGTGAATTGGGGTGCCGGGTATGCTGTGGAGCAGGGTGGTCCCAAAGGTGCATCGCTTCTCTTGTCTTGATAGGACCCTTGACATTTTGGTGCTGCACGTGGGGGGCAATGATCTGGGGGCCAGATCCATGCGTGAGCTTATACGTGACGTGAAATTTGCGTCTACGCACGGCATTACCAAGCAACTCAATCACTCCTTTGTTATCTCTCACCTTGATTATTGCAACTCCCCATAGGTTCAACTCTACACAGGCTACCCCTTCAGTCTATCATGAATGCTGCTGCCAGACTCATCCACCCTAATAACTGCTCAGTATCTGCTATCTCTTGGCTAATCCTTCCACTGGCCTTTGATTGCCCAAAAAAAAAAAATATAACGTTAAAAAATCATGCAAAGCCATTTACAACTCTGCCCCAAGCTACATCACCAGTCCTGTCTCAACACATCACCCAAACTATCTTCTCCAATCCTCCAAACCTCCAAAGACCTCCTGCTCTCTAGCTTATTTACCTCCTCCCTCCTGCCATGCTCGTCTCCAGGACTTCTCCAGAGTCTCTCTAACCCCAATCTGTCTGGCTTCCCCCAACTCTGTCCACATTTAGGTGATCCCTGAAACCTCATCTCTTCAGGGAAGCCTATCTCGTCTTCACCAAACAACTGAACTTTTAATTCTCTCATCAGTTCATTCCTTACAGTTATCTCTTTTGTACCACTTGCGCCCACTATTCAACTGTACAGTGCCTTTAAAAAGTATTCATACCCCTTGAAATTTTCCACATTTTGTCACGTTACAACCAAAAACATAAATGTATTTCATTGGGATTTTATGTGATAGACCAACAACAAAGTAGTATATAATTTTGAAGTGGAAGGAAAATGATAAATGGTTTTCAAAATGTTTTACAAATAAATATGTGATAAGTGTGGCGTTCCTTTGTATGCAGCCCCCTTTACTCTGATACCCCTAACTAAAATCTAGTGGAACCAATTGCCTTCAGGAGTTACCTAATTACTAAATAGAGTCCTTTAATCTCACTATAAATACAGCTGTTCTGTGAAGCGGGTTTGTTAGAGGTTTGTTAGAGAACCTTTAGTGAACAGACAGCAGGGAAAGGTCAGGGATACAGTTGTGCAGAAATTTAACGCAGGGTTAGGGTATAAAAAAATATACCAAGCTTTGAACATCTCATGGAGCACTGTTCAATCCATTATTTGAAATGGAAAGAGTATGGCACAACTGTAAACCTAAACTGACAGGCCGGGCAAGGAGAGCAGTAATCAGAGAAGCAGCCAAAAGGCCCATGGTAACTCTGGAGGAGATGCAGAAAGCCATTGTTGAAAGAAAGCGTTAAGAAGTCCTGTTTGCAGTTTGCGAGAAGCCATGTGGGGGACACAGCAAACATGTGGAAAAAGGTGCTCTGTTCAGATGAGACCAAAATTTTACTTTTTGGCCTAATGCACAGTATGTCATATATACTTTGTAGATAATTAGGAGTCTACGTCACAGCAAGTGCTGCCTGAGATTAATTCATTATTGGTTAACCCTTTGTTGGACATTATAGACAGCAGCTGCATACATTTGTATCACTATTTTTGTTTTGTTTACCTAGGTGCAGGTGTTTCTTATTTGTAATACAGTACATTTTGCTGCACTTTCCAACACAGCAAAATGTTTAAAAAAAAAAAGAATTATTTTCATTAGGATCTGTTCACACCAATGCATCGTAGTGTGTTAGGAGAAGGTTCTGTATAGAGCTGGGCGAACAGTTCAAGCCAAGCAAAAGTTCAGCCTGAACATTGCCCGTTCGCCTGTTCAGTGAACACCCATATTTGTGGGCACTTTGCACTTTGATGTTTGCCCCGTTGAGCGCCCCACAATGCACTGCGTGCTGCACAGTGCATTCTAAGCCTTCATTGGGTCAAGCTTTACCCAATCAGTGCACAGTAATTAGATAGTTGTTAACCACTTGAGCCCCGGACCATTATGCTGCCTAAGGACCAGAGGTCTTTTTCCAATTTGGCACTGCGTCGCTTTAACTGCTAATTGCGCGGTCATGCAATGCTGTACCCAAACGAAATTTGCGTCCTTTTCTTCCCACAAATAGAGCTTTCTTTTGATGGTATTTGATCACCTCTGCGGTTTTTATTTTTTGCGCTATAAACGGAAAAAGACCGAAAATTTTGAAAAAAAATGATATTTTCTACTTTTTGTTATAAAAAAAATCCAATAAACTAAATTTTAGTCATACATTTAGGCCAAAATGTATTCGGCCACATGTCTTTGGTAAAAAAAATGTCAATAAGCGTATATTTATTGGTTTGCGCAAAAGTTATAGCGTCTACAAACTAGGGTACATTTTCTGGAATTTACACAGCTTTTAGTTTATGACTGCCTATGTCATTTCTTGAGGTGCTAAAATGGCAGGGCAGTACAAAACCCCCCCAAATGACCCCATTTTGGAAAGTAGACACCCCAAGGAAATTGCTGAGAGGCATGTTGAACCCATTGAATATTTATTTTTTTTGTCCCAAGTGATTGAAAAATGACAAAAAAAAAAAAAAAAAAATTTACAAAAAGTCGTCACTAAATGATATATTGCTCACACAGGCCATGGGCCTATGTAGAATTGCACCCCAAAATACATTCTGCTGCTTCTCCTGAGTATGGGGATACCACATGTGTGGGACTTTTTGGGAGCCTAGCCGCGTACGGGGCCCCGAAAACCAATCACCGCCTTCAGGATTTCTAAGGGTGTAAATTTTTGCTTTCACTCTTCACTGCCTATCACAGTTTCGGAGGCCATGGAATGCCAAGATGGCACAAAACCCCCCAAAATGACCCCATTTTGGAAAGTAGACACCCCAAGCTATTTGCTGAGAGGCATATTGAGTCCATGGAATATTTTATATTTTGACACAAGTTGCGGGAAAGTGACACTTTTTTTTTTTTTTTTTTTTTTTTTCATAAAGTTGTCACTAAATGATATATTGCTCACACAGGCCATGGGCATATGTGGAATTGCACCCCAAAATACATTTAGCTGCTTCTCCTGAGTATGGGGATACCACATGTGTGGGACTTTTTGGGAGCCTAGCCGCGTACTGGACCCCGAAAACCAATCACTGCCTTCAGGATTTCTAAGGGTAAAAATTTTTGATTTCACTCTTTACTGCCTATCACAGTTTCGGAGGCCATGGAATGCCCAGGTGGCACAAAACCCCCCCAAATGACCCCATTTTGGAAAGTAGACACCCCAAGCTATTTGCTGAGAGGCATGGTGAGTATTTTGCAGCTCTCATTTGTTTTTGAAAATGAAGAAAGACAAGAAAAAACATTTTTTTTTTTCTTTTTTCAATTTTCAAAACTTTGTGACAAAAAGTGAGGTCTGCAAAATACTCACTATACCTCTCAGCAAATAGCTTGGGGTGTCTACTTTCCAAAATGGGGTCATTTGGGGGGGTTTTGTGCCACCTGGGCATTCCATGGCCTCCGAAACTGTGATAGGCAGTGAAGAGTGAAATCAAAAATTCACGCCCTTAGAAAGCCTGAAGGCGGTGCTTGGTTTTCGGGGTCCCGTACGCGGCTAGGCTCCCAAAAAGTCTCACACATGTGGTATCCCCGTACTCAGGAGAAGCAGCAGAATGTATTTTGGGGTGTAATTTCACATATTTCCATGGCATGTTTGAGCAATATATCATTTAGTGACAACTTTGTGCAAAAAAAAAAAAAAAAAAAAAAAAATTTGTCTCTTTCCCGCAACTTGTGTCGCAATATAAAATATTCCATGGACTCGACATGCCTCTCAGCAAATAGCTTGGGGTGTCTACTTTCCAAAATGGGGTCATTTGGGGGGGTTTTGAACTGTCCTGGCATTTTATGCACAACATTTAGAAGCTTATGTCACACATCACCCACTCTTCTAACCACTTGAAGACAAAGCCCTTTCTGACACTTATTGTTTACATGAAAAAGTTTTTTTTTTTTGCAAAAAAATTACTTTGAACCCCCAAACATTATATATTTTTTTAAAGCAAATGCCCTACAGATTAAAATGGTGGGTGTTTCATTTTTTTTTTTCACACAGTAATTGCGCAGCGATTTTTCAAACGCATTTTTTGGGGAAAAAACACACTTTTTTTAATTTTAATGCACTAAAACACACTATATTGCCCAAATGTTTGATGAAATAAAAAAGATGATCTTAGGCCGAGTACATGGATACCAAACATGACATGCTTTAAAATTGCGCACAAACGTGCAGTGGCAACAAAATAAATACATGTTTAAAAGCCTTCAAAAGCCTTTACAGGTTACCACTTTAGATTTACAGAGGAGGTCTACTGGAAAAATTACTGCACTCGATCTGGCCTTCGCGGTGATACCTCACATGCATGGTGCAATTGCTGTTTACGTTTGACGACAGACCGCCGCTTGCGTTTGCCTTAGCGCGAGAGCAGGGGGCGACAGGGGTGTTTTTTTTTTTTTTTTTTTTTTTCTTTATTATTTTTTTGCTTTTTTAATCTTACTTTTAAACTGTTCCTTTCATATTTTTTTTTTTAATCATTTTTATTGTTATCTCGGGGAATGTAAATATCCCCTATGATAGCAATAGGTAGTGACAGGTACTCTTTTTTGAAAAAATTGTGGTCTATTAGACCCTAGATCTCTCCTCTGCCCTCAAAGCATCTGACCACACCAAGATCGGTGTGATAAAATGCTTCCCCAATTTCCCAATGGCGCTATTTACATCCGGCGAAATCTAAGTCATGAAATACTCGTAGCTTCCGGTTTCTTAGGCCATAGAGATGTTTGGAGCCACTCTGGTCTCTGATCAGCTCTATGGTCAGCTGGCTGAATCACCGGCTGCATTCTCAGGTTCCCTGTTGAGACAGGAGAGCCAGAGAAAAACACGGAAGACGGTGGGGGGGGGGGGCATTCCCTCCCACGGCTTGTAAAAGCAGTCTAGAGGCTAATTAGCCGCTAGGATTGCTTTTACATGAAAGCCGACCGCTGGCTGAAAAGAATGATACCAAGATGATACCTAAACCTGCAGGCATCATTCTGGTATAACCACTCAAAGTCGTGAATGGCGTACCTGAAGACAAAAAAATGGTTAACAATGGTTAACAATAAAGCACAGTAAAGTGTAAATAATTACACACCTGAAAAACAAACATGATAAAACATAATAACAATAACAATAACAATCAATAACAATAACAATAACAATAAAACATTGCAGAATAGAATACAGTAAAAAAGAGCAGAACAATAGAGAGAGAGAAAAGAGAGAGAGAGAACAATAAAACAACAACTATTTTTTTTTATTTCATATTTTTTTTTTTTGTTTACACTTTTTTTGTAACTAACTTTTATAACGGTAACCGGTTCCAGGTTCGGGTCTCTCAAAATGCGATGGCATCTTGGGAGACCCTGTGAAAGTGTGCCTAGCCTGTGCAATGCTGTACCCTACGCTAATACTCAACTAGTGAATGGTAGCGTTCAAAACATTCACCAATGCAAAGACCAGGATTGTCAGGACAGGAGGGACAATAATAGCGGGTGTCACGCCTATATCCGCGCTTGCTGCAGACACGACATCTTTTTTGGGGGGTTCGTTGGGTAGGGGTACTTGGGAGGACATAAAAATGCCTCTCATGCAGCCGACTGCATTTGGTTGGGGATGTGAATGGGGGAAGTACGGGCGCTGCAGAAGCGGTGGGTTCCCAATTAGGATTGGCGAATGCAGCAGGAAGGGCACTATGGGCACGACGGGCCTGTGTTTGTCTTTTTGGTGGCAGCGGGACACTACTTGTGCTTGCCACCTCACCAGCTTCAACTGCACTTATGGGACTCGCCACGTCACCAAGTGTTACTGCAGTGCTGGTTTGACTACGACCGGGGTGTACTAGGCCGCTGGCGCTTGCCAGTTCACCAAAACGCTACCAAAAAACTGTTAGCGATCGCAGGGATCAGGCCTGACTCTGCGAACGCTGCAGTTATGCGTTTAGTGTTTTGTAAGTGACAGTGATCGATCGATACCGCACTTGGGTGGGCTGGGCCGGGCCGGGCGGAGGGGCAAAACGCAGGTGCTAGCAGGTATCTGGGCTGATCCCGCTAACACTGCGTTTTTGGGAACCCTAAACTGCTGGTGACGCTAGTATAGATATGATCGGATCAGATATTGATGCGATCAGATACTATACCACTAAGGGAGGTGTACGGTGTGTGCGTGGGTGTTAGCGGTACTGGCGCTAATCTGACGCTGCCTGGGGCTGGTGCTTGCCAGTTCACCAAAATACTACCAAAAAAACTGTTAGCGATCGCAGGGATCAGGCCTGACTCTGCGAACGCTGCAGTTATGCGTTTAGTGTTTTGTAAGTGTCAGTAATCGATCGATACTGCACTTGGGTGGGCTGGGCTGGGCCGGGCGGAGGGGCAAAACGCAGGTGCTAGCAGGTATCTGGGCTGATTCCGCTAACACTGCGTTTTTGGGAACCCTAAACTGCTGGGGACGCTAGTATAGATCTGATCGGATCAGATATTGATCCGTTCAGATACTATACCACTAAGAGAGGCGTATGCTGCGTGCGTGGGTGTTAGCGGTACTGGCGCTAACCTGACGCCTGGGGCTGGTGCTTGCCAGTTCACCAAAATGCTACCAAAAAAACTGTTAGCGATCGCAGGGATCAGGCCTGACTCTGCGAACGCTGCAGTTATGCGTTTAGTGTTTTGTAAGTGACAGTGATCGATCGATACTGCACTTGGGTGGGCTGGGCCGGGCCGGGCGGAGGGGCAAAACGCAGGTGCTAGCGGGTATCTGGGCTGATCCCGCTAACACTGCGTTTTTGGGAACCCTAAACTGCTGGGGACGCTAGTATAGATCTGATCGGATCAGATATTGATCCGATCAGATACTATACCACTAAGGGAGGTGTACGGTGCGTGCGTGGGTGTTCGCGGTACTGGCGCTAATCTGACGCTGCCTGGGGCGACGCATATCACCGCCGGGCGATCGGGGGGCTAAACCTTTATTCGGTAATAAACGGCGGGTGCCCTGACACTATAAAAAAATAAACAAACTAACCAGCGTCAACCGTAACGGTTATACGGTGATCAGTGGTGAAAGGGTTAACTAGGGGGCAATCAAGGGGTTAAAACATTTATTAGGTAGTATATGGGGGTCCCTGACGCTATAAAACGCTGACGGCGAACCTAAATATTTACCTCACTAACTAGCGTCACCAGCGACACTAATACAGCGATCAGAAAAATGATCGCTTAGTGACACTGGTGACAGAGGGTGATCAAGGGGTTAAAACTTTATTAGGGGGGGTTAGGGGGGTACCCTAGACCTAAAGGGGGGTAATACTAACTGTCCCAACACTAACTGTCACAAACTGACACTATGCAGTAATCAGAAAAAAAAAAAAAAAAAAAAAAAAAAAAACTGCTGGTGTCAGTTTGTGACAGGGGGGGGGGGGGGTGATTGGGGGGGGATCGGGGGGCGATCGGGGGGGGGATCGGGGTGATTTGTGTGCCTGGCATGTTCTACTGTGTGTGTAGTGTTTGGTGCACTCACATACTTGTCGTCTCTCCTCGGGCCGGAACGGAAAATACCGACCCGAGGGGAGATGACATCACTTCCTTTGCTGCTGTTTAGCATACAGCAGCAAAGGAATGATTCGATTGGCCGGCGGCGATCGCGAGGGGGGGGCCACGAACGGATGGTCTCCCCCTCATCACCGATCGCCGCTGGACAAACGACGACCGCCTCGGGCACCGGGGGGGGGTCCGATCGGACCCCCCACCCGCGGAAGGCAAATCACGTACCCTGTACGTGATTTTGCCTGTCCGTGCCACTTTGCCGACGTACATCGGCGTGAGGCGGTCGTCAAGTGGTTAAGGAGTGGGCCAGAAAGCTAGCCGTGGCGTCCTTAACAATGGATGTTTCATCAGCTGTCAACGGACTTCCCCGCTGACAGCTGAATGAGAAAAAAAACATTGCCAGGAATAGAGAAATGTTAGACAAAATGGCGTGGGGGTGCCCCCAATCCATACCAGGCCTTTAGGTCTGGTATGGATTTTAAGGGGAACCCCATGTCAATTTTTTTTTTACAAATGGAGTGCCCCCCCCAACGCCATACAAGACCCTTAGGTCTGGTGTGGATTTTGAGGGGAACCCGCATGCAAAAATGTTGAAAAAAAAAATGCATGCCCCCCCCCCAATCCATACCAGACCCTTATCTGAGCATGCAGCAAGGCAGGCCAGGAAAGGGGGGGACAAGCAAATGCCCCCCTCCTGAACCATACTAGGACACATGCCCTCTACATTGGGGGGTGCTTTGGGGCAAGGGCCTCTTCCCCACAACCTCCAAATCCCACCCCCCCATGTGAATGAGTATGGGGTACATTGTACCCCTACGTATTCACCAAAAGAAAGCGTCAAAAAGAAAAAAAACACAGACACCGTTTTTGACATCTTTTATTAAAAATAAAAAACAATGTCCATCGTCAATCATGATGCCCGCCGCCACTAGTGGACCCGAAAAAAGAAAAGCTAGCCCGTGATGAAGACTAACAGCCGACTGCAGGCCCTACCTGGTATGGATTGGGGGGATCCCCACGCCATTTTTAAAAAACATTTTTCTGATGCTGGCAATAGTATTAGAACAATGGTACAAATGTGCCACTTTACAGGCAGACTGAAGGGACCCCCCAGGTACTATATTTAAAGGAATTTTTCATTTTTATTGTTTCACTTTAAGCATCGTTAAAATCACTGCTCCTGTGAAAACAATCTTTTTTTAAAAAAAAAATTGCATTGATACATGTCCTCCAAGGCAGTACCCTGGCCTACATACCCTTTTTATGGCCAATAACTTGCATATAAGCCTTCAAAATGGGCACTTTTGATTTTTGAAGTTCGGGTCCCTTGGACTTTATTAGAGTTTGGAGTTAGGGTCCGAACGTTTGCGATGTTTGAGAGTTCTGGCGCGAACCGTACCAGGGGTGTTTGGCCCAACTCTAGTCCTGTATTTCAGGTAAAACCCCTTATGTAACCGTTAATGCATCCCAGCATGTAGGCTTGTATTTCTGGTGTGACCTTACTAGACACTGGCCCTCAAATTTCAGTTTGTGATACACAGTAATTGAATGTTAATTGATAAATGAGACTCTCTAGCCCATTTTTTAATTTTTAGCATATCTTTTTCTTGTCCATAGATATTAGCTGATAGTTTGATGAGCAGATTGGATCAGAACACCTGAACATTTCAAGCAACTGGCTTACTAAAGTGTGCACATTTATACTTTATCTTTGGGGGCAAAAGGGGGAGTGCAACCAAATACCTCTAGTGTCAAAATGAATTTCCCTAAGATTAACTGGCCAGCGAGTCTGGTAATATTTGCTGCTACCTATAGACAAAAGGATAGCTAATCTAGAAATTACCATCTAATGTCAGTGTTACCTTATAGGAAACCTGCAATAACAGAAATATAGAGGCTTCCAATACTGGCCTTCCACAAAATGCTAGTTTTCATAACTGTGTCTGGCTATACCCCAGAATAAGTATACAGTTTTCAAAGTCAGGTAGTTGGAATTATTAACCTATACAGGTGATACTCGAAAAAATTAGAATATCGTGCAAAAGTTCATTTATTTCACTAATGCAACTTAACCAATTCAACCCCGGACCATTTGGCTGCCCAAAGACCAGAGCACTTTTTCTGATTCGGCACTGCGTCGCTTTAACTGACAATTGTGTGGTCGTGCGACGTGGCTCCCAAACAAAATTGCCGTCCTTTTTTTCCTACAAATAGAGCTTTCTTTTGGTGGTATTTGGTGATATTTGATCACCTCTGCGGTTTTTATTTTTTGCTCTATAAATAAAAAAAGAGCAACAATTTTGAAAAAAAAGCAATATTTTTTACTTTTTGCTATAATAAATATCCCCAAAATATATATAAAAAAACTATTTTTTTCCTCAGTTTAGGCCGATATGTATTCTTCTACATATTTTTGGTAAAAAAAATCACAAAAGGTGTATATTGATTGGTTTGCGCAAAAGTTATAGCATCTACAAAATAGGGGATAGTTTTATGGCTTTTTTATTTATTTATTTATTTTTTACTAGTAATGGCGACGATCTGCGATTTTTATTGGTACTGCGACAATATGGAGGACACAGGAGCTTCCTGAAGACGTGTTTAATGAGACGTACATCGAGGCGGTACTTGGTCACGCAAATTACATCACATCCGGCTTCCGTGGTTCGATTGTCCGTCGAGGTTGGAACGCACGCCGTTGCCGCGACCATCTGAGAATCCTTCCCCATAGAGCCGATTTCCTCACTCTAAAAGATACGCTTCCTAGCCTCAGTGCCGGGCGATGGCACCTTTTATGTGAGTAGCCATTTGGCTATGTTTTGTTTTTATTTGTATTTTTAATAAACGGTGTTACACTATGTTCGGTTCCTCTCCATCTATTTTATATCCCATGCGTGAGACCCTGTGATGTGAGGACAAGATTTTGGTTTATTTCTCTCCATTGCAGCAAGCATTATCTTGCTAAAGCCTATTTGACCTTTTTTTAACTAAGTTGGTCAACTCCATCTGGTAAGCGTACACCTATTCCCATGAGCACATTGGTGTGTTGTTTTCAGTGATGGTGAAGGGATTTTGCTGCTCACGTTTGTTGATATCAAGATTCACATCAGGATTTCATCACAATCAACCTTTGAGTTTTTTGATGGACTCTTTACTTTTATTGCTTATTTGATATATTGAATATTTCTTTTTGGTTATTATATGTTAAGATCACTATTGAACACATTTATATATTTCCTGTTTTCAGGTTTATGTTTTTGTATATTCAAAATTCTTTTCCACTTAGGCAGGCTGGTATTTATTATTTGAATTTATCTGTCAGTTTACACTGAACAACTTTTATGTATTAGTTTTTTCACTCATATATATTTTTTAGCGCTCCCCTACCCCTCTCTTTTTCTCACATTTATGCATCAATGATTCTATTCATTTTTGTTTAGGGTGTAGCTGCACTATTTACTATTTATTAATTACACTTTGTGGCGCGGAATTATTCACTTATCCACTAATATGGAGGACACGTCAAACAATTTTGACACATTTTTGGGACCATTGTCATTTTTACAGCGATCAGTGCTATAAATTTGCATTGATTACTGTAAAATGTCACTGGCAGTGAAGGGGTTAACCACTAGGGGGCAGTGCAGGGGTTAAGTGTGTCCTATCGTGTGTTCTAACTGAAGGGGGGATGGGACTCTGCAGGGAAGATAACAGATCGTCTGTTCTTACTCTGTATGAACAGGTGATCTGTCTGTTTCTTCCCTCAGAGAACCGGAAACTGTGTTTACACACACAGATGCCGGTTCTCTGTGTGCCCCGAGCGATCGCGGGAGCCCAGCAATGATCGCGACCGCCGGGCACTCGCATCTGCTCTGTGGGTGAGCAGGGGGGTGGCGCGCGCCCCCTAGTGGCCGTCTATGGTACCGACGTACCATGACGGTGATTCGCGCAGTCGAGCCATGTTGCCGCAGTATAACTGTGGCGGCTGGTCGGCATACGGTTAAAAGGTTAAACTAATATATGAGATAGACTCATTACATGCAAAGCAAGATAGTTCAAGCCGTGATTTGTCATAATTGTGATGATTATGGCTTACAGCTCATGAAAACCCCAAATCCACAGTTTCCACAATCCAAAATTTGAATATTGTGAAAAGGTGCAATATTCTAGGCTCAAATTGTCCCACTCGAATTAGCTAATTAATTTGTCTGCAACAAACTCACTGCTGTTCATGACCTCTTTGTCACTAATTCCTTTAATCTACTTGCTCTCACCGAAACCTGGCTCCGCGAACATGACACGCCTTCTCCTGCTTCCCTCTCCCAGGGTGGCCTTCACTGGACTCACTCCCCTAGGCATAATGGACGCAAAGGAGGTGGAGTGGGATTCCTCCTATCCCCCCAGAGCACCTTCTAGGTTATTCACTCTCCTCCCTCTTTTTCCCTCTCTTCACTCGAAGCCCACTGTATACGTCTATTCTCTCCTACTTCCCTAAGAATTGCTGTGATCTACCGGCCCCCTGGACCATTATCGACTTTCCTTGATGAGTTCTATGCCTGGCTACCCTACTTTCTCTCTTCGGAAATTCCCACAATCCTTCTCAGTGATTTCAACATCCCTGCTAATACAAACACTCCTGCTACTTCTAAACTTCTTAGGCTAACCTCTTCATTTGACCTGAAGCAATGGGTACAGGCTTCTACTCACTCTGATGGCAACACCCTTGACCTTGTATTCTCCTACCTATGCACTCCATGCAACTTCTCAAACAATCCTTTTCCTCTCTCCAATCATCACCTTATTAGTTTTTCTCTCCCCCTGTCTTCCACCACCTTTCCCTCCAATCGCCTAACCATCACCCGTAGAAACTTTCGCAACTTCAACTCCTCTCTCCTCTGTTCTGCTACTGACCACCTCTATGACAAAATCTCTCCCCTGTCCTGCCCCAACCAAGCCACGTTCATCTATAACAAATCCCTGTCCTCCACCCTGGACAAGCTCGCTCCCCTCACTACACGCAGAATCAGGCCTCGACCCCTACAACCCTGGCAAACAGATGACACTAAAATTCTCAAAAAAGGTAGTCGCGCTCTTGAACGTCTGTGACACAAGACTAATGCCTCGTACACACGGTCGGATTTTCAGACGGAAAATGTGTGATAGGACCTTGTTGTCGGAAATTCGGACCGTGTGTAGGCTCCATCACACATTTTCCATCGGATTTTCCGACACACAAAGTTTGAGAGCAGGATATAAAATTTTCCGACAACAAAATCCGTTGTCGAAAATTCCGATTGTGTGTACACAAATCCGACGGACAAAGTGCCACGCATGCTCAGAATAAATAAAGAGATGAAAGCTATTGGCCACTGCCCCGTTTATAGTCCCGACGTACATGTTTTACGTCACCACGTTCAGAATGATCGGATTTTCCGACAACTTTGTGTGACCGTGTGTATGCAAGACAAGTTTGAGCCAACATGCGTCTGAAAAAATCCTAGGATTTTGTTGTTGGAATATCCGAACAAAGTCCGACCGTGTGTACAGGGTATTAGTCTCTCAAAGACTTCAACCAATACAAATCTGCCCTCCAAAAATACTATTTTTTCCTCCACACTGCCAAGCAAACCTATTTTACAACTCTTATTCATCCAGTCCCCGTAAACTCTTCTCTACCTTCAACTCTCTACTTTGTCCTCCACCGCCTTCACCCACTGACTTACTCACTGCCCAGGAGATCGCTAATCACTTCAAAAACAAGATTGATACAATCCGTGATGAAATCTCCACTCTACAGGTATCTCCCCTAGCTAAGACCCCATGTCAACAGGTAGAACTGACACTCCCCCTATTCAAAACTGCTACTACAGACGAAGTTGCTAAACTCCTTTCTATCGCCCACCTAACCACCTGTCCCCTGGACCCTATTCCCTCTCAAATGCTACGGTCGCCCTCTGACCCCATCCTACACTCTCTAACCCACATCTTCAATCTCTCCCTCACCTCTGGCATCTTCTCCAATGCTCTAAAACATGCACTGGTCACTCCCATGCTTAAAAAGCCATCCTTGGACCCTACCCATCTTAACAACCTACGCCCTATCTCCTTGCTCCCCTTTTCCTCCAAACTACTTGAGCGCCGGGTTTACAACCAACTGAGTGACCACCTCATTAAAAACAACCTTCTTGATCCCCTTCAATCTGGATTTCACCCTCAACACTCCACAGAAACTGCTCTTTTAAAACTCACAAATGACCTACTAACTGCAAAAACCAACGGACACTATTCTGTACTCCTACTTCTGGATCTTTCAGCTGCCTTCGACACGGTTGACCACCCTCTCCTCCTCAAAAAACTTTACTCCCTCAGTCTCTGTGACTGTGCTCTTCAGTGGCTCTCATCCTACCTATCCCAGCGCACATTCAGTGGCACAATTCTACTTCCTCTACTCCTCTTCCCTTCTCTGTTGGGGTACCCCAAGGTTCTGTTCTGGGACCTCTTTTATTTTCAATCTACACCTCTTCCCTGGGTCAGCTGATAGCCTCTCATGGCTTTCAATATCATTTCTATGCTGACGACACACAAATCTATCTCTCTACCCCTCAACTCACTCCATCAGTCTCCTCACGCATCACTAACTTACTAACCGACATATCTGTATGAATGTCACACCACTTTCTCAAACTCAACTTGTCCAAAACCGAGCTTATAATATTTCCTCCCCCACGTGCCTCTTCCCCTGACTTCTCTGTCAAGAACAATGGCAAAACCATCCCCCCGTCCCCACATGTCAGGGTGCTAGGTGTTATCCTGGACTCTGAACTCTCCCTTCGGCCCCACATCCAATCACTTTCCAAAGCTTGCCGCCTCAACCTCCGCAACATCTCTAAACCAGGTCCCTTTCTAACCAATGAAACCACAAAGCTCCTGATTCACTCCCTGGTTATCTCTCGCCTCGACTACTGCAACTCCCTCCTCATTGGCTTACCTTTAAATAGATTATCCCCCCTTCAGTCCATCATGAATGCTGCTGCCAGACTCATCCACCTTACAAACTGCTCAGTGTCTGCTACCCCTCTCTGCCAATCCCTCCACTGGCTACCACTTACCCAACGAATTAAATTCAAAATACTAACAATAAGTTACAAAGCCATCCACAACTCTGCCCCCAGCTACATCACTAGCCTAGTCTCAAAATACCAACCTAATCGCCATCTCGGTTCCTCCCAAGACCTTCTGCTCTCTAGCTCCCTCATCTAGCCTCCAGGACTTCTCCCAAGCCTCGCCCATCCTCTGGAATTTGCTACCCCAATCTGTCAGACTGTCTCCAAATTTATCCACCTTTAGGCGATCCCTGAAAACTTTCCTCTTCAGAGAAGCCTATCCTGCCTCCATCTAACAACTGCACTATTTTCTCCATTAGCTCATCCCCCACAGCTATTACCCTTTTGTATAACTTGACCCTCCCTCCTAGATTGTAAGCTCTAACGAGCAGGGCCCTCTGATTCCTCCTGTATTGAATTGTATTGTACTTGTATTGTCTGCCCTACTGTTGTAAAGCACTGCGTAAACTGACGGCGCTATATAAATCCTGTATAATAATAATAATAATAATTAAGCCATAACACCTGCAAAGGGTTCCTGAGCTTTTAAATGGTCTCTCAGTCTGGTTCAGTAGGAATCACAATCATGGGAAAGACTGCTGACCTGACAGTTTTGCAGAAAACCATCATTGACACTCTCTATAAGGAGGGAAAGCCTCAAAGGGTAATTGCAAAATAAGTTGGATGTTCCCAAAGTGCTGTATCAAAGCACATTAATAGAAAGTTATGTGGAAGGGAAAAATGTGGAAGAAAAAGGTGCATAAGCAGCAGGGATGACCACAGCCTGGAGAGGATTGTCAGGAAAAGGCCATTTAAAAGTGTTGGGGACTTTCACAAGGAGTGGACTGAGGCTGGAGTCAGTGCATCAAGAGCCACCACACACAGACGGATCCTGGACATGGGCTTCAAATGTCGTATTCATCTTGTCAAGCCACTCCCGAACAACAAACGTCAGAAGCGTCTTGCCTGGGCTAAAGAAAAACAGACCTGGTCTGCTGCTCAGTGGTCCAAAGTCCTCTTTTCTGATGAGAGCAAATTTTGCATCTCATTTGGAAACCAAGGACCCAGAGTATGGAGGAAGAATGAAGAGGCACACACTGCAAGATGTTTGAAGTCCAGTGTGAAGTTTCCACAGTCTGTGTTGATTTGGGAAGCCATGTCATCTGCTGGTGTTGGTCCACTGTGCTTCATTAAGTCCAGGGTCAACGCAGCCGTCTACAAGGAGATTTTGGAGCACTTCATGCTTCCTTCTGCAGATGAGCTCTATGGGGATGCTGACTTCATTTTGCAGCAGGACTTGGCACCTGCCCACACTGCCAAAAGCACCAAAACCTGGTTCAATGACCGTGGGATTACTGTGCTTGATTGGACAGCAAACTCGCCTGACCTGAACCCCAAAGTGAATCTATGGGGCATTGCCAAGAGAAAGATGAGAGACATGAGACTGAACAATGCAGAAGAGCTGTACGCCGCTATTGAAGCATCCTGGTCTTCCATAACACCTCAGCAGTGCCACAGGCTGATAGCTTCCATGCCACGCTGCATTGAGGCAGTAATTGTTGTAAAAGGGGCCCAAACCAAGTACTGATTACATATGCATGCTTATACTTTTCAGAGGTCCGATATTGTTCTATGTACAATCCTTGTTTTATTGATTGCATGTAATATTCTAATTTTCTGAGATTGTGGATTTGGGGTTTTCATGAGCTTGTAAGCCATAATCATCACAATTATGACAAATCACAATTTGAACTATCTTGCTTTGCATGTAATGAGTCTATCTCATATATTAGTATCACTGTTTAAGTTGCATTAATGAAATTAATGAACTTTTGCACGATATTCTAATTTTTTCGAGTATCACCTATATTCTTGTAACATGAAAATGCCTCACAATTTTGAAACCAATGGAGCAACATAACATCCAGGCAAAAACATTTTCAGAGGATCTGAAGCAAGGCATTTTCAGAGGATCTGAACAAAAGAATTTCAGAGGGGTTTGTCAGCAGCAGCCCCTATGTTCTGTTGTTATTGATTTCCCATAAAGTGTATGTATAGCCCAAACCTTTTTAGAGAAGGATATTAGGGAGGGATAAAACCAGTGTTAGTATGTTTTTTGGTGTCTATGTACCATTGAGAAAATGTCCCTTCACTTCCTGTCCTAAAAATGCAAAGATGCAAAGTAAGGGAAATTACCCTCTATAAACAGTTGTCCCCAAAACAAGTGCCCTGATTGGGGACAACCCTAAAATTTTGGACTTCCCTTTGCTCCCTTTTTGGTGACAATGATCTTCTGTATAAATATTGTAGTGAATTCTGCCAGCAGGGACACATGCATAAAAAGAACTTGACAGAGGATCTACCCTTCCCCACCGTATCTAAAATTAAAAAAATATACACAAAATTAAAAGATGAAGGAAATTTGCTGTGCTATAAGGCATAAGGGTACATTTATAACACTATGTCAGTTGGGTATCCAACTGCTATGTAACACCACAGGGCAGCTTCAGATTAAAAAAAAAAAATTTTTTCTAATAATACATACAGTACTTACTTAGATGGATGCAGCATCGGTTGGCTCTAAGGCCCGAGAACTGATCGATCAAAAGCTGCTGATTGCTCAGTTCTCCATGAGCAGAGAGCTGGTTACTGTCAGTCACTGGCTCTCTGCTCTGATCCCACCCCCCACCCCACCCATGCTCACTGGAGTGCTGTGCTATGCAGGGGGAGGGAGCAGCTAGCAGGTGTCGCTCCAGGTTCCTGGGTGGATCCCGACCATGGGGTTGTGATCTTTCCCCAGGCTGGACCAGCTCAACTGTCTGCAGAAAATGGGTCACAGGAGTGCAGAACACAGCTTTGGCTGTACTTCTCATATAAGCAGACCAGAAACATCTATTATTTATTGTCTAGCTCTTGGTACAAGACAGACCTGGGTGCCAGTCATTCTAACCTTTAGCAATGATTTCCACAGAATTCAATGAATGAGTTTCTTAAAGGGGTTGTAAAGGTAAAAATTTTTTCACCTTAATGCATTCTATGCATTAAGGTGAAAAAACTTCTGACAGAACCGCCGCCCCCAGCCCCCCCGTTTTACTTACCTGACGCCTCGAATCTACGCTGCTCGTTCTGGTCATCTTCGCTGCAGCTCAGCCTGGTCGCTGATTGGCTGCAGTGGATGGATTGAAAGCAGCGCAGCCATTGGCTCGCGCTGCTGTCAATCACATCCGATGACGCGGCGCGCCGGGGGGCGGGGCCGAGTGATACAGCGAGCGGCTATAGCCGCCGGCTGTATCACGGGAGCGCGCCCGCAAGCACTCACCACCATGCGAGGGAGCTCGCATGAAGGTGGTAAATGCTTGCGGGGAGGAGCTGAAACAGCCGCCGAGGGACCCCAGAAGACCAGGTTCGGGGCCACTCTGTGCAGAACGAGCTGCACAGTTAAGGTAAGTATAACATGTTTGTTATTTTTTTTTTTTTTTAAATTACCTTTACAAACGCTTTAACTCTGCAAGAAATATTCTGGTTCTGGTTAGGTAACTTTTACTGTCTGTAAAAATTGAAATTACAGAATATTTGTGCTTTGTGTCATGTATATATTGCATGCATGGAAGCACATTTTTATATTAGTTTAATATTTTACTGTAGAGTATTTGATGTGTAGGGACAACTCAGAAACATGGGTCTGGTTCCAACTGTAACCTCTGTGTTCTTTGTTCCTAAGCCACTGCATCAAGACATTTGCATTCATTCAGTAGACTAGTGGTATCCAATTTAAAAGGAGTACTCCATATTCACCAACTCGATATGCAAAGCTGATCAACTGCTGGGCTCTGTTTATACAATTACAGTCTAATGGTATCATTTTCTGAATTTATTGAGTTATGTTTTACTAATCTAACTATAAGTGTTTTGGTAAATGAGCTTTATTAATTGTTAATCACAAGGGAGACTTTTGATTCTGGGATAACACATTTGCAGCTGTTAGGCTGTCATCAGGATATCTGCCAGCACAGTTATACTATAATTAACAGTAACTGGCCAGTACTGAAAAATTCATTTTACGCTGATCTACATCAAGTTTGGGCCCTAAAAAAAAACACACCAATAGTGATGTGCACAAAGTACAGACAAACAAACAAACACACAAGCACAAGCACAATTGACATTCGCTGCACACCCTAAAAAATGTGCAAATCTTTTAAGTGTTTCTGGCCTTTTTTAAGGCCAATTTGCAAACTTTTAGTTTGGGTAAATCTTTTAATAAGGCATAAAAGGCATATTAAAAATACAATTCCTTCTAAAACCATGATTAGGGGATGCCTTAAACCGCCATGTGAGGTGGGACACTTGTAAGATATACCTCAGCAATTAAATACTCTAATGCCGCATACACACGATCGGTTTTCTCGTCGGAAAAATGGCTTTTCCGACAGGATTCCGCTCAAGTTTGCCTTGCATACACACGGTTACGCAAAAGTTCGCTGAAATTACGACCGTCAAGAACGCAGCAACGTACAACACTACGACGAGCCAAGAAAATGACGTTCAATGCTTCCAAACATGCGTCGAATTGTTTCTGAGCATGCGTAGGGATTTTGCGCGTCGGAATTGCCACAGATGATCACATTTTCGGATAGGAACTTTTCCTGACTGAAAAATTGAGAGCAGCAAAAGACCGATGGAGCATACACACGGTCGCATTTTCCGACAAAAAAGTCTCATCGGTCTTTTGTGGGCCGAAATTCCGACCCTGTGTTTGCGGCTATTAGTGTAGGCGGACATTTTTTGTCGGAATTTCCGACAAACAAAATTTGAGATCTGGATCCGTTGCCGTAAATTCTGATCGTGTGTTCACAGTTCCGACACTATTGAACTTCATTTTTCTCGGCTCGCCGTACGTGTTGTACGTCACCGCGTTCTTGACGTTCGGAATTTCCGACAAGATTTGTGTGACCGTGTGTATGCAAGACAAGTTTGAGCCAACATCTGCCAGAAAAAAAACAAGGATTTTGTTGTCGGAATGTGCGATCGTGTGTACGCGGCATAACAGTGTGTGCAGTGTGTGCATAACAGTGTGTGTGTTTTATTTACTATTATTTACATTTTTTGTGAAAGAGTAACAAGGGGTAATCTCTACTCATTCACATGGGGGGGCAGGATATCTGGGGGCCCCTCTTAACAATGACTTTTGGCTGGTTGTTTAGCTTGCCTGTTCGCTGAACTTTGAACAGCTCGGGTTCAGAGCAAACTCATGGTTCACCCTAAAATGGAACTTTAGTCAGAAAATTAAGTCCCATTAGATCACTGCATGTTGGCCCTTTTTTGCAGCTATAGCTACTGTATGTAAAACATTACAAATAGGTGCCTATACTGTTTAACCACTTCAGCCCTGGAAGGTTTTACCCCCTTAATGACCAGGCCATTTTTTACGATACGGCACTGCATTACTTTAACTGACAATTGCACAGTTGTGCGGCGCTGTACCCAAACAAAATTTATGTCCTTTTTTTCCACAAATAGAGCTTTCTTTTGTTGTTTTTTTTTTTATTTTTTGTGCTATAAACAAAAAAAAAAAAAGAACGACAATTAAAAAAAAAAAAAAACATTTTTACTTTCTGCTATAAAACATATCCAATAAAACATTTTTAAAAGTCTAATTTCTTCCTCAATTTAGGTCAAATTTGTACTCTGCTACATATTTTTGGTAAAAAAAATCCCAATTAGCGCATATTGATTTTTTGCGTAAAAGTTATAGTGTCTACAAAATAGGGTATATATTTCTGGCATTTTTTTGTAATGGCGGTGATCAGCGATTTTTAGCGGGACTGCGTTACTGCGGCGGACAGATCGGACACCTAACTGACACTTTTGACACTTTTTTGGGAACCAGTGACATTATTACAGTGATCAGTGCTAAAAATATGCATTGACACTGTATAAATGACATTGGCAGGGAAGGGGTTAACATCAGGGGCAATCAAAGGGTTAACTGTGTTCCCTCAGTGTGTTTTTAACTGTGTGGGGGGATGGGCTCACTGCATGGACACCCTGATCCATGTTCCTGATTAGCAGGAACACTCGATCATGCTTGACAGCACGGCGGTCTGCTTGTTTACATTGGCAGATCATCGTTCTGTCTCTGCGTGGAGCGATCACAGGTGGTCCCTGTGGCCAATCAGCGATGGCGGCTCCAGTGGCACGTGCGTGCCC
The DNA here is from genome assembly GCA_037952925.1 of Lithobates clamitans. Taxonomy (NCBI): domain Eukaryota; kingdom Metazoa; phylum Chordata; class Amphibia; order Anura; family Ranidae; genus Lithobates; species Lithobates clamitans. The sequence continues at coordinate 3,013,915 of JBBGZY010000357.1, read as the reverse complement.
CCCAGTGACTATTAGCAAAATCATGTAGAGGTACATGATTTTGCGTAATAGAGCCACCTTGCCACAGTATATCTACGGCAGGTGGTCGGGAAGTGGTTAAATCCAGTAATACACTGCATCACTCTGCTCTGCACATGATCAGCTGCTCTCCATTTTAGGCACTTTTAGGCACTGCTAAATTTGTAGAGGCTGATCTGCTGACAGCCTTAAAGCAGAATTAGACCCTACTATTATTTACAACCAAGGAAGCTGCTTTTGTTTGATCTGCAACTGCCATGGTGCTGCACATGTGATCAGTTATGACACCAACCATTTGATGGTTTGACAGTTTGGTTCAGGACACAAGCAAATGTGACAGTTAGCAATCCCAACATTCCAGGAATATACAGTAACTGTTTTTTGACACTGTTAAATTGATGGGTTTAGTTCTGCTTTATTTACTGCTGTTCAGGGGCTCTGGGCTTCTGCAAAATGGCAGCCTCCAGCAAGGAGAAACAGGAACAATGCTGGAGGCAATTTAAAATACACACAATTTGGTGGCATAATTATTAATGTGGAATGTATGTTCCTTGATAAAGAATATTATTTTTTATCAAGTTGTTATGGGTACAGTTCAGTTTTAACCCTGATCTCATCCTAATCACATGATAAAATGTACCAATGATGGTACATCCACTCAGTATGAGCAGTTGAAGACTAAAGAGCATGTTCTCGGTAAGTTGTAGGGTAAATTCATACCTGTTTTTTCATGTGTAGCAGTTGCAGTAAAGAGAGGCCTGGAGCGAGAGGAGTGCAAAGGAGCTAGCAGAGGGCCGGCATGACAGGGGTGATAAGGGTACAGCAAGGGTTAAAGGAAAGTTGTTAGGAAAGGTGGTGAGCGGGGGATTGGATAGAAAGTGTGGAGAGGGGAGGGGTTTAGTTTATTTAGGGGGCAGGAGGGGTGTCCCGGGCAAAACTGCAGGGAGAATTTTGGGAAGAGAAGTTTACAGCCCTGAGCAGCGTGTAATGGCCAACATCGAGAGCTTGATAGCCCAGCTATGGGCGGCCGCTGCCAATCATGGCCCTGAATGGCTCCACAGCCAGGTGGCTGCGCTCCTCGGAGACCAGGCAGGAGCGAGGTCAGCATGCTTCTACGGACACTCCCTCGGTTGCTTCTGCAGCTAGGGGGAGGTCTCAGCGCGGGAGATTGACAGTAACGGCCGCCGGGCTTACCCCATCCTCGGCCGGCGGCTCAGAGGCCCGGAGATGCACCCCTTCCAAGAGGAGTAGGCAGCCCAGCAGCCATGTGTCCAGAGTGCCGGTTCAGAAGACGGCAAAATCGGGGGGGGCGGGGGCAGAGCCAGTGATGGGAGGCGTGGCCAGCGCAGTCAGGAGACGGCAGCGTCCAGGCCCTCACCCCGGGGATGGATGACACGGAGCCCCTGCAGTCGTGACCCCCGGCCAGCGGGCCTGGTGCCCACCTCTCGGGGGCCCGACACACAATTGCAGGCATTGCTGGTGGGCTTGCGGGACCTGGTACAGCGGTTTGCACAGGGCTCGAGCGAGCAAGCGCCGCAAGCGTCAGTGTGGGTGCCGCCAGGTGACGTATGGCCCTTGGGCAGGGGAGTTGGGGCGGTGGGGTTGCCCCCCGGTTGTTACGGTGTCGGCAGGGCCCACTGGGATGGTGCCCCTGCCAGGGTCTTCTACATCTCCTACGTTAGCGACAGTGGCGGGGGAAAAAGCGGGTGCAGCACAAGAAAGTGGAGGCAAGATGGACGTGGTTCGCATTGCGGATGCGGAAAAAGGCGAGGTATACGTCTGCTTCGAGGGGCTGCTGGGGTCACACCTGAAGTCAGAGGTCGGGGAGAAGATCGTGAAGGGTGAGTACATTGAGATTTTTTCCCTATTGCCTTTGGAGAAGTTTAACCTGGATAGGGTGAAGCCAGATGATAGCAAAAAGGAAGATGAGGAGAAACGACGTTACAGGCTGATCCCGCGCACGTTTTCCAACTGGCTGCAAGCATTTGCCATTATGGCGAGCGTGATAGGGGAGAGGAACCCCGAACATTGTTTGGCGCTCTTTTGCTACATGGACGCGATAGGGGAGGCCTACAGAGTATACGGGGGTGCAGCGTGGCTCAGGTACGATGAGCAGATCCGGCAACGCAGGGAGGTACGTTCCTCCCTGCGCTGGGACCATAAGGATATTAGCCTCTGGAAGAAGCTAATGTCCTCGGTGCGGACCCTGAACCATTTCTTTCTAGGCCGGTGGTCCATCTTCCCCCCGGACAGCCGGCCGCCAAAAAATGGGGCGTCTGCTGGCAATATAATGGCGGAGCGTGTAAGTTTGGAGGCGCCTGTCGCTTCAAACACGAGTGCTCAGGTTGCGGTGGATCTCATTCCGGATCCCGCTGTTTTAAAATGGGGAAGGGTCGCCCCGGAGATCTTGGTAACAAAAGGGAGGACACCAGTGAGGGTGGAAAGGATGCAGTCTTTCCTAGATAGGTATCCGGACCGGGCGGCCGCTATGCTTTTGCGGGAGGGATTTTTGGAGGGTTTCAGAATCCCTAGTTCATTGGCTGTCATCCCACCGGTTGCGAAGAATTTGCGATCGGCATTGCTTCACCCCGGGGTGGTGAGGGAGAAATTGGGCAAGGAAGTGACACCGAATTTGGTGGTTTCTCCTCTAGGAGTGGTTCCCAAAAAGGAGCCGAATAAGTTTCGGCTGATACACCATTTATCATTCCCAAAGGGGGGATCGGTTAATGATGCGATCGACCCGGATGCCTGCACAGTGTCATACATGTCCTTCGATGCGGCTCTGGGATGGGTGCGCCGCTGTGGTAAGGGTTCGCTGATGGCAAAAGCGGACATCGATTCAGAAGCTATGGAGTGTCGATTACCGGAGGATAAGTTGGTGGCTCTTAAGGGGGAGATTCGGGTGATTCTGGGGCTGCACAAGATTCAGCTTAGGAAGCTGCAGTCATTATTGGGAAAGCTGAATTTTGCATGTCGCATCATTCCCATGGGCAGGATGTTCTGCCTACGGCTGTCGGCAGCCCCCGCGGGGGTCAGGTCTCCCAATCATTTCATTCGTATCACGCGGGAACATCGGGCAGACTTGAAGGTGTGGGATACTTTCTTGTCAAACTACAATGATAAATCGTTGTGGATGGCCGGCCCAGTGAGTAACTGTGATTTGGATCTGTTCACGGACGCAGCCGGGTCTACAGGGTACGGGATGTTCTATCAAGGGCAATGGACGCGGAGCCTTGGCCCAGGGAGTGGGAGGAGGCTGGCTTCTGTAAAAATCTGGTGCTGCTGGAGCTGTTTCCTGTGGTGCTGGCAGTCGAGATATGGGGTGAGTCCTTCAGAGATTCGAAGATCAGATTGAATTGTGACAATCTGGGAGTGGTGCAATTCATTAACCGCATCTCAGCGTCGTCACAACCTGTCGTTCGGCTGCTGCGGCACTTGGTGCTGCGTTGCCTACAGCTGAATATCTTTTTATATGCGGTGCATCTCCCGGGGGTGGATAATACGTTGGCTGACGCCTTGTCTCATTTCCAGTGGGACAAATTTTGGGATTTGGCTCCGACAGCAGAACGGCAGGGTGTTCCATGTTCCCGATGGCTGTGGTCGATCGCCTTGGAGCCCTCGCAAGATGGATAAGGGGATCGGTGAGTGGGTCCACGTGGGGGGCTTACGAGCAGGTCTGGAAAGAATGGTGGGCGCTGGTCAGGCAGGTCGGAGTGGATCCAGTGGCTGCAGAGGTAAGGTTGCTAGTCATCTATTTTGTTTCCAGGAATCTGGAGCAAGGGGTGTCGGTTTCAGCGATGGACCGCAAGCTCGCAGGTCTGGCATTTTTGTTCAAGTTACAGGGTGGGGCGGATTATACAAAGGATTTTTGTGTTCGTCAAGCAATGAAAGGCTACTGTCGGTCACGAAAATGTAGGGATGTCAGGAGGCCAGTGACTTTTGGCAACCTGCGAGTGCTATTGGATCAGTTGGGTACGGTATGCACGTCGGCATACGAGATGTCCTTATTTCGGGCAGCGTTTTTCCCTGCCCTTTTTTGTTTTTTTTAAGCGAGCTGGTTAGCCCTTCTAGGAGGATTCCGAGGGGTTTGATAGCACAGGACGTGGCGTTCACAGGGGTTAGCGTTGAGGTATTGCTGAGCTGGTACAAAACAAATCAGGGTGGCAAGGGGGTGAAGGTGCGGCTATATCAGTTGCCGGACTCTCCGGTGTGCCCGGTGAAATCGGTGAGGGACTTCCTGGGAGTTCACCCGGTAGTGGATGGGGTATTGTTAATCCACAATGATGGGTCACCTTTGTCAAAATTTCAGTTCATGGCAGTTTTCAGAAAATGCTTGAAGGCTGTGGGTCTGGATTGCACGCAGTATGATTCGCACTCCTTCCGCATTGGAGCAGCCACAGAGGCTGCTCGATGTGGGTTGGACAAAGATGCTGTTAAGCGGATCGGCCGTTGGGAGTCACGGAGATTTCGTACCTACGTTCAGCCGTACTTGGTGGTCGAGTAGAGAGCGGCCCACTGATTTGAAACTTGAAGGGGAGGATTGGTGATTAAGGGGATTGCTCAAAGGTTACGGGATGGGGTGGTTAGCTGTTATGTTACCTTGGTTATCTGTGTTTTTTTCTTCCTCTCTTTCAGATGGAATACAGAGGGGTCTCGTCTGGATATTGGGCCACTCTTATGTGTTTTGGGGGGCAAGGCGGGCAGACACGAGACCTAATGGGAGGCAATTGGGGATTTCCAGGGATGAGACATGTATCCGCTGGATAGGAAGGCCAGGAATGCAGTGGGCTAGGGTATTGCCTGAGGTGCAGCATTTTGCGCACCTGGACAGACCACCTGATGTGTTGGTGCTTCACGTCGGTGGTAACGACCTGGGGGGTCGTCCCATACGGGAGCTCATCGAGGACGTTAAGATTGACTTCTTACACTTGAGAACTTCCTTCCCTAAGATGTTGATCATTTGGTCCGATATTCTGGCCAGGACAACTTGGAGGTTGGCAAGATCTGTGGACCGCTTAAACAAGGCCCGTATTAAGGTAAACAAAAGGGTGGGCCAATTCGTGATTCGGAACTGAGGTTTTGTGGTCCGCTACTGAGAGTTGGAGAAGGATGTTGGGCTTTACCTTCGAGGGGACGGGGTTCACCTGTCCGAGGTAGGAATTGATCTCTGGTCCCTGGGGTTGGAGGAGGGGATTCAGAGGGCACTGAGAGTGTGGAGGGGCTCCCAAGGGTAAGGGCGTCACCCTTGTTAGCGGTGGCGGTGGTCTTTGATGGTGGTAACTAACCCATGAGATGGAAGTGTGGGGGACTCAATGGTGATATGGGCCCCCTTGGTGTGTACAGTTAACACGGGTTAGCTGAAGATGGTAATGGTGACACTGTGGGTAACGAGTTGTCTTCTGGCTGGTGTTATCACGGCCGAAGGACTAGTACGGTAAAAGGCCCGCAGTGTAGAAGTGGAACAGAGTTATGTTGGGAAGTGCCGTCAAAGACCACCGGGGGGAGAAACTGATATTTGAGTTTTTGTTATGGTTAAAATGTTATATATATATATATATATATATATATATATATATATATATATATATATATATATTATATTTGTTAATAAAAAGGCTGCTATAGCCAGTTTTACGCCAACAAAGTGTGGTTTTCGTCATTATAGGTAAGGTTAAGTGGAAGTTAAGGTTGAAGCATAATAAATGGCAGCAGTCAATCAAAGGGGAGGTGTGCATCTTATCTACACTGGTCAAGAGGGGCCTGGAGCGAGAGGAGTGCAAAGGAGCTAGCAGAGGGCCGGCATGACAGGGGTGATAAGGGCATAGCAAGCGTTAAAGGAAAGTTGTTAGGAAAGGTGGTGAGCGGGGGATTGAATAGAAAGTGTGGAGAGGGGAGGGGTTTCGTTTATTTAGGGGGCAGGAGGGGTGTCCCGGGCAACACTGCAGGGAGAGTTTTGGGAAGAGAAGTTTCCCACCTGCCCTCCCTGTGTTTTATGTTTTCTTTACTGTTGTTTATTTACAGGTGCGGTGTAGCAGGACATGTCATGGCAGCGGACAACTGACGGTGGTGGTAGTCTTTGATGATGGTAACTAACCCATGAGATGGAAGTGTGGGGGACTCAGTGGTGGTATGGGCCCCCTTGGTGTGTACAGTTAACACGGGTTCGCTGAAGATGGTAATGGTGACACTGCGGGTAACGAGTTGTCTTCGGGCAAGGGTTATCACGGCCGTAGGCAAGTGCGGTTAAAGGCCCGCAGTGTAGAAGTGGAACAGAATTATGTTGGGAAGACCACCGGGGGGAGAAACTGATATTTGAGTTTTTGTTATCGTTAAAATGTTATGTTTATATGTATATATATATATATCTATATTTTTTTATATATATATATTTTATATTTGTTAATAAAAAGGCTGCTATGGCCAGTTTTACTCCAACAAAGTGTAGTTTTCGTCATTATAGGTAAGGTTAAGTGGGAGTTAAAGAGGAGGTCCCCTGAAAAAAACTATTAAAAGCCAGCAGCTACAAATACTGCAGCTGCTGACTTTTAATATATGGACACTTACCTGTCCAGGGAGCCCGCGGTGTCGTCAGCCGAAGCCGATCCGTCCTTCGGCTCTCAGCTGCTGCCGCCGCCATCCTCGGTAAGGGAATAAGGAAGTGAAGCCAAGTGGTTTCACTTCCTGTTTCCCTACTGCGCATGCGCGAGTCCTCTCAGATCCCTGCAGTGTTTTGGGACCTGTGTGTCTCCCAGAATACAGCGGGGTAGGACGGGGTAGGCGCCGGAAGTGGCATAGATCACTGCAAGCTCCGCGGTGATCTATGCCAGGAAGTGGGAGCAAATACCTGTATTAGACAGGTATCTGCTCCCTCCTACCCCCTGAAAGGTGCCAAATGTGACACCGGAGGGGGGGAGGAATCCAAAAAGTGGAAGTTCCATTTTTGGGTGGAACTTCACTTTAAGGTTGGAGTATAATAAATGGCAGTCATTAAAAGGGGGGGTGTGCATCTTATCTACACTGGTCAAGGACCATTCATATCTGTAGAAAGTGTAATTTGCTGGAAACTGCAGCAAGCACTATTTTTAATGCATGTTATGCAGAAAAGAGGTGTGAATGTCACTTATACTATAGGTCAATGATATGTTGCTTTATGTGAAGATGTATACTTTGCATGAACACATCACTAAGCCTTGCTAACCACTTGCATTAAGACTCTCTGTGGTTGATATACTAAAACTGGGGAGTGCAAAATCTGGTGCAGCTCTCCATAGAAACCAATTAGCTTCCAGGTTTTTTGTCAAAGCTTAATTGAACAAGCTGAAGTTAGAAGCTGATTGACTACCATGCACAGCTGCTCCAGATTTTGCAATCTTCAGTTTTACTAAAGCAACCCCTTTAAGCATACCTCCCAACAGTCCTGGATTGCTTGGGACAAGCCCGTAATTGGCATCTCTGTCACCTTCATTCTGGGACAATACAGTGTCCCGGAATTGCCTCCTGGCCCTGGGCCGATCTGATGCCTCCTAAAAAAGCCCTTGCTTTGCTGCTATCACTCACTGTGGTGGGCCCCTGGCTGGCAGAAACCCCTTTTATGTTTATCTCTGGCCCCTGGCTCACTGCTCACACTGGTTGCTAGACGCGGCCTGCCTGGCGTCTAGCAACCAGTGATGCCACGAGGAGGGGAGGGGCAGAGGCCCAGCATTTACAGCGGAGTGCCATTATTGAGCCGGGTCGGGGGCGGAGTCGGGAGGTGGAGCCGGCGGTCCTAGGACTTTCAGCGGCTGCATGAGCAGGATCAGTTCTCCCATAAGCCTCACTGCCGATCCTCCTATCCAGCCTGGCACTAGCTGGATCCACAGTGTAGAGTCAAGAGGCAAACAGTCATCCATACCTAGCACCGCCAGCTCCGCCCCCCTCACCGAGAGGCGCTCTCCCAAGGGGTTACCTTGTGAGCGCACTCCCGAGTCCAGCATTTGCGTCCATAGACACAGAAAGCCGGATTTGGTCCCGGCGCCAACGTCATTGGATTTGATTGACAGCAGCAGGAGCTAATGGCTGCGCTGCTATCAATCTATCCAATCAAGAGCCCAGAACTCCGGCCAGAGAGGTAGATCGCGTCTCCGGCGTAGGAACGAATGGGCTCAGGTGAGTAAAACGGGGGAGCTGGGGGACTGCTGAGTGACAGAAGTTTTTTCACCTTAATGCATAGGATTCATTAATGTGAAAAAATATGAGGGTTTACAACCCCTTTAATGTTATATTTTCAAATAGCATCTAACATCTATCCCATAAAGAGTTAAAATCCCTTGTACTTTTCAGACAATGAGCTTGACTTCAAATACATCGAAAGGTTAAATTAGTATCTGGTTCAACCAAAGCCTATCGCCATGTTTCTAAAAATGCATCAAATAGCAGCACAGTAAACATGTTGTTATGGTAACTTTAATCATGAAAGCTGCAAGGTTAAGAGGGGATGCGGCTGAATCAGAAACGTCTCCTTCTCCTAATTTATACAAGAAGCTGGCACAGTGTAGGCAGTGTTAAATTCCCACTCCTCACTTGAACATGTAGATAGAACTTTTTCTGATGGCACACACACACACACTGCTAGTGTTAGCTTTGCTTTTTACACTTCAGTAGACCACGTAACATACATGTATGGCTTGCACATTGAAAGACATGCCGCATTCATAGCAAACACTACTGTACAGGGGGCTATAATGAACATGGGTGACTATCAGGGGAGATCAGATAGAAATACACAGATAGGCAAATATTCAGGATCCTTACTTCTATTGTCCATCAACTTGGACCTTCCGTAGCAGGTCTAGACACCAATATTTTTCAAAGTTGCATTATCTTGAGTCCAGCGGTGTGCATAGATTCACAGGTAACACCAGTAATTATAAAGATGCCATAGTCATATTCATCTAGACATGTTCTGTGATGTTGAACAACATTTTGCTACTTATGTGAGCCTCTTATATAGTTCTAAAGGAGTGGTTCTCAACCTGGAGTTCGGGACCTCCTCGGGGGTGAAATGATGATTTGCCAGGGGTCACTGAATCCTAAGCTGTTCCTGAAGCTCGCGCTGCTCTCCCAGCCTTTTCGTGGCTGCCCAGCAGGGCTGTCCCTGAAGCCTGTGGCCGCCCAGCTGGGCTGTTCCTGGAGCCCACGGCCACCCACTCAGCCTCTTCGCAACCGCCCATTCAGTTCATTGCATGGCTGGGGGGCAGAGACTAGAAGTTAGCTGACTGGTGAGGAATGTGAAGTGGGAGGTGCTGGTGGAGACACTATCTCCTGATTTTGGCATAGGTGTCACTGCTACGAGACACCACAAAGCCGGAGACACAGTGAAGCCCGAGACACAGTGAGTAACACTACCTGTGATTATAGTTGCCATTAAAAGTCCCCACAACAGTTCTCAGATCAGCAGATGACCTTAATCAAGAGCACCTAGTTTGGCTGATCAGAACTCCCCCCCAGCACTGCCACTGATCCCCCCCACCCCCCACAATGGGAAGGAATCCAAATAGAGATACATGAAAGGGAGAGGAAAAGAGGTGGAGGAACAAAGAAAAAGGGAGAGAAAGAATAAGAGAAAGAATAAGAAAGACAGCTAGAGAGAGGGATGGGGAAAAAAACAAGAAATTAGGATAGAGAGAGATAAAAGGAGAACAAAGAGAAAGAGTGGCACATCCTAAAATGTACCATAATGGGTTTTAATACTGTACGAGTGGAAGGGACTCAGGGAGCACTAAATGTCTGCGGGTTAGGGGCACAAATTACTTGTCTTGCCTTGGGTGCTGACAACCCATGCTACGAAAATAATTTTACTGTTAGGGGTCCCCAAAACTTTGGAAATTTTATCAAGGTGTCACGGCACTAGAGAGGTTGAGAACCACTGTTCTAAAGAGTGTCAGGAACAGTAACTCGGTCACTTTAGTCCAATCGCCATGGAACGTGTCAAGGTAGATATTGTTTGCCCAAGAACATATAGGTATGAGAGTTTCTGTAATTACCCTGTTCTTAATTCAACTATCATGATGCCACAAATTACATACTTTGTAGTAAAAGCCTCTCAGCTGTTATCCCAAAGGAGCGAGAGGGGACGTCACCCCCTTCCGCCACTCTTCCTGGGCCTCCTGTCCCACCATTTCCGCCGGCTAGAGAGAGGGACTGAATCAAAGCCGGAAATGGCTTCCTTCCAGTCTCCTATGTGTAAACACGGAAGCGGCGTCACAACGTCACTTCCTGTTTACTCAGCTACCAATGGCAGAGATTTAAAAAAAAAAATTTCAGTATTCAGAATCACCGTTTTTGGCGATCTGAATACTTTGAAGTGCAAATGAGGGATTTGGGGTCTTTTAGAAAGATCCCTCCATAAAGAGTACCTGTCACTATCTATTACTGTCACAAGGGATGTTTAGATTCCTTGTGACAGCAATAAAAGTGATCAATTTTTTTTTTTAAAAGAGAGAATGTAAAAAAAATATATACGGTATATATATATATATATATATATATTTTTAGAGCGCCCCCATCCCCGTGAGCTTGTGCAGCAAAGAGAACGCGCACGTAAGTCATGCACACATAAGTAATATGTAAACGGTGTTCAAATCACACGTGTGAGGTATTGCTGAGATTGTCAGAGTGAGAGCAATTATTCTAGCACTGGACCTCCTCTGTAACTCTAACCTGGTAACCATTAGTTTTTTTTAAAGCGTCGCCTATGAGATTTTTAGGTACCGTAGTTTGTCACCATTCCACGAGTGTGCGCAATTTCAAAGCATGACATGTTAGGTATCTATTTACTCGGCGTAACTTCATCTTTCACATTATACAAAAAAAAATTGGGCTAACTTTACTGTTTATTTTTTTTAATTCATGAAAGTGTCTTTTTTCTCAAAAAATTGCATTTGAAAGACTGCTGCATAAATACAGTGTGACATAAAATATTGCCATTTTGTTCTCTAGATTCTCTGCTAAAACCAAATATATAATGTTTGGGGGTTCTAATTAATTTTCTAGCAAAAAATACGGATTTTAACTTGTAAGCAACAAATGTCAGAAATAGGCTTAGGCATGAAAGGGTTACAATATAATAACATGTGGCGCAAAGTGGGAGAGGTTTCAATAAATATAAATATCAGTACAGATGCAGTACAGTACAAACTAAGGCTATCTTTGTTTTTAAATTTTAATAACATTGGGTGCAAAGTGGAGGGGGGTTTGATGTTACATAATCTGAATTTGAATTCCAATATCTCAAAAACCGAAAAATTTATTTTTTGTGGTACAAAATAGTTTTTAAGCTTAACAGCTGTCAGTCTCTCACCCTGCATCTTGGTTGCGTTCTGCTGCATGCAGTAAACGCAAACTTTGAGTTGTCCCAATAGGTGTATACAATGGACGTATGTCCATTTATTATAAATATATTAATCTGCAAATAAAGTAAACATTTTGGATGGTATGTTAAGCAACATTTAAAGCATGTGATTGATAATTTGTTCAATGTTCATTCTTACCTTTCAATGGCATTGCATGGCTTTGTAGTGGTATGGAAAAATTCTTGTCACTGGTGGTGCTCTTTTGTCCTGATGGGCCTCAAACGTATGGGAACTGTCTTGTGCAGGCTTTCAAAGTTCCAAAAGACTCGTTAAAATATGTTAAAATATACAGCATCAAAACTCGTGCGGTTGCACGTTTGGCAAACATATGCGTCCCGCAATTTCAGTCAAATGAAAAGATTCTTTTTTTAAGTAAATGTAACTCAATTACAATATGGAAATGCACATACCTTAAAGTTTTGTCTAGATTACTCAATATTATACATTATTTTTGTAAATGTAAAAGGTGTGTTTTAAGAACTAATGGAAATTAAGTAAGGTACTTTAAATATCAAAGTAAATTAATTAACATTTACTTTTATGTTGAAAATTATAACATTTTTATTAATAATAATTAAATAATTAATTAGTAATTTATGTTAAAATTACAAGCCAACAGAATCATTTTTATCAGTGAAACGTTTTCTTTTGGGTTTAACACCGCGTTAAAGCCTGTGCATTTTGACCCCAGAATGTCCACCTCAAAGCAAAAGCCATCTCCCTCAACTCTTGTTTAAAGAGGAAAGATTAATTAAATAAATCCTTTTCCTATTTCCCATGTTTGATTTAGGCAAATGACAGCTTGAACTTCCTAGGATGATCCGCTTGTCGTTTAATTTTGCACGTTAGGGCTCAGTAATGTAATCATCTTGTGAACTCCTCATGCGATACCAATCCAATAGCAGACAAAGATTGCAGAAGCCCCTGAGCAACAAAACAGTCTGGACCACCCTTTGACACTAAACGTTTTGCTCTATGTATGGTAGTGTGCTTTTTCCAAGGAGTCCCCTGGCCAGAGCTGGTTTTCAACAGGAACACACAGGACAGTTGTAAAAAGGTAAAGACAGCGAATGCTATTAGTAGTTGCCTACATTTAACTGGCCTTGTTCTTCAATAATAAAAGACTTTTGCTTAGCCAAGTACTTTTTGGATTTGGCAACATTTAGCACTTTCAATCACAGTGATAAAAATGATTCTGTTGGCTGGTAATTTTAACATAAAATTGTTATCAATTTCAACAAATAAATAAGTGTTAATTAATTTACATTGATATTTTAAGTACCTTACTTAATTTTCATTAGTTCTTAAAACACACCTTTTACATTTACAAAAATAATGTATAATATTGAGTAATCTAGACAAAACTTTTAAGGTATGTGCATTTCCATATTCTAATTGAGTTACATTTACTTAAAAAAATAATCTTTTCATTTGACTGAAATTGTGGGGAGCATATGATTGTCAAACGTGCAACTGCACAAGTTTTGATGCTGTATATGTTAAAAAGTTTGACATCTGTTGGAACTTTGAAAACCTGCACAAGACAGTTCCCATACATTTGAGGCCCATCAGGACAAAACTTTTTCCATATCACTACAAAGCCATGCAATGCTGAAAGGTAAGGATGAACATTGAACAAATTATCGTTCATATTTTTTAAATGTTGCTTAACATCCAAAATGTTTATTTTATTTGCTGATTAATATATTTATAATAAATGGACATTGTATACACCTATTGAGACAATTCACTTGTGCGCACGCAAAGTTTGCACTTACTGCATGCGGCAGAAAGCAACCAAGATGCAGAATGAAGGCCCCCCGGCTGTTAAGCTTGTGCCACAAAAATGAATGTTTTAGCCGGTTCGGTTAGATATTGGAATTCGGTTAGATATTGGTTAGATATTGGAATTCAAATTCAGATTATGTAACATCAAGCCCCATCCACTTTGCGCCCAATGTTATTAAAATTTAAAAACAAAGATAGCATTCATTTGCACTTCATCTGTGCTGATTTGTGCTGCAAAAACGAACATATGTGCTGGTTTGGTTTTAGAGATATTGCACATTATAGTTGATGAAACCTCTCCCACTTTGCACCACATGTTATTACATTTCAGAAACAAATATACCATAAGTTTGCATTTGTGCGGCAAAAACAAGCATATTTGTATAGTGTATTTTTTCACATAGCACTCTCATTTTGTATCAGAAAGAATGATTATGGGACTAATTTATGCTTTTAGCCAGGGGCTACTCTAAAAACCTAAAATATACCTTTGTAGTTTTTCAGAAGATCTTTTTAGAACTAGATGTGGGAATTTATCTTCAAAAGTTCACACTTTAACCAATTCAGTACAGGGCACTACCCCCCCCCCCCCCCCCTCCTGCCCAGGACAATTTTAAGCATTCAGTGCTGTCACACTTTGAATGACAATTGCGCCTCTATTCAAAACACAAAACCCAAATGACATTTTTATCATTTTCTTCCCACAGATAGAGCTTTCTTTTGGTGGTATTTGAGCACCACTGAGGTTTTTCTTTTTTGCGCTACAAATAAAAAAGACTGAAAATTTAGAAAAAACTGTTTTTCTTTGTTTCTGTTACAAAACTTTGTAAATAAGTAAGTCTTCTCCTTCACTGATGGGCACTGATGCAGCTGCACTGATGAGGCAGTACTGATTGGCACTTATGATGAGGCACTTATATGCAGCACTGATGGGCACTGATAGGTGGCACTGATGGGCACTCATAGGTGGCACTGATGGGCACTTATATGCGGCACTGGTGGGCACTGATGGGCAGCACTGACAAATTGCAGCATTGATCAGCAGGCACTGGCAGGCATCACTGACGGGCACAGAGTGCCATCCCCAATGGGCACTGGACTCCAGCTGTCATTTTGCTATATGGTCGGCGGGAAGTGGTTAAAATGTCATCCCTAATGGGCACTGATTGGCAGTGCGAGTAGAGAAAAAGCCGATACACGCTTTTCCTGTTTACACTGTGATCAGCTGTGATTGGACACGGCTGATCACGTGGTAAAGAGCCTACGTCATAGGCTCTTTACCTTGAATGGAGATGCAGCGTGTCAGACTGATACACCACATCACCGATCGCCATGCTGTGCGCCCCTGCGGCCGCGTGATCGCGGCTTATCCTGCTGGATGACATATGACGCCCAGTCAGGATAACAAAACCACTTTGCGGCCGTCATTTTGCTATATGGTGGGCAGGAAATGGTTACTAAACCCAGGACCCTGCATTCACTATATCTGGTCTCCCACAGTACACAGAACATGGGAATGCAATTATTTTAGCAAATATACAGTGCCTTGAAAAAGTATTCATACTCCTTGAAAGTTTCCATATTTTGTCTTTTTAGAACCAAAAACGTTAATGTATTTTATTGGGATTTTTATGTGATAGACCAACACAAAGTGGCACATAATTGTGAAGTGGAAGAAAAATGATAAATGGTTTTCAATTTTTTTTTACAAATAAATATCTGAAAAGTGTGGCGTGCATTTGTATTCAGCCCTCTTTTCTCTGATACCACTAACTAAAATCTAGGGGAACCAATTACCAACCTTCAGAAGTCACTTAATTAGTAAATGGAGTCCATCTATGTGTAATTTAATCTCAGTATAAATACAGCTGTTCTGTGAAGCCCTCAGAGGTTTTTTAGAGAACCTTAGTGAACAAACAGCATCATGAAGGCCAAGAAACACACCAGAGCGGTCAGGGATAAAGTTGTGGAGACGTTTAAAGCAGGGTTAGGTTATAAAACAATATCCCAAAATTTGAACATCTCACAGAGCACTGTTCATGACCAGTGTAGACCAGATGTCCCCAACCTTCTGATGCCTGCCCGACCATACTCGTACTCCGCCCCACCCCTTAATGTTACCTAAAATTAAAGAGACCACACGTGGAATGGAGTACAAATGGCCATAGCAGCCTTCTAATAAAAAAATATTAAAGCGGAGGTCCGCCCACCGCTGCAAGAATTAAAAGCCAGCAGCTGCACATGCTGCAGCTGCTGACTTTTAATAATCGGACACTTACCTGTCCTGGAGTCCAGCGATGTCAGCACTGCAGCTGATGTTTCCATCAGCTGTCGGGAGCATACTGCCTCCATTGCGAGTAAGGGAACACGGCAGTGTAGCCTTATGGCTTCATGCTGGGAACTCTACTGCACATGCACGAGGCTCCACTCCTCTCTTCTATAGGCCCGGCAGCCGGGGAAGGAGGGCCTACAGCCGCAATACACCAGGTGGAGACAACCCACTACCCGCAGTGCAACCATTACCATATCCCAGCTAAACTGTGTTAACTGGAATACACCAGAGGGGCACATACCACCAATGAGTCCCCAACAATTCCATCTCGTAGGTTTTTCTTGCCACCATCAAAGACCAACCACTGCCGACCGCTCAGCTGCCATGATGTAACCTGCTCGTACTGCACCTGTAAATAGATAAAAACTGACCAAACAAACGGGGAGGGTGGGTGGGAAACTGCTTCCTGTCACAGCTGCCCTCCACTGATGCCCAGGGCGCCCCACCTCCCTTTACATAAACTAAACCCCTACCTCCCCTACTGCTCTCAGTCTCCACCAATCCTGTATTCCCCCCACTTCTACCTTAGTGTCTTTTAACCCCATGTTGTCTCCCCTCCTTCACTTCCTCTCGCTCCGGGCCTCATTATACATCATCTGAAAATGGAAAGAGTATGGCACAACTGCAAACCTACCAAAACCTGGCCATCCACCTAAACTGACAGGCCATTAATCATAGAAGCAGCCAAGAGGTTCACCTTCCAGAAGGACAACGACCCTAAACATACAAAGGAAAACAATATGTGTGACAGAAAACTAACACTTCCATCACTCTGAATACACCATCCCCAACGTGAAATATGGTGGTGGCAGCATTATGTTGTGGGGATGCTCTTCTTCAGCAGGGACAGGGAAGCTGCTCAGAGTTGATTGGAAAGATGAATGGAGCCAAATACAGGGCAATCTTAGAAGAAAACATGTTAGAGTTTGCAAAAGACACGAGACTGGGGCAGAGATTGACCGTCCAGCAGGGCAACGACCCTAAACATACAGCCAGAGCTACAATGAAATGGTTTAGATCAAAGCATATTCATGTGGTAGGATGGCTCAGTCAAAGTCCAGACCTAAATCCAATTGAGAGTCTGTGGCTTGAAAATTGCTGTTCACAGATGCTCTCCATCCAATCTGACAGAGCTTAAGCTATTTTGCAAAGAAAAATGGGCAAAAATGTCACTCTCTATATGTGCAAAGCTGGTAGGGACATCCCCAAAAAGACTTGCAAGTGTAATTGCAGTGAAAGTTGGTTCTACAAAGTATTGACTCAGGGGGGCTGAATACAAATACACGCCACACTTTTCACATATTTATTTGTAAAAACAATGTTGAAATCCATTTATCATTTTCCTTCCACTTCACAATTATGCGCCACTTTGTGTTGGTCTATCACATAAAATCCCAATAAAATACATTTACGTTTTTGGTTGTAACATGACAAAACGTGGAAAATTTCAGGCGGTATGAATACTTTTTCAAGGCACTGTAAACTGCTAAATACCTTTTCTCATCAGCAGTATATACCAGTCTTATGACTTCTTTGCGTGTCTGGTTAAAGCTGGTAGGAGGAGTTTTTATTCTACTCTGACTGTCCTATGAGGCTGCAGGACCTCTGACCCTCTGACCCGATTGACCATGTGCTGATCACATGCATACTCCCAAGAAAAAAAAACTCTCTAGCAATACACGCCAAACTGAGCATGTGCAAAGCTAACTCCCCCACCCCCCTCCCAAGTCTCTGTTCTATCAGGAGATGGATTGGGGATTGTGGAAGAAGGGGAGGATCAGAGAAGACAGGACCAAACAGCCTTTTTACAGTGCGGAGGATTAACCCCTTAGGTTCCACACCGAGTATAACAATCATGCTTTGCTGAATATATAGACTGATTTAACTGTTGTGGGTTTAGTAACACTTTAAGAATTGTGTTGTGTGCTTTTTAGTGTAATACTTTCATCATTTTGTTGTAATATTGCATTGTTTAATAACCTCAGGCTATCAATGCAAATAGTGCATGTGGAATTTGAACACTAGTTTCCAAGAAATGTATATAAATGTACACTCGCAAAGATTATCACAATATTATCTCTTATTTTAAAATATTATTAGCTTTTGCCTGGCATTATTTGTGAGGTGTCTCTGAAGGGCAGGAAAAGTTTGATCTAAAATTTGAATTCAATAGAAATACATTTTAACAGTGACATAATTTGTGAGAAAAAAATATTAAAGTGGTTGTAAGGTGACTGGCCTCAGATGATACACAGAGATGAAACAAATAAGTTGTACCTATTTATCTGCAGTCTTCTCTTCTCTACATCCTTTCAAGATGCTAAAATTATAAAGCTTGAGCTGTAAAGCCTCGTACACACGATCAGACTTTTCCATGGATTTTTGTCCGAAGGGGCGTTGGTCGTGAACTTGTTCTGCATACACACAGCAGAACTTTTTCAACCAACGTTCCTCAAATCACGTGGTTTTTCAGCTCTTTACCACCACCCTTTGGGCAACTTCTGCTATTGTTGTCGATCTTTAGCATTGGTTCTGAGCATGCGTGTTTGTACTTTGGACTTTAGTCCGATGGACTTGTGTACACACGGTCCAATTATCCTCCATCGGACATTTGTTGCCGGAAAGTTTGAGAGCATTCACAGCGAATATTTTTCAGATGAAAAACCGAAAACAATTGTCCGATGAAGCATACACACGGTCGGATTGTCCGATAAAACAGGTCTGGTGGACCGTTGTTGTCAAAAAGTCTGATCGTGGTGTATGAGCCTTAAGAAAAAAGGGAGCAGAGAGCTGAAGTTACACTCTGCAGAGCTCAGTGGGGAGAGGTCGGAGAGCTGATTGGAAGGAAGGGGCACACCCCCTCCACACAGCTACAAAGCTGAGGCTGTCAATCCGCTGGAGCTCCCTCCCCTGTCATAATTTTTCTCTTGATGTCAGGAAAACTTCTCAGAAGTGAGTCAAAACAAAGCAGCAGAAAGGGACTACACTTACCGTATTTATCGGCGTATAACACGCACTTTTTTCCCCTTAAAATCAGGGGAAAATCGTGGATGCGTGTTATACGCCGATCCCCGCTAATTGTGATCTATCGGAGCGATCACCGCGATCGCAGCCGACATTCACATAGTGTGTAGTTTTAAATATGGCGCCGCGGAGTCCGGAGGGACTCGGCGGAGCTGAACAAGCGCCGCCGAGATACACATAGTCGAATGTTCTCGGCTCTTTCCGGAGCCGCTCACAGTCACGCCCAGTCCCGCCATTGGACCTGTGTTATGTCCATCATAGGGCGGGACTGGGAGGGACTGGGAGGGACTGTGAGCGGCGCCGGAAAGAGCCAAGTACACTCGACTATGTGTATCTCGGCGGCGCTTGTTCAGCGCCGCCGAGTCCCTCCGGACTCCGCGGCGCCATATTTAAAACTACATGCTATGTGTATGTCGGCGGCGATCTGTCCAAGCATGTAATGGACACTGGGGCAAGGCTGCACTGACCACTGGGGCAAAGCTGCACTGACAAGGCTGCACTGACAAGGCTGCACTGACAAGGCTGCACTGGGGCAAAGCTGCACTGACAAGGCTGCACTGACAAGACTGCACTGACAAGACTGCACTGACAAGGCTGCACTGACAAGGCTGCACTGACAAGGCTGCACTGGGGCAAAGCTGCACTGACAAGGCTGCACTGACAAGACTGCACTGACAAGGCTGCACTGGGGCAAAGCTGCACTGACAAGGCTGCACTGACAAGACTGCACTGACAAGGCTGCAATGGACACTGGGGCAAGGCTGCACTGACACTGACAAGGCTGCACTGGGGCAAAGCTGCACTGACAAGACTGCACTGACAAGGTTGCAATGGACACTGGGGCAAGGCTGCACTGACACTGAAAAGGCTGCAGATGGATACGATAAGGCTGCATTGATGGGCATTTTAATGTAAGTTTTTTTTTTCCTTAAACTTCCCTCCTAAAAGTTTTTTTCCTTAAAATTCCCTCCTAAACTTGGGATGCGTGTTATACGCCGGTGCGTGTTATACGCCAATAAATACGGTAGTTCTTTTAATCGAGACAAGTAAATGCTATAAAGAGATATACTTTGTTCATATTTCATCTCTGAGGTTTACAACCTCAGAGATTTTTTTCATGAGAAAATCATTGTGGGATAAGACAATAAATGCGGGTAAAATAACTTATCCACCCTAATTAACTGATCCTTTTTGAATGCCCACAACAGAACTGTGTCTGCTGCATCTGTACCCTTTGCTGCTACAGCCCTGGCTATCTTCAATCACTACACAGAGTGGTAACCTCTATTCTGAAGGGTGCCGATATACACGTTGGGTCTCTTCATTGCATAATACCAACTTCTCTTGCCAGCCCTCCCCAGATCAGGATGTATTTAATAAATCCACTTTATCTGCCAGCAGGGTGATGGGTCTGTGTGATAAACAGTAAGGTCATATTTAATTCTGTAGAACAGGAGTAGAATTGGTTCAGAGGAGGCAATACAAGAACATATGGTGTCTCTGGAGGTTATCCCCAGCCAGTACTCAGATAGGCCATGAACCAGCCGACAGCCAGATCTATTACAACGTTTTTATAGATCCCTTCTGTACCGTGTAGCAGCAATACCACAGTAATAACAACATACCCAATATAATAAATTCTAGTCTTGTTTTATTACACAACATGTCAATGCTATTAATTAGGTTCATTTTTACTACAGTGGTAGACATCATAGGGATGACTGTAACATGAAAACGTGAAGAGAAAGCTGAACCTCGATAAATCCAAGGATTTATTTATCAAGGCAGGCAGCTGTAACTGTTGAGAACAGAACAAATGCATGTACAACTTCTGTTCAGTAACACCCTTCTCTGAGGCATTCTTGATAAGTTATCCCATTTTCCCAGGTATTAATTATCAAGGCTTTGATATGCTCTTTTTAATCTACGGCTTAAGGGCTAGTTTACACTTGCTTTAAAACAAGGCTTCGGACAGGCTATGTTAAATGCTAAATGCTAGTCAAAGCCCCTGTCACTAAATAAAATGGTTAACTTTCAGTCCTGTTTACACCTTGCTTTTGCTTTGCTTCAAAAATTATATACCATGTCACTTTAGTGGTGCTTCAAAGCGTCTTTAAAGCCTCCATAGAAGTCTATGGCAGAGTTCGCTTGAAGCACCTGGCGCTTTTGAGAGGCATTAATTCAGCTTTAGCTTTGCTTTGTTTTGGAGAAATGAAGTATGAGATATCCACACACACACACAGAACATCTGCCAAGCTTCAACAAAGCTTCAAAAGAGCATCACCGAGGCATCACTAAAGCTTCACCAAAGCTTTTTTGAAGCATCATCAAAGCTTCATCGAAGTACCACTAAAGCTTCATCGAAACACCACCGAAGCATCAAAAACATATCATAAAAGCATGTTGAAATGGTAGGCGCTTTAATGTGTGTAGAAGCCAAAGCAAGTGTAAATGAGCCCTAATAGAAAACTTTACATACAGTCAAATCCCAGCCCAATAAATTAACCACTTCAGCCCTGAAAAATGTACCCCTTTCCTGACCAAAGCACTTTTTGCAATTCGGCACTGCATCGCTTTAACTGACAACTGCGCAGTCGTGCGACATTGTACCCAAACAAAATTGAAGTCCTTTTTCTCCCACAAATAGAGATTTCTTTTGGTGGTATTTGAGCGCCTCTGCGGTTTTTATTTTTTGCGCTATAAACAAAAAAAGAGCGACAATTTTGAAAAGAAAGCATTATTTTGTACTTTTTGCTATAAGAAATATCCCCATTTTTTTTTAAAAAAAGCTATTTTTTTCTCAGTTTAGGCAGATATGTATTCTTCTACATATTTTTGGTAAAAAATCGCAATAAGCGTATAGCGCAAAAGTTATAGCGTCTACAAAATAGGGGATAAATTTATATCAGTTTTATTATTATTTTTTTTACTAGTAATGGCGGCAATCTGCTATTTTTATCGTGACTTCGACATTATAGCGGACACATCGGACAATTTTGACACATTTTTGGGACCATTGGCTATAAAAATGCATTGATTACTGTAAAAGTGTCACTGGCAGTGAAGGGGTTAACACTAGGGGGCGGTGAAAGGGTTAACTGTGTTCCCTGGGAGGTGATTCTAACTGAAGAGGGAGGGGACTGACTAGATGAAGTGACGGATCGTGGTTCCTAGCTAATAGGAACACACGATCTGTCACTCCTGTCAGAACAGAACAGGGAAGTGTGTGTTTACACACAATCATCCCTGTTCTGTGTCTCCTGGTCACGATCGTTCGTGGCTGGTGGTCATCGCAACCGTCGGCCACGAGCATCAGCACCCCTGCTGTGCAGCGGGTGCGCGCGCCTGCTATCCCGGCCCCACGAGCTGATGTATAGCTATGACGGCTCGCGCAGGGGAACCAACCTGCCGCAGTATAACTGCGACGGTTGGTCGGGAAGTGGTTAAGGGCTAGTTTACACTTGCTTCAAAACAAGGCTTTGGACACGCTTTGTTAAAGCTCTCTGAACGCTAGTCAAAGCTCCTGTCACTAAATAAAATGGTTAGATTACAGTCCTGTTTACACCTTGCTTTTGCTTGGTGCTTCTATCAGGCTTCGGTGGGGATTCGATGAGGCTTTGGTGGGGCTTCGGTAAGGATTCAAGCGAGCTTTGCCATAGACTTCTATGGAGGCTTTGAAGACTCTTTGAAGCACAACTAAAGCTACATGGGGTATCATTTTTGAAGTGAAGCCAAAGCAAAAGCAAGGTATAAACAGGACTGTAAGCTAATCATTTTATTTAGTGACAGGAGCTTTGGCTAGCGTTCAGAGAGCTTTAACAAAGCCTGTCCGAAGCCTTGCTTTGAAGCAAGTGTAAACTAGCCGTTAATGTGTGTTGAAGCTGAAGCCAGTGTAAATGAGCCCTTATGCTGCGTACACACGGTCGGACTTTACAGCAGACTTTGCCCGGCGGACTTTTCGACGGACTTTACGACGGACTTTCTGAATGAACGGACTTGCCTACACACAATCCACCAAAGTCCCTCAAATTCGTATGTGATGACGTACGACCAGACTAAAATAAGGAAGTTCATAGCCAGTAGCCAATAGCTGCCCTAGCGTGGGTTTTTGTCCGTCGAACTAGCATACAGACGAGCGGACTTTTCGACCGTACTCGAGTCCGTCGGATAGATTTGAAACATGTTTCAAATCTAAGTCTGTCCAACTTTTGAGAAAACAAAGTCCGCTGGAGCCCACACACGATCGAATTGTCCGACGAAATCCCGTCCGCCGGGCAAAGTCTGCCGTAAAGTCCGCTCGTGTGTACGCGGCATTAGACTGCACAGCTCCAGTCTACAAATCTGCATACAGACCGAGATTTTGGGGCAGAGAAATGACATAGGACTTTGTACTTACTGACATATCCATTTCTTAGAATTCATTGAGGGACACAGGATTCAAATACACCATTGGTTTTTACTAGAGAATATGTGTTTGGATACTGGCAAACAGAGGCTGTGTCACTGCTCTGAACTTGCTCCATGGCTAACTAAAGTTTTCAGGTTTGCATTCTGTTCTGGGAAAAATAACAAGGTGCGCTTTCACCTAAATCAACCACCTTGCCCTTAAAATGGTTGTAAACCCTTACATTTACCCAGTGAAGTGACTAGCCTTGGATAACATACAGCGATGAAACAAATCCTGCTATATAAATTGTACTTGTTTATCTGCAGCCATCTCTTCTGCAGCACACAGATCAAAGGTTTTAACTGTATGGCAGCTGGTCTGACAGGCCGGCTTCTGTCGGACGAGCATGCTGGAAAACCAGCAGCCGACCAGCTCCCGTTCAGCAATCTCAGCCCGGAGTGTTATGGCGGGGGGAGTAGGGTTGGGGTCCTGTCAGAACACAATAGCTCAGCCAGGGAGATCACTGTACTAACATTGGATTGTACTAGTGTACTAGGCTTTACATCATACACAACAAAGATAGAGGACAAAGCACAAAACACACAGAGCTGAGGGTATGAGACACTTGCTGCGTGCTGGAGGAGGCTTATGCGTCGTACACACAATCAGATTTTCCGACGTCAAATTTTGGATGTGAGCTTGTTGGTGAAAAGTCCGACCGTGTGTGTGCTCCATCGAACATTTGTTGTCAGACTTTCAGCCAACAAAAGTTGGCTAGCAGGTTCTCAATCTTTCCGTCAGCAAATGTTTGTTGCCCATCTTTCCGATCGCATGTACACAAGTCCGTCGGACAAAAGTCCACGCATGCTCGGAATCAAGTACGAGCCGGAAGCGCTCGGTCTTGTAAAACTAGCAGTCGTAATGGAGATCACATACGTCACTACATTCGTAATTGTTGGCCAACATTTGTGTGACCGTGTGTATGCAAGACAAATTGGAGCCAACATCCTTCGAATAAAAATCCACGGTTTTGTTGTCGGAAAGTCCGATCGTGTATATGGGGCATTCGAGTCTTTTTAGTGTCTCATGCAGATAGCAGAAATAAGAGAGAAACCAGACTCAGTGCTTTGTATTTAGGCTAGTACACACTATAGAGGGATGCACTATGTTAATTTTTCCTGTCTGAGGTTTAAAACCACTTTAACCACTAGCCTACCGCCCACTGTCATATGACGGCGGGACAGTAAGGCTCTAGTTCTGGGCGGACGTCATATGACGTCAGCTCGTTTAAACAGGGCATGCACGCGATCGTGTGCACGCAGCCCTGTACCGTCGATGGCGGCGTGTCACCGAGACACCGCTCGTCACCGACAGGGGTGAACAGCCACTGGGCATGGCTGTTTACCATGTGATCAGGCATGCTGAAGTCGGATGGTAACTCCCCACATTACACGGCGCATGCGCGCGACCGTGAGCACGCTGCGTGTGCACGTCGGTGGCGGCGTGTTCCGTGCTCGTCACCGACGATAGTAAACAGCTATTGGCCAGGGCTGTGTACCACGTGATCGACTGTGATCCATTCACTAAATGTAAACACAGAGCGGTAACTAGCTGTTACCAGCTCTTCTCTCCTCACACACTGTTTCCAGTGTGAAGAGAGAAGAGCTAGGAGCAGTGAGTTACAGATCTATGTTTACTAGTGTCTGCACCAACACCACACCAGTCCCATCGCCCCCCCAATTGTCATCTGTCACCCCATAAAAGTGCACCTGTCACATAAGAGACTGCCATCAGTGACCATCACCAGTGCAACCGTCACCCATCAGTGACCGTGCCCTGTCACCCATCATCCTTCACCCATGAGTGACTGTACCCTGTCACCCGTCACCCATCAGTGACCATCAGCTGTGCACCCGTCACCCATTAGTGACCGTGCCCTGTCACCCATCACCCATCAGTGACTGTCAGCGGTGCACCCGTCACCCATCAGTGACCGTGGCTTGTCACCCATCACCCATCTGTGACCATCGCCCATCACACCATCGTCACCTATCAGTGAACGTCACCTGCCACCCATCGCACAGCCCATCAGTGACCATCACCTGCCAACCATCTGTCACACGTCGCACAGCTGCCCGCCACACAGCCATGTCCAAAAGAGTATATAACAGTGAGGAGGCATTCCAGATCCTCTCCATAACTGATGAGAGCACCGGGGAGTTCTCATCGGATTCCAATTCTAATTCCGAATCAAATTTGAACCAATCGAGAGTAGTAATGATTCGGATGAAGAATGGGTCCCTCCTAAAAGGGCACGACACTTTGGAAACCAGGCAGCCGCCAGCAACCAAGATTTTATTCCCAGGCCCAGTGCTGCTGCCAGCAATAGGCCCCAGGAACAAAGGCCCAGTACCAGCGCTGCCGCCAGCAATAGGCCCCAGAAACAAAGGCCCAGTACCAGTGCTGCCTCCAGCGATAGGCCCCACAAACAAATGCCCAGGCCCAGTACCAGTGCTGCAACATCACGCCTGAGTACCAGCACAGGAAATTCAACTCCCCCAACTACTGGAGTGTCACGTCCCCCAAGAGCCAGGGCCGCTACATACATGCCAGATGGTCTTGCCAACCCAACATGGCTGCCTTCCAACTCGGGATCACCAATTATTCCCCCTTTCACAGCACAACCAGGTGTGCAGGCCAAAATTTCACAGAGATCGATTGCTTTCATCTGTTTTTGCCCGACACTTTGCTGCAATTCATTGTGGACCAGACAAATTTGTATGCCCAGCAGTATATTAACAACAACCCCCAATCATCTTATGCCTGTCCGTTTGAGTGGAGAGATCTGGATTTGGAGGAGTTCAAATTGTTTTTGGGCCTCACCCTAAACATGGGGCTTACAAAAAAAAATGAAGGACATGCCTATTGGTCCACCAACCCCATCCACCACATGCCCATGTATTCTGCCGTAATGCCCAGGTTCCGATATGAGATGATTATGAGATTCTTTCATTTTAACGACAACACCCAGTGCCCTCCCCGCAATCCTCCAAATTCCGATAAGCTATATAAAATTCGCCCACTGATAAATTTATTTTCCCTACGATTTGCATAACTCTATGTCCCCGAGAAGCATATATGTGTGGATGAGTCCCTGGTACCATTTTCAGGCCAGCTAGCAATAAAACAATATATTCCTAGCAAAAAGGCCAAATACGGAGTAAAATTTTACAAGCTCTGTGAGAGAGCCACAGGATATCTTTATGCGGTCCGCATATATGAAGGAAGAGATTCCCAGCTCCAGCCCCCTGAGTGCCCGGCCTACATGGGCACAACTGGAAAAATCGTATGGGACCTGGCTTACCCACTTCTGAAAAAGGATGTTATATATACCTTGACAACTTTTATACCAGCCTGCCCCTTTTCAGACACCTATACATCGAAAAAACCCTGGCCTGCGGAACCTCAAGAAAAATAGGAAGGCCTTCCTACAATCTATAGTAAACAAAAAGCTGCAAAGGGGAGAAAGAGCAACACTAAGATACAATGAAGAGCTGGCCTTGATTTGGAAGGATAACAGGAACGTGCACATGATGTCCACTATTCACGATGACACTACAGTTGTTGTTCAGCGAAGACGAGGTCCCATTGAAAAACTGACATGTGTCCAAGATTATAATGTCTACATGGGGGGGATGGATTTCAATGATCAAATGATTCAGCCTTATTTGTCAATAAGGAGGTCCCGATTCTGGTACAAGAAGGTAGCAATTTATCGCATCCATTTGGCCGTTTATAATTCCTACATAGTCTACACCAAATCCACAGAAAGCCCTGCCCCCTTCCTAAAATTCATAGAAGAAGTGGTCACGTCCCTCATCTATCAACAAAGACCCCCCCCAGAAGACCTTCGCTCTGATGCTGTTAGCCGACTTCATGAACACCACGTCTCGTACAACATTCCACCATCTGAAGCAGGCCGAAGACGGCAAAAAAGATGTCGCGTGTGCAGCAGAAGAGGATTTCGAAAAGATACCAGCTTCCATTTTCCCCAGTGTCCCTCCCAACCTGGCCTTTGCATTGGTGAATGCTTCGAACTTTATCATACATCCATAAAATATTAGCCCATATTTTCCCCATTTTCATCATCTGTGCTGACCATTTTCCATGCTTCCCCAAATAACCATGCCACTGCCTTCCACATGAACTGACCCTGGCCTGCTTTTCGACTATGCCTCTGCCTACCGTTTGGACTGCTTCCACATGAACTGACCCTTGCCTGTTTGGGACTATGCCTCTGCCCATCTTTTGGACTGCTTCCACGTGAACTGACCCTGGCCTGTTTTGTGACTATGCTTCTGCCTACCGCTTGGACTGCTTTCACGTGAACTGACCCTGGCCTGTTTTATGGACTATGCTTTTGCCTACCGTTTGGACTGATCTGTTGCCCTGCTACTGTAGTACACAGGGGTCTCACATATGTGCGGGGCTCCAGAATACATCCCCCTTATACATTGTAAAGCGCTGCGTAAACTGTTGGCGCTATATAAATCTCGTATAATAATAATAATAATAGTTTTTCCAGGTGGGGAAAACAATTTTTTTTGTTTTCTCTAGGTTTTGTAATTTCCCGACTAGGGTCTGGAGTCCGGAGGCTTCACAGAAATTTGGGTGGGTCGAAGCCTCTTCCCCTGTGCCCCTGTGCACAGGTCTTACCCAATTGCGGCCCTCAGCCTGCTGCTGACTTACTGCCATCATGCCTTTGCCTGCCACATGAACGGACCACACCTCTGCCTGCTACCTGGACTATGCAAATAATTAGCTGTAGCAAGAGGCAGTATGTTTATGAAGGGCTGGAGAGCGGTACAATAATGAGTGTCTGCAGGTAACAGTGTACCAGGACCAATATTATGGCTGTGCTGGCTGTCTCTGCCTGGACAATTTCTATGGATAAATGTGTCAGGTACGGTGTCATCTTTGGTTTCACCTGCTGATGGCACTATTACATTCAGCAACAGAAGGGTGTAATTCCAGTGGCCACCAGCGGATGTCTCCCCGCCTGGACTTCAGACCTGCCATCAGCACCCCTGTCATGGGTCTGCTGGACTATATAGACCCTCCCTGAACTAAGCCTCAGTGCTTCAGAATTCCTCTGCTAAGCCCTTGTCCCTGCCAGTACCTGCTCTTGTTCCAGCCTGTTCCTGGACCCCATTTGTGTATCCTGACCTTGAGTCCTGTTTCCTGTTCCCTGCTCTTTGGTCTGCTTCAGTATTCCTGGTTTCTGTGTGTTTTCACCATTTACTTGTTTTTGGTTTGTTGTCTTGTTTTCACGTGTATCTTTATCATTGATAATCAACATACTTTTTTATTCATTTACTCGTTTGTCCCTGATTCCTTGGTGCAGCCCAGCGATCTGATCACCTGCATTGGATGTTGTGTATAACATCCCCTGACAGAATTCTGAAGCGATACAATCAGATCGGTTGCACCTGGGAATTGGGGCCTGAGCCCCAGCTATTGTTGAAAGATGGGTTTTGAAAGTATTTTGTATTTATCGCTCCTGGCAACTGATAACAGAGACTTTTGTTATCAGACATTGGCTGAATACACTAGGAACAATTGTTAGAATGCATCCGCCTAGCTCATGTTTTTATTGATCAAGGCAGTTTTTTGTTTGAAATTGTGCAACCATTAATTAAGATCTGTACTGAGTTGGCCCTGTCTAATGTCGCTGAGGGAGGTGATGACTATACTCCCCCTTTTAGTGCAGCTCAGGTAGAATCTTTAGTTTGGCTGTTGGAGGATGACTCAGCATTTTTTTTTTGAACAATATTCAGCTTGTCCTCAGGTGCTTGCAAAATGCATTGAATCAGTGCAGTCTCTGGTCAGACAAGCTAAGTGCAAACCTGATTTAGTGCAATCATTAATACAGGCCTGGTCAATTCTGTTGCACTCAGCCTCTGTTAGCTCCCAATATATCTTTCTACCAATGAAATACCAGTACCCTGTTTCCTCCTGTTGCACCTACCCTGCCTTTAACCCCCCTGCTGCTTCTCAGCTGCCTCCATCAGCTCCACTAAATCTTCCTATTAAAACCTACTCCCTCTCTTTTGTCATCCTTTCACTCTTCGCTTCTACCAGCTGCATTCACTACCTACAGCCCTGTACCCACTTATAGATCCCCAGTGGCTAAAACCAAAAAGAAGTGGAAGTTTTTCCCAATCCATACCATCATGCCAGTATCCAATCCTGCCTCCCCACCAGCTGATCTGTTCCAGCCTGATGTGTTCCTGTATGCTGCCCAGCCTGATGTTCCAATGCCTGCTGTTGTGCCAGCACAACCGGCTGCCCAGTTTGAAGTTCTAGTACCTGCTATCCAGTCCAATGCACCTGTTGTTCAGCCTGTTGTGCCAGTGTCTCTGCCCGTTGTCCAGTCTAACATCCCAGTATCAATGTTGCAGTCTGATGTGCTTACCTTCCAGTCTGATGTGCCTGCTGCCCAGTCTGAAGTTCCAGTACCTGCTATCCAGTCCGATGTACCTGCTGTTCAGCTTGTTGTGCCAGTACCTGCTGTTTTGCCTGATGTGTCAGCGCCTGTGCCCACTGCCCAGTCTGAAGTTCCAGTACCTGCTATCCAGTCTGATGTACCTGCTGTTCAGCCTGTTGTGCCAGTACCTGCTGTTCTGCCTGATGTGCCAGCGCCTGTGACCACTGCCTAGTCTGAAGTTCCAGTACCGGCTGCCCGGTTTGAAGTTCCAGTACCTGCTATCCAGTCCGATTCTCCTGCTGTTCTGCCTTATGTGCCAGCGCCTGCTGCCCAGTCTGAAGTTCCAGTACCAGCTGCCCGGTTTAAAGTTCCAGTACCTGCTATCCAGTCCAAGGCACCTGCTGTTCAGACTGTTGTGCCAGCACCTGCTGTTTTGCCTGATGTGCCAGCGCATGTGCCTGCTGCCCAGTCTGAAGTTCCAGTACTGGCTGCCCGGTTTGAAGTTCCAGTACCCGCTATCCAGTCCGATGCACCTGCTGTTCTGCCTGATGTGACAGTGCCTGTGCCTACTGCCCAGTCTGAAGTTCCAGTACCTGCTGCCTGGTCTGATGTTCCGGTGCCCACTCTCCAGTCTAATGTGCCTGCTGCCCAGCCTGATGTGTTCCTGCCCGCTGCCCAGCCTGATGTGTTCCTGTCTGCTGCCCAGCCTGATGTGTGCCTTTGCCTGCTGCCCAGCTTGGTGTGCCTTTGCCTGCTGCCCAGCTCGATGTGGATGTGCCACTGCCCAGCTTGATGTACCTCTGCTTTCTGCTCAGCCTGATGACATGGTGCCTGTTAAAACTGTTCCTGACTGATGCCCATCTTGCCGCTGTGTCAATCCTGCCCGCTGCCCAGCCTGATGTGTTCCTGCCCTCTGCCCAGCCTGATGTGTTCCTGCCCGCTGCCCAGCCTGATGTGTTCCTGTCCGCTGCCCAGCTCGGTGTGCCTGTGCCCTTGCCTGCTGCCCAGCTTGGTGTGCCTTTGCCTGCTGCCCAGCTCGGTGTGCCTTTGCCTGCTGCCCAGCTCAATGTGGATGTGCCATGGCCCAGCTTGATGTACCTCTGCTTTCTGCTCAGCCTGATGACATGGTGCCTGCTAAAACTGTTCCTGACTGATGCCCATCTTGCCG
This sequence comes from Lithobates clamitans, assembly GCA_037952925.1. Taxonomy (NCBI): domain Eukaryota; kingdom Metazoa; phylum Chordata; class Amphibia; order Anura; family Ranidae; genus Lithobates; species Lithobates clamitans. The sequence goes on along the minus strand of JBBGZY010000357.1, from coordinate 2,983,321 downwards.
CTGTATCAATCCTGTCTGTCGCCCAGCCTGAATGTAATGCTCCTGTGTGGTCTGCCTCCAATGGTTTCTTACCCTGCTAATTTTCATCTCCGGATCCAAACTTCCTGACCCGGGTGGTGGGATGCGTGTCCTATTTTCAGGCTCTGATGGCACGTTCCCCAGTGAACTAAAAGACTCTAGCCTTGGAAGTGCGAAGAAGTCCACAGACTCAGTAAGGAAACATTTTAGGGTTTTTCTGCACCCACTCGGACTGTCGTACCCAGGGCTGAATGGAGCATCCGGGGGCCACTCCTTTAGGTGGGGGAACTGTCAGGTACGGTGTCATCTCCGGTTTCACCTGCTGATGGCACTATTACATTCAACACCAAACGGGTGTAATTCCAGTGGCCACCAGCCGGTGTCTCCCTGCCTGGATTTCAGACCTGCCATTAGCACACCTGTCATGGGTCTGCTGGACTATATAGACCCTCCCTGAACTAAGCCTCAGTGCTTCAGAATTCCTCTGCTAAGCCCTTGTCCCTGCCAGTACCTGCTCTTGTTCCAGCCTGTTCTTTCCTGTTTGTTCCTGGACCCCGTTTGTGTATCCTGTCCTTGAGTCCTGTTTCCTGTTCCCTGCTCCTTGGTCTGCTTCATTATTCCTGGTTTCTGTTCCCTTGTCGCTTTTGCCCCTGCCTTATTTTTATGTCATGTTTGTTTCCTTGCTCGTGTATTTTATTAGATAGATAGTTAGGTGGGTTTGGGGGTTTGCTGTGTTCTCGTTATTTACTTGTTTTTGGTTTGCTGTCTTGATTACATGTGTGTCTTTATCATTAATAATAAACATACCTTTTTTTTTCATTTACTCGTTTGCCCCTGATTCCTTGGTGCAGCCCAGCGATCTGATCACCTGCATTGGATGTTGTGTATAACATCCCCTGACAAAATGCTTTGGCTGTGCTGACAATATCCTTGTGCAGACCATAGACAATATACCTGCCTGCTGCCTGGATAATTACTATTGCTGTCGGTAAGCACATCCCTGACTGCTGCCTGGACCAGTGCTCTCTTCTGTGGACACTACTAAAAGGTAATACTTTTTTTTTTTTTTTTACCCTTTCCGCAATAGAATTTATTTTGGATTGTAATTCTTGGTATGTACGTGCTATGTTTTAGAAATATGAAGGGCCTTCAAAAATGATAGGTTGCCAGGAAATTATCTATGTAATATATGCTCCTAAAACGCTGCTTGGATGTTGGGCCTCAGTATGTGGCCAAGCTGTGTAAAAGTCTCACACATGTGGTACAGATTGTGTTTCCAGCGCAATACCATCGCGCTGGTTCTCGGCGACAGGGTACTGTGCATGTCGCGCTGACTCGCTCATCGGGAAAGGAAAACTTTTTTTCCTTTCGCGATGAGCGACAGGCAGCGCTGACAGCTGTCGGGTATGAATCCTGAGGGGGGAACGCCGTGCCAAATTTGAAATAAAAAAACCCGGCGTGGGATCCCCCCCCAGGGGCATACCAGGCCCTTAGGTCTGGTATGGATTGTAAGGGGAACCCCCTACGCTGAAAAATCGGCGTGGGGGTCCCCCCCAAAATCCATACCAGACCCTTATCCGAGCACGCAGGCCGGCCAGGAAAGGGGGTGGGGACGAGCGAGTGCCCCCCCTCCTGAGCCGTACCAGGCCGCATGCCCTCAACATGGGGGGTGAGTGCCTTGGGGGAGGGGCGTCCTGCGGCCCCCCACTCCAAAGCACCTTGTCCCCATGTTGATGAGGACAAGGGCCTCTTCCCGACAAACCTGGCCGTTGGTTGTCGGGGTCTGCGGGCGGGGGGCTTATCGGAATCCGGGAGCCCCCCTTTAATAAGGGGGCCCCCAGATCCCGGACCCTCACCCTATGTGAATGAGTATGGGGTACATGGTACCCCTACCCATTCACCTAGGGAAAAGTGTCAATAAAAAAAAACACAGTACACAGATTTTAAGAATAATTTATTAGGCAGCTCCGGGGTCTTCTTCTGACTTCGGGGGGTCTCCTTCCGACTTCTCCCGGTGTTTGGCCTCTTCTCCCGGGCCCCTCTGCTATCTTCTTCCAGCTCTTTTGCCAGCGAGGAGCCCGGTCTGCTGCCGCTGTCTTTTCGCCACTGTCTCGTCGCTTCTTCTCTTCTTCCGATGTTGACATGATTCTCTCCGGCTGGAATGCTGTGTGTGAGCTGCGGAGCCATTTATATAGGCGGTGACCCCGCCCCCTTGTGACGTCACGGTCCCAGCATGCGCAGGGACTCTGGGGTCACGCCCCCTTATGACGCCAGAGTCCCTGCGCATGCTGGGACCGTGACGTCACAAGGGGGCGGGGTCACCGCCTATATAAATGGCTCGCACACAGCATTCCAGCCAGAGAGAGCGTCGTGTCAACATCGGAAGAAGAGAAGAAGCGGCGAGACAGCGGCAGCAGACCGGGCCCCTCGCTGGCAAAAGAGCTGAAAGAAGATAGCGGAAGGGCCCGGGAGAAGAGGCGGAACACCGGGAGAAGAGGCGGAACACCGGGAGAAGTCGGAAGGAGACCCCCCGAAGTCGGAAGAAGACCTCGGAGCTGCCTAATAAATAACTCTTAAAATCTGTGTACTGTGTTTTTTTTTTTTTTTTATTGACACTTTTTCCTAGGTGAATGGATAGGGGTACCATGTATCCCATACTCATTCACATAGGGTGGGGGCCCCCTTATTAAAGCCCCCCGCCCGCAGACCCCGACAACCAACGGCCAGGGTTGTCGGGAAGAGGCCCTTGTCCTCATCAACATGGGGACAAGGTGCTTTGGGTTGGGGGGGCCGCAGGGCACCCCCCTCCACCAAGGCACTCGCCCCCCATTTGGAGGGCATGCGGCCTGGTACGGCTCAGGAGGGGGGGTGCTCACTTGTCCCCACCCCCTTTCCTGGCCAGCCGGGCTGCGTGCTCGGATAAGGGTCTAGTATTGATTTTGGGGGGACCTCCACACCGATTTTTTTTGGCGTAGGGGGTTCCCCTTACAATCCATACCAGACCTAAGGGCCTGGTTTGCCCTTGGGGGGGGGACCCACGCCTGTTTTTTATTTAAAATTTGGCACGGCGTTCCCCCTCAGGATGTATACCAGACAGCTGATAGTAACTGCCTGTCGCTCATCGCGAAAAGAAAAATAAGTTTTCCTTTCCCGATGAGTGAGCCATCTTGGCGCTGGCTCCCGCGACAGGGCTCGCAGGTGTCAAATCTCGCAGAGAAATAAGGCAAGAGTAACAAAATATCGCGGTCACCTACTGTATCCCCATACTCAGGAGGAGTAGCAGAATATATTTTGGGGTGTCATTTTTGCTATGTGTTGGAAATATCTTATAAATGGACAACTTTGTGTAAAAAAAAAAAAAAAAAAAAAAAAATGCGTTTTCATTTTTTTTTCCACATTTTCCAAAAACTTCTGGAAAAAAATAAACGTTCAAAAGACTCATAATGCCTCATAGATTATACGTTGGGGTGTTTTGCTTTCCAAAATGGGGTCATTTTGTGGGCAATTCCATTGTCCTGATGCTCCAGGGCCTTCAAAAGTGTAATAGGTGGTTGAGAAATGAGATGTGCAATTTATGCTCGTAGATCGCCTGATAGTGCTACTTCAATGTTGGGCCTTTGTATGTGGCCAGTCTGTGTAAAAGTCCCACACATGTGGTATCGCCATACTCAGGAGGAGTAGTAGAATGTATTTTGGAGTGTCATTTTTGCTATGTATTTGCTATGTGTTGGAAGTATCTTATAAATGGACAACTTCGTGTAAAAAAAAAAAAAAAAATGCGTTTTCATTTTTTTTTCCACATTTTCCAAAAACTTCTGGAAAAAAAATAAACGTTCAAAAGACTCATTATGCCTCATAGATTATACGTTGGGGTGTTTGTTTTCCAAAATGGGGTCATTCCATTGTCCTGGTGCTCCAGGGCCTTCAAAAGTGTAATAGGTGGTTGAGAAATGAGATGTGCAATTTATGCTCGTAGATAGCCTAATGGTGCTACTTCAATGTTGGGCCTTTGTATGTGGCCAGGCTGTGTAAAAGTCCCACACATGTGGTATCCCCATACTCAGGAGGAGTAGCAGAATGTATTTTGGGGTGTAATTTGTTGTATGCATATGCTCTGTGAGAGAAATAACCAGTTAATATGACAATTTTGTAAAAAAAAAAAAAAAATCTTCATTTTGCAAAGAATTGTGAGGAAAAAATTACAACTTAAAAAAACTCACCATGCTACTTACTTAATACCTTGGAATGTCTACTTTCTAAAAAGGGGTCATTTGGAGGGTATTTGTACTTTTCTGACTTGTTAGTATCTCAAGAAATGAGATTCACCTGATGTACTGAAGGCCTGATCAGATGTTTTCAATTTTCAGTGCTTGGCACCATAGATTGTAGACGCTATAACTTTCACAAAGACCAAATAATATACACTAATTTGGGTTATTTTTACCAAAGATATATTGCAGTATAAATTTTGGCCATGATTTATGAAGAAAAATTCATAATTTGCTAAATTTTATGACAAAACAAAGAAAAAGGCAATTTTTCACAAAATGTACGGTCTTTTTTTTATTTATAGCACAAAAAATAAAAAAACCCATTAGTGATTAAATACCACCAAAAGAAAGCTCTATTTGTGTGAAAAAAGGACACAAATTTTATTTGGGTACAGTGTTGCATGACTGAGTAATTGTCATTCAAAGTGTGAGAGCACCGAAAGCTGAAAATTGGTCTGGGCAGGAAGGGGGTTTAAGTGCCCTGTATTGAGGTGGTTAATACAAGTCTGCCTACTGGTACTGGGATGCCACCACAGTGCTTTATTCCCACTCACCATAAACCCAGAGACAGGGGGAGAGTTCATGTACTATGACAGATGGTTTCACATTGGTAAGTTTAAGTTGGATGCAACCAGGACTGTTGACTGGTGTGTTGCCCAGCTGGCACTGGTTAGAGCTGACAGCAGATAGCAGCATAATCCGTTATCCAGGCAAAGGGGCTGGGGCAGACAACAATCAGAAGTTTATCCCTATCTAGGCAAGGGGTTGAGAAAGACTGCAATCAGAAGAATAATCTGTAGCCAGGCAATGTTCAGTGACAGAAGCGATCCAGAGTCAGGGAAAGGCACAAGGTACATGAGCTAGGTAGCAAACATTATCACAAGCCCAGAGCCCTGGGCTTTTGATGACAAAATAAACTGCAAAAGACAATCAGAGGAGAGGTGGATAGGCAGTCAGAGCTGACCTGCTGTCTAGCAATGAGGACGCAACCTGAAGGAAAACAGACTAGTTGGTATCTTTTTGTTTCTCAGGATCCAAATCCTTCTGTAGGTGGCAGTGTAATCTAGTTGTCTCTAAAGCATGTCTCCCTTAATAGATGGAAAAGATAATAAGATTATTGAAATGACTGTAAAATCTTGAGAGAAAATGAGAGACACAGAAATTCTGAAACAGTCGGGTTATTTACTGAGACAAGCATCATTTGCACACAGCACAGCCAGTGAGGCCCGGAGTGAGAATGACAGAAAGGAATGATAAGGGAGGGCCGGGCATGACAGTGTGTATAAGGAAACACAGTAAGGGTTAATTAAAGTGAGGTTGGGAGTGTCTAAAGGGGGTGGGGAAAAGAGGGAACTTGGTGAAGGGGGAGTGTCATTATTTAAAGGAGAGGAGGAGTCAAGAAGGGGCAGTCAGAAGAAGAAGTTACAGGAGGAGGCAGTTTTTCTTCACTGCTCCTCCACCATCATGGCCGACATCGACATCATACCAGCCAGATTGAGGGCGGCAGCGGTGACACGAGGGCTGGACTGGCTTCAGAGGCAAGTGGGGGCACTATGAGTTGAAACAGCGGGCGGATCGGGGATGGGGGAGGAGACTCATCGCTCGCGGGGGTCTCAGCCTCCGGCGCGCTTTTCACCCGGGCCGCCATCGCGGCCTGTTCAGATGACACAGAGCCCTCAGGAGGACTGATCGGCACCCACAACTAAGTGGACACGGCAGCAAGCTACTACAGGCCCCGGGCGGTCCGCACGCCGCAGGCCTGCTACATGGTGCGGGGCTACAGGCCGTTATGGCGCCGCTTTCCGGGGATTCACAGGACACATAGGGGGCACTTATCCCAGAGGCACAGGCAGTGACCAAGGTGGGGCAGCGGGGGGAGGAGAGAGGACTCAGCGGCCACTGTAGTAGGGACAAGAGCAGCCAGCAAGGCCGTGAGTGGGCGGGGCTTAGCTGTAAAGGGGGGTATGGACAATATGGCGGTGGTGGTCACAAGGAGCCCAGTCAGCATGCAGCCAGGGCGACTCCTTGTGGCGGATCAGTATGGAGCATGGATGCAGGAGCGAGTCGGCCCTCAAACAGACAGGATGCCACGGCCTCCGGGGCCACTTCACCCGGGGGGCTGACAACGCCCAAGGAACAGGATCAAGGAACAGGATGACCGATCGGCAGGGGAGGTATCAGTAGCAGACGAGTGGGAAGTGCCTGCAAACGAGTCCAACACAGAGGCGGTGGAGCGAGCTCCCAGACAGCCCGGTGAGTCCACTAATAACTATTTTGATTAACGCATTGAACGATTTGATAGGGGTCGTATCAGCGGTTACAGTGGGGACAATGAGGGGAGCGCCTGATCAGTAAATGGCGGCAAGAGGGCCTGCCAGTTCCAGAGCAGGGGCGCATCTGAAGGATTTACTGGAGGGTTTGAGGACCTTGATGGGTAGATTCGTGGAAGGGCAGGATCAGCCGCCAAAGGTGACTCCGTGGAAGGGTTCGGTAATGGGGATAGCGGACGGCAGTGCGGAGGCATCTGGCATAGTGCTGCATACGGCGACAAACCCCTCGGCAACGCCAGAGGGGGGAACGGGGACTGGAAAAGGGGGGGCAAAAAGGGGGTACGGAGCCGACGGCCAGGATAGATATAGGGAGGATTGCAGATGCCGAAAAAAGTGTGAGGTGAATGCGTGCTTCGAGGGTCCGCTAGGTGCGCATTTAAAGCAGGAAGTCCGTGACAAGATTTACAAGGGTGAGTACGTAGAGATTTTCAATGTTACTCAGGGAGAAATTTAACCTGGATAGGGTAAAATCTGATGACTCCAAGAAAGAGGACTGGGAAAAGAGGAGGTATAGGTTGATTCCGCGGACATTTATGAACTGGCTTCAGGCGTTTGCCATTATGGCGAGCGTAATTGGGGAACGGAACCCTTAGCATTGCTCGGCGTTATTTTGCTACATGGACGCAATCGGGGAGGCACACAGGGTATATGGTGGTTCTGCTTGGCTACGGTACACTACGGTAAGGATATCAGTCTCTGGATGCGACTTCGGTCATCAACGAGGGCCCCATCACAGTTTCTTCAGGGGGGAGCCGGGAGTGTGCCTACCTCAGAACTTACGGCTGGGTAAAAAGTGGGGGGTGTGCTGACAGTACAATGAAGGCCCATGCAAATTTGGGGGATCCTGTAAAATTTAAGCACGAGTGCTCAGGATGTGGAATACCCGGGGGTATTGGGGGAGAAGTTGGCGAAGGAAGTGGCCTTGGGTCGCATGGGGGGGGCGTTCGCGGACAAACCTATGCAAGACCTGGTGTCAATTTGGGGGGCGGGGCCTAAAAAACCGAACAAGTTCCGACTTATTTATCACCTGTCCTTTCCAAGAGGGGGGTAGGTGAATTATTTTATCGATTCAGAGGCATGCACTGTGTTTTACACATCATTCAACGCAGCGATAAGGTGGGTTAGGAAACATGGGAAGGGGGCACTGCTGGCAAAGTCGGACATAGAATCTGTGTTCCACTTGCTTACGGTGCAGCCGGATAGTTTTCGGCTGTTGGGTTGTTGTTGGCAGGAACAGTTCTAGTAGACAAATGCTTGCCAATGGGTTGTGCCATTTATTGGGTCATGTTTGAGGTGTTTAGCTCATTATTGAAGCGTGTGGTTAGGGACGTGTCGGGACTAGATTCGGTCATACATTATTTGGATGACTTTCTATGCATTGGCCCCTGCCTGCGCTGTGTGTGCGATTTTAATCTCCACGTTGCAGCACATCGCAGGTAGTTTTGGAGTGCCTTTGGCAGCTGGAAAAACTGAAGGCCCGACGACGGAACTCAGTTTTTGGGAATAGTGATAGATGCGGAAGCAATGGAGTTTCTGCCCAGAGGTAAGTTGGAGGACCTACAAACGGCAATTCGAGGGATCCACGGTATGCAGAAAGTTCAGCTGAGGGCTTGCAGTCATTACTGGGTAAGTTGAATTTCGCTTGTAGGATAATCCCAATGGGGAGAGTGTTTGGTCGACGGCTGTCGGCGGCTACGGTAGGGGTTAAGTCACCTACGTATTTGTTAGGCTTACCAAGGAACACCGGGAGGATTTGAACATATGGTATGAATTTCTGGAGTCATACAATGGAGATCGGTGTGGATGTCGGGCCCAGTGAGTAACTATGACATGTAATTAGCTACGGATGCGGCAGGGTCCACGGGTTATGGTCCCTTTTTCCAGGGGCAGTGGAGTGCGAGACCTTGGCCACAAACACGGGGGGACGCGGAGGTTTTTCACGGAACCTTGTGCTACTGGAGTTTTTTCCAGTAGTACTGGCAATGGAATTGAGGGGGGAGGTTTGCCGGAACCTGAAATTAAGACTGAATTGAGACAACATGGGAGTGGTCCAGGTGATCTCAACCGAATGTCGGCGTCATCACCACCATTAAGAAGGCTATTGCGTAGGTTGGTGTTGAGGTGCTTGGGATTGAACATTTTCGTATATGCTTTTCACATCCCTGGCATGGACAATAAGCTGGCTGACACATCGTATAGATTTCAGTGGGACAGGTTCAGAGAGTTGGCCCCGGGCGCAGAGAAGGCAGGAGTCCCTTGCCCGGATTGGATCTGGGAGATGGCATTGGAGTCACCGCAGGATGGATTTGGCAGTCAGTAAGTGAGGCCACGTGGGCGTACTACATTAAGGTATGGAAAGAGTGGTGGTTACTGGTACAGGAGGCCGGGATTGGCACAGACCAGGAATGAGGTGAGGTTTGTGGTGTTATATTTCGTGTCTCGGAACATGAAAAGGGGGGGATTGTTCTCTGCCATCGAGCGAAAGATGGCAGGACTGTCGTTCCTCTTCAAACCGATGTGGGGAGAGGACGCGTTTAAAGATTTTGGGCAAAACAGGCGATGAAGGTTTTCCGGAAGGGTCATAAGTAATTGGATACGAGACGGCAGGTCATTTTTGCCCAGTTATTGTCCATCTGTGGGTTGTTGAGTTTGTACCTCAAGTTATGAGGTCCTGCTGTTCACGGCTGTGTTTTCGTGGCAATTTTGTGGGGCATTCCGGAGAGGGGAATTGGTGAGCCTGTAGTGGCAGGTGGGATTATGATGCGGGATGTAAGGGTGGAAGTGGACAGGGTGTTGTAGGCTGCGGAGGTCAAAAATGGAACAACTAGGAAAAGGGGTGGATGTTGGCTGTTCGCATTGATGGGGTCTGAGGTATGCCCTGTGGTAGCGAGAATTTTGAGGGTCAGAACGGCTGGGGAAGGGCCATTCTTGAGGCATAAGGATGGGTCCTATTTGCCAAAATTTCAGTTTGTTCAGTGTTCAGAAAATGCCTTATAAGGGCTGGTTTGGATGGGGCACAATATGCTTCACACTCCTTCCGCACAGGGGAAGCTACTAAAGCTGCCAGATGCGGGTTGGATGAGGCGGGGGTGCGCAGGATCGGGAGGTGGAAATCAAGGAGATTCCGTATATATATTAAGCCACAAATGATGGTTGGATAAAAAAAAAACAAAAACATAGGGTGGGCTTTGGCTTCTTTCTTATGGTGTTTGCAATAAGGTTATAAGTAAGTTGTAAGAGGTGATGGGTGTTGCTACCTTTTGTGTTTGTTGTATTGTTTCAGATGGAGGTTACACGCGCCTCGTCTGGATCCTTGGTCACTCATATGTGTGTTGGGGGGGCCAGGAGAGGAGATGCTAGGCCGGATGGCAGACAATTTGGGCATGTCATGGAAGGAAGCGATGGTTGGGTATGCCCGGGATGAAGTGGGAGAGAGTGGTACGGGAGGTGGTGAGGTATGCAAGTTTAGACAGACCTCACAATGTATTGGTGATACACGCGGGGGGCAATGACTTGGGGGTCTGCCCGGTCAGGGACCTCATCCCAGACATCAAGTCTGATTTTATGGTAAAAAGTTAACTTTCCTGGTACGCTATTGCTATGGTCAGACATTGTTGCACGGACATTTTGGCGATGGGCTCGGTCAGTGGCTAGCATTCAGAAGACCCGCATATGTATAAACAAAGTGGTGGGGCGGTTCGTGATCTGGAATGGAGGATTAGTAATCAGTCATAGGGAATTGGAAACAAATGTTGGGCTCTAATTGAGGACGGATGGCGTTCATCTTTCGGATGTGGGGGATTGACCTCTGGACAATGGGTTTGCAGGATGGGATTCAAAGGGCCCTGCGGGTGTGGAGGTGCCCTCAAGAGTAAGTTTGTCACCCTTTCGGGCTGTGGTGGAGTTGCTTGTTGGTCTCTGATGGTGGCAGTAAAACGTAGGTGATCAAAAAGGGGTGGGGGGCTCATCGACAGTATGAGCCCCTCCGGTGTATTCCATCACGGTGGATGGAAAACGGTAATGGTGGCACTGCGGCAAAGGGGGTGTCTCCGAGCGGCTACAGCTGGAGGCCTAACAGGTTTCAAAATGGTTCCGCAGTGCGTGGTGATATATATATATATATATATATATATATATATATATATATATGGTAAAAAGATAGGTCGCCATCAGAGACCAACAGACTGGAGATAAATGTTTTATGGTGTGTGTTTCATGTTGATATTGGAGTTATTTAGTTGGATTATTTAATAAAGGCTGTTATGACCAGTTATACTCCAAAGCAAGGTGTGGTCTCAGTTATTATAAATGGTAATAACGTGGGTTGGAGTATAGGTGCATAACAGTTTAAGGTATGCGGGTCATTTATACTACACTGGTCATGTTGCCCAGCAAGGAACAAACAGGCATGGAACAGCGGTGGAGCTGCAATGAGAGAAGCCATGGAGCTTATCTCCCATTTTTAATACTAGCCCTGCATTTGTCCAGTCCAGCAGGGTCTGGCTATGGCCTCCAAACTTCTGAGGATATACTGATCTAGATAGTTGTCTAGTTGATCTAGATAGACCAGCTCAAAAAGCTTGATAATTTTGATTCAAGAATAATTTGAAATCTTATATACAGTGCATACAGAAAGTATTCACAGCTCTTCACTTTTTCACATTTTGTTATGTTACAGCCTTATTTCAAAATGAATTGAATGTAGTATTTTACTCAAAACTCTACAAACAATACCCCATAATGACAGTGTGAAATAAGTTTGTTTGAAATCTTTGCGAATGTATTAAAAATAATCATTAAAATAAATCTCATGTTTAATAGTATTCACAGCCTTTGCCATGATACTCAGAATTGAGTTCAGTTGCATCTTGTTTCTACTGATCATCCTTGAGATGTTTCTACAACTTGATTGGAGTCCACCTGTGGTAAATTCAGTTGATTGGACATGATTTCGAAAAACACACACCTGTCTATATAAGGTCCTACAGTTAACAGTGTGTGTCAGAGCACAAACAAAGCCATGAAGTCCAAGGAATTGTCTGTAGACCTCTGAGATAGGATTGTATCAAGGCACAAAAAATGTCTGCAGCATTGCAGGTCCCAATGAGCACAGTGGCCTCCATCATCCATAAATGGAAGAAGTTTGGAACCACAAGGATTCTTCTAGACCTACTGGGGTAGGTGAGGCGTGGTAACTATTACACCATCACCTTTATGGAAACTATTTTGTTATAATTTATTCCACAATAACACTGTGTCTGTTAATACTTAACCACTATAGAATGATTTGGTAGAGCACTATTTGACATATAGGTAGCGCCACTCGCCCCTTCACATCTTCTACAAGGATTCTTCTAGAGTTGGCCGCCCAGGCAGAAAGAGAAGGGAGAGGGGCCTTAGTCAGGGAGGTGACCAAGAACCTGATAGTCACTCACATATTTCCAGTGTTTCTCTGTGGAGAGAAGAGAACCTTCTAGAAGAAAAATCAACTCTGCAGCACCCCACCAATCAGGCCTGTATGGTAAAGTGACCAGATGGAAGCCACTCCTCAGTAAAAGGCACATGACAGCCCACCTGGAATTTGCCTAAAGGCACCTGAAGGATTTTAAGACCATGAGAAACAAAATTCTCTGGTCTGATGAAACAAAGTTTGGCCTGAATGGCAAGCGTCATGTCTGGAGGAAACCAGGCACCGCTCATCACTTGGCCAATACCACCCCTATAGTGAAGCATGGTGGTGGCAGCATCATCCTGTGGGGATGTTTTTCAGCGGCAGAAACAGGCAGAGTAGTCAGGATCAAGGGGAAAGTTGAATTCAGCAATGTACAGAGACATCCTTGATTAAAACCTGCTCCAGAGTGCTCTGGACCTCAGACTGGGGCAAAGGTTCATCTTCCAACAGAACAACTACCTGGCACACAGCCAAGATAACAAAGGAGTGGCTAAGGGACAACTCTGTGAATGTCCCTGAGTGGCCCAGCCAGAGCCCAGACTTGAACCCGATTGAACATCTCTGGAGATATCTGAAAATTGCTGTGCACCAAAGCTACCTATCTAACCTGATGGAGTTTGAGAGGTCCTGCAATGAAGAATGGGAGAAATTGCCCAAAAATAGGTGTGCCAAGCTTTCAGCATCATACTCAAAAAGACTTGAGGCTGTAATTGGTGCCAGTGGCGTTGTTAGGTGGGTGCAGGGGGGGTGCGGGCCACACCCGGGTGACACCCGCCAGAGGGGTGACACCTGTAGGTAGTGGCACACACTGCTAACACTGCCTGCTGCCCTGCCTCAGGTCTTGTGCTGTGTCCCTCAGCACAGCGGACTGAAGCCGCCTCCCCCTCCTCTCTGTTTACATCCACACAAGACAAGGAGGAGGAGCCCGAGGGACACACACGGCTGTGTTTATCTGTCCGCTCTGTTCTGAGGTCTGTAAACTTTATGTATATGTGGGTGGACATGTGCAGGGGGTGTCTATACTAATGAGGGGTCTGCACTGAGGCGGGATTCTATACTAATGGGGGGTCTGCACTGAGGGGGGATTCTATACTAATAGGGGGTCTGCACTGGGGGGATTCTATACTAATGGGGGGTCTGCACTGAGGGGGGATTCTATACTAATGGGGGGTCTGCACTGAGGGGGGATTCTATACTAATGGGGGGTCTGCACTGAGGGGGGATTCTATACTAATGGGGGTTGGCACTGAGGGGGGATTTTATACTGATGGGGGTCTGCACTGAGGGGGGATTCTATACTAATGGGGGGGTCTGCACTGAGAGGGGGATTCCATACTCATGGGGGGTCTGCACTGAGGGGGGATTCTATACTAATGGGGGGGGTCTGCACTGAGAGGGGAATTCCATATTGATGGGGGTCAGCACTGAGGGGGGTGTATGTATTGATGGAGGGGTCTGCACCAAGATGGGAGGTTGATACTGATGGAGGGGGGTCTGCAGACTCTGCACTGAGGGAGGGTGTCTGTACTGATGGGGGGGTCTGCAATAAGGGAGGGGAGTCTGTACTGAGGGAGTGGGTCAGTACTTAGTGGGGGGTCTATACTGAGGAAAGGGGGTCTGCACTGAGCGGGGGTCTGTACTGATGGTGGGGGGTCTGTACTGAGGGAGGGGAGTCTGTACTTAGTGGGGGTCTATATTGATGGAAGGGGGTTTGTACTGAGGGAGGGGGGCTATATTGATGGAGTGGGGTCTGTAGTTAGTGGAGGGGGGGTCTGTACTGGGGTAGTTGGTGGAGGAGGGGGTGACACCAATTTTTTTAGGCACTAAGTGACACCAACCCTAGTGACGCCACTGATTGATGCCAAAGGTGCTTCAATAAATGATTGAGCAAAGGCTGTAAATACTTATGTACATGTGATTTTTTTTTTTCATTTTTAATACATTTGCAAAGATCTCAACAAACTTTTTTCACATTGTCATTATGGGGTATTGTTTGCATAATTTTGAGGAAAATAATGAATTTAATCCATTTTGGAATAAGGCTGTAACATAACAAAATGTGGAAAAAGTGAATCAATGTAAATACTTTCCTGATGCACTGTACAAGAAAATAGCTAGCAAAAAATGAGTCAACTTTTCTTGGTAGAGAAAAGTTATCTATCCTCCTACAACGCTAACAAAAGTAATGCTGGGAGTAGGAGGGGTTATACCAGGCTGGTCACTGTTTTTTTTTTTTTGTTTACCATTGTCCAAATTATCATCCACATTAGTTCCACAATAATTCACAATAGAATTCTACAATAGTAGGGATGTCCAAAAGCATTCCAGCTGAGGGGTGGGTAATGGCTGCTGACAATTAGACGACAGAACTAGGAGCCATCTGCAACAACCAGAAAAACCATTGCCCACATCTGAAGTAGAACATGTGAAATTCAAAACAGAACAGGAGAACTGTTAATGTGCCAGGGGAGATCTTAGAGGATCAATCTAATGCTCAGACCAAAACAAGAATCGTCGCCAAAGGGAATGATTCTCTTCAAGGACACTTGAGATTGATCCAACAGAAGCTGTGTACCAAAGCAACCACCAACAGCTGCAGAAATATAACTACCTGAATACAGAGAACTTACCAACAAGAAGAGTGGTCAACAAAGACAACACTTTTGTGCCCTAGGCTCCAAGCATGAGCAAGGATTACTATGCCAGACCTCCAATCCCATATTAGATCATCAAGATAAGGATCTAGCATAATACCCCAAGAGGATGGTCAAGGACCTAAGGAGTTGGAGACAGCCTCAATGAAACCACCTTAAATCAAAAAGACTGAAAATAACAGAAAGTGGACCAGACAACCACACTGGTACAGCAACACCAAAAAACAGTAGAAAAATCAAACCTGTCCACAAGGTCACCCAACAGTGTTGCTAGAACCTGTTAAGGAAAAAAAGACCATGTGGGGCCTAGCCAGGACATGGTAATATAAGACTTCTTATTCACCCTGATCCAGCAACGTGATCACAGTGGTGGAGGAAGGTGGAAGAAACTTAGCCAGATAGCAAAGACTGATCAGCTAATTAAGCATAGGAGCAGTTAATCATAAAAGGCATGGTATCTTCCACAGGGAGTGCCTGCAGTAGAGTTGCAATATGAGCTGTCTGCTGGCAATTTAAGGAAACACCAAAACCTCCAGCAATGGTTTCATCCTGACGTGCAGGAGATGAAGCATGTTTGATTGCAGAAATTTTCAGCCCCAGAAGAAAATAATTGTGCCTTCCATGTGGTTGAGAGTAACAGCTTCAACATTTTCCAGGGTAGGGACCAGGTCACTCATCCTGTCACAGGGAGAATTCTCAAACCTTCCCATAGGTGAAGGTCATAGAGCACTAAAGTGATATCCAACAGAGTCCAGGTTAAGGTACTTACTCACAACAGATCCGTTCAAAGAAAGAGACACCAACTACTCCAGAGAACTGGACTTGATTCTCAAACATGAGGACAGCCCTGAGAATGTGGGGAAGGAACCACCTTATAGACCCCAAGAGACTGGGTGTGTATGCATGCCCACTAGATTAATAGCAATGCTGCATATCTAGCTTCAAGTTCAGACTCCAAGATACCAAAGGAGGACTATAAGACCAAAGACAAACAAGAGAAGGAGAGGCGATGTAAAAAGGCCAAGCCCTCATTGCCCCCTCCAGCCTTACAAATGAGAAAGGGAAAGGGGAAGACCATGCCTGTTAAGGAAGATTCCAATAGCCCTAAGGGTGCAGCATGCTTCAGCAAGAATCTAAGCTGGTCAGCCCTACCTATTGGTGATTGTTAGGTACTAACACTAAACATCTGTAAGGATCCAACCAGGGGAAACTTGCAGAAGATTTCTCCACAGTTTAAAGCCCTCTAAAGATAGGAGACTCAAGTTCTAGGCGTCGGTTCCCAGAACCATTGGAGGAGTATGGACTGAGGTCACCTGTAACAGCAAGATGCTCCTCTGTATGTCTTTGAAAAGACATGTTGGACCGTGTGGTTGTCAGCATCTGGACCCAATGTAAAGTTAGGCCTCAAGCATTCGCAAACTCTGGCAGCTGGTACTGATGACAGTTTGAGTCGAGCAATAGAGTCACTGTAGGCTGGCAATGGAACAGAACGGGGTCAGAGATTCACTTAATGCTTCAGGAGCAGGAGTTGCAGTGGGAAGGTGCTTCCTCTAAGCTAAATGGCAGGAAAGAGAATGCAGCATGTACATGCAGCACTCTACCTAGTGGATGACATCAGCACTCAGTCCCTTAGGCTTAGCCCTTACTGCAATGAAGATGGCAGAGGCAGGATATTTCAGAAATGTTGTAAGTGAGTATTCGGGGATAGGGTCACATCAGAAATTGTGTCATGGCTCCGGACCTGGAAAGCACTCTGTGGCTAATTAACACAGTACAGGAAGGCCTGAAAATGCTACCAACCTCTTAGGACTCTAGCAAAAGCTGAAACATGACAGTGCCATGGTTAGAGGCTGACTTTCAATTTTAATTTTTTTTTGACAGTGTCTTCCTGTAGGTAGCAGCATATAATGTATGTCTGTGCCTCTGTGCTGAGTAGGTCTAATGGGAGTGGTTCCATAATTATCAGTCAGCTGCAAGGCACTAATGAGGAAAGCTACTGGGCCTGCATCCCATTAGATGTGTTCCTATTGGAAATATCTCACCAAAAATAAATTTTTGTTGCAGGGGGATGCCTGAAATCTGACTTGTATCTTAGGCAGACTTCTGGAAAAATTGGTGAGCCAATCACAAAAGCAGGAAATTATGTTTCTGGGGAGTGGTCAGAACACATTCTATTTACAGAACAACTCCATGTAGACATATTGCATAGCATTTATAGAAAATTACAGTGGCTGCAGATTGAAAAGGAGAGGTAGTTTTTAATAACATTCAATTACAATATGACTTGTATCGCAATTGTACACGCTATATTCTTCTTTATTTGCATTTTTTTTCCCCACGAAAGTGGAGTTACAGTTTAACCTTTAAAACATTTCCAAAATTCACCCCTTCTTAAAAAATAACACCACAAAGCAACTAATTGTTATCTCTCATCTTGACTATTGTAACTCACGCTGCCAGACCTATTTACTTTCCCAACTGCTTAATGTCCGTCAGTCCTCCCTACCAATCCATGCACTGGTTTCTGCTCAATTAATAAAATTCAAAAGACTAAAAACAATATACAAAACAATTCACAACCCTGTCCCAAGCTACATCATCAACCTCCTCTGATATCACCCAAACTGTCCTTTGTGCTCCTCCCAAGACCTTCTTCTCTATTGATCCCTCATCACCTCCTTCCATGTGCAACTCTGGGATTATTCCAGAGCCTTTCTCTTATTCTGGAACAGCCTACCTCAATCTGTCTGGCTATCTCCTCCTATGTCTGCCTGTAAGCAATCCCTGAAAACTCCTGTCTTTATGGAAAGCCTCTCCCCCCTGCACCCAAAACTGTACTTTTTACTCTCTGTCAACTTACCCCTCATGGTTGTTACCTTTTGTATCTTGCCTCTCTAGATTGTAAGCTCTCCTCCTCCTAGATTGTAGGTCCTCCTAACCCTCTTGTATCAAATTGTATTGTAACTGCAAAAACTGAGCAAACTGTTGGCACTAGGCAGTTCCTGTTTGTTCTGTTGGTTATTTGGCAAGGTCCATTTGCACTGGAAACCTTTTCTGCCATTGTGCTATTTGCTGGGTGTCCAGGGTGCCCCTGTGCCTTTAAGGAGGAGTGGGCTATCTCCTGACATACTTGCCCTCAATCTATCCATTGCTATATATGTGCTCCTACTATGGAGTGTGTCAAAATGTATAGAGTTAGGACTTCAGATAATACTGTGGTGCCTTGTCACGGCCTTTACAGCCTATATATGCATTTGCAAATGTGTGCAAACTAAAGCAATAAGGTATTCAGTGTCAGGAAACCATTAGGTCAAATATTTTAAAGTGAGGAAATCTCAATTCATCAAATGGGAAAGTTTCATATTTGTCCTTTAGTTGTGTCAGAGGGATCAACTGTCCATTGTGAATAAATTGCCACAGCACACTTTCCCAAGCTGGAGAATCCAGGGGAAGTCTCCCAATTTGGCCAATGGGGATGTTGGGGAGGGAGGGAATAGGAACCTTGGGTATTCAAGCCATTCCATATTTGCAGTATATACAATGTTAGATGGAAAGTTGCATCTGATAGTCCCATAGCATGTTTGACCATTCCTATAAATTCATATTATTAATAAACATTACCTGTCTATTGTAAGTGAACCAACAGGAACACTTCTACAGGCTTCTGGAGACTGCGGGATTCAGCTTTACATTAATTCTGTTCTCACTGTCTTGTGTGACTACAGTATATAGTGCAAGATAAGGTAAGTGCAAATGTTTTAGAATACCTGGACTGGAGCATCAGATTACATGAGAGTAGGGATGTCTGTTTGTCCATCCTAGAGCAACTGTTTGTCTACTTAAAGTGGATGTAAACCCAATTCATGAAATTTGACTTGGGAACATATATCTGTAGTGTTTACTTATCTCTCTCCATGTCCTGTGGCTTTCTCCTGCTCTGTTACCAGCATGATAACTTCTTACAACTGAGATAAAACCAGCCTGAAATTTGTAGGCGGGGGGGCACCTTTTTCTTCAAGCCTGGAACACATTTGAGTTACCCTAGGAGAGTAGTAATGAGGCGCGCATAGCACGCTGCAGTGACTGTGGCCAAATTGTGTTAACAGTGGAGAGGGAGGGACTTAAAGGGGCATGGTTAAATAAAACAAAACACAGCATTTGTGTGCCCATAAAATATGATTAGATTAATGCAAGAAATGTCACAGTTAAAATATGAATCTAGCCTACTTTAAAAGTGGACACTGTCAGTTAGTAGGGCAGGGGACGTTGTCAGCAGGGCAGGGGACGTTGTCAGCAGGGCAGGGGACGTTGTCAGCAGGGCAGTGGACGATGTCAGCAGGGCAGGGGATGGTGTCAGCAGGGCAGCGGTCAGTGTTAGGGTAGGGGACAGTGTCAGTAGGGCAGAAGATGGTGTCAGGGCAGGGGACGGTGTCGGCAGGGCAGGGGACGGTGTCGGCAGGGCAGGGGACTGTGTCGGCAGGGTAGGGGGCAGTGTCGGCAGGGCAGGGGACGGTGTCGGCAGGGCAGGGGACGGTGTCGGCAGGGCAGTGGACGGTGTCGGCAGGGCAACGGACGGTGTCAGGGCAGGGGACAGTGTCAGCAGGGCAACAGACGGTGTCAGGGCAGTGTACCTCAATTGAAAAACCTGAATCAGCTCTACTGAACCCAACCCCATCCAAACTGTTCACAAAGCAACCTTTTAAGCACCTTTTTAATTATCAAAAAAAGACAAAAAAAAAAAAGCAATCCAAAGGCACCCCACAAAGAGAGAAGATATCAGATAAAGGCTACAAAGTGAGCACAGGACAATGTAGTAATTATGCCAGGATGGGACTGCAGGGGGATCTAGACTGCGATCCTGAATCAACAGCCATGTCCCTGGAAAGACCAGCATGACAAGTCCCATACTGGAGAGTAAGTACAAACTTAATGGGAGGAAAGGAACGGCCATCAGCTCTGCACTTACCAGTGGTCAGTGTTGGTGTCCCCTGCTCACACGGCAGGCTCTATGTCTGTGTCTATGCCTCCCACACTCCGGACAGGTCACATGCTTGTCTTGCAGAGGGGAAGAGCCCGGGGCTGTGTGTCTGCACCGAGTAGGCACTGGCACGTTTCTCCCCCCTCACAGCTGCCCTGCAATGTGTCACACGGCCCCGCCAAACTTAAACAGTGCAGGAGACTCGGCCAGAGCACCGGAAAGTGCAGGCAGGCGAGGGCGACACCTGCACGGGAAACCCATTACAGAGTCATAATAGGAGACTCCTCAGCTGGGTCTGAACACTGTGTCGGGGCTCAGGCGAACTGAATCCCAGACATGTGATTCAAAACCCGTACTGTCCAGGTGAATCCCGGATGGGTGGCAAACCTGCTGCTGAACGAGGAAGTAAAAATTCTACCACAATGTTAGAATTCTAAATAATATAGCAAGCTGAAGACAGCAGATATGTAAAACTTATATAGGGAGATTTGTTTCCTCTCTGTGTATCATCTGAGGCTGTTCACTTCACTGGGTATATGTGAGGGTTTACATCCACTTTAAGTTTCCATCTTCGCCAGTCTTTACTGTAGCTACATTTAACCCCTTCAGTTGCATTAATCCTTCAACTGTTTGATTACAGAAATGCTATAAATAACTTGAAGCTGGGCCTCAGCTAGGATTTATAGCTTGACTTGTAAGTGTAAGAAAGAGACGAAAAGCATGGTTGGGACCTGCACAGACTTTGGATCTGTGTTATAACAGCACTGGTTATGGAAGTTTCAGAGTACCTCTCTGCCTAGTGGAGGAAGATCATTTTAGGCATCTGGCCATAGATGCATTAGGTATTTTTTGGTCAGACAGCTGGCTATTGTATTTGGACAGGCAGAACTCCTACTCCTTAAAGCGGAGCTCCACCTTAAACAAAAATATTAAAAGCCAGCAGCTACAAATACTGCAGCTGCTGACTTTTAATAAATGGAAACTTACCTGTCCCAGGGTCCAGCGATGTCGGAAGCCGATCGATCGCTCGTCTCTCGGCTGCCCCCGCCGCCATCCTCACTCAGGGAATCAGGAAGTGAAGCGTTGCGGCTTCACTGCCCGGTTCCCT
Organism: Lithobates clamitans; assembly: GCA_037952925.1. Lineage (NCBI taxonomy): Eukaryota > Metazoa > Chordata > Amphibia > Anura > Ranidae > Lithobates > Lithobates clamitans. The sequence goes on along the minus strand of JBBGZY010000357.1, from coordinate 2,962,510 downwards.
ACTGCACATGCGCGAGTCGCTCTGCGCGTCTACACTGGTCCCCGTTGTGTTGTGGGAACTGTGTGTTTCCCACAACACAACGGGGGGGCATTTGCGGCTAGCTACAGCTAGCTATGCCCGGAAGTGGGTGCAGATACCTGTATTATACAGGTATCTGCACCCCCCTCCCCCCTGAAAGGTGCCAATTGAGGCACCAGAGGGGGGGGGGGAATCCAATGAGCAGAAGTTCCACTTTAGGGTGGAACTCCGCATTAAAGCTGGCCATAAATGGATCAAAAATTGTCCGGTTCAGCAAGGACCTTCGATCCATCTATGGACATTCCTGCTCAAGAGGATTCGATCTAACGATATCCATCTATGGCCAGCCTTACACCTCTGAATAATTTAGCCATTACCTCTTTTCACTGTGCCTATAGACATTTCCCCCAAGTTGACAACTCTGTTAATCTCTTCCTATTAGCATGCTTCTGCCAGGGGACTGCAGGAGGCTGATACCAAGACAAATCCAGGTAGTTACATTGCTTACAGTAAAAAAAAAAAAAAAAAAAGTAAAGTGATTGTAAACGATCACCTTGTAAAACAACCCATTCAGTTTAAAATAGAAATAAGTCCAAAACATTTTTGTATAGATATAAAAAACAAAAAAAATACAAATACCTTTTTTAAAAATGATCACAGTCCCTCTGTTCTCAGCGCTGTATAAGAGCTGGGGGGGGGGGGAGCAGCAGCACACTGAGCTTGCCAGTGAATGGCTGTACAACGGGGGAGCATCAAGACAATTCCTCATTGGAGGAGAACAGGCTGAATTTCCAGCATAGCTAGAGAACTGACCATCAAGTGCTCTTCTGCTTAGCATGGTCAGTTTTTATTAGGAAAGCAGATGGACTGTCAGAAACACCAGGGATTTCACATAAAGGAAGTAATACAAAGAGACTAGGATAGTTTTTCATACAAGTACATGGTACAGCAGGCACATATCAGGAATATGAGGTGTTGGGGTAACAAACGCTTTAAGGATGTATAACTTAATGCTTTTTTTTTTATAGTTACTTGAAATTCAGCTTTACGTGATTATCCTCTCTATGGCTTTAACAATGTTTTCTTACGTTTAGGTACCTTTTAAATTGTTTGATAAAATTTTGTTATAAGCTAGAATTCCCCTTTATGCTTGGATTCTTACCTGGAAGAGCTCTTTTGTATATATTTCAGTAGAGTATTAAGCTGGCAGATTGGAAGAAGGATTTAACAATTAACATCCAATGTAATAAACAGCACCTGGTCTAGGCTTACTGTGAAAGGTATCAAATCACTCAATACCTCTCGTAATAAGTAAAATACCTCTCCAGGTGCAGATAATCACTTTGTGAATGATTATTCCTGCCACCAATAGGCCAGTATTAATTACAGTCATCAAGTCTTGATTTACTACAGGTAGCAGTGATGTTTACCACCAGTCTGGTTATGACTGGCCTGATTATGATCACCTGCAGAAGTGAGAAAGATGACTCTGGGCCCTAAAACAGAGCTGGCTGTCATTATTAGCAGCTGACATCTGCAGAGGGAAGGGGTTGCCTTAAGCCCCGTAAACATGATCAGAAAATTGTCCGAAAAATACAGATTTTGAAGTGAACGTACGATAATCTGATCGTTAGTAAAGAGCTTTCGAGAGCCGATCATGACAGTTTATCCAATATTATCCAATCAGACATGCACAGAATTTTTCGTACAATACCAGATCGTATGATTTTCATTTAATCAGTACAGCTGTCATTCCAAAAATTCAAAGCAAATGCATTACAACACATAACATCACTTTCAAATTTTTATTCTGTCGTCCGAGAATTTTTGTGACTTTAGTAAACTCTTCAGATTAGATCTAAGATTAGCATGCAAAAAAAAAACAGACGATGATTCGTCCGATAATCTCATCATGTGTACCGGGCAATAGTCTTGAACTAGGTAAGGGCTTACAAATGCAGCATGTTTTCAGGTGTATACTGTACGTCTTGCATTTAAGACCAGTTTGAAACACTTCTGAGATCAGTGAGATTTGCATCAAGCTACTTTTGTATTTCCATTGACTTGTATGCAGAGAAAAGCAGTTTTGATGAGGATATAAGCTTGTGCATAAAGAACCTGCTGAAGTGCTAGGGTGTAGATATGAGGGGAGGATAAGGGGGTCCAAACCCCGCCAGAGGAACACCGCTAGCACGTAACCTGAGCTTTCTCTTCAGAGCCTCCTTAATTGGGTATGCTTGCAATATAACATCACAAAAATGTCCCTGTAATGCTGCAGATCACGTCACCTGCAAAATTTAGACTTAAAGCGGACCTTCAGTCATTTTTTCATCTTTTCATCTATTAAATCTTCTGCCCTTGTTGCTTTAACTTTGGATAGTAAAATTTTTTTCTCTGCCCATAAATACCTTATACAGCCCACTTCCTGTTTCCTGTCTGGTTAAAACCCTAGGCTTATGACATCATGCATCTTACTCTTGTGAGAGTTTGCCAGGAAGGGAGGGGGGTTGAGTCATAAGAGGGCCAATGAGAGCTGCAGAGCCTGAGGTGTGCCTCTGTGTGTCTGTGTAAATCCAGGAAGTGAACAGTCAGTGGCTTCAGCTGCCCACAGTTAAAATGGTTGCAGCCAGACTTAGTGGAGGGAGATTTCTACAGCATATTCTGTCAGACGCGAGTAGAGGAGAGCCGTTTGGCTGCTCCTCTGACAGGGGGGGGGTCTGTGCTGATTATCAGTGCAGCCCCCCCTTGGATGCCCACACTGGACCACCATGGACGCCACTAGGACCACCAGGGATGTCACCACCAGGTATGCCACCTTAGACCACCAGGGATGTCAATCAGTGCCCACAATGGATGCCAATCAGTGCCCACAATGGGCATCACTGATTGACAGGCATTATTGTTTGGCACTGATTGGCACCCATCTGTACCATTAATAAGTGTACATCAGTGTCTCTATCAGTGCCCATCCATGCCCATCTGTGCCACCTATCAGTGCCCATCCATGCCACCTATCAGTGCCCATCTGTGCTGCCTATTAGTGCCCATTCATGCCCATCCGTGCCGTCTATCAGTGCCTATCCGTACCGCCTTTCAGTGCCCATCAGTGCCACCTATGTGTACCATCAGTGCTGCATATCAGTGCCGCCTATCAGTGCTCCATTAGTGCCCATCATCAGTGCCACCTCATTGGTGCCCATCAGTGCCGCCTTTTCAGTGCCCGTCAGTGCAGCCCCATCAGTGCCCATCAGTGAAGGAGAAAACTTATTTACAAAGTTTTGTAACAGAAACAAAAAAAAACATTTTTTTCCCAAATTTTTGGTCTTATTTTTTTTATTTGTTTAGCAGAAAATAAGAATCACAGAGGTTATCAAATACCACCAAAAGAAAGCTCTATTTGTGGGAACAAAATGATAAAAATTTAGTTTGGGTACAGTGTAGCATGAGCGCGAAATTGTCATTCAAATTGCGACAGCGCTGAAAGTTGAAAATTGGTATGGGCAGGAATGTGTGTAAGTGCCCGGTATTGAAGTGGTTAAAAAATAAGAGCACTGTGGTTAAAAACACAAAAGAATGTGACAAAAAAACAAAACAATAAACTGCTAAATGTTTGGGCTGACCTTACAGCTATGCATTGAAGTAACAGATGGTTCCTTTAGAATGGGACCCCAATGCACAGCACAAGAGGTATGACAGACCTACACTAGAGTACACCACAATACACCACAATGCATATAGCACATGCATATTAAAAGAAAAGGCGTGGGTCCATTTTCTTGTATCTTTTCCAAGTGTTGGCAGCCCATTTTTACTGATAGGGCTGCCATTTAATACACCGCACGTATCCAATGATATCCAGTTGCCTAAGCTGCATTTAATAAATAGTCGTAGTTAGTCAGGTTGAAACAAGACACAAGTCCATCTGGTTCAACCAATAAAAAAAAAATTAAAAAATATCCTATATACACAATCCTATTCCCACAGTTGATCCAGAGAAGGGCGCAAAAAAAAACCCCATAAAGCCATGAACCAATTTGCTACAGCAGGGGAAAAAATTCCTTCTGGATCCATCGAGAGGCAATTGGATATTCCCTGGATCAACTTTACCTATAAAATGATTCCTTTGCTTAAAAAGTCTGTATAAAAAGCTCATCCTGCTAGTTTAGTTTGATATAAATGCACAGCACATCCTGATAAGCTACACACTCCAAATAAAGAATCAATACACGTAAAGGAGGTCATTCAATTAACTAGTCCGTATCAAAGAAAGCAATTAGTAGCATCAGAATCATTTTTTTTAAGTCCTTAAGTGAATTTCCAGAGCTTTCAGATAAAAGGAAAGAGACTGGACTTTAGTTTTCCATTGGATTAGTGACTTGCTCAAATTCTCAACTCAAAATTTTGCCAGGTGGATGAAGTGAGTTAAAAATGCTCCTCAACTGCCTGGTTTTGCTGCCTAACAGTGACCATGTGAAAGGGGTTTTATTGCCCAGTGAAATACATCACCTTGCGTGAATTAAAAAGAAAAACATAAATTAAGACTTTACTATGAAAATATATGCAGGGCTATATTTTTACCATTTGTGCCTATAGGTACACAACTTTGAACACTTTTAAAGTAGTTGTAACGTCTCAAGGTTTTTCTCCTTAATGCATTCTATGATATTTTTATTACAAATTATGTGAGTAGACTGCAGTTCCTCTTTAATTACAATGACTTGTGTCGCAATTGTATATGCTATATTATTATTATTATTATTTTTATTATTTTTTTCCCACACAAGTGGAGTTACCCAAGCCAAATATTTCAGAGTCCATACATTCAACATTACCCAAGCTGGCATGCAGTCCTTTCCTCATTCAGAAACCTTCTCACTCAGAAAGTGAACAAAATATAGCGGCATATGTGTGACCTGCTAGCAGCTTCACAACTAGTCTTATTTCCCTGACAAAACTAGTTCATGCACAGGCCCTAGTTGAAAAGTGTTGGTGTGGTCTCCCTGATGACCAACATATGGCATCAGTGCTCTTAAAGTGAAAATTTTGTAATCAGTGATGCTCTCCTATATACAGCGGGTAAAATAAGTATTGAACACGTCACCATTTTTCTAGGTATATATAACTCTAAAGGTGCTATTTAAATTAAAAATGCCCCCCCCCCCCCTTTCAGTGACAACAAATGCAATAATACATACAAAGAAACCGAAACCAAAGCAAATACATTCAGAAATTAGGTTATGTGTAACAAAATGGAATGACACAGGGAAAAAGTATTGAACACGCTAACTGAAATGTATTTAATACTTCATACACAATCCTTTGTTGGTAATGACAGCTTCAAGATGCCTCCTGTATAGAGAAACTAGTCACATACATTAACCAACAGTTGAAAAAGTAAAATTAGTGAAGTGCACATTTCACAGTAGTGCTCATAAAAAAAATGTTAATAATGCAAAAGTAGGTTAACAAAAATGTGTTTAAACACATCTATTCATAAATAAATGACCATGAAGAGAATTTGAAAATATCTTGCAATTCCACATAAAACATAAATGACAGTGCTCTTGAAAAGTGCAAAAGATGTGCAAAAATTTAAATTTTTGCACTTTTCAAGAGGACTGTCATTTATGTTTTATGTGGAATTGCAAGATATTTTCAAATTCTCTTCATGGTCATTTATTTATGAATAGATGTGTTTAAACACATTTTTGTTAACCTACTTTTGCGTTATTAACAAGTTATTGCTCCTGATGAGCAGCTATAAGGCTACAAAACGCGTCTAGCTATCAGCTTTCATATTCAATATCAATCGTGGGTCGACAAAATTTTTTATGATTTAATCTATGTCTACAATATTTTACTATGAAATTTTTGTTATCATATCCAATTTTTCCTATTTACTTTGATAGAAACTTAGTAAGGTCAACAGGTTACATAGGTATTAATTGCACCACCTTTATGTATATATGTATCAACTGCTACATGTGTTTGTACCATATATGAATTTTATTGGATTGTGAATCATTATGTAATTTATTTTGAATAAGATGTAAAAGTTTACTATTATAAAGGATCTATGCTAAAAAAAGTTACATAAGAGACTATACAATATAAATAAATATAACTTCTGAGTCATTATACCTTTTTAATTTGCTACTGTGTGCTTCATATAAAGTCCCACATCTTGCCCCCTCTTTCATTAAAGACCATGTTTAAATATATAAAAAGAGCAAGAAAGAAAAAGAGAAAGAAAAAAAAAAGGAAAGAAAAAAAAATCAAGAAAACGACATGGGCCTGTCGACAATATATAAAGGAGTATGGGTTTTAAGGTCAGGTGGGGGAATTCTAGGATAGTAGGTTTGCAAAGTCAGGATTTTTCATAAAAGATATCGAGGAGAGCCATACATCTTGGAAATGAGAATACCAGTCATGCAGCTGCGCTGATAGTTCTTCCATTCTCATAAGCTTATTTAATTCAGTTATCCATTCTATTATTGAAGGAGTGTGCTGGGATTTCCAATATCTTGGAATTATCACCCTGGCAGCCACTAAAAAGAAAAGAAAAATCCCCTTCTTAACTTTTGAGGCAGATTCTTGGAACATAGATAATAGTGCTATTTGGGGAGTTTGGGGCACTGTCTCTGAGGCAAAAACGCTAGATATTTTAAAAACATTGTTCCAAAATAGGCGCAAGGCAGGGCAGCTCCATTTTATATGTTGCATGGTGCCTGGTATATAGGGCATTACCAATAGGGATGAGCTTGATGTTAAGGTCCAACATAAGTTCGACTCAAACATTGGGCTTTCACCGAAGAGTGAACATTATGGGGCGTTCGCGGCAAATTTGAGCGCCGTGGAACACTCCATAATGCACTGCGAGTTTGCAGTGCATTGCTATATGATGACCAAAGCATGCACCTGACCTGCATGCTTTGGCCAATCACAGCGCGCTCTGCTAAGAGAGCCATAATTGGCCAAAGGCAGGGTGCCTTTGGCTAATCATGGCTCAGGGGGACTAAGTCCACGCCCCACACTATATAAGGCTGCTTACACGGCGGCCGTGTGTAGTGTTGTTGGCGTGGACAGAGAGATAGCTTGATTTAGATTAAGTAGGCAGGTTATTCAGTTAGTGCCAATATAATTATATATATGTATATATATATATATATATATATATATATATATATATATATATATATATATATACAGTCTTGTGTGTATATCTATCTATTTATATATAGATAGATATATACAGTATTTCACAAAAGTGAGTACACACCTCACATTTTTATAAATATTTTATTATATCTTTTCATGTGACAACACTGAAGAAATTACACTTTGCTACAATGTAAAGTAGTAAGTGAACAGCTTGTATAACAGTGTAAATTTGCTGTCCCCTCAAAATAACTCAACACACAGCCGTTAATGTCTAAACCGCTGGCAACAAAAGTGAGTACACCCCTAAGTGAAAATGTCCAAATTGGGCCCAAAGTGTCAATATTTTGTGTGGCCACCATTATTTTCCAGCACTGCCTTAACCCTCTTGGGCATGGCGTTCACCAGAGCTTGACAGGTTGCCACTAGTATCCTCTTCCACTCCTCCATGACGACATCACAAAGCTGGTGGATGTTAGAGACCTTGCGCTCCTCCATCTTCCATTTGAGGATGCGCCACAGATGCTCAAAATGGAAGACGTTTGGGACGACCAGAACCCTTCCTAGAGCTGGCCGTCCGGCCAAACTGAGCTATCGGAGGAGAAGAGCCTTGGTGAGAGAGGTAAAGAAGAACCCAAAGATCACTGTGGCTGAGCTCCAGAGATGCAGTCGGGAGATGGGAGAAAGTTGTAGAAAGTCAACCATCACTGCAGCCCTCCACCAGTTGGGGCTTTATGGCAGAGTGGCCCGACAGAAGCCTCTCCTCAGTGCAAGACACATGAAAGCCCGCATGGAGTTTGCTAAAAAAACACCTGAAGGGCTCCAAGATGGTGAGAAATAAGATTCTCTGGTCTGATGAGACAAAGATAGAACTTTTTGGCCTTAATTCTAAGCAGTATGTGTGGAGAAAACCAGGCACTGCTCATCACCTGTACAATACAGTCCCAACAATAAGGCATGGTAGTGGCAGCATCATGCTGTGGGGGTGTTTTTCAGCTGCAGGGACAGGTGAATGCGGCCAAGTACAGGGATATCCTGGACGAAAACCTTCTCCAGAGTGCTCAGGACCTCAGACTGGGCCGAAGGTTTACCTTCCAACAAGACAATGACCCTAAGCACACAGCTAAAATAACGAAGGAGTGGCTTCACAACAACTCAGTGACTGTTCTTGAATGGCCCAGCCAGAGCCCTGACTTAAACCCAATTGAGCATCTCTGGAGAGACCTAGAAATGGCTATCCACCAATGTTTACCATACAACCTGACAGAACTGGAGAGGATCTGCAAGGAGGAATAGCAGAGGATCCCCAAATCCAGGTGTGAAAAACTTGTTGCATCTTTCCCAAAAAGACTCATGGCTGTATTAGATCAAAAGGGTGCTTCTACTAAATACCAAGCAAAGGATCTGAATACTTAGGACCATGTGATGTTTCAGTTTTTCTTTTTTAATAAATCTGCAAAAATGTCAACAATTCTGTGTTTTTATGTCAATATGGGGTGCTGTGTGTACATTAATGAGGAAAAAAAATGAACTTACCGTAAATGATTTTAGCAAATGGCTGCAATATACTCTGAATCCAGTGTAGCCTATATCTATAGTGCATTCTGTGGTGTACTGTTTCTAATACACTTCAGGGGGTGTACACAGTATCTAATACAGTGTCTACTACGCTTCTGGTGGTGTACACAGTATAAAATACAGTGCAGCTGTTGTACAGTTTCTAATACAGTGCAAGCAGTGTACACTATCTATTACAGTGTGTACAGTTTCTACTGCACTTCTGGTGGTGTACACAATACAGTGCAGCCGCAGTACAGTTGCTAATACAGTGCAGGCGGTGTACACAGTATCTAATACAGTGTGTACAGTTTCTACTACACTTCTGGTGGTGTGCACAGTACACAATACAGTGCAGCCATAGAACAGTTGCTAATACAGTGCAGGTGATGTACACAGTATGTAATACAGTGTGTACAGTTTCTACTACACATCTGGTGGTGTACACAGTATCTAATACAGTGTAGTGTGGTGTTGCAAAACAAAATATACAGTACATCATGTCTGGAACACCACCAAGGAGAGGCAGACGCTCACAGGCCACTGAAAGAGGGCAAGCAGCCCTACAGTCAACAGTGCTGGTCGTGGTCATGGTGCATTCTCTGTAGGTGGCCATGGGGCATGCTTGTCCATTTTTTCTGCTGTTGGCCGTGTTATTGAGCCAGAACTTGCAGAAGAGTTGGTGGGGTGGATAACAAAGTCGTTCTCATCTTCCTCATCCTCTGTCACCCAGGCCCAGAGTAGTTTGCCTTCCAACGCAGCTGCCAAAGTGGCCTATTCCACCGGCTCCTTGTCCACAGTGTTGCCTTCTGTAGCCCCACCATCATGCGCGGAGGAGTCCCCAGAATTATTAGACGACAGTGTCGGGTACATGCTGCTGGAGGATGCGGAGCGATTTGAAGGCCCCGTTGGTTCCCAGGTTGAGGAAGGAAGTAACGTGAGCCTAGAGAGAGGGGGTGCCCAAGAAGGACAAGAAACAGGCAGTCATGTTCCCCCAACTCCAACATACTGCCAGGTTTGCTCCAGTGACGAGGAGGGAGGGGATGATGAGGTCGCTGACTGTACTTGGGTGCCTAAGAGAGGAGGAGGAGGCATAACTCCAACGAGGCAGGATGTGCTCTAGGGGGCAGCTTAAGGGAAGCCACTCTTTTGCATCACACCGCAGAGCTCTGCAGGTGCAGAGCGCTGCTGACTACCCGCTGACTTTTAAAAGTTCCTTGGTGTGGGCCTTTTTCGACACCTGTGCAGCAGATCGCACCGTTGCTGTTTGCAACCTATGTCTAAAGCGGATCAAGCATGAAGAAAAACATACTGGACCAGACATATGACAAACTGCCATGCAGTCCATTGGCAATGGCACTTGAAAGACCCACATCAAAGAAAAAGGCGGACTTCTCTTTGCTCCACATCTGAGATCTCCAACCCTACTTTACCTCCAATCCTCTCAAAAACCTGCACTGAGAGGAATGAAGGTATAGCAATAGGTGTCCCAAATACTTGCAGCCAATCTGCTAGCAATACACCATCATCTGATTTTAGCAAGCAAATTTCTCTACCCCAGTTGCTGAACCGTAAAAAGAAATTCAGTCCCAACCATCAACATGCTCAACGTCTAAATGCTAGCTTGGCCAAATTGATAGCACTGCTGCCTTTTCAGCTGGTAGACTCTGCCCCCTTTTGTGAATTTGTGGAATGTGCTTTACCTCAGTGGCAGGTTCCAAAATGCCATTTCTTTTCACAGAAGGCCATTCCGACTCTCTACCGGCATGTGGGAGGCAATGTTTTGGCCTCGTTGGACAGGGCAGTCAGCAGTAAGGTGCATATTACCGCTGACTCATGGTCCAGCAGGCAAGGGTTCAGTGTTGTTGGAACTTGTTCCACCACCATGCCTCCAAAATGCTAGTGGTGATTCTCCACAGCTCTCTCCTCCACCGCTCTTCTTCTTCCACTATGGCCTCTTCTACAGATTTGTCCTCTGAACCAGCGGTGCTCCGTAAGCGTTCAAGGGGCTACACAAGCAGTCAGGCTAAAAGATGCCATGCAGTGCTTGAGTTGGTCTGCCTAGGGGACAGGAGCCACACTGGGGCAGAGATTCTGTCAGCTCTGCAGGGGCAGGCTCAGAGGTGGTTGGCGCCATGCCAGCTTCAGCCAGGAATTCTTGTATGCGACAACGGCACCAACCTTCCCTCCGACAGGGACACTTGAGCCATGTTCCATGTTTGGCACACGTCCTAATTTTGGTGGTGCAGCAGTTCTTCAGCAGGTACTCAGGCTTACAGGATCTCCTGAGGCAGGCCAGAAAAGTCTGTGGTCATTTCCGCCGGTCATACAATGCCAGTCCTCGGCTGACATTCAAAGGGAATGCAACCTGCTTACCAACCGCCTCCTTTGTGACATGCCCACCAGGTTAAACTCAACGTTGGCAATGCTGTAGCGGCTGTACACACAGCAGAGGGCCATCAATGAGTACCTGTGCAAGTATGGCACCAAGACAGGGTCAGGGGAGCTTGGCTTATTTTAAGCATACCAGTGGCTACTGATCAAGGATGCATGCACTGTCCTGTCACCATTTGAGGAGGCCACAAGGGTGGGTATGCAGTGACAATGCATGCATCAGTGACACTGTCCTTCTAGTCTTCCTGTTGGAGCACACGCTTCTAGGAATCATGGACAGGGCACTTGAGGCAGAACAGCGGGAGGAAGAGGAGGACTTACTTAGCTCTCAAGGCCCCCTTTATCCAGATAGCATTCCTGTGGGCCCACCAAACACACAGGAAGAAGAGGAGAAGGATTGTGTCAGCATGGATGTAGAGGATAACACTCAGCAGCAGTCTTCAAGGGATGGTTTTCAGCCCCCAGAAACCCAAGAAGTTGTACGTGGCTGGGAGGAGGTAGTTACGGATCATGTGATCTTTAGTCACTCAGAGGACACAGAATCGAATGCTTCTGCAAACTTATGCTGCATGGCCTCCCTGATTCTGAAAAGCCTGCAAAAGGACCCTAGGGTTTGTGGTATCAAGGAGAGGGATCATTACTGGCTGGCAACCCTTCTTGATCCACGTTACAAGGGTAAGGTTGCAGAACTCATCCTGCCTTCGCAGAGGGAGCAGAGGATGAAACATCTTCAGGAGGCCTTGAAGAAAGGTTTGTGCAACACATTTCCAGACCCTGGGAGGTTACAACTTCCTGGTGCTGGACAACATATTCCTGAGGCTTCGTTCAGTCAGAGGAAGAGTGGTGGAGAAGGTGGCCGGCTGACGGATGCCTTTAAACAATTTTTCAGTCCTCAGCGCCAAGGTCTGATCGGTTCAAGCAACCATTGCTAGCGTCTGCATTACATGGTGCAGGCATATCTGGGGGCAAGAGCAGACTTGGAGACCTTTCCAACAGAGCATCCACTGAGGTACTGGGTCTTGAGGATGGACCACTGGCCAGAACTTGCTCAATATGCAATTGAGCTACTGGCCTGTCTTGCATCCAGCGTGCTTTCTGAATGCACATTCAGTGCTGCTGGAGGGTTTGTAACGGATCAAAGAGTGCGCCTGTCCACAGACTACCGTTGATAGGCTCACATTCATAAAAATGAATCAGTCTTGGTCAGCAACTATCAAGCACCTGATGCTGATGTAGCTGATTGAATTTGCTATGGATGTGGGATCCCTTGAAGACTGCCTATGCTGAATATCCTATTCCTCCTCAATCTTGATGATGCTAGCTTCCAACAATATTTTTGGTTTAAGGCACCACCACCACCACCCAAGGACCAATTTTTCTGCCCCTGTTTAACAGGTGCATGAAATTACAATTTTTGATCTAATATGTCACAGCAGGGCCCGTTCCTGCGCCCAACAAGAGTATCTGTGAGGGGTTACAGTGTTGTGGCACCACCACCCAAGGCCCAGAGTAGATAGTGCCAGGGCCCCCCCCCCACGCCATTTAAAAAAAATTGGGTTCCCCTTAATATCTATACCAGACCTGAAGGGCCTGGTATGAAATTTGTGGGTGACATCTACGACATTTTTTTGGTATTTTTGATATTTTTATCTATATTGCCGGGATCCGAAATACATTACAGCCGCGAGCAGTTTCAAATGACATTTTTTCCTTTAGAAATGTAATTATGCTGTTATAAACATGGGAAAGATGCGCTACTTTACAGGCATACTAAGGACACCCCCAGGTACGATATTTAAAGGAATATTTCATTCTTATTTTTTCACTTTAAACATTATTAAAATCACTGCTCCCAAAAAAACAGTAGTTTTTAAAATCTTTTTTTTTTTGCATTGATACATGTCACTTTTTATGGCAATAACTTGCATATAAGCCTTTAAAATTAGCACTTGATTTTTCACGTTCGTGCCCCATAGACTTTAACGGTGTTCAGGCATTCAAACAAATTCTTTGCCTGTTTGCATGTTCTGCTGCGAACCAAACCAGGGGGATGTTTGGTTCATCCCCAGTTGCCAACATTGGTATGATGTATTTGGAAATATTTTGTGTACTGTCCAAGAACAGCGATACCATCTTGTGATGACTTTGTCATTTTGTTCCTCTATTTTACTCGCAACAGAAGATTTATGAGTCCATATACAGGATTTACGGACTTCCTCCACAAAAATGACTCCTAGCTCCTTTTTCTATTCCACAAAATAAGAAGGTTTGTCAGAAAAGATCTCGGTTAGGAGAAAATTGTGGAGAAACTGTATGTGTATGTGGATCAGGTTGTGTACCTAAAGATTTAAAAACAGTAAAGGGGATGATTAAGGTCGCCTCTTGTTTTTTAATGAATTATAGAAGTTACCAAGTTGGAAATACAATAGGCACCAACTTGTGTGACAGAGCAAAAACTCATTTGTGTCAAGGGTTTCAGGCCTGTTGAATCAGTAACATCAGTCATTAGGAAATGGATTTTAGAAGTATCAAAAGAGGGAGGAGGCTTTAATCGCAACCCTGGAGGGAATTCAGGGTTGCATGTGAGTAGCGTTAGTGGGCCTATCATAGGCGTGCGCAGCCTATTGCATTAGGGTGTGCACCTCAAACCAAAGCTCAAACACACATGCGTTTGTGTGGGTATGTATGTGTATGTGTATGTATGTGTATGTATGTGTATGTGTGTGTGTATATATATATATATATATATATATATATATGTATTAAAACATTTTTAATTAAAAAAAATGTATCAATGTAAACAAAGATAATTTTTTTAACTTAATAATTAAATAATCTTTTATCATAAAAAAGATCCGCGTGCTGCATCCTGTGTGTGTGTGCGATTAATTTATTCACTCAGATATTTTATTATACATTTCAGATTTACAGAATTTCAGAATTACATTGTATATATTACAAACCCGCCCCTTCCTTGTGTATGGTGGGGAGAATGAACCGTGATATTACACCCCCATAGACTAAAGGGGGGGCCCCTTGCACTGCTGACCTACAATTCTATGTACTGGAACCCCCCCAGGGCTCTGTGTATGCTGCCAGGAACCCCCCCAGGGCTCTGTGTATGCTGCCAGGAACCCCCCCCAGGGCTCTGTGTATGCTGCCAGTATGTACTGGAACCCCCCCCCCCAGGGCCTTGCTACCAGTATATACTGGAAGGACTGGACAGACTGGTCTCACCACGTAAACCTGGAAATAATCCGCAATCTGTTGTCAAAACAACCTCCAGCCCTCATCATGAAGAATGAAGGTTCTTGTTCCCCCCCTCCCCCGTCTCTTCTGTATATAGTGCTGCATTGTATATAATATGTACAGCCCGGTATATGTCTCCCTTACACCCTGCATCCTCTTTTCTGACATTTTTACTGCTTTTTTTTTTATAATTATGAATGGCTCAAATATTTTTGTATCAAATCTGTTTTTTTTTTTTTTTTTTTATGGTATTCCGGAAAATTAAAGGAGGTTTTGAATAAAAAATAAAAAAAAAGCTTTTAAATAAATCTCTAAATCAAATAAGCAATTTTAAAAACTGCACGGTAAGTAGGATTTTTTTAATAAGTGTCATGTTTTAATATCCTGAATTGTATTTACTGCTTTTAATAAATTTGTTAGATCCCCCAGCAACAATAGATTCCCTCAGCAACAATAGATCCCCCAAGAACAAGACATCTCCCCAGCAACAATAGATCCCTCACAGCAACAATAGATCTCCCCAGCAACAATAGAACCCCCCAGAAACAATAGATCACCCCACAAGAAAATACCCCCCCAGCAACAATAGATCTCCCAGCCTGTGGGCATATGGGAAGTGGTTAATATACACTTGGGATTTGTTTTTTTATACCAAAAACATGCAAAAAATATATATATATATATATATATATATATATATATATATATATATATATATATATATATCTATATATATATATATATATATATATATAAATCCGCACTTTGCTAACAAGCCAGGGGATTTATTTTTTTAAACCAAAGACATGTAACTCAACACACAGCCATTAATGTCTAAACCAGCTGCTGCTATCCATGCTAGTCCGCTGCTTCTAAGGGAGAGAAAGGCCAGGACCTGCAGCCTGAACTATAGAAGCTGCATCGGCAAATGCGACTCCCGGCTGGGTTACTCGGCAGCTGTGGTCCTAGTTTCCTACCTGCTCAATCTTCCCACTCGCAGCACACAGCTGTTTTTGCCGGCCGGACCCGACCCCAGGCAGTGTTGGTGTTTGAGTTACACAGGGACATGTTGCAGGCAGTCAACACAAAACAAAAGACACAGACAGAGCACAGGGATGATTTGTGTGTGCCTGGGCTCACCCGGCACACCCTGTGGGCACACCTATGGGGCCTATGTAAGAAGATAGTAAAGGAATGTTGAGTAAGCAGTCCAAAATTTTAAGAGTTGTTAAAACACGAGAAGAGTTTGCTTGAGGACGTAAGGATGGCAAAATTCACGGTAAAGACACAAGAGGGTAAGAGAGAGTGATTCCTTGATTTGTACCCATAGTTTCCTTGAAGAGTTATGAAACCAGTCTATTACTCAAGCTATGTGAACCACTTCATAATAATGACCCATGTGGGGCAGGCTCAATCCTCCCAAATATTTAGGCCTAGTTAAGGTGTCACAACCAATTCTAGCATGAGCATTGGCCCAAAGAAAGAAACTGAAGAAGGCACACGGTGAGTTTATTGATACAGTTTGCTTGAGGTGATTGTAGCCGTATTAATGCACTTGCGACAGAAACAATTGAGTACTATCCGTGATGTTTTTTTTTATTTGCACTAACATACAATTTTTCAGGACAAGCTTTCAGGATGTGCCCCCTTCTTCAAGGTCCTAGAAGTACTGATTCACAAAAGTTTTAGCAGAATGTTTAAAAAAAAAAAAAAAAAAGACAATCTCTGAGGGAAAGGGAAAAAAAACAATAACAAAAACAAACACACATAAATATACGGTACATGGCAATGGTAATAAAACAAGCATAGTTAGTGAGATAAGACAAAGATAAACATCTCAGAACACTAGCAGACCCCTTCCATAAGAAAGGTTACAAAGACAAAACCATCAACACAAGCATAAACACGGCCTTGAAAACCCGAAGAGAACATCTCTTCCATTACAAAGAGATAAAAACAAATAATCGTGTAAGTAGCACCTACCCCGATTTTCCGGGACCTTGATGGGGACTAGGGTTGAGCCAAACACCCCCCCCCACCCGTTCGGTTCGCATCCAGAACATGCAAACAGGCAAAAGTTTATGGGACACGAACATGAAAAATCAAAAGTGCTAATTTTAAAGGCTTACAGTATATGCATGGTATTGTCATAAAAAGTGTTTGGGGACCTGGGTCCTGCCCCAGGGGACATGTATCAATGCAAAAAAAGTTTTAAAAACAGCCGTTTTTTCGGGAGCAGTGATTTTAATAATGCTTAAAGTGAAACAATAAAAGTGTAATATTTCTTTAAATTTCGTACCTGGGAGGTGTCTATAGTATGCCTGTAAGGTGGCGCATGTTTCCTGTGTTTAGAACAGACCGAGTGCAAAATTACATTTCTAAAGGAAAAAAAGTCATGTAAAACTACTATCGCTAGCGCCGGCTATAATGAATTGTCGGTCCGGCAATACACATAAAAGTTCATTGATAAAAACGGCATGGAATTTCCCCACAGGGGAACCCCAAACCAAAATTTAAAAAAAAAAATGCGTGGGGGTCCCCCTAAATTCCATACCAGGCCCTTCAAGTCTGGTATGGATATTAAGGGGAACCCCACGCCAAAATTGAAAAAAAAAATGGTGTGGGGGTCCCCCTCAAAAGCCATACCAGACCCTTATCCGAGCACGCAACCTGGCAGGCAGCAGGAAAGGAGGGGGGGATGAGAGGGCGCCCCCCATGAACCGTACCAGGCCACATGCCCTCAAAATTGGAAGGGTGCTTTGGAGTAGCGGCCCCCCCAAAGCACCTTGTCTCCATGTTGATTGGGAAAAGGGCCTCATCCCCACGACCCTTGCCTGGTGGTTGTGGGGGTCTGCGTGCGGGGGGCTTATCAGAATCTGGAAGCCCCCTTTAACAAGGGGACCCGCAGATCCTGCCCCCCCTGTGTGATTTGGTAATGGGGTACAAATGTACCCCTACCATTTCACAAAAAAGTGTCAAAAATGTTAAAACAGACAAGAGACGGTTTTTGACAATTCCTTTGTTAATTTCTTCTTCTTTCCGGCTTCTTCTTCCATCTGGTCTTCCTTCGGTGTTCTTCTTCCTCCATCTTCTTCTTCTTCCCCCGCTTCTTCCTCCACTGCTTCCTCCGGTCTTCTCTTCCGGCATCTTCATCCGCACGATCCGCCTCAGTGGGAGTCTTCCGCTGTGTGACACTTCTGTTGAGGTGACAGTTCTTATATAACGAAGGGCGGGGGCCACCCGGTGACCCCGCCCCCTCTGACGCATGGGGAAAGACATAGGGAAGTCCCCATGCGTCAGAGGGGGGCGGGGTCACTTGGTTGCCCCGCCCTCCATTATGTAAGGATTGTCACCTCAACAGAAGCATCACACAGTGGAAGGCTCCCACTGAGGCGGATCGTGCGAAGGACGAAGCGAAGAAGAAGCCGAAGGAAGACGCCGGACAAGAAGACCGGAGGAAGCAGCGGAGGAAGAAGCAGGAGAAGAAGAAGAAGATGGAGGAAGAAGAAGAAGAACACCGAAGGAAGACCAGAAGAAAGAAAATGGAAGAAGAAAAAATTAATAAATTGTCAAAAACCGTCTCTTGTCTTTTTTAACATTTTTGACACCTTTTTTAAAAACGGTAGGGGTACCATTACCAGTACCAATTCACACAGGGGGGGCCGGGATCTGGGGGTCCCCTTGTTAAAGGGGGCTTCCAGATTCCGATAAGCCCCCGCCTGCAGACCCCCACAACCACCGGGTAAGGGTTGTGGAGATGAGGCCCTTCTCCCCATCAACATGGGGACAAGGTGCTTTGGGGGGGCGCTACCCCAAAGCGCCATCCCAATGTTGAGGGCATGTGGCCTGGTACGGTTCAGGAGAGGGGGCACTCTCTCGTCCCCCCTCTTTATCTGCGGCCTGCCAGGTTGCGTGCTCGTATAAGGGTCTGGTATGGATTTTTGGGGGGATCCCACGCCATTTTTTTTTTTTTTTTTGCGCGGGGTTACCATTAAAATCCATACCAGACCTGAAGGGCCTGGTATGAATTTTGAGGGGGACCCCCACGCCATTTTTTTTTAAATTTTGGTTCAGGGTTCCCCTGTGGGGAAATTCCATCCCATTTTTATCAACTTTTATTTGTATTGCCGGACCGACAATCCATTATAGCCAGCGCTAGCGATAGTAGTTTTAAAACTACTATCGCTAGCGCCGGCTATAATGGATTGTCAGGAAAAGAGGGGGATAGGAGAGTGCCCCCCTTCCTGAACTGTACCAGGCCACATGCCCTCAACATTGGGAGGGTGCTTTGGGGTAGCGGCTCCCCCAAAGCACCTTGTCCTCATGTTGATGGGGAGAAGGGCCTCATCCCTACAACCCTTGCCCGGTGGTTGTGGGGGTCTGCAGGCAGGGGGGCTTATCGGAATCTGGAAGCCCCCTTTAACAAGGGGACCCCCCCAGATCCCGCCCCCCGAAGATGCACACCTGGGTGACATCATTTCTCACAACAAGACCACACTATTTCATGGGTCAGATGGTAGGTGCACCAACTAAAAACAAAGCGTTACTAGACCTACTGATTACCAACAATACAGACCTGATCACGTATGTGGAAATAGGGGCAATTTAGGAAACAGTGTTCACAGGTTAATGAGCTTCAGTAAAAATCACACAAATAGGAAACATAACTGGAATACAAAGACACAAAATTTCAAAAGAGCCAACTTCCCTAAACTATGAACCTTGCTAGAAGATATAAATTGGGATAAAATCTTAGGAACAAAGAACACAGAGGAGAGATGGGTTTGCTTTAAGAGCATATTAAATAAGGGCATTAGCCAGTGCATCCCATTGGGAAATAAATATAAAAGAGCAAACAAAAGTCCTGGATGGCGTAATGCATATAAAAACAGAGAAGACCTTTAAAAAATACAAGGCTGAGGGATCATCATCAGCATTCAGACTTTACAAAGAATGCAACAAGAAATGTAAGGGTGCAATTAGGGTGGCTAAGATAGAACATGAATGACACATAGTGGAGGAGAGCAAATAAAATCCCAAGAAATTCTTTAAGTATATAAACAGTAAAAAAAAGGGAGGACAGACCATATTGGCCGCATAAAGAATGATTAAGGAAATCTGGTTACAAAAGATGGGGAGATGGCGAGGGTATTGAATTTATTCTTCTCCTTAGTCTTCATGAGGCAATCGGGGGGCTTCAGTAACCAAAACTGCAGTTTTTATCCTCACGACACATCAAAGGAAGCACCCTCATGGCTAACAGAGGACAAAATTAGAAATAGACGTGGAAAACGTAACATTAATATATCACTGGGAACAGAAGGCTTGCACCTGAGGATCCTTAGGGAACTCAGTCAAGAAATTGTTCCTAATTTTTACTGACAGTCTACTGACTTGAATGGTACCAGCTGATTGGAGAAAAGCCAATGTAGCACCAATATTTAAAAGGGCCAAAATACATCCCTGGGAATTACAGACCAGTTAGCCTAACATCAATACTATGCAAGCTCTTGGAGGGGATGATAAGGGACTATATACAAGATTTTAGTCATGAAAATGGTATCATTAGCAGTAATCAGCATGGATTAATGAAGAATCATTTTTGCCAAACCAATCTATTAACCTTCTATGAGGAGGTGAGCTGCCATCTAGATAAAGGAAGGCCCGTAGACGTGGTGTATCTGGATTTTGCAAAAGCATTTGACACAGTTCCCCATAAATGTTTACTGTAGAAAGTAAGGTCCATTAGGTATGGACCATAGGGTGAGTACATGGATTGAAAACTTGCTACAAGGGTGAGTTCAGAGGGTGGTGATACATGGGGAGTACTCCCCCAGGGTTCTGTCCTATTTCCTATTTAATTTGTTCATAAAGGACTTGGAGGATGGGGTAAACAGTTCAATCTCTGTTTTTTTCGGGTGGTACTAAGCTAAGCAGGGCAACTTCTCCGCAGGATGTGGAAACCTTGCAAGAAGATCCAAACAAATTGATGGGGTGGGCAACTACATAGCAAATGAGGTTTAATGTGGAAAAATGTAAAATAATGCATTTGGGTGGCAAAAATATTAATGCAATCTACTCACTGAGGGGAGTCTGGGGGAATCAAGGATGGAAAAGGACCTGGGGGTTCTAGTAGATGATAGGCTCAGTAATGGCATGCAATGCCAAGCTGCTGCTAACAAAGCAAACAGAATATTGGCATGCATTAAAAAGGGGATTAACTCAAGAGATAAAGCGATAATTCTCCCACTATACAAGACTCTGCTCTGTACAAATAACAACAAATTCCTAAAGCGCTCAAAACTGGCAATCAAATGATGATGTATTAGAGATAATAAAACAGACCCCCAGTGCAGCTGCCAATCGTCGGCATGTTCCCATCAGCTGTTGGGTGCTGCCACCGCCATTGCGGGTAAGGGTACTCAGCTGTGTAGCGTTACAGCTTCATGCCGGGAACCTTACTGCACATGCGCGAGGCCCCGCACCTCTCTCCTTCTGGCCCGGCGACAGGGAGAGGAGGAGGGAGCCCCACGGTGATGTCACGGGCCGCGGTCCGGACTCCCAGAAGTGGAAGCAGGATACCTGTCAAAGACAAGTATCCTGTCTCCCCTCCCCCTCGAAAGGTGTCAATTGTGGCACCGGAGGGGGAGAGGAGACAAATGAGTGGAAGTTCCACTTTTGGGTGGAACTCCGCTTTAAGTTGTTGCAATCATATGTACAATTTTAGTAACACATGCCAAAGTTGCAAAATTGGATTAAGACTTTAAGATTTGTTTTACCTTCTGTCATGAAGAGGTTATTCAGAAAGGAAGAAAAATAATAGGAGAAGAGTATTCTGCACCTTAGCTGGAGTAGGTCATGTTGGAAGGCCTCCTAATGATAGGTGATAATAATTACTGTGCTGTAGAGCTGGTGTACATGGCAATATTAAGGCCAGCACACAATCTGTTCATGAGTTGTTCCATTTTCATTCTCGTGGATTGTAAATATTTTTCAGCATGATGCTCTTTATTGTTTGCAATGGAGCCCCTACCCTACCTATGCTCACACTGCTTGCAAACATCACTCATCATGAACACCCTTTGACTACAGCTGCGTTTGTTGTAGCTCAGTAGCACTACTAAATTTTACAAGATTGATCTTTTTCTTTTTGTCACTATATTTTTAATATGAGCTGTTAAAAACAATTTCAGTAGCTCAACTGGGTGAATTATCTCCAATTAATGCAGAATGCTATTTAATCACATGGTAGAAATTATTCTCCTCTCTTTAGACTCAAATGAGAGCAGGTTAATTACTCATTTCAGCTAGAGCTATGTGGGCAATTTTTATTATCTTTACCTTGCTACTTAAATTGATAGTGACCAATCACTAAACAAAGCAATTGATCGCTAAGCATATTGAGTAAAATGGCTCCTTGCTGAGTTAACAGCATGACTAAGAGGTAGTAGCAATTATTCTTGTACGATCACACAATTGCCATTTGTGCATGAACAATAACTTCTACACAGTAGTTGCTTAGCGATCACTACTCTTAGGAACCATCCACACATCACACAGCAACACACTAGTAAAACGATTTGGGGTTAGCGCTACCATTAATTCAATATAAATAAATAAATAAGTGTAAAAAAAAAAATCGCGTGTAAATCTATTAAGCTGCCAACATTCTACTAGACATATAGTGTAAATACAGATAAACAAAAGTAATGTGGCGCTCAAAATAGTGACCAAAAAAAATATATAGCAGTGGCCTTACATATACATACAAAAATATTTAACCATTATACTGAGCATATAATTTCATGTACATTATAGAAGTAGTTGTCAATAGTACTGTCATAATTGTATGTGAAAAAAACATGTAAAGCTTTACATATATCTGCACATATATTTTTTTTTAGGAAAAAACTTCAAATTAACAATTAAAACTGGATTAAAATGTATTTAAAATAAAAAGACATCATATATTTGAGAAAGGAATTGGAAAAAAAAACTGAAAAAGTGCATGCTGCAATACTGATATACGATTGATATAGGAACTTTTAGATGCATGATATGTATCTGTGTTGGTTATAACATTCTTTACAAGCAGATCTCAGCATTAACCTGCTAGCTAGGGAAAAAAAACATAGAGTTGGTCCTCCCAGGATCTTTAACCATATAACCATTCTTTACTGCCATTATATGGTTAAAGATCTTGGGAGGACCAACTCTATGGTTTTTTTCCAAGATTGAAAATTATCTGGTTCAAGGCGACACACACAGTAGTGGAGGCAGATTGGCTTATATGTAAGTATGGGATTAAATGCTATACTATGCCCCAACCTGAATTGAAGTAGTTTATATCAATATTTATTACTGTCGCTTTTATACCCAGTTTACGCATACATCCCCACATCCCAACATCCATACCTTTGTTGTGGCTACCGCTTGGCCCTGGTGTCCCTGGTTGTCATATCCAATTGGAGGGGGTTGTTCAGCGGTCATTATTTCCGGTATAGATGAGTGTTGAGACCAATTATTTAAGCACCATATTATTGGTGGATTCATGTACATACACACACCTGTACCACCATGCCAATATTTTGTACTGTATTTTAATTTGAGTATGTTTCTCCAACTAGAATTACTGAACCTCCTGAAGAAGCGACATTTCAGGTCACGAAACATGTAGAGCGAGCCATTTTTTTCCAATCTATGAGGACTGTGGGAACTACCAAGAGGGACGCTACATCTCAGTGTGGGCATTTTCTCAATATTGCCACACAGGAAGTATTAACTAAGTGTCTCCTCTAGGATAAAACCACTGTGTCCCATATTGCTTTACTACAAATATATGATGTTGTATATGTATGTATTTTATTGAATTGTTAAAAATGTTATTTTTTTTATATGTGCCTACAGAGTCCAATTCGGGAATCTCCCCGCTCTCATACCTGTATATAATCATCATCCTTCCTCACTCATCCCACACATTTTTTTCACCTAGCCTTCAGTCCCCTTCCTCTCCCCAATCCTGAGGTTCTTCCCAGTTCTCCACTTCACATTTTTAGGTATTACACTGCATATCTGTTTTTCCCGCTAGATCCATGTGCCAAAGGCACCCTCCAACAGGACCACCCCACAACTATTTTTGCTAGCAGGTTAATGCTGAGATCTGCTTGTAAAGAATGTTATAACCAATACAGATAGATATCATGCATCTAAAAGTTACTATATCAATCGTATAGCGATGTTGCAGGATGCACTTTCAGTTTTATTTTATTCCAATTCCTTTCTCATATATATGATGTCTTTTTATTTTAAATACATTTTAATCCAGTTTTAATTGTTAATTTGAAAAAATATATGTGCATATGTATGTAAAGCTTTACGTGTTTTTTTTCACATACAATTATGACAGTACAATTGACAACTACTTCTATAATGTACATGAAATTATATCCTCAGTATAATAGTTAAATATTTTTGTATGTATATGTAGGTATAGCTTTTTTTTACACAATGCAGTGCATAGCATTCAGTAAGCAATTGTTTCTGATTGTGACCCTTTAATTTAAAGTATTTTGTATATATTTGCTTTTATCCTTGTTTTTTATTACACTTTTCCAAACAGCCCTGATAAAGGGGGAGTCTTTAGTCCCCCACAAAATGCGTTGGTCCCTTTTTATTGCTGAAACTTCAAATAAAATACAAATTACTTACCTCTTTGATCACCGGGCACTCCTTTATCCTAATTTCTTCTACATACTGGAGTTGACAGTAAGGACGCACACCGAAGTAGCAGCCCAAGCCCCAACAGGGCTCATCACCACCTTTTTCCAAACTGGGCATGGACCTCTGGAAACAAATTCTTTCTATCTGCGCACACCCTACTAATCTACAACAGTGACTGAGTCAGTCCAGCGCCATCTACACCCATTTTTCTCAGCCCCCTAATAAGGCACTGTTAGGTCTGCTCTCCTCCATATGCAGCATTGAAGCTGATGCCTCATGGGATATGTGATGTGCATATGCCAGGAGGCTTTGCAAGTAGAGTACACGTCATTCTTGTGTAGCCCCCTTGTCTTAAACAGGAGCTACTAGTTAAATTTAGCTTTTCTGGGTGGTAAGTAACCCAGCTAATTTGTGGTTTATTTAATCAATTGGGTTTCCCCTAAATCCAGTGTAGCTGTAGTTCCTCCATTTTGTCACTGGTACCGATGGTATTACTATGATGAGCTACAGTAAAACTGGCTTATGAATATTTATACTTCTCTTAGCCTACCAGTAGGAGTTTCCTGGCCACTGGTGCATGGTGGGGGAGAGTATAAATATTTGGGGAGGCCAAGTATTCACCAACCAGGCCCTGACCTGTGGTGGGTGAACGTGGAGCAGCTGTGTGACTAGACCTGAAGCCTGAGATCTAACCATGTGCCCAAGGCTCTGTGATTTGAAATTTGTCAAAGGACACAGAAGGATTTCATGAGGAGCTGAGATGAAGTATCAGAGGTTACTCTGCCATAGGGGGTAACTGTGGAGAGCAAGGAAAAGCATCAAGATGGACTCATCCAGTCAATCTTTGTGTTTACTGTAAACGGGTTGCTATTTTACACAGCTGTTGCTAAGAATATACAAGAAAGGGGAAAATGTATAACCAATACACTGGGACTTTAAATGAGGTGCATAAGGGGAGATGCACCCCCATCCCTAATCTGGATAAAAAATGAAAGGTTTGGAACTTTAATAACACAATTGTAAAAAGTAATTGACATGTTTATTAACATGGGCAATGAAAACCCATAATAAGTAGGTTCATAGAGGATAAAATCCTGAACATGCAGAACATAGCAAATTAGCAAGATGAAAAATAAATACATATAACATAGGACCATATAGGACAGTATATACCATGTCAGAGACCACATATGCAATATAGGTAGGTATGGTGGGCTAACCATAGTAGATAGAAATTAAATATGGTAATGCCATGTATAGGGTGGAAGCTTCATCCTGTAAATCTCAACGCTTTTCGTCGATAAATCCGACTCATCAGGAGCGGATGCTGCATAGTCTATAAAGAAAATATATATATAAGATAAAAGTAAAAAAGGTACATGTAATGGTCTAGATAGAAAAACATATTGTAAAAAATATAGGAATATTAATAGTCTAATTCAAAAGACTTACATCTTTTGAATTAGTGTCGCCATATGTGCATCTCCAGGGAGCTGAGGTGTTGGGATCTGCAGGAACACCGGGCCACACACACGGGCATCCCCAGCAAACAGTAAAGGTCATTGTGATATAATAAAAACTGTGCCAACAACAACTTATGAAGTAAGTAGAAAAATTATTATTATATGTGGCCAATCAGGTGACACTGCTAATAGAGGTATAGACAAACCAATATCCAATCGGGGTACATGGAAACCCAGAAAGTAGGGTGATTAGACATAATAGAATATAGTGAATATGGTATGGTGAAGTAAAGAGTGGAACATGTGCATTGAAGACATGTAAGGTGATGACAGTGAGAACCTAAAGACATTGGAAAAGAAAGGAGAAAGTGGAAAACAAGGTGGGTGTGCAACCATATCTCAAGGTTACCTTGTAATAGCAGATCCAAGGGTAGGGTGCAGTTTGACCAAGCACTGCGACTTGATTGCCTAGGTGTTTTAAATGTTGATGCCCGGATGGGCCCGATGATATACCAACATCTCCCCACCAACGTCACGCTGGCATAATGGGGAGCGGGAAGTGTCTGCCGCCAATGTTGGCGCCAAAACGCCCCCCGCCACAATCATCAGCCAAGATGAAAAAGCTGCAACCACTAAGCGGTGCTCAATGAGGACGTCACATGTGCGGTAAGGGCGTGGCGTCGATGCGTAGGAGGCTATACGCCCATCCAATCACCCATGCCCACAGAGTGGACGCTGGAGGGATGGGGGGCGGTGCATGGTGCACATCGCAGCTCCTGGAAGATAAACTAAGGGGCAACCCAAGCATGCAGACCACAGGGAATAATGGCAAAAAATGGGATGTGCAAAAGGGGTGTAAAAGCTTGCTAGAATGTGTACCTCCTGCATGTATACGGACACTAATGTCATATAAACATACCATGTGTCCAACGGGTGGAGACATGAGTATAGTCTCACTACACCCTTGGAGACATGTGGGTATGCAAAAAGTAACCGTAGGCTACCTGATAGGTTAGAAATCTGCCTCCATCCTAATACATGGATACAAGAAAGGGGAAAATGTATAACCAATACACTGGGACTTTAAATGAGGTGCATAAGGGGAACTGCACCCCCACCCCTAATCTGGATAAAAAATAAAAGGTTTGGGACTTTAAATGAGGCAGTTAATAACACAATTGTAAAAAGTAATTGACACGTTTATTAACATGGGCAATGGTTAACCCATAACAAGTAGGTACATAGAGGATAAAATCCTGAACATGCATAACACAACAAATTAGCAAGATGAAATATAAATACATATAAAATAGGACCATATAGGACAGTATATACCATGTCAGAGACCACATATGCAATATAGGTAGGTATGGTAGGGTAACCATAGTAGATGGAAATGAAATATGGTAATACCATGTATAGGGTGGAAGCTGCATCCTGTAAAGCCCGGCGCGTTTCGCCGATAAAACCGTCTCATCAGTAGTGGATGCTGTATAGTCTATAAAGAATATATATATATATATATATATATATATATATATATATATATATATATATATATAAGATATGAGCTGAGGTGATGGGATCTGCAGGAACACCGGGCCACACGCACGGGCATCCCCAACAAGCAGTAAAGGTCATTGTGATATAATAAAAATTGTGCCAATAATTGTGAAGTAAGTAGAAAAATTATTATTATATGTGGCCAATCAGGTGACACTGCTAATAGAGGTGTAGGCAAACCAATAACCAATGGGGGTACATGGAAACCCAGAAAGTAGGGTGATTAGACATAATACAATATAGTGGTATATATGGTATGGTGAAGTAAAGAGTAGAACATGTGCATTGAAGACATGTAAGGTGATGACAGTGAGAACCTAAAGAAATCAGAAATGAAAGGAGAAAGTGGAAAACAAGGTGCGTGTGCAACCATAACTCAAGGTTACCTTGTAACAGCAGATCCAAGGGTAGGGTGCAATGTGACCAAGCAGTGTGACCTGATCGCCTAGGTGTTTTAAATAGGGATGCCCGGCTGTTGCTAAGGTACAGAATGCTGGGTACAGCTTAACCACCTGCCGACCAGCTCACGCCGACATATGTAGGCAGAATGGCACAGCTGGGCGAAACCTTGTATGGGCACACGTGCCCACTGCACAACGAGGGGCCCGATGCGCATGGCCGCGATCGCTGGCGGCCACCCGCGTTTCCGGGCACGAGAACCAGCACGAGGATTTGTGTGTGTAAACACACAAATCCCTGTTCTGTCATGGGAGAGGAGACACATCGTTTGTTCCTACTAAGTAGGAACAGCGATATTTCTCCTCCCCCAGTCAGTCCTATCCCCATACTGTTAGAAACACTAACTAGTGAACACACATTTAACCCCTTGATCGCCCCCTAGTGTTAACTTTTTCCCTACCAGTGACATTTACACAGTTATCGGTATTTTTATAGCACCGATCGCTGTATAAATGTCAATGGTCCCAAAAATGTGTCAAAAGTGTCCGATCTGTCCGCCGCAATGTTGCAGTACTGTTAAAAATTGCAGATCACTGCCATTACTAATAAAAAAAATAATAATAATAAAAATGCCATAAAAATGCCATAAATCTTTCCCAAAGTTTGTGGACGCTATAACTTTTGCGCAAACCAATCAATATATGCTTATTGCGAATTTTTTTTACCAAAAATATGTAAAAGAATATATATTGGCTTAAACTGATGAAGAAATTAGTTTTTTAAAAACATATTTATTATAGCAAAAAGTAAAAAATATCGTTTTTTTTCAAAATTGCCGCTCTTTTTTTGTTTATAGCACAAAAAATAAAAACTGCAGAGGTGATTAAATACCACCAAAAGAAAGCTCTGTTTGTGGGAAAAAAGGACGCAAATTTCGTTTGGGTACAGCATTGCATGACCGCGCAATTGTCAGTTAAAGTGACACAGTGCCAAATTGTAAAAAGTGCTCTGGTCAGGTAGCGGGTAAAATCTTCCAGTGCCAAAGCAGTTAAAGGCTCTTTTCTGTACTGTATTTTTTGGAGTCTGCCTGTCTGCTGGTTTTGGGTGTCCTGAGCCCCTATCCCTCTCTCCAAAAAATGTTGCTGTGAGAGAAATAAACATTTTTTTTCTGTACTTAAAGTGGCTGGCGCTCATCTGCTACTATCCCACTTTGCCCAAAATTCTACATCCTGAGGTAAAAAGTCAGAACAACCCGTCTCTGGGGGTCACCCCCATGCCTCCAGGGGATCAGGGGGTGCTACGCTTGCCTATGAAAGAATGGAGGTGGGGGAAGGGGAAGATAAAATGTAAAAATGATTGTTTTGTGTGAGTGAATCTACACTTTAACCCCTTCCCACCGAGCGTACGCAGATGTGCGGCCTTGGCTTTCGGGGGTTATACCAGGATGGCGCCCGCAGCTGAGGCATCATCCCGGTACTGTTTTTTAGAGCCGGCGATCGACTTTCCAGGGATAACAACCGATGCAACTAAAAGCCGCTCAGCTGTTATACCGAAGGAGCGGGAGGGGACGTCCCCCCCTCCTGCCGCCTCCCGCTGCTCCACAGGAGGCCTGATCAACAATCTGCTGCCTCCGACGGCTAGGGCCAGACTGAAACAAAACCTTAAGCGGCTTTGTTCCAGTCTCCTAATTGTAAACACGGAAGTGACGTCATGACGTCACTTCCCCTTTACTCGGCTGCCAATGGCGCCGGTTTTAAAAAAATATACAGTATTCAGAATTGCCGATTCCCGATCCCTCCATAAAGAGTACCTGTCACCACCTATTACTGTCACATGGGATGTTTACATTCCTTGTAACAGCAATAAAAGTGATCAAAACTTTTTTTTTTTAACACAATTTATTAATATAAAAATAAATAAAATAAAAAAGGAAAAAAAATGTTTTAAAGCACCTCCGTCACCACGAGCTCACGCAGCAAAGGAAACGCATACGGAAGTCGCGCCCGCATATGTAAATGGTGTTCAAAGCACACATGTGAGGTATCGCCGCGATCGTCAGAGTGAGAGTAATAATTCTAGCACTGAACCTCCTCTGTAACTCTAACCCAGTAACCGTAAAAAAAATGTAAATCTTTGCCTATGCAGATTTTTAGGTACCGTAGTTTGTCGCCATTCCACGAGTGCGTGCAATTATAAAGCGTGACATGTTTGGTATCTATTTACTCGGCGTAACATCATCTTTCACATTATACAAAAAAATTGGGCTACCTTTACTGTTTGTTTTTTTTTAAATTCATGAAAGTGTCCCTTTTCCCAAAAAGTTGCGTTTAAAACACCGTTGCACAAATACCGTTTGACATAAAATATTGCAACAATCGCCAATTTATTCTCTAGATTCTCTGCTAGAAATATATATATAATGTTTGGGGGCTGTAAGTAATTTTCTAGCAAAAAATACGGATTTTAACTTGTAAACACCAAATGTCAAAAATAGGCTTAGTCATGAAAGGGTTAAATAAGACCCGAGCCTACTCTGCTTTGTACCAATAGTACGCAACGCCCAGTGTGCAGGGATCAGGAGTGTGTAACACATAGAAAGCAAGGATTAGGCGTAATATGCAGAGTTTATGGGTACAATCCCCCCCCCCCCCCGACAAAACCACCTTCAGCACAAATTCTCCTCACCCTCTTTGAATTACTGGACCTTGACATTGCGTTGCATCTGCTGTTCTGATGGTGGGTGACCTGAGCCCCAACACTGTGTCTGCCTGCCTGTTTTTTTTTATTCTTCTGTATGTGTAAGCTGCCGACTTCTGTATATATTGTTTATGTAGCGCTACCCCCAAAGGAGCCTCTTGAGTACATTTGGTACTCTGCCTCTCAACCCCAAGAACAGTCTCAGCCCCTCTGGCACACCTGGCAGTAACGTTATTGCAAGTGCAACAGTAAATAGACACGTTATAGTGAACACAGAAATTACCTTTAGAGCCCTTTCACACTGGGGCGGGGGCGGCGTCGGCGGTAAAACGCCGCTATTACTAGCGGCGTTTTACCGTCGGTATGCGGCCGCTAGTGGGGCGGTTTTACCCCCCGCTAGCGGCCGAGAAAGGGTTAAATACCACTGCAAAGCGCCTCTGCAGAGACGCTTTGCCGGCGGTATAGCCGCGCCGTCCCATTGATTTCAATGGGCAGGAGCGGTGAAGGAGCGGTATACACTCCGCTCCTTCTCCTTCACCGCTCCGAAGATGCTGCTGGCAGGACTTTTTTTACAGTCCTGCCAGCGCATCGCTCCAGTGTGAAAGCCCTCGGGGCTTTCACACTGGAATGATAGCAGCGGCACTTTTGGGTCGGTTTGCAGGCGCTATTATTAGCGCAATTGAGCCTGCAAACCGCCCCAGTGTGAAAGGGCTCTAACTGAAAGATTTTCTCTAGCAATGAAACAAACAATAACAATAACAAACAGTAACAATATAATCAAATAATAGATAAATATATCCTGAATAGATCAACTGTGTGACATTGACTGAAGATTAACAGCAGTGAAATTCAACGATAATATCTGGCTACTTTTGTGGGACTCTTTAAGGCGAATAACTCCCAAAGCAGAAACAACCACAAAAATAAATCAGTACGATATGAATACTTCACAGAATAACCAGCAACTCTACTTGAATTGAGCTCTATGGGTCCAGGCAGGAGAAGGGCAGTGGAATGACCACTCCCTTCTATCCCCTGACACCACAGTCCCACTGAACCATAATATATTTATTTTAATGCAAACACTACAACTCTTGAATCTTTAAACCCGCTCACTTAATGGATCCTGAGTAGGGATGGGCCGAACACCCCCCCCCCCCCGGTTCGGTTCGCACCAGAACATGCAAACAGGCAAAAAAATTTGTTGAACATGCATACCCCATTAAAGTCTATGGGACACGAATATGAAAATCAAAAGTGCTCATTTTAAAGGCTTATATTGCCATAAAAAGTATATGGGGACCCGGGTACTGCCCCAGGGGACATGTATCAATGCAAAAAAAGTTTTTAAAAGGACCATTTTTTCAGGAGCAGTGATTTTATTAATACCTAAAATGAAACAATAAAAACCAAATATTCCTTTAAATATCATGCCTGGGGGATCCCCTTAGTCTGCCTGTAAAGTAGCTCATCTGTGTGATGTGTTTTACAGTGCCGCAGCAAAATTACATTTTTAAAGGAAAAAATGTCATTTAAAATTACTCACGGCAATATAGATAAAAATCAAGGAAAAAATTTAAAAAATTGGTGTTGGTCCCCCCCCCCCTTTTGGGTCTGGTATGGATTTTAAGGGGAACTCCACACCAAAATAAAAAAAAATTGTCATGGGGTCCCCCCAAAATCCATACTAGACCCTTATCCGAGCAAGCAGCCTGGCAAGCTGAGCAAGCACCCCCCCCCCCTCCTGAACCATACCAGGCCACTTGCCCTCAACATGGGCCTCGTCCCCACAACCCTGGCCCGGTGGTTGTGGGGGTCTGCGGGTGGGGGGCTTATCGGAATCTGGAAGCCACCTTTAACAAGGGGGTCCCCAGATCCCACCACCTCCTATGTGAATGGGTATTGGGTATATTGTACCCCAACCCATTCACCAAAAAAAAGTGTCAAAAAGTAAAAAACAACAAATGACAGTTTTTGACAATTCCTTTATTGAAAAAGAAAAAAAAAGTGTCCCGCGATCTACATCCATCATCAATCATGCCGCCCGATGGGCATGCTGGGGTGTGTAGTCTTCCCCTCTGGAATTACAATGGAGCCGCTGGTATACGGGACTACATATCCCAAGATGCTTTGCTGCTCGGCTCTGTCTCTCCATTGGTTCCCTCCCCCTGCCATTGAGGAAGCAGGACGTGCGGTCGTGTTCCTGTGAGCACCACTTGCACACTGGGAATGTGAGAAGGGGGGGGGATTGTCCCACAGCTGCTGACAGGCTCTGTGTCCCTCAGTGCCTGCCAATGTGTGAGTCCTGGCGGCGGGAGATACGGGGCTGCGGGCAGGCTACATATACTGTATATATTTATGGTCGTGGCCCTATGACCAAGAGAGATGTGGATCACATAAACATGTGACAAGACTTACAACATAAATAGACCTGAAGTGTGCCTTGGTGGTTTGGTCGGTATGCCAAGAAAAGGGGGCATACCCAAGGTAAGTAGTGGGTAGTTTATGAAAAAGGATGTGCTGAGAAGTGCCCTGAAAAAGGGAAAGGCGGGAGGGTATCGTGCACTGAACCAACAAAGAGCATGGGCGAGTGGGCTGCTTAAATACCCTCCGGCTCCTCCCATAAATTCAGGCCACCATACTGGCCTTCTTATTTATGGTCGTGGCCCTATGACCAAGATAGATGTGGATCACATAAACACGTGACAAGACTTACAACATAAATAGACCTGAAGTGTGCCTTGGTGGTCTGGTTGGAATGCCAAAAAAAGGGGGCAAAAGACTCAGATAGGGGATTAACTCTTTTGATTCTTGTGGTTATTGAGCCAGCTTGGTGAAGGCTTGTGTCATTTCTTCCTGAGGATTTGGGACGTATGTGGCAAAACAGGCGGACTTCCATCGGCCTAGTTTCTTGATTACATGGTCTGGTACTCCATGCTGTGAGGCAGCTCCAATCCGGAAGGAATTTCGAGAGAATTGACTGGGGCTGAAGCCCAAGTTGCTTAGGAGGATCCTGACATGCATGATAAACTGGCTGCCACTCAGGGGGCTGGTTAGAAAGGGTTGCAGTGAGCTACCATCAGATTGGCTGGGTAGATGGGACAGTAGTTGGTTGAGCACTGTCACTGGGCACCAGGTGTTGTTAGTCTAAAACAGGTTGATGTCAACCCCGGGGCCGGTTTGTTGTGTTTTGCAGACTGTGAGATGAAGAGTGTAATGGTTCGAAAGCGAGTCAGGTGGCGTCGGAGCAGTGTCTGACTGCCGGAGCCGCTGACGGTAAATTCACTAGGTCGTAGGATACCGTAGAAGGTCTGGTAGATGGCTGCTTGGACTACCAGGCTGGGCAAAGCCTTAGACGGAGAACGAGTAAGGATTTCAGACATGTCTCTGAAGAGGGCACTAGTGATAGGTAGGCGTTTGCCAGTGACTACGGGTTGGTGCTTCAGTATGCCCCGTAGGATGGACTTGTAAGGACAAGAACTTGTAAGGACAGGAAATGCTGGTCGCCGGCTAGGTATAGCCTGATAGTATTGTGAGAAAGGTCCAGCTGAGTGTGGCAATACGATATAAGGGCTAGGACGTGTCTAACGTCGCTTATCGCTGCTCCTGGGCAAGAGGATTGGTCCCAGCACAGAACCCTGGGGGACCCTACTACCCACCTCTGATCATTCCAAGTACTCCCCATTTATCACCACCCTCTGAACTCGCCCTTGTTTTCAATCCATGTACTCACCCTATGGTCCATGCCACATGACCTTATTTTGTAAAGTAAACGTTTATGGGGAACTCTGTCAAATGCTTTTGCAAAATCCAGATACACCACGTCTACGGGCCTTCCTTTATCTAGATGGCAACTCACTTCCTCATAGACGGGTAATAGATTGGTTTGGCAAGAACGATTCTTCATGAATCCATGCTGATTACTGCTAATGATACTGTTCTCATTATTAAAATCTTGTATATAGTCCCTTATCATCCCCTCCAAGAGTTTACATACTATTGATGTTAGGCTATCTGGTCTGTAATTCCCAGGGAATTGAGTTTTTTTTTCTTTATGATAATATTGCGTGATTGCAAGGGTCTCGATGAGTGAGGGGTTGCTGAGACGATATTGCATTTTGCAAGGGTCTCAAATGGGTGTGAGGCTGCTGACACAATTTTGTATGGCTGCAAGGGTCTGAACGGTAGGGATGAGCCGAACACCCCCCGGTTCGGTTCGCACCAGAACCCGCGAACGGACCGCAAGTTCGCACGAACGTTAGAACCCCATTGACGTCTATGGGACTCGAACGTTCGAAATCAAAAGTGCTCATTTTAAAGGCTAATTTGCATGGTATTGTCCTAAAAAGGGTTTGGGGACCCGGGTCCTACCCCAGGGGACATGTATCAATGCAAAAAAAACTTTTAAAAACGGCCGTTTTTTCGGGAGCAGTGATTTTAATGATGCTTAAAGTAAAAAAAAAAAAGTGAAATATTCCTTTAAATATCGTACCTGGGGGGTGTCTATAGTATGCCTGTAAAGTGACGCGTGTTTCCCATGTTTAGAACAGTCCCTGCACCAAATGTCATTTTTAAAGGAAAAAATCTCATTTAAAACTGCTTGCGGGTTTAATGTCATGTCGGGTCATGGCAATATGGATGAAAATCAGTGAGACAAACGGCATGGGTACCCCCCAGTCCATTACCAGGCCCTTTGGGTCTTGTATGGATATTAAGGGGAACCCCGCACCCAAATTAAAATAAGGAAAGGTCCCTATATACTCTGAACAGCAGTATTCAGGCAGTGCAAACAAGACAGGGACTGTAGGTTTGTTGTTAAGTAGAATCTGTTTGTAATTTTGAACATTTTTAATGTGTTTAGCTCCAGCCAAAAAATCTTTTCTAAGCTTTTTGGAAAACATAGGGAAGGGTTATCACCCCTGTGACATTTGTTTTGCGTCTTTCCTCCTCTTCAGAAGATTTCACCTCACTTTTTTGTCCCAATGAAAAATGTTTTTTGAAAATTTGGGTTTTTTTGTGGAACAAGGATTGGAAAGCATCAGTGGAAAGGAGAAATTGTTTTCCCATATTAACTCTTACAGGAGAGAATTTCCCTTCCTTAGGGGTAGATTTCATCTCACTTCCTGTTGTCTCCTTCCGTTTGCAAGTAGGAGTCGTTTGTAAGTTAGATGTTTGAAAGTAGGGTCCTGCCCTATATACTCAGCAGAAATTTGGGCCTTAGGTGTTGCTGTGGCCAAAACACTGTAAGCCCTCACAGGGCCCTGCTGTGAAATATTAGATCAAGAATTGTAATTACATGCCCCTGTTGAACAGGAGCTGAAAAATTAGGCCTTAGGCACTGGTGCTGGTGCCACAACACTGCAACCCCTCACAGACACTCTAGTTGGAACGCAGGAACGAGCCCTGCTGCAAAGTATTGCATCAAAAATTGTAATTACACGCCCCTGTTAGACAGGGGCAGAAAAATTGGGCCTTAGGCACTGGTGCTGGTGCCACAACACTGCAACCCCTCACAGACACTCTAGTTGGAACGCAGGAACGAGCCCTGCTGCAAAGTATTGCATCAAAAATTGTAATTACACGCCCCTGTTAGACAGGGGCAGAAAAATTGGGTCTTAGGCACTGGTGCTGGTGCCACAACACTGCAACCCCTCACAGACACTCTAGTTGAAACGCAGGAACAAGCCCTGCTGCAAAGTATTGCATCAAAAATTGTAATTACACGCCCCTGTTAGACAGGGGCTGAAAAATTGGGTCTTAGGCACTGGTGCTGGTGCCACAACACTGCAACCCCTCACAGACACTCTAGTTGGAATGCAGGAACGAGCCCTGCTGCAAAGTATTGCATCAAAAATTGTAATTACACGCCCCTGTTAGACAGGGGCAGAAAAATTGGGTCTTAGGCACTGGTGCTGGTGCCACAACACTGCAACCCCTCACAGACACTCTAGTTGAAACGCAGGAACAAGCCCTGCTGCAAAGTATTGCATCAAAAATTGTAATTACACGCCCCTGTTAGACAGGGGCTGAAAAATTGGGTCTTAGGCACTGGTGCTGGTGCCACAACACTGCAACCCCTCACAGACACTCTAGTTGGAATGCAGGAACGAGCCCTGCTGCAAAGTATTACATCAAAAATTGTAATTACACGCCCCTGTTAAACAGGGGCTGAAAAATTGTGCCTTAGGCACTGGTGGTGGCGCCCAGAACCAAAAATGTTCTTACAAGCTATCAGCGTGATGATTGAGGAGGAAGAGGATAATTACTCAGGGATAGTCACTCAGCATCAGCATAGGCAGTCTTTGAAGGGATCTGAGATTTCAAAAAAAATTATTCGGTTACATCTGCATCAGGTGCTTGGTAGCTGGTGGTGATCCAAGACTGATTCATTTTTATGAAGGTCAGCCGATCGACCGAGTCGGTGGACAGACGCACCCTGTGATCGGTTACCACGCCTCCAGCAGCACTGAATGTGCGTTCCGAAAGAACGCTGGATGCAGGACAGGCCAGTAGCTCAATTGCATACTGTGCAAGCTCTGGCCAGTGATCCATCCTCAAGACCCAGTAACCCAGAGGATTTTCGGTGGGAAAGGTGTCCAAGTCTGATCTTGCCCCTAGGTATTCCTGCACCATGTAAAACAGACGCTGGCGATGGTTGCTGGAACCGATCATACCTTGGGGCTGCGGACCAAAAAATTGTCTGAACGCATCGGTCAGACGGCCACCTTCTCCACCGCTCCTTCTTTGACTGACCGAAGCCTCAGCAACACGTTGTCCAGAAACAGGAGTTTGTAACCTCCCAGTCTCTGGGAACGCGTTGCACAGACCTTTCTGCAAGGCCTCCCGAAGATGTTTCATCCTCTGCTCCCTCTGCGATGGCAAGATAAGGTCCGCAACCTTACCCTTGTAACGTGGATCAAGGAGGGTTGCCAGCGAGTATTGGTCCTTCTCCTTGATACCACGAATACGAGGATCCTTACGCAGGCTTTGCAGGATCAGGGAGGCCATGCAGCGTAGGTTTGCTGAGGCATTCGGTCCGGAGTCCTCTGGGTCACTAAGGACAACAACGTCCGCAGCCACCTCCTCCCAGCCACGTACAAGTCCATGTGTTCCTTGGGACTGATCCCTTAAAGACTGCTGATGCTGAGTGCCAGGCTCCACCTCCATACTGACACAATCTTCCTCCTCCTCCTCCTCCTCCTCCTCGTCCTCTTCCTGTGTGATCGGCGGGCACGCAGGAACACTGTCTGGATAAAGGGGGCCTTGAGAGCTAAGGAAGTCCTCCTCTTCCTGCCTCTGTTCTGCCTCAAGTGCCCTGTCCATTATTCCACGCAGCGTGTGCTCCAACAGGTGGACAAGGGGGACAGTGTCACTGATGCATGCACTGTCAGTGCTCACCATCCTCGTGGCCTCCTCGAATGGTGACAGGACAGTGCATGCATCCCTGATCATGGCCCACTGGCGTGGGGAAAAAAAACCAAGGTCCCCTGACCCTGTCCTGGTGCCATAGTCGCACAGGTACTCATTGATGGCCCTCTGCTGCGTGTGCAGCCGCTGCAGCATGGCCAACGTCGAGTTCCACCTGGTGGGCATGTCACAGATTAGGCGGTTCTTGGGCAGGTTAAACTCCTTTTGGAGGTCCGTCAGCCGAGCACTGGCATTATATGACCGGCAGAAATGCACAGAGACTTTCCTGGCCTGCCTCAGGACATCCTGTAAGCCCGGGTACCTGCCCAAGAACCGCTGCACCACCAAGTTAAGGACGTGAGCCAAACAGGGCACATGGGTCAGTTGTCCCTGTCGGAGGGCAGAGAGGAGGTTGGTGCCATTGTCGCAAACCACCATTCCTGCCTTAAGTTGGCGTGGCGTCAACCACCTCTGAACCTGCCCCTGCAGAGCTGACAGAACCTCTGCCCCAGTGTGGCTCCTGTCCCCCAAGCACACCAGCTCAAGCACCGCATGGCATCTTTTGGCCTGCGTACTTGCGTAGCCCCTTGAACGCCTACGGAGCACCGCTGGTTCCGAGGAAGAGGCCATGGAGGAAGAAGAAGAGGAGGGGGTGGAGGAGAGAGGTGTGTCACAATCAGCATTTTGGAGGCGTGGTGGCGGAACAACCTCCAACACTACTGCACCTTGTCCTGCATCCTTCCCAGCTGCCAGCAGAGTCACCCAATGCGCCGTGAAACTTAAGTAACGTCCCTGTCCATGCCTGCTGGACCATGAGTCAGCGGTAATATGCACCTTACCGCTGACCGCCCTGTCCAGCGAGGCATGGACATTGCCTTCCACATGCCGGTAGAGAGCCGGAATCGCCTTCCGTGAGAAAAAGTGGCGTTTGGGTACCTGCCACTGAGGAACCGCACATTCCACAAACTCACGGAAGGGGGCAGAGTCTACCAACTGAAAAGGCAGAAGTTGAAGTGCTAGCAATTTTGCCAAGCTAGCATTCAACCGCTGGGCATGTGGATGGCTGGGAGCAAACTTCTTTCGGCGGTGCAGCAGCTGGGGCAGGGAAATTTGCCTGGTACAATCTGACGTCGGTGTACCAAAAGCAGATTGCCCACAAGTACTTGGCTGTGACACACCTAATTCTACACCTTCATTCCTCTCACTGCAGGTCTCAGAGAGGACTGAAGGTCTAGTGGGGTTGGAAATCTCAGCTGATGAGGAGCAAGGAGAGATCGTCTTTGTTCTTTGGTGTGGGTCTTTTAGATACGCTTGCCAACGAACTGCATGGCAGGTCAACATATGTCTGGTCAAGCATGTGGTACCCAAGCGGGAGATGTTTTGGCCACGCGAGATACGCTTGAGACATATGTTGCAAATAGCAGCGGTGCGATCTGATGCACTCGTCTCAAAAAAGGCCCACACCAAAGAACTTTTTGAATAACGCGCAGAGACTGCAGCGCCCTGCACATGTGGAGCTTTGGGGTGTGATGCAGTCAATGTGCTGCCCTTAGGCTGGCCCCTGGAGGGCATCCTGCCTAGTTGGTGATGTGCCACCTCCTCCTCCTCCTCCTCCTCCTCCTCTCTCCTATCAGGCACCCACGTTGAGTCAGTGACCTCATCATCCCCTCCCTCCTCATCACTGGAGCAAACCTGGCAGTATGCTGCAGCAGGGGGAGCATGACTGCCAGATTGCTGTCCTTCTTGGGCACCCCCTCTGTCCGTGCTCATGTTACTGCCTTCATTGAGCTCAGTATCATCATCAGAGCCTTCCAAACGCTGGGCATCCTCCTGGAGCATGTACCCAACACTGTGGTCAAACAGTTCGAGGGAATCCTCATGAGGACATGGTGGAGCTAGGGAAGAAGTCACTGATGACATTGAGCTGAGGGAAGAGGCCGCTGCTTTGCCAGACAAAGCACCCTGGGCATGGGTGAGAGAGGATGAGGAGGATGAGGACGGCTTGGTCATCCACTCGACCAAGTCTTCCGCATGTTGCGGCTCAACACGGCCAGCTGCCGAAAAAAAGGCCAAGCGTGTCCCATGGCCACGTGCTGATGAGGATGCACCGTCTCCACGACCAGCACTAGACACAGAGCCTGCTTGCCCTCTCTTATTGGCTTGTGACTGTCTGCCTCTCCTTCTTGGCCTTCCAGACATACTAATGGCCTGTAGCTGCACTAAGCTGGGATAGAACACCTGTAATTTTCTTCAGGTAGCTTTATATACTGTAACCAGACAAGCCTGCCTGTCAGTAGGAAGATAACAGGAACGGATCTAGCTGAACACTGTGAGCAGGACGCACTGTACTAAATGTAAATAGTCTAGCTGCCTGACCGTGGTACTAATAGGATCAAAAAGAACACCTGTAATTTTCTTAAGGTAGCTTTATATACTGTAACCAGACAAGCCTGCCTGTCAGTAGGAAGATAACAGGAACGGATCTAGCTGAACACTGTGAGCAGGACGTACTGCACTAAATGTATATAGCAGGAACGGATCTAGCTGAACACTGTGAGCAGGACGCACTGCACTGAATGTAAATAGCAGGAACGGATCTAGCTGAACACTGTGAGCAGGACGCACTGCACTAAATGTAAATACCAGGAACGGATCTAGCTGAACACTGTGAGCAGGACGCACTGCACTGAATGTAAATAGCAAGAACGGATCTAGCTGAACACTGTGAGCAGGACGCACTGTACTAAATGTAAATAGTCTAGCTGCCTGACCGTGGTACTAATAGGATCAAAAAGAACACCTGTAATTTTCTTAAGGTAGCTTTATATACTGTAACCAGACAAGCCTGCCTGTCAGTAGGAAGATAACAGGAACGGATCTAGCTGAACACTGTGAGCAGGACACACTGTACTAAATGTAAATAGTCTAGCTGCCTGACCGTGGTACTAATAGGATCAAAAAGAACACCTGTAATTTTCTTAAGGTAGCTTTATATACTGTAACCAGACAAGCCTGCCTGTCAGTAGGAAGATAACAGGAACGGATCTAGCTGAACACTGTGAGCAGGACGTACTGCACTAAATGTATATAGCAGGAACGGATCTAGCTGAACACTGTGAGCAGGACGCACTGCACTGAATGTAAATAGCAGGAACGGATCTAGCTGAACACTGTGAGCAGGACGCACTGCACTAAATGTAAATACCAGGAACGGATCTAGCTGAACACTGTGAGCAGGACGCACTGCACTGAATGTAAATAGCAAGAACGGATCTAGCTGAACACTGTGAGCAGGACGCACTGTACTAAATGTAAATAGTCTAGCTGCCTGACCGTGGTACTAATAGGATCAAAAAGAACACCTGTAATTTTCTTAAGGTAGCTTTATATACTGTAACCAGACAAGCCTGCCTGTCAGTAGGAAGATAACAGGAACGGATCTAGCTGAACACTGTGAGCAGGACACACTGTACTAAATGTAAATAGTCTAGCTGCCTGACCGTGGTACTAATAGGATCAAAAAGAACACCTGTAATTTTCTTCAGGTAGCTTTATATACTGTAACCAGACAAGCCTGCCTGTCAGTAGGAAGATAACAGGAACGGATCTAGCTGAACACTGTGAGCAGGACGCACTGTACTAAATGTAAATAGTCTAGCTGCCTGACCGTGGTACTAATAGGATCAAAAAGAACACCTGTAATTTTCTTAAGGTAGCTTTATATACTGTAACCAGACAAGCCTGCCTGTCAGTAGGAAGATAACAGGAACGGATCTAGCTGAACACTGTGAGCAGGACACACTGTACTAAATGTAAATAGTCTAGCTGCCTGACCGTGGTACTAATAGGATCAAAAAGAACACCTGTAATTTTCTTCAGGTAGCTTTATATACTGTAACCAGACAAGCCTGCCTGTCAGTAGGAAGATAACAGGAACGGATCTAGCTGAACACTGTGAGCAGGACGTACTGCACTAAATGTATATAGCAGGAACGGATCTAGCTGAACACTGTGAGCAGGACGCACTGCACTGAATGTAAATAGCAGGAACGGATCTAGCTGAACACTGTGAGCAGGACGCACTGCACTAAATGTAAATACCAGGAACGGATCTAGCTGAACACTGTGAGCAGGACGCACTGCACTGAATGTAAATAGCAGGAACGGATCTAGCTGAACACTGTGAGCAGGACGCACTGCACTGAATGTAAATAGCAGGAACGGATCTAGCTGAACACTGTGAGCAGGACGCACTGCACTGAATGTAAATAGCAGGAACGGATGTAGCTGAACACTGTGAGCAGGACGCACTGCACTAAATGTAAATACCAGGAACGGATCTAGCTGAACACTGTGAGCAGGACGCACTGCACTGAATGTAAATAGCAGGAACGGATCTAGCTGAACACTGTGAGCAGGACGCACTGCACTGAATGTAAATAGCAGGAACGGATGTAGCTGAACACTGTGAGCAGGACGCACTGCACTGAATGTAAATAGCAGGAACGGATGTAGCTGAACACTGTGAGCAGGACGCACTGCACTAAATGTAAATACCAGGAACGGATCTAGCTGAACACTGTGAGCAGGACGCACTGCACTGAATGTAAATAGCAGGAACGGATCTAGCTGAACACTGTGAGCAGGACGCACTGCACTAAATGTAAATACCAGGAACGGATCTAGCTGAACACTGTGAGCAGGACGCACTGCACTGAATGTAAATAGCAGGAACGGATCTAGCTGAACACTGTGAGCAGGACGCACTGCACTGAATGTAAATAGCAGGAACGGATCTAGCTGAACACTGTGAGCAGGACGCACTGCACTAAATGTAAATACCAGGAACGGATCTAGCTGAACACTGTGAGCAGGACGCACTGCACTGAATGTAAATAGCAGGAACGGATCTAGCTGAACACTGTGAGCAGGACGCACTGCACTAAATGTAAATACCAGGAACGGATCTAGCTGAACACTGTGAGCAGGACGCACTGCACTGAATGTAAATAGCAGGAACGGATCTAGCTGAACACTGTGAGCAGGACGCACTGCACTGAATGTAAATAGCAGGAACGGATCTAGCTGAACACTGTGAGCAGGACGCACTGCACTAAATGTAAATACCAGGAACGGATCTAGCTGAACACTGTGAGCAGGACGCACTGCACTGAATGTAAATAGCAGGAACGGATCTAGCTGAACACTGTGAGCAGGACGCACTGCACTAAATGTAAATACCAGGAACGGATCTAGCTGAACACTGTGAGCAGGACGCACTGCACTGAATGTAAATAGCAGGAACGGATCTAGCTGAACACTGTGAGCAGGACACACTGCACTAAATGTAAATAGTCTAGATAGAAGATAACAGGAACGGATCTAGCTAAACTGAATACAGTGTATATATATATATGCAACACCTGGGATGCATATATATACACAATACACTGTAAGTGCAGCTAACTGACTGACTGTTCTGCCTAATCTATCTAACTCAAATCAAATGACACTGTCTCTCTCTCTCTCTATCTCTCAGCACACCGGAACACACACTACACAGGGCCGCCGTGCAGGCGGCCTTATATAGTGTGGGGTGTGTACTAAATCCCCTGAGCCATAATTGGCCAAAGCCACCCTGGCTTTGGCCAATTACAGCTCTCTCTACTGACGGCGCTGTGATTGGCCAAGCATGCGGGTCATAGTGCATGCTTGGCCAATCATCAGCCAGCAATG
This sequence comes from Lithobates clamitans, assembly GCA_037952925.1. Lineage (NCBI taxonomy): Eukaryota > Metazoa > Chordata > Amphibia > Anura > Ranidae > Lithobates > Lithobates clamitans. The sequence goes on along the minus strand of JBBGZY010000357.1, from coordinate 2,919,149 downwards.
CACTGCGATGCCGCAGTGAATTATGGGCCGTGACGCGCCACACGAATTTGGCGCGAACGGCCCATATCGTTCGCAATTCGGCGAACGACCGAACAGCCGATGTTCGAGTCGAACATGGGTTCGACTCGAACACGAAGCTCATCCCTACTGAACGGGTGTCAGGTTGCTGAGACGAGATTGCGTGGTCGCAAAGGTCTTAGACAAGTGTGAGGTTGCTGAGACGATATTGCGTTTTGCAAGGGTCTCAAATGAGTGTTAGGCTGCTGAGACAATATTGCATGACTGCAAGGGTCTCAATGGGTGTCGGGTTTGCAGAGACAATATTGCGTTTGCAAAGTCTCGATGAGTGTGAGGCTGCTGAGACGATATTGCGTTTGCAAGGGTCTCAACAAGAGTGTCAGGCTGCTAAGACAATTTGTCTGGCTGCAAGGGTCTCAATGAATGTAAGGTTGATGGGGCGAGACTGCGTAGTCACAAAGGTCTTGATTTGGAGGTTGCTCGAGATGGTATTGCGTGGTTGCAAGGGTCTCGATGAGTGTTAGACTGCTGAGACAGTATTGTGTTTGCAAGGGTCTGAACAAGGGTGTCAGACTGCTGAGACAGGTTTGCATGGTTGCAAGGGTCTCAACACGTGTCAGGTTGCTGGGCCGAGATTGCGTGGTGACAAAGGGGGTTTTATTTATTATTATTATTTATTTTATTTTGTTTTATGTATTTATTTTATTTATATATTTTTTTTGACAAGTAAGAGATTGCTGAGATGATGTTGCGTTTTGCAATGGTCTTAACAGGGGTGTCAGGCTGCTGAAGCAATTTGTATGGTTGAAAGGGTCCCAACAGGTGTCAAGTTGCTGGGCCGAAATTGTGTGGTGGCAACTTTTTTTTTTTTGTTTTGTTTTTTTAACCACCTATGGACTGCCTGCCGTCATTTTACGTCGTTACTTTGAAGAGGAATATCATTGTTATGGCAGCAGCTAGCTGCCATAACCCCAGTATGCTCTTCTTCAGCGGGCGGTCCGCTTTCAGATAAAAGTGGTCTCTGTGGTGGATTCGCCGCACTCCGGTGTCCTCCGTCGCTTACCGTAGCGATTGGTAGCGGCGGAGGCGATCAGATTATTCTTCCTGTTAGGCATGGAGATAAAGGAGGGGAAGATGGCCCCCAGCTGTCTCCATACCACTGCAGGGCGGAAGAGACGTCAAAACGTCACTTCCGCCCATAGCTCTTAAAGGGACATTCTTTCTTTTTTCAAATTACATTTAATTTAATTTAATTTTTTTTATTGCATTTTAGTGTAAATATGAGATCTGAGGATTTTTTAACCCCAGATCTCATTTAGGAGGTCCTGTCATGCTTTTTTTCTATTACAAGGGATGTTTACATTCCTTGTAATAGGAATAAAAGTGACAAATTTTTTTAAAAAAGGAACAGTGTAAAAATAAAAAATTAATGGTAAAAAAAAATGTAAAAATAATAATTTTTTAAACGCGCCCCGTCCCGCCAAGCTCACGCAGAAGCGAACACATACGTAAGTAGCACCTGCATATGAAAACGGTGTTCAAACCACACATGTTAGGTATCACCATGATCAGTAGAGCGAGAGCAATAATTCTACCCCTAGACCTCCTCTGTAACTCAAAACATGCAACCTGTAGAATGTTTTAAGCGTTGCCTATGGAGATTTTTAAGGGTAAAAGTTTGTCGCCATTCCACGAGCAGGCGCAATTTTGAAGCGTGACATGTTGGGTATCAATTTACTCGGCGTAACATTATCTTTCACCGCCATTTTATTCTCTAGGGTGTTAGAAAAATATATATAAGGTTTGGGGGTTCTAAGTAATTTTCTAGCAAAAAAAAATGTTTTTAACTTGTAAACACCAAATCTCAGAAAGAGGTTCGGTCCTTAAGTGGTTAATGAGTGAGAGGTTGCTGAGATGATATTGCATTTTGCAGGGGTCTCAACAAGAGTGTCAGGCTGCTGAGACGATTTTGCATGGTTACAAGGGTTTCAACAGGTGTCAGGTTGCTGGGCCGAGGTTGCGTGGTGGTAAAGGTTTATTATATATTATTATTTGTATTTATTTTTTTATACTTATTTATTTATTTATTTTATGAGTGAGGGGTAGCTGAGACGACATTGCGTTTTGCAAGGGTCTCAACAAGAGTGACAGGCTGCTGAGATATGGTTGCCACCTCATCCCTTTAAACCCGAACACATATTAATTACACAGGTTGTGTGTCTGATTAAAGTGGTAATTAAATTCACTTGGTGCCTTATCTGCATTTAATTAGCCTCAGAACCTGTGTAATTCAAAGGTGTTTGGGTTTAAAGGGATGAGGTGGCAACTCTATGCTGAGACAGTTTTGCATGGCTGCAAGGGTCTCAGCGAATGACAATTGGTTTACTGAGAAAAGGATAGAAACACCTGCTTTGTTTGGTGGCTTACCGTACCCTTAAGCGAGCAGTATAAGGTATAAGGACAACGTCCGTTTGATTCGTAGGTTCCTTAGAGGGAACTAACAAGCGAAATGGGAGACAACGAATGGTGATAGGACATTTTTTTACATAAAGAATGTGGTAACAAATCTTACTTGTGACAGTGCGCCATGCGAGTGAGTTTGCAGCGGACTGTGGCTGGAGTGCAACATATCGGGAAGGTGTGGCGTGATGCCGTGCACGAGGCAAAACAACAAGGTTTGGTGAAGAAAATGGAACGCGACAAGTGTATACGAATGATAACTTTGTTCCACTGCGGGGACCAAACATATGGTACGGGCGACACCTCGAGTAGCCACGAATTTTGACATGAAAAACACGGTAACGAATCCTACCTGCAACAGTGACCGTGCGACTGGTTCGCATTGGACTGGAGCGGATATGCAACACACCTGAAGAGTGTGATGTGGTGCCGTGCATGACGCGCAGAAAATAACTTTGGTTTGGTAAATAATGAGAGAAGAACCGTGTACAAATGATTCATACGTTCTGCTGCGGGGACTAAAACACACGGCATGGGGAAAACAACGAATGGCAACGGTAGAAAGTATGCAATGTATCTGATACGGATCGGTTGTAAAGAGAAATTACTCTGATACCAATCGATTGTAAAATGTATGAAATGAATAATAGTAGTAGTTAGGGTCGGTTCACACTGGGGCAACACGACTTCAGCGCGACTTTGTACCGCGACTTCAACGCGACTTCAACGCGGCTTCAGCGCGACTTCAGCGCGACTTCAGCAAATTACAAGGCGACTTGAAGTCGCCTCCATGACAGGCGACTTCGCCTGTGGCCAATCACGGGGCAATCAGCTCTCTGGGAGGGAGGGGGGAGGGAGGGATTTTCCCTGCAAAGTCGCTTGACTTTACAGAGAGATCCGACTTGGAGGCGACTTCCATTGATTTCTATGGTACAGGTCACCTACCAAGTCGGATCAAAGTAGTACAGGGAGTACGCTCTGAAGTCGGAGCGACTTCAGTAGCGTCTATTAAGACGCTAGCGTTCACTCCCATCGAAACTATTTCTGGGGCGACTTGGGACGACTTGAGGGCGTACAAGTCGGATCCCAAGTCGCCCCAGTGTGAACCGAGCCTAAGGAGTATTAAAAGATTGCTCTGAAACTGAACACCTACCAACCACCCATACCCCTAGGCTAATCAAGACAAGGCACCAGGTGGGTCTAATTACCACCTCAATCAGCCACAGAACCCATACAAACAATACATGCTCATCTCCAAATGGATGAGACGGCAATCCCATGGACAGTAAATCTTATAACCACTGAAGCCTATGGCAAGTGATATCGGACAACGACCTACAGCAGCTCGGAGGCTTGGATTTACAAATGAATCGTATGTTTGGCAGAAGGAACTTACGAATGTACTACGCCTGTGCCGAATAATGTCGGAAGCGACAACAGTTCGGAGGCAGTTTTTTTTATGAAAGGGATGCAGGATAGGAAGCATAACGAATTGCAAGATTGCACATGATACGAAAAGGTTTGAATACTACCCGCAACAGTGAGCGGGAACCGCCGACGAAGACCATGAATGGGGAAGCCACGATGTACTTGCAATCGAATGCACAGACTCACAAACACGAGGTGAGCTGGGAACATCGGCCCAGTGACGTGTAGTATTGCGCACTGAACTGACAAAGAGCATGGGCGAGTGGACTGCTTAAATACCCTCCGGGCTCCTCCCATAATATCAGGCCACCATACTGGCCTTCTTATATATCTATATATATATATATATATGTATATACAGTATATAGTATACTGTATACCATTGTTGATTATAGCCGCATCCCATGGAGTATTATGCAACAGTTAGCAACAATTAGCAAAGCACATCACCCTAGAATTAAATCTCAATTGTGATAGGTGCAGTGGCGTAGCGTGGGGGGTGCAGGGGGTGCCGTGGCCCCGGGAGCGAAATTTAGGGGGGCGCCAGTATGTGTCACTGGCTGCCTCCTCCTAATTTCTCGATCCTGTGTCCCCGGCCCGGCCGCCATGTTAAGTGTCTCCAGCGCCCTGTGATTGGGCGTATGGGGGTCATGTGACGCGTAGGGCTGGCCTGTCCTAGATCGCTCCTGAAGTCCTGCCTCTGCACATGACCCCCCCATACGCACAATCACAGGGCGCCGGACACTGAACATGGCTGCAGCCAGAGCGCAGGGGAGAGAGGAATGTGAGCCACCGCTGTCCTCTCCTCCTCCTCCTCCTCCTCCTCCCGATCGATGCAGGCCAAGATAAGAAGGTGAGTGAGAGTCTTGTTACTGGCCAGGGGGCGAGAGAGAGAGAGACTGTAGGCAGGATAGTGTAGTTTAGTATGGAGGTCAGTGTAGTGTAGTGGTCAGTATGGGGGGCAGTGTAGTGTAGTATGGTGGTCAGTGTAGTATGGTGGTCAGTGTAGTGTAGTATGGTGGTCAGTGTAGTGTAGTATGGTGGTCAGTATAGTGGACAATGTAGTATGGTGGTCAGTATAGTATAGTGTAGTTTAGTATGGAGGTCAGTGTAGTGTAGTGGACAGTATAGTATAGTGGACAGTGTAGTATAGTGGTTAGTGTAGTATAGTATAGTGGTTAGCATAGTGGTCAGTATAGTGTAGTTGAGTATGGAGGTCAGTGTAGTATAGTGGTTAGTATGGTGTTTAGTGTAGTGGACAGTATAGTGGTCAGTATTGTGTAGTGGACAGTGTAGTGTAGTATGGTGGACAGTGTAGTATAGTGGACAGTGTAGTGTAGTATGGTGGTCAGTATAGTGGACAGTGTAGTATGGTGGTCAGTGTAGTGTAGTATAGTGGTCAGTATAGTATAGTGGTCAGTGAAGTGTAGTATGGTGGTCAGTATAGTGGACAGTGTAGTGTAGTATGGTGGTCAGTATAGTGTAGTATAGTGGTTAGTGTAGTATAGTATAGTGGTCAGTATAGTGTAGTTTAGTATGGAGGTCAGTGTAGTGTAGTGGACAGTATAGTATGGTGGTCAGTATAGTGTAGTATGGTGGTCAGTGTAATGTAGTATAGTGGACAGTGTAGTATAGTGGTCAGTATAATGTAGTATGGTGGACAGTGTAGTAAAACAGACAGTGTAGTATAGTGGTCAGTATAGTGGTTAGTATAGTGTAGTTTAGTATGGAGGTCAGTGTAGTGTAGTGGACAGTGTAGTATGGTGGTCAGTGTAGTGTAGTATGGTGGTCAGTGTAGTATAGTATAGTGGTCAGTATAGTGTAGTGTAGTATGGTGGTCAGTATAGTGGACAGCGTAGTGTAGTATGGTGGTCAGTGTAGTGTAGTGGACAGTATAGTATAGTGGTCAGTATAGTGTAGTATGGTGGTGAGTGTAATGTAGTATAGTGGACAGTGTAGCATAGTGGACAGTGTAGTATGGTGGTCAGTATAGTGTAGTATGGTGGACAGTGTAGTATAACAGACAGTGTAGTATAGTGGTCAGTGTAGTGTAATATAGTGGTCAGTATAGTGGTTAGTGTATTATAGTATAGTGGTTAGTATAGTGTAGTTTAGTATGGAGGTCAGTGTAGTGTAGTATAGTGGTCAGTGTAGTATGGTGGTCAGTATAGTGTAGTATAGTGGACAGTGTAGTATAGTGGACAGTGTAGTGTAGTATGGTGGTCAGTGTAGTATGGTGGTCAGTATAGTGTACTATAGTGGACAGTATAGTGTAGTATAGTGGACAGTGTAGTATGGTGGTCAGTATAGCGTAGTATAGTGGTCAGTGTAGTGTAGTATGGTGGTCAGTGTAGTATGGTGGTCAGTACAGCGTAGTATAGTGGTCAGTGTAGTGTAGTATAGTGGTCAGTGTAGTGTAGTATGGTGGTCAGTGTAGTGTAGTATGGTGGTCAGTATAGCGTAGTATAGTGGTCAGTGTAGTGTAGTATAGTGGTCAGTGTAGTGTAGTATAGTGGACAGTGTAGTATGGTGGACAGTATAGCGTAGTATAGTGGTCAGTGTAGTGTAGTATGGTGGTCAGAGTAGTGTAGTATGGTGGTCAGTATAGTATAGTGGTCAGTGTAGTGTAGTATGGTGGTCAGTGTAGTGTAGTATGGTGGTCAGTATAGCGTAGTATAGTGGTCAGCATAGTATGGTGGTCAGTGTAGTGTAGTATGGTGGTCAGTGTAGTGTAGTATGGTGGTCAGTATACCGTAGTATAGTGGTCAGTGTAGTATAGTGGTCAGTGTAGTATGGTGGTCAGTGTAGTGTAGTATGGTGGTCAGTGTAGTGTAGTATGGTGGACAGTGTAGTGTAGTATGGTGGTCAGTATAGCGTAGTATAGTGGTCAGTGTAGTATAGTGGTCAGTGTAGTATGGCGGTCAGTGTAGTGTAGTATGGTGGTCAGTGTAGTGTAGTATGGTGGACAGTGTAGTGTAGTATGGTGGTCAGTATAGCGTAGTATAGTGGTCAGTGTAGTATAGTGGTCAGTGTAGTATGGTGGTCAGTGTAGTGTAGTATGGTGGTCAGTGTAGTGTAGTAAGGTGGACAGTGTAGTGTAGTATAGTGGACAGTGTAGTATAGTGTAGTATAGTGGACAGTGTAGTGTAGTATAGTGGTCAGTATAGTGTAGTATAGTGGTTAGTATAGTGGGCAGTGTGGTGTAGTATAGTGGACAGTGTAGTGTAATATAGTGGACAGTGTAGTGTAGTATGGTGGTCAGTGTAGTATAGCGGCCAGTATAGTGTAGTATAGTGGTCAGTGTAGTGTAGTGTAGTGGAAAGTATAGTGGTCAGTGTAGTATAGTGGACAGTATAGTATAGTGGTCAGTGTAGTGGACAGTGTAGTTCTCAGTGTAGTGGTCAGTATAGGAATCAGGTAGGCCAGTAGTACTTGTATTTGAAGGGACTCAGGGATAGCTAAAAGTCCGCATGTTAGGGGGCGCAAATTACTTGCCTTGCCCCGGGTGCTGACAACCCACGCTACGCCACTGGTAGGTGCCCTAAGAAAACATATAGGTTTATAGGTTGCCTTTAGCTGCTTGGGCTGAAGCAATGCATTATTAATGAGACCAATGGTTCACCCAGTAACTATGCATTCCAAAGATTGAGCTATTACATAGTTACATAGTAGGTGAGGTTGAAAAAAGACACAAGTCCATTAAGTCCAACTTATGTGTGTGATTATATGTCAGTATTACATTCTATATCCCTGTATGTTGCGGGCCTTCAGATGCTTATCTAATAGTTTTTTTTTAAACTATCGATACACCCCGCTGAGACCACCACCTGTGGAAGAGAATTCAACATCCTTGCCGCTTACAGTAAAGAACCCTCTACATAGTTTAAGGTTAAACCTCTTTTCTTCTAATCTTAATGAGTGTTCACGTGTCTTAATAAACTCCCTTCTACAGAAAAGTTTTATCCCTATTGTGGGGTCACAATAGCCAGCTAAATGGTTTGGAAATGATTTAGTCACACCTTTAAGGTAAACTGCTGCAGAGGATCATCAAACAATGGAGAGGGGCTGATAAATTTGAGACCCCAAAGGTGATCAGTGAGTCTACCTTTTCCTTTGTTTTTCAAACTTATATTGTTTGGCTGTTATGCCATGGAATGTCAACACAGCGAACAAGTCAGGATGCAAAAATGTATTTCAGGGGCTTTCACTAGTTTCCTCTCCTGGACTTCACACATTATTACTGAAAAGAAAACGCTATTCCTTAGAAAACAATGCATTGGAATGCGCTCTGCTGGGATGAACTTTAGGACAGCCAAATGCCTGCCATGCTTTTTTTCTGCACACCATAGCACACTTATTCTGCTCAATTTATCCTCCAAATCACTGCCAGCCTCCATCCCCACATGCCTGCTGCTTGCCAGACCTGTAGAATAGAGCTGAGGAATAGTTTGAAGAGCATTTCCCTTAGCTCTGTACTACAGATCTGACAGGCAGCGGATGGGGACAGAAGCCATCAGTTGCATTACTCCCATAGCTGAAAAAAACCTGGGAACACCCACTGGGGACATTGCCAGGGACGGTTTTTCTCAAGTCATCTTCCAGGACGGCACACCTGAGAGATGAGAGGCTCCTCCCGACAGGAAACACAATCAATCAACAGCTGTTTTAAGTCCACACCCTTCCCCTTGATCCTCAGTTTTTGATTGTGTTTCTCCTTACACGGCGAAACTGTTTGTTTTTTTCCAAATGACCGAAGCCTGGGGCTGGTGGTCTCCCCCTGGGAGCCGAACCAAATGCCTGGGAAGCCTCTGGGTCTGGCAGGATATATTTATCCTTCCCGGGGGGTTCCCCTATCCTTTCCTCAGGGGGGGCAGCAGAAACTGGGAAAGCCCCCCTGAGAGCTGAAGGCCCCTGGGTACAGTGGTGTCCCCAGAACTTCAGGGGCCCTTATCCTGTCTCCCCCCCCCTTACCTGTCCGGGCGTCCGTTCAGACGGGGGTGCTGGCCGTCATTTCTTTCCAGGGGGATTGTATCCCCTGACTTCTGGGTCCCTGGTAGCTCGCGTGGGCTGCTGGGGAGGGTACCGCCTGAACGACCCGCGTTCTTACCCAGAAGGGAAGGCTGAGAGTCAGCAGGAGCAGGCGCCCACATCCTCCTTTCGAGGAGGCACCAGTTTACTATGGTGAATGTCTGCCTAAACCACCTCATGGGAATGAGGAACGTACGGCATTGCCCCCCCCCCCCCATTGTGTATATACTGACTGGACAGTGCAGGACGTAGCCTAACCTTGCAGCTCCCTAAAGGGACAGCAGTTGTGGGGGGGCACTTTGGCGGCTATCCTCCTTGCGTGTGGACCATAAGGATGGAAAAGCAAGCCCGGTGGCTGTGGAAAAAGGGGAAGACGACAACGGTGAGTCAAAAATCCCCAATCCCAGCCAGATGGTTTCTGGGCATTTGAGATAATCTCCCCTGGGGTCTGGATTCAAATAGCCCAGAAGCTTTTGCTAAGAACACCAGCCACAGCTCCCTCTTACATCAATGATGCTGTATGGTGGACAAGTGGTGCAGAGGAGCAAGTGTGCCTAAACCACCTCAGATGGGAAAGAGGTAGGTAAGGCATTTTTTCCCCTTCCACCTGTATTTACTGAGTGGTGCAGTGCAGGACCTGGGGTCTGCATAACAGAACAGCCCAGAAGCTACTGCTAGAAACCACCAGCCACAGCTCCCTCTTATAGCAGAGACACTGTGGTTATCACAACAGTAGGTTGCCAGCCTCTCCCTACATACCCGGTTGTGGTACATTAGTAGGGGTGAATACAGCAAAGAGGGTGACCTGGTAGAACAAAGAGTTCCTTACTGGCCAGGTATACCACTGAACAAGTTATTAATGGTGCAATGGTTGAAGGATTCAGGAGTAAGCTCCCTTGCTCAGCAGGTGCACTAGGTTATCTGGCCCTATTTGCCCAGCTGCCAGGAATCTGCTTAAAGTTGCTCCAAGATGCTTAAAAGCTGACCTAACTTTCAACAATGTGGCAGGGACCAAGCTTCTGTGTGGCACAGTAGGGGTTCCCTTGTGACAGATCCTCCTTTTGGGGGTTGCTTGCTATGGGTAACTTTTCATAAGCTCCAACCTCCCACTCCACTCTTACATTGTGGTTATATTTTAATGCAGGGGGTAAGAAAAACCTTTTTGGTTTGGACTACAGTCCACTCAGTGACAGATCTAAAGGCGATTTACCATAAATCGTTTTCCTATATCCTTTGATTAAGGATTTTCTGTGCAAACATATGCAAGAGCTAGATGGCTATATGATTGCTTCTTTAAGGGCTGCAGGTGGCTATTTACCTCTAGGCTAAATTGGTAACCACCCTTTTTTAGAGGTCTTATATTGGTCTCTAGGGCTGCGCTCATTGAGACTTTAGTTACTGATCAGCCCCACCCGTGTATGAGCTGGCTAGCGTTTGCTCAATCTACGGAGGTAAGGTAGGACAACAGCTACTATAGTAAGGTTTCCAACCATTTTAGGATTGGTTCCTTCACTGGTGGTGAAGGATTAGTATCTACAGCCCAGGCTAGGCCTATGAAATAAATTGCTCCTGTTTGGTTATTTCATAAAGGGATACACCAGGACTCCTTCTTGGCTGCTCACCAGTAGACCTCAGTAGTGAAGGTTTGTCCTTGCTGGGGTGTTTGGCACAACTAAAGTACACATTGAGATTTGTGACCTCTCTGCTGAAGCTTGTTGGGTGTCCTTTATATCCTAAAGGTACTGCTTTGTTTGGCTACAGATCAGAAAATACAACAGGGAAGGTGGTCTGTACTTTCTGGTTTTTGTGCCGCACGCCAGAAACGCACATCATTGAGTCTGGTGATGACATTTCTGCTCATAATTGTTATATTGCTGCACATCAGACCTACACAAGATTGGGGTCTGTCTGTGGGGTTTTTGTGTCCTGTATTACTGCCTTATTGGTTGCTTATCAGAAAGGCAGCAGGAAAGATTGATGGCAGGGGTAGTACATATACTGCCTTTGGTAATCGGTACAGCACCACAAGGTGGCGTCGTGCTGATTCAGACAGTGCTATTAACGGCAATAGCTGCTGATTTTAGGCATGCGATTTGACATGTGAGTCGCATGCAAAATCGCTTCAATATGGATGTGCTATCTCTATTCAGAATTGTTAGATTGTTGCACATTAGAGATATACACGATTGAAGTTTGTCTGTGGGTCCTGTATTACTGCCTTATTGGTTGCTTATCAGAAAGGTAGCAGTGAAGATGGATGGTCCTGATTTTGTTGGAAAATACAAATTGAACCTGGGCCATGGGTAGTACACATACTGCCATTGGTAATCGGTGCAGCACCACAAAGTGACGTGCTGATTCAGACAGCGCTATTAACAGCAATGGCTGCCGAGTTTAGGCATGCGACTTTGACATGTTGAGTTGCATGCCAAATCACTTCAATATGGATGTGCTATCTCTATTCAGAACTGTTATATTATTGCACATCAGACATATACAAGATTGAGGTCTGTCTTTGGGCCCTGTATTACTGCCTTATTGGTGGCTTATCAGAAAGGCAGCAGTGATGACGGATGGTCCTGATTTTGTTGCAAAATACAAAATTGAACCTGTGCCAGGGGTAGTACACATACTGCCATTGGTAATCAGTGCAGCACCACAAAGTGGCCCGGGCTGATTCAGACAGTGCGATTAACGGCAATGGCTGCCAATTTTAGGCATGCGATTTGACATGTTGAGTCACATGCCAAATCACTTGAATATGGATGTGCTATCTCTATTCAAGATTGTTGTTGCACATCAGACACATACAAAATTGAAGGTTTACTGCCTTATTGGCTGCATATCAGAAAGGACACAACAGTGAAGGTTGTTTGTCTTTTTCTGATTTGTTTTTGCTGCTCAGCAGGGAGACACATTGAGGGTAATGACATCTCTGCTCAGTATTGGTATATGCTACACATCAGACATACACAAAGATTGAACATTGTTTGTGTCCTGTATGTCCTATATTTACTGCCTTATCTGTATATCAGAAAGGCACAGCAGTAAGTGGTGTTTCTCATTGATCTTCCTTGCTGTTTCTTAGGTATACACAGTAGGGGGTTGTTGGCTGCACTCCTCCAGGGAGCCACAGCATGGGGACCCCTTGTTCGACCCGAAAACTGCTTTTCCTGCGACCTGTGTAATCTTGAGGTCTGTGGTTCCGTAAGCAGGGACTGCTGGATACGCTGCGACCTGGAGTCGCATAGTCACGAATGATACCCTTTGGAAGCCATAGTAGGACTTCTCATGCGTCTTGCAGTCCCAAGTGGCAGGTTGGGTCACACGGGTGTGGGAACCCTAAGCTTATCTGTCCCTTCTGGTTCAGGTTTTGCAATGCTGCAGGAATACTCATTGTGGAGTTATTGCCTTATTTTGCAGTAGACCAGAAAGATCGCAGCTGTAAAGGCTGTCTATTGTTTCTTTGTTTTTATGTTGCTGCACAGCAGAAATACTCAACATTGAAGCTTGTTGGTGCTTTCTGTTTCATATTGCCTTACCTTATGGTACTTCAGAAAAACACAGTGCTGTAGGTTGCTTGTGTTCTTTCTCTGTTGGTTCTATGTAACTGCACTACAGAACTGCATAACAGGAAGTGTCTTATAACTGTACTTGGTGGTTCATCATAAATACGCAACATAGAAGTTTGGGTCTTTCTGTCTTCTCTTTATAGCCTTGTTTTGCTGTACATCAGTAAAACACCACTGTAAAAGGGGGTTCCCGGCCTTTCTGTATTTACCAGTTATGACCTAGCTAGCTGCACTTCAGAAATGCGCAGCATTTAAGGTGTGTTTGTGTCTTAATGCTTACATATTGGCCGCACATCAGAAAACCAGACTGTGAGGTTCAGATTTGGGTCTCTTCCCATATTTGATATTTTGGTTTAGCTAGTCACACTCAGATACACAACATTGATGTCTATGCTTGTGTCCTTTCTGTCTAAATCTATTGTGCTATGTCCACAATCTATGATTTTTTTATTTGTGATATTAATAATACATGTATCACCTTTTTGTATTTCAGCCTTCTCTTCCGTGAAAGGGCCTGGAGTCCAGGTGCAGATGTCACATGTCAAAAAGCCTCGACCCCTTACATTCAGGGATGCCAGAGCCATTTCCTAGGGTTGAAGCCCGGTAGAGTTATGGGTCACTGGAGGAAGGCGATAATGAATCGCCCTGTTTAATAAGAACTTAGGAAGTTCGGTTCAGAGGAGTTTTATGGCCTGAAGATGAAGTATAAACATGTATACCCGACCAAATAGGTTACAGCTCGGTGCATGGCCTTCATTTTGCCCTTCTAGCAAAACTAGATGTAGCAGTATGAGTGTTCTCCTCCTGCTACGGATGTTAATCTCCTGAGTAGGCTCTCAGGCATAAGTAAAACTATAGATTGGGCATGCCTTAAACCCAGGGGTTAAGTTTTTGTTAATCTATTTCCCTTAAGTAGGTTTCCCTTCAGTCTTTGCTGACGTAAAGATAAAAATGAACAAAAAAGGTTGTCTGTCAGGGGCCCCCCTTTTGGCAGTTTTATTTCCCTGGACAGGGTTGTGTTAAGACAGGCTCCCTTATTGATCAATGTAGTGTCCTTGTCTTACAACACAGCTCTCCGATTTAATCTTTTTAGTGGTTCTAAGCAGCACCTATAGGCAGAATAGGCCATTGTTAGATGTGTGACAGGCAACATTGATAACCTACAAGTTTAACATGTTTTCTGATTCCATCTTTAAGAGCCCACTCCACCTAGATCCTGCATCCGAAGCAGAGAAGGCAGGGACACCGGTGGAGTAGACCGGCAGATCAGCCGCATGATCCAGCTAAGATACCTTCATCAAGCATATGGAGTGAAGGTAAAGCTCACTGCAGAACCGAGGTTCGCCAAGAGGGTCTTGCAGTGGTCCCACCCTAAAGGTAGGCCTGAGCTACTTGATTATCCTCTCAGGTGTGCCGTCCTGGAAGATGACTTGAGAAAAGTACTAGTTACTTACCGGTAACTGTCTTTCTGGGAAATCTTCCAGGACGGCAGGCCTACTTCCCACCCGTTGGAGGAGGGAAAATTTTAGAACACAAGAAGGTGAGTACCTATGAGGAATGATTTCCCTTGTGAAACAGGTTCAGGAGTTACTTCTCTACAAACTGAGGATCAAGGGGAAGGGTGTGGACTTAAAACAGCTGTTGATTGATTGTGTTTCCTGTCGGGAGGAGCCTCTCATCTCTCAGGTGTGCCGTCCTGGAAGATTTCCCAGAAAGACAGTTACCGGTAAGTAACTAGTACTTTTTTGCCAGGGACAGAAACCCCAAAACAGAGACTATCCCCAGCAAATATGGATGAATGGATGTATGTGTTAAAAAAGGCTAAGGGTGTGAATGGGCCATTAGCGATAAATCACTTTTAATAGCATAATTGAACCCTTTTGAATGGCCCTTTTATTGCTAGATCTAGGGATCTATTGAATGCTATTTTTCCATTCAACTGTGAGATTAATTTCTTAATGATTTGTCCTAACAATGTCTTGCAATAGCACCAATGAGCGATTTTTGCACTGGGAGCTTTTTTAGTCTCTGAGATACAAGTCGCTGTATCCCTAGCCTTACATAACCATTTAAAAGAAGGGTAGGGTGATTTTCTGCTCTGTCAGTTCAGTAGTCAATAGTAGTCTTATTTACACTATCTGTAAAATGAGACCACCCACTGAATATTGCATGGTTAATGACCTGTGAATAATGCTAATATTGCCTGTGTGATTTAAAGGCTTGTTCTTTAGTGGATGTACTTCAGACTACTTGTAAGTAGACAGTATGGGTAGATGATTGGATATCATCACAATTATCTTTATACGCTTTTATATTTATCAGCTTTTCTAAATTATGTTGCTGCCTGAAATCCCAGAATACCTCTATTCAATATATCTATAACGAAGTATATTTTCAAAGTTAACTGACTTATTAATTTTTATACATTTAATTCTATCAGCTATTGGGTATTTGGTCATAACTGAGACCCTTAGGAGGGGATATTGTATTGATATGGAGATGTTCTTATGTTTTTTCTATCCCTGTTTTTTTTTTTGGACCCCTGAAATGCGTTGTCTGATCTTTGGATTGTCCCACTGACTTTTATTGGTTGTATCTGTACCATTTAGCAGTGGTGTTACATCAACATTAGTACTTAGAGATAGGAATACCACTAAGAAAACCTTACGGCTCTGGCCCTATTTTTCCACTTTCCTCAATTATAAATAATGGAATGACTGAACTCTTCGCGTGAACTTTAGAACCCCGTTAAAGTCTATGGGACTCAAACTTTCAAAATCAAAAGTGCTAATTTTAAAGGCTAATGTGCAAGTTATTGTCCTAAAAAGGGTTTGGGGACCTGGGTCCTGCCCCAGGGGACATGTATCAATGCAAAAAAAAGTTTTAAAAATGGATGTTTTTTCGGGAGCAGTGATTTTATGGTGAGGAACAGTATCATTCACCTAAACCCCAGAGAGTGAGGTATGACAGAACCACTGTAGATCAATATCAAATACCAGTTCATAACAGCTATCAACCCCTTTATGATGATGCAAATGCAACCCCAGTTGACTCTTCTTTTTTAGAGGAGGGCCGGACAGATCACCATCCCCCCAAAGATGGAAGAAATATAGGAAAAGGGGAGGATGGGCCGAACGAAGGAAGCAAGAAAAGAAGGCGCAAAGATCAAGAATAGGGGAGGGCAGGGCTTGACAAATTTGCTTGGAATCTAGGAGCCAGCTAAAAAAGTTAGGAGCCAGGTTTTTTTTTTTTTTTAAACGACGGACAAAGCTTTATTTTCAATATAAAAATTAACCAATCTTAAATTTACACAGAGACGACTAGAACTAATGTGACTGCTTTTATTTCCTGCCATGCAGGGACACAAGACCACCATATTCTCGCTAAGGATCCAATCAGGTCTGCCTGAAAAACTGACAGGCGAACCTGATCAGACAGCCCGAGTGAAAGGGGCCAAGCAGGGAGGTGACAAATAATAAAATCATTTTAATCAACCGCTTCCTTCCCGCAGGACGAATATATACGTCCTGTCTTTGAAGAGAAATACCGTAGTTATGGTAGCAGCTAGCTACCATAACCCCGGTATTCTCTTCAAGAGCCGGCGGTTCTCTTTCAGATAAAAGTGGTCTCTGCAGCAGATTAGCAGCGAGATCACTTTTATCGGCGGCAGGAGAGGGCCCCCCTATCGCCACGATCGTTAGAGCGAGAGCAATAATTCTAGTCCTAGACCTCCTCTGTAACTCAAAACATGTAACCTGTAGAATTTTTTAAACGACGCCTATGGAGATTTTAAAGGGTAAAAGTTTGTCGCCATTCCACGAGCGGATGAAATTTTGAAGCGTGACATGTTGGGAATCAATTTACTCGGCGTAACATTATCTTTCACAATATAAAAAAAATTGGGCTAACTTTACTGTTTTCTTATTTTTTAATTAAAAAAAGTATTTTTTCCCAAAAAAGTGCACTTGTAAGTCCGCTGCGCAAATACGGTGTGACAGAAAGTATTGCAATGACCGCCATTTTATTCTCTAGGGTGTTAGAATAAAAAATATATATAATGTTTGGGGGTTCTAAGTAAAGGGAAGGAGATGAGCAGGCAGTGAAAATAGGCAGGGGAAGCTCCATTAGCATTGGTGGATGTCTTGTCATACCAACGGCCACCACCAGAGGGCGCCCGATTGCAGAAGGAACCAGGAACCATAGGACTGCAGTAGGCCGCAAAGCCGGGGCCTCAATTACCGGCGCGGCCCAGCGCGATCACGGCGGGAGGGGGGGGGGCTGTCGAACGAACACAGGATATCCCAGCTGTGCTGCCCCAGGTGCCAGGTCGCTAATTCTAGTCGCAAATGCGACCTGGCGCCCGGGTTTTGTCGAGCCCTGGGGGAGGGTATCTATAACTTAAGCGGCACAAGTCTCACCAGAGAAGAAACATTAACCCTGGATCAGGGCATCAAATTTGCCCCCAAAAAAGGTTTGAATAAATTTGAAACTTACATTGTTATCCAAAAGTTTGTCCGAAAGTTAAATATAAAGAAGTATTATGTCCAAAATCCGGTGGAGAAAATGGCAATGGATAATCGCTTCACACCATTAAGGAACAACTCTGTTTTTAACCCACATATAGCAAACAATAAATACATTGATCTTTTTAAGAAATTGGTCACTACCGACTTGGAACAACTCCCGGTTAAGAAGATTCACGAACAGAAAGATATAAAGAAAGGCCTTAGAAGCTTAGAAAAAAAAAGATATCGTCATCCGCCCAGCGCATAAGGGAGGTGGTATAGTGGTATTATCCCTGGAACAATATAAGAAGGAGATGGAAAGGATTCTAGAAGATAAAAGTACCTACCAAATATTGAAATCAGATCCTTCGAAACTTTATAAACAGGAATTGAATTAATTGGTTATACTCTATGGGGTGGAGAAAGGTCTTCTTAATAAGCATGAGGAAGAATATTTGGTCAATACAGCTAATAGGATTCCCGTTATATATTATATTCCCAAAATTCATAAGGATAGACATAATCCCCCGGGTAGACCTATTGTAAGTGGGATTGATTCCCTAACCTCCCGATTAGGAGAATATATAGACCTACATCTCCAACCTCTTGTTAAGGAAACTCACGCGTATCTTAAGGACACCAAACACACATTACAGTTATTGAATGAATGTTCCTCTAATGAAAATTTGGTGATGGCAACTGGTGATGTGGCATCTCTCTATACCAGTATCGACCACCAAGGGGCCATGAGAGCAGTGAAATGGGCCCTAAAAAACAATAACAGGATGGAAAAGAAGCTACGAAAATTTATATTGAGACGTTTAAGCTTCTGTTTGGAACATAACTTTTCCTGGTACCAGAATACTTTGTATTTACAAATTAAAGGCGTCGCGATGGGCGCTAAATTCGCCCCAAGCGTCGCCAATTTGTATATGGCCAGATGGGAGTCTGAAGGTATTTTGTACAATAGAGATCCCAATATTTTGCTCTATAGACGTCTCATAGACAATCTTCTGATCATATGGAAAGGAAATGAGGATCACTTGGCAGAAAAGCTTGAAATAATGAACAACAATGATCAGAATATCAATCTGACATGGAACATTAGTAAAAGTGTGGTACACTTCCTGGATCTGGAAATTAGCAATACATCTCAAGGAATTGAAACAAA
Organism: Lithobates clamitans; assembly: GCA_037952925.1. Lineage (NCBI taxonomy): Eukaryota > Metazoa > Chordata > Amphibia > Anura > Ranidae > Lithobates > Lithobates clamitans. The sequence continues at coordinate 2,900,967 of JBBGZY010000357.1, read as the reverse complement.
AACATACTTTAAGGGGACAGATCGCAATTCATATAACCCTGTTATGAGTTGTCATTTCAGACCTTGGCTAGATAACATTCCTCGAGGCCAATACATGAGAATTAAGAAGAACTGCACACAGGTAGAAGATTTTGAAACACAATCTAATATGTTAACCACTATGTTCAAACAGAAAGGATACGGTGAGAATTTCCTGGAAAAGGAGAAAAATAAAATTAAGAATCTAAATAATAGGGAGGATTTACTCAAGGATAGCGTCAGACAAACCAGCACCAGCAATTATATGGGTACTTGTATTGTTCTGGACTACAATCTACAGAATAAAGACGTGGAGCGAATTATCCATAAATATTGGAACGTCTTAAAACAAGACGTCCATTTAAAAGGGAGTCTCTCAGAAAAACCTAGGATAGTATACAAGAGAGCATCTAGTCTACTTGACCTACTGGTGCACAATGTAGTAGAGCCTCCCGCTCCTAAACCCAAGTTGTTTTGGGATATGATAGGTTTCCACCGTTGTGGTCGCTGCTACAGTTGCACCAGAGTTCCTACTAATGTTAGGAAAGTAAAAGATTTTGTCAATCCACTCAACAACCACACATATACCATCAGGGACTTCATCTCTTGTGATACAGTTGGTGTAGTTTACGCGGTTAAATGCCCATGTAATTTAATTTATGTTGGTAGAACGGTTAGGGCATTACAAGAGCGTATTGAAGAACACGTGAGGAATATAAAAAAGGGGTTTGATAAGCATTTTTTATCTGTACATTTTAGAGATGTACACAACAAGAATACAGTAGGGATGCAATTTTGGGGCATTGAGGCACCCAAACGTCACTGGAGGGGGTCCAATTATGTTAGGGAATTCAGCAGAAGAGAATCATGGTGGATACACCAGTTGGGCTCTCTGGCCCCTGGAGGGTAAAATAAAGATTTTGATCTTAGATGTTTTTTAAGTAACCATTGAGCACATATATATATTTTTAATATATCCCAACATCCTGTCACACCAGTATGACTACACACATAGGAATGGTGAAGCCAAGGAGTATATACTGCCTCTTATTGGCTATATACAACCGCTTATGAGCATATCCTGTTAATATCCATATTGATAACACTATCTTATGGGTTAGGTATACCTTTTTGTACTATATAATGTTTAACCAGTGTTTGCTAGCAATATACTGTTTTAATATTTTTTATATTTTATTTTTTATTTATACATTTTTTTTTCTATTGTGGTTTTGAGTATATGTATTAAACTTTGATTATGTATGCTCATATAGACGAGTTATTATTCGTATGAGCTTTGGATTTTTATTTTTATTCTTAATTTTTAACCTCTTACATGTAATTCTATATTATATTGTCGTTTTGGAGATTTACTATGTTACATCTCTCACAGCAACTGGTTTACATAGGGGGTGCCGATCTAATTGTCCCACGTCCGTCCTGAGTAGTTTAACGTAGTAATATAATTGTTAAATGTTTTTACTATATATATCAGGCAAAATGGGGAATCCATGGCTATTATCTTTTGCCATTTGTATCCATCTATTTTTTCACATAGACGTTTCTCCCATAGAAACACATTGATTGCTTACTAGAGTGTCAGCAGGCCACAACTAAATGGCCACGGAGAGGATATATTAATTCACAGGTTCACCATCCAATCAAATCACCCCCTGATGAAGATATGAAATACCCCTTGTATCGAACACGTGTAGGGGAAGGGGACAGGATGGAACGTTATACATACAACCTGTTGGTACAGATTAGCACGCCACCCCAACCGGCCGCTGTTGCCCGTTCGTCTCTGCTGTTTTAGTGTGGTGCCCTTAAGCGCCTTGTTACTGTGAGTACCCATTGCGGGATTTGTTTATGATTTTAATAAATTTAGTACATACTGCACCATGAAGTCCTTTTTGTGTATATATATTTAGGTACAAACGGTACTGCAGTGAGGAACAGAGGCACCAGTGCAAATCTATCCAGGACCCTGCATATAACATCGAACCCAGAGAGGTTCTAAGGCGCATTCTGACCAAGCTTAATTGCAAGGTGGCACGCCCTAAGGTGAGGGGCTATCACCTGGGGGGGAACACTTGTATGAGCGCACAGCACTTTAGTTTGTGTTCACCATAACACATGAATGGATTGTGGAAGATCTGTGGACTGTTAATTTGATCATTGCACAGCAACACAGCACTGAGTTGCAGAGAATCACATGGATGCAACACCAAATCGCATGGATGCGTTTTTTTTTTGTATTTTTTAACATTTTATTGTTCGAACATTGCACTAACACCATATTGCATAGATGCAGTACTGATATGCTTGGATGCAACACTAAATCGCATGGATGTTTGTGTTGAATTATCTATTAATGTTTGAAAATTGCACAAGCAATTTTTTATTTTGATAAGCGCAGCGTGTGTACAATTTGGTTCAACTATTTTGCATGGTTATGAGACATGCGTAACTTTAGCAGCTGATCATTTGCAAAGCTATACTATTTTGGAGACCAGATTTGGTCAAATACCTGGAGGCTCACAGGACTACAAATTAGCATTCTGAGTGATTTTAATGATGCTTAAAGTGAAAAAAAACTGAAATATTCCTTTAAATATCCTACCTAGGGGGTCTCTATAGTATGCCTGTAAAGTGGTGTGTGTTTCCCGTGCTTAGAACAGTCCCTGCACAAAATGACATTTGAAAAGGAATAAAAGTCATTTAAAAGCTGCTTGCGGCTTTAATGTAATGTCGGGTCCCAGCAATATGGATGAAAATCAGTGAGACAAACGGCATGGGTACCCCCCCCCCCCCAGTCCATTACCAGGCCCTTTGGGTCTTGTATGGATATTAAGGGGAACCACGTACCCAAATTAAAAAAAGGAAAGGCGTGGGCCCCCCAGGCCCTATATACTCTGAACAGCAGTATACAGGCAGTGCAAACAAGACAGAGACTTTAGGTTTGTTGTTAAGTAGAATCTGTTTGTAATTTTGAACTGGAACATTTTTAAAATGTAGCTCCAGCCAAAAAATCTATTTTTAAGCTTTTTGGAAAACATAGGGAAGGGCTATCACCCCTGTAACATTTGTTTTGCTGTCTGTGCACCTCTTCAGAAGATTTCACCTCACTTTCTGTCCCAATGACAAGTGTTTTTTGAAAATTTGGGGTTTTTAGTGAAACAAGGATTGGTGATAAAGCATCAGTGAAGAGGAGATACGTTTTTCCCATATTAACTCTTATGCCTCGTACACACGGTCGGATTTTCCGACGGAAAATGTGTGACAGGACCTTGTTGTCGGAAATTCCGACCATGTGTAGGCTCCATCACACATTTTCCATCGGATTTTCCGACACACAAAGTTTAAGAGCTTGCTATAAAATTTTCCAACAACAAAATCCGTTGTCGGAATTTCCGATCGTGTGTACACAAATCCGACGCACGAAGTGCCACGCATGCTCAGAATAAATAAAGAGATGAAAGCTATTGGCTACTGCCCCGTTTATAGTCCCGACGTACGTGTTTTACGTCACCACGTTTAGAATGATCGGCTTTTCCGACAACTTTGTGTGACCGTGTGTATGCAAGACAAGTTTGAGCCAACATCCGTCGGAAAAAATCCTAGGATTTTGTTGTCGGAATGTCCGATCAATGTCCGACCGTGTGTACAGGGAATAACAGCAGAGACTTTCCCTTCCTAGGGGTAGATTTCATTTCACTTCCTGTTGTCTCCTTCCATTTGAAATATAAGATCAAGAATTGTAATTACATGCCATTGTTGAACAGTGGTAGAAAAATTGGGCCTTTGGTGGTGGTGCTGGTGCCACAACACTGTAAGTCCTCACAGATACTCTTGGTGGACACTGGAATGGGCCCTGCTGTGAAATATTAGATCAAGAATTGTAATTACATGCACCTATTGAACAGGGGCAGAAAAATTGGGCCTTTGGTGGTGGTGTTGCCACAACACTGTAAGCCCTCACAGTTACTCTTGGTGGGCGCAGGAATGGGCCCTGCTGCAAAGAATTGCATCAAAAATTGTAATTACATGCCCCTGTTAAACAGGGGCAGAAAAATTGGGCCTTAGCCACTGCTGCCACAACACTGCAACCCCTCACAGATACTATAGTTGTAGCGCAGGAATGAGCCCTGCTGCAAAGTATTGCATCAAAAATTGTAATTATACGCCCCTGTTAAAGAGGGGCAGAAAAATTGGGCCTTAGCCCCTGGTGGCGGTGCCCAGAACCAAAAATGTTCTTACAAGCTATCAGCATGAAAATTGAGGGGGAAGAGGATTGTCACTCAGCATAACAGGATAGTCACTCAGCATCAGCATAGGCAGTGTTGAAGGGATCTCACATTTTTAAAAAAATTATTCCGTTACATCAGCATCAGGTGCTTAGTAGCTGGTGATCCAAGACTGATTCATTTTTATGAAGGTCAGCCGATCGACCGATTCGGTGGACAGGTGCACCCTGTGATCGATTACAAAGCCTTCAGCAGCACTGAATGTGCGTTCCGAAAGAACGCTGGATGCAGGACAGGCCAGTAGCTCAATTGCATACTGTGCAAGCTCTGGCCAGTGATCCATCCTCAAGACCCAGTAACCCAGAGGATTTTCGGTGGGAAAGGTGTCCAAGTCTGATCTTGCCCCTAGGTAATCCTGCACCATGTGAATCAGACGTTGGCAATGGTTGCTGGAACCGATCAAACCTTGGGGCTGCGGACTAAACAATTGTCTGAACGCATCGGTCAGATGGCCACCTTCTCCACCGCTCCTTCTGTGACTGACCGAAGCCTCAGCAACACGTTGTCCAGGAGGACCAGGAAATTGTAACCTCCCAGGCTCTGGAAACGCGTTGCACAAACCTTTATGCAAGGCTCTCGAAGATGTTTCATTCTCTGCTCCCTCTGCAATGGCAAGATAAGGTCCACAACCTTACCCTTGTAACGTGGATCAAGCAGGGTTGCCAGCCAGTAATGATCCCTCCCCTTGATACCACGAATACGAGGATCCTTCCTCAGGCTTTACAGTATCAGGGAGGCCATGCAGCATTCGGTCCAGAGTCCTCTGGGTCACTAAGGACAACATGATCCGCAGCCACCTCCCCCCAGCCACATACAAGTCCCTGGGTTTCTTTGGACTGTAAATGATCCCTTGAAGATTGCTGCTGATGCTGAGTGCCAGGCTCCACCTCCATGCTGAAATAATCCTCCTCCTCTTCCTGTGTGATTGGTGGGCATGCAGGAATACTGTATGGATAAAGGGGCCTTGAGAGATAAGGAAGTTCTCCTCTTCCTCCCTCTGTTCTGCCTCAAGTGCCCTATCCATTATTCCACACAGCGTGTGCTCCAACAGGTGGACAAGAGGGACAGTGTCACTGATGCATGCACTGTCACTGCTCACCATCCTCATGGCCACCTCAAATGGTGACGGGACAGTGCATGCATCCCTGATCATAGCCCACTGGCATGGGGAAAAAAAACAAGCTCCCCTGACCCTGTCCTGGTGCCATAGTCGCATAGATACTCATTGATGGCCCTCTGTTGTGTGTGCAGCACCTGCAGCATGGCCAACGTTGAGTTCCACCTGCTGGGCATGTCACAGATTAGGCGGTTCTTGGGCAGGTTAAATTCCTTTTGGAGGTCAGCCAGCTGAGCACTGGCATTATATGACCTGTGGAAATGCACACAGACTTTCCTGGCCTGCCTCAGGACATCCTGCCCAAGAACCGCTGAACCACCAAGTTAAGGGCGTGAACCAAACAGGGTACATGGGTCAGTTGTCCCTGTCGGAGGGTGGAGAGGAGGTTGGTGCAATTGTCGCAAACCACCATTCCTGGCTTAAGCTGGCGTGGTATCAACCACCTCTGAACCTGCCCCTGCAGAGCTGACAAAATCTCTGTCACGTGTGGCTCCTGTCCCCCAAGCACACCAGCTCAAGCACTGAAAGGCTTCTTTTTGCCTGCATGCTTGCGTAGCCCCTTGAATGCCTACAGAGCACCGCTGGATGCGAGGACAAATCAGCACAGGAAGAGGTCATGGAGGAAGAAGAAGAGGAGGGAGTGGAGGAGAGAGGTGTGGCCGAATCACCACTAGTAGAATTTTGGAGGCGTGGTGGCGGAACAACCTCCAACTCTACTGCACCCTTTCCTGCATCCTTCCCAGCTGCCAGAAGAGTCACCCAGTGCACGGTGAAAGATAGCTAACGTTCCTGTCCATGCCTGCTGGACCATGAGTCAGCGGTAGGATGCACCTTACCGCTGACCGCCCTCTCCAGGGAGGCCAAGACATTGCCTTCCACATGCCGGTAGAGAGCCGGAATCGCCTTCGGTGAGAAAAAGTGGCGTTTGGGAACCTGCCACTGAGGAACCGCACATTCCACAAACTCACGTAAGGGGGCAGAGTCTACCAACTGAAAAGGCAGCAGTTGAAGTGCTAGCAATTTAGCCAAGCTAGCATTCAACCGCTGGACATGTGGATGGCTGGGAGTGAACTTCTTTCGGCGGTGCAGCAGCTGGGGCAGGAAAATTTGCCTGGTACAATCTGACGTCGGTGTACCGATAGCAGATTTCCCCCAAGTACTTGGCTGTGACACACCTAATTCTACACCTTCATTCCTCTCAGTGCAGGTCTCAGAGAGGACTGAAGGTATAGAGGGGTTGGAGATCCCAGCTGATGAGGAGCAAGGAGAGGTCCGCTTTGTTCCATGGTGTGGGTCTTTTAGGTACGCTTGCCAACGAACTGCATGGCAGGTCGACATATGTCTGGTCAAGCACGTGGTGCCAAAGCAGATGATGTTTTGGCCACGCGAGATACGCTTGAGACATATGTTGCAAATAGCAGCGGTGCGATCTGATGCACTCGTCTCAAAAAAGGCCCAAACCAAAGAACTTTTGGAATAACGCGCAGAGACAGCAGCGCCCTGCACATGCGGAGCTCTGCGGTGTGATGCAGTCGGTGTGCTGCCCTTAAGCTGGCCCCTGCAGGGCATCCTGTCTCATTGGAGATGTGCCTCCTCATCCTCCTCCTCTCTCCTATCAGGCACCCATGTGGAGTCGGTGACTTCCTCATCATCCCTTCCCTCCTCATCACTGGAGCAAAGCTGGCTGTTTGCTGCAGCTGGGGGAACATGACTGCCAGATTGCTGTCCTTCTTGGGCACCCCCTCTCTCTGGGCACACGTTACCGCCTTCCTCTAGCTGGGTACCATCATCGGAGCCTTCAGAACGCTGGGCATCCTCCTGGAGCATGTACCCAATGCAGTGGTCAAACAGTTCGGGGGACACCTCAGGAGGACATGGTGGGGCTAGGAAAGGAGTGACTGATGCAATTGAGCCGAGGGAAGAGGCCGCGTTGGCAGCTGCTTTGCCAGACAAAGTACCCTGAGCCTGGGTGAGACAGAATGAGGAGGATGAGGACAGCTTGGTCATCCACTCTACCAAGTCTTCAGCATGTTGCAGCTCAACACAGCCAGCTGCGGAAAAAAAGGACAAGCGTGTCCCACGACCACGTGCTGATAAGGATGCACCATGTCCAGGACCAGCCCTGTTTCCTCTAGACACAGAGCCTGCTTGCCCTCTTTTATTGGCTTGTGACTGTCTGCCTCTCCTTGTTGGCCTTCCAGACATACTAATGGCCTGCAGTGATATGTAGCTGCACAAAGCTGGGATGTATATATATATACTGATTATACTGCAGCTAGCAGAATCAACTGCCTGTCTGTGGTATTAATAGGATCAGAACACCAGCAATTGTCTTCAGGTAGCTTTAGGTGCACATTGCGCAGAGGACACAGTACACTAACTGTAAATACTGCAGCTGCCTGCCTGTGGTACTAATAGTATCAGAAGAACACCAGCAATATTCTTCAGGTAGCTTAAGGTGCACACTGTGCAGAGGACACAGTACACTAACTGTAAATACTGCAGCTGCCTGCCTGTGGTATTAATAGGATCAGAACACCAGCAATTGTCTTCAGGTAGCTTCAGGTAAATACTGCAGCTGCCTGCCTGTGGTACTAATAGGATCAGAAGAACACCAGCAATTTTCTTCAGGTAGCTTAAGGTGCACACTGTGCCGAGGACACAGTACACTAACTGTAAATACTGCAGCTGCCTGCCTGTGGTACTAATAGGATCAGAAGAACAACAGCAATATTCTTCAGGTAACTTTAGGTGCACACTGTGCAGAGGACACAGTACACTAACTGTAAATACTGCAGCTGCCTGCCTGTGGTATTAAGAGGATCAGAACACCAGCAATTTTCTTCAGGTAGCTTAAGGTGCACACTGTGCTGAGGACACAGTACACTAACTGTAAATACTGCAGCTGCCTGCCTGTGGTATTGATAGGATCAGAACACCAGCAATTGTCTTCAAGTAGCTTTAGGTGCACACTGTGCAGAGGACACAGTACACTAACTGTAAATACTGCAGCTGCCTGCCTGTGGTACTAATAGTATCAGAAGAACACCAGCAATATTCTTCAGGTAACTTTAGGTGCACACTGTGCAGAGGACACAGTACACTAACTGTAAATACTGCAGCTGCCTGCCTGTGGTATTAAGAGGATCAGAACACCAGCAATTTTCTTCAGGTAGCTTAAGGTGCACACTGTGCAGAGGACACAGTACACTAACTGTAAATACTGCAGCTGCCTGCCTGTGGTATTAATAGGATCAGAACACCAGCAATTGTCTTCAGGTAGCTTCAGGTAAATACTGCAGCTGCCTGCCTGTGGTACTAATAGGATCAGAAGAACACCAGCAATTTTCTTCAGGTAGCTTAAGGTGCACACTGTGCCGAGGACACAGTACACTAACTGTAAATACTGCAGCTGCCTGCCTGTGGTATTGATAGGATCAGAACACCAGCAATTGTCTTCAAGTAGCTTTAGGTGCACACTGTGCAGAGGACACAGTACACTAACTGTAAATACTGCAGCTGCCTGCCTGTGGTACTAATAGTATCAGAAGAACACCAGCAATATTCTTCAGGTAACTTTAGGTGCACACTGTGCAGAGGACACAGTACACTAACTGTAAATACTGCAGCTGCCTGCCTGTGGTATTAAGAGGATCAGAACACCAGCAATTGTCTTCAGGTAGCTTCAGGTAAATACTGCAGCTGCCTGCCTGTGGTACTAATAGGATCAGAAGAACACCAGCAATTTTCTTCAGGTAGCTTAAGGTGCACACTGTGCCGAGGACACAGTACACTAACTGTAAATACTGCAGCTGCCTGCCTGTGGTATTGATAGGATCAGAACACCAGCAATTGTCTTCAAGTAGCTTTAGGTGCACACTGTGCAGAGGACACAGTACACTAACTGTAAATACTGCAGCTGCCTGCCTGTGGTACTAATAGGATCAGAAGAACAACAGCAATTTTCTTCAGGTAGCTTTAGGTGCACACTGTGCAAAGAACACAGTACACTAACTGTAAATACTGTAAAAACACCTGCCTGCCAGTATATTAGGAAGAGAATAACAGGAATGGATCTAGCTAAACTGAAGACAGTGTATGTATATATATATATATATATATATATATATATATATATATATATATATATATATATATATATACACACACCTAGGATGCATATATATATATATATATATATACACAATACTCTGTAAGTGCAGCTAACTGACTCGCCTGCCTACTCTATCTAACTTAAATCAAATTACACTGCCTCTCTGCCTATCTCTCTCCGCCGCCGCAACACACTACACAAGGCTGTCACGCAGGCGGCCTTATATAGTGTGGGGCGTGTACTAAACCCCCTGAGCCATAATTGGCCAAAGCAACCATGGCTTTGGCCAATTACGGCTCTCTGTAGAGACGGCGCTGTGATTGGCCAAGCATGTGGGTCATAGTGCATGCTTGGCCAATCAACAGCCAGCAATGTACTGCGATGCCGCAGTGAATTATGCGCCGTGACGCCCCACTCGAATTTGGCGCAATTCGACCAACAATCGAACAGGCGATGTTTGAGTCGAACATGGGTTCGACACAAACTCGAAGCTCATCCCTAGTAGTCAGCAACTGCCTTAGGCTAAGTTCACACTGGCATTAAAAACAGGAGTTTTTATGGTCATCTGTAGACCATGAGTAGGATGCTAAATGCCTTTAGGCTAGACCACAATCCTCTGACATGAGTATTAGTACACCTGGGAAGGAGTGTAACCTCTGGGAGCATGCATGGCTGGGTAAAGCTATAGAAAGGGACATTGGATGAGAGACTGGTATACTAATGGGGGCACCTTATTTATACTCTGTGATGGAAGCTGAATGTTGTGGACTTAGTATACCTGAGGAAGTGTTCCCAACTCTGTGATACTACTAAGGAGAGGAGATGATAAAAGAAGATGGCTTGCAAACATGTGTCCTGGCGTTGACAACTACAGTATGTCTGCCCCATTGTATGGCATTCCATGGAAGTCTGTCAGTGTGATGTTAGATGTCATGGTCATCTTTGAGAGATTACAGTAAAGTATGAGAAATATGTTCTTTGTGTGGACATTCCTTTATTCTTAAATATTAAGGCCTATTGCCGGGAATATTGTGAGTGGACCTACGACCAGGAGTTTGACACAATATGGCAAAGGAATTCTTCTACCAGCACGTGGGTAGTTGTCCTATCCAAGAAGAAGCGGGATAGCGACTCTAGCACTTTGGTGCCAACACAGGCCTCCTTATAGACACACTCTCTTAAAACTGGCAGAGGGGAAATAAGAGCCAAGCAATGGGAGGGCTTACAAGGCAGCATACAGACATATTCAGAATAACTGTACAGCATCCCTTTTTATACCTGTAAAATTAAAAAGGCCCGGTTTGACCTGAAAGCTCCTCGTATATATTCTTGTATGGCTGTAGTACAGGAATCCTTTCATCTTTGTTATCTTTATGGCTTTGTTCCCATGGGTGTGCTGATCCATATGCCCATGAGAAGGGCATTCTTTAGCTGCCGGGGATGCACAGAGGCATGCATGCAGCCTGTTCAAATCAATCAAATGGCCCAGGTCTATGAATTACTACATGTGAATGAGGTGTTAAAGTTACTACTCTGTGTAGCCAATATGCCCTATTATTTCTTGCTAACCTGCTTGTATAAACCAATCAAAATATGTTAGCCCGTGATAAATTCGAATAATAATTCAAAAATTCAATAGTGAGTACATGGTCAGTGCTGTCACACTGTTCTCTCGGAAAATATGGCATCCTCCCAGAGATAAGTAAATTACTGGAAATATTATTTAAAACAACAAGAAGCCTATGCTCTCTCATCCATAGACTGAGAAACACATTACACGTAGACACCTCCTCATGGTCTACATTTTATTTGAATTTATCAAAGAAAAAAAATAGTGTAATCAATTTCCACCCACGTATTTTTTTAAAATTTTTTTTTACAACTGTGATTCATCATTATAGCTAACACATCTCATTCACTTATGAGTCAAATTGAAATGCTAAAGAATCCTTCAAACTCTTTAAGTGAAATGTTACTCCACTTTTTTTTCGAGAAGAAACAATCCCTCTGGGTGATCTATGTACATTTCAAGTTTTAACAAACCTTATAACAGATCCTGTTTTTTTTTTCTGTTCTGAAGAATATACTGTTTGTTCACCATATCCTTTCAAGACTGATCCTTGAATGGGAGAATCTGCTTTCAGTAGAGAGTTTCAGCACTGCCATGCCTACCCATATAATACATTTAATGCCTTTAGAAGTATTTAATTCTTTGGGGGTATCAGAACAAAATGAAATTCCTATTGCAGAGGATGCCTAAAATTATTGTATCTTGGTGTAGACATCTGATAAACTCAGTGAGCCAATCAGCCAAGCAGGAAATGACATGTCTAGGAGCATCCTGTACTAGTGGAATACGGAACACCTTCATTTTGCCATACTGCCTTGAATATGTTGACACTTTTAGAAAGTTACAGCATCTTTAGATTAAAATGGAAAAGTAATTATTAATAGCACACAATTACAAAATGGCTTATCTAGCAATTTTTGATATTTTTTAACAAAAATGGAATTGCCCTTTAAGTTCTTCCTGCATTGCCTTTTATTTATGTACTTTATGTGGCATTTATCACAAAGGCGACATCCTTACAAAATGTGAAAAATATTTGGTCTCCCATTTGATGTTCATGCTTGTTCCTTCATTTACAGTATGTGCATGGTGACATGACGCAGTAGCTGTAAATAAAGTACTGCAATCTACCTATATTTATATTTATATTGTTCTTCAAATTTACATGCAGACCAGTAATGACAGGTATTCTATAAATTATAACACTGCCAGAGGTGCTCGACTAGCTGCAACAACTGTTTAAAAAAATTATACCGTGTGAATAGAAAGTGATTTCTAAGCACCTGAGGCAGTGATATAGTTTATCTCAACCACTGTCACTGTCAATTCTGTTGCATAGCCTGAGTCTGTGTACAAATGTAGGGTAATTTATAAATGGATGTAAAATAAAAAGGAGTTAGTATAATAGATAGTGTTGGGCGAACGGTTTGGGCTGAGCATAAGTTCGGCCCGAACATACCCAAATTGGCAGGGCGTTCAACCGCTTATTCGGCCCGCTGAACGCCCCATTCACGCGCTGCACAGTGCATTCTAAGGCCTGATTGGCTGAAGCAATGAAGGCTTTGCCCAATTAGGGCACAGAACACTGTCAGAGCCATGGCTGATAGACTCACCCATAACAATAAAATGTTCCTTCCCAGAGGAGCCATTTGCAGTGTAATATTGGAGTGGAGATAGATAGAACATTGCTTCTAGTGAGTTAGTTTGCTATTATAGTGTGCTATTGCGATTCTATTGTGAGTGTAGAGTGTCAGTGTAGTGTGAATATAGTGATATTGCAGCCTCAGTGTATTGCGTCCATGCAGTTTAACTGCAGTATATTGAAGCGTGTCAGTGCAGTGCGTCCGTGCAGTTTTACTGCAGTACATTGTAGTGCGTCCGTGCAGTTCTACTGCAGTATATTGAAGTGACATCTCTGTCAGTGGCAGTCCTCAAGTTAAAGTGCACCAAACACCAATTTCCATTGATTAAAGTGCATCCAATTACACATTTTACCATCTCTATTACATTTCGGTAATAAGCCCCACCATCATGTCTGCAAGGTCAACAAGGAGAGGCAGATGTTACCATGCCACTCTGAGGGGGCCAGCAGCGTTTGTGTGCACAGGTAAAGGTGGACATGGTCCGTCTTCAGGCAGGGCAATATTTTCTCTGTTTAGTGATGTTGCCTGTGCTATGCAACCACAGCATGCAAAGGAGGCAGTGGACTTGCTTTTTAAACCATCCTTATCCCCCTCATCCTTTATCACCCAAGCAGAGACTAGTGCGCAGTCCACCACAGCTGCCAGAGTGGCTTATTCTGCCTCCTTGTCCACAGCTACTCCTGCCAAAGCCACAGCATTTTGCATGGAGGAGTCAGCTGAGTTATTTGAACACACCGTCAGCCATTCGCTCCTTGATGATGCACAGGCATTACTTGATTCTGATGTTGGTTCTGACTCTGAGGTTGAGGAAGGTAGGAACATTAGCCTACAGAGAGAGGATAACACTGATAAACAACAAATTGGCAGTTATGTTCCCCCAGCCGCAGCGTATTGCCATATTGGCTCCAGGGATGATGAGGATGGAGGGGATGATGATGATGAGGTCACTGACGCAACTTGGGTGCCGAATAGAGCAGAGGAGGAAAGTAAGGGTGAGGCACGACCACAACAAGGCAGGATGTCCTCCAGAGGCAGTCATTATGAAAAGTAGAGAGCAGCAACCCTATCCCATCAGAGCTGTTATCTCCCGGGCTACTTTCCACAGCTCATACTATTAAAATTTGCAAACTTTCCCTCAAGAAGATCAAGTGTTAAAAAAAACAACCATTTGGATACCACATGCTTGACAAGGCATTTAAATCTCCCACCACTAAGCTCGTTGGCAAGAGCATCTGAAAGCCACAAAAAAGGGATGCAATTCTTCTCCTCCTCACTCCTCACCTTTCAGGTCTACCTCTATATCTAAATGACCTCTCAGCAGCCTCCACTAACAGGGATGATGGTATAGCGAAGGGTGTCACAGGTCCTTGCAGCACGTCTGCCAGCAGCACACCACCAGCTGTATAGTATAGCAGGCAAATGTCTATGCCCCAGCTGCTGCAGCAGAAAAAATATACAGTCACTGACACCCACATGCCCAGCATCTAAATTCCAATTTGTCCAAGCTGCTGACTTTACAACTCCTGCCTTTCCGTCTGGTGAATTTTCAGAATGTGCTGTACCACAATGGCAGGTTCCTAGTCACTATTTCTTTGCATGCAAGGCCATTACAGCTCTGTATCATCACGTGGAAGGCAACGTTATAGCATTGTTGGGCAAGACAATCAGCCGCAAGATCCACCTAACTGTTGGCTCATAGTCCAGCAAGCATGGTCAGGCATAATACATTTCGTTCACAGCACACTGGGTAACTCTTCTTGCAACTAGGAAAGATGCAGTGCTGGAGCTTGTTTTGCCACCACGCCTCCATACAGCTGGTGGTGATGATTGTCAGCTCCACCTCCTCTTCCTCCATGCCTACCTCTGCTGAATTGTCCTATGAACCACCAGTACCTCATAAGAGTTCAAGGGGCTATTCAGCGAGTCAGGCTAAAATATGCCATGTAGTGTTTCAACTGGTCTGTCTAGGGGACAGGAGCCACACAGTCCCCTAGTCCTGTCCCCTAGAGCAATGATTCTTTCAGCTCTGTAGGGGCAGACCCAGAGGTGGTTCACGCCACGGAAGCTTGAGCCTGGAATGGCAGTGTGCGATAATGGCACTACCCTCCTGTCTGGCCTTCAACAGGTAAAGTTGACACATGTGCCATAAGTCATGACTGGCACATGTCCTCAATTTGGTGGTGCAGCATCTCTTAAACAGGTACCCAGGGTCTGAAGCAGGCCAGAAGAGTGTGTAGCCATTTCAGGTAGTCATAAACAGCCAGTGTTTGGTTGGCTGAAATTCGGCAGGAATTCCACCTGCTCATAAACTGCCTGGTTCGTGACATGCCCACCAGGTGAAACTCAACTTTGGCAATGCTTCAGCGGCTGCACATGCAGCAGAGGGCCGTCAACGAGTACCTGTGTGAGTATGGCACAATGACAGGCTCAGGGCGGCTCTGCTTTTTTTTCCCCACGCCAATGGCTGTTGATCAAGGATGCATGCACTATACTGTCAGCATTTGAGGAGGTGACAAGGATGGCAATGCATGTATCAGTGACACAATCCCTGTTTTGCTCCTGCTGGAGCAGACTCCGCATGGCATTATGGACAGGGCACTCGAGGCAGAGCAGCGGGAGAAAGAGGAGGACTTCCTTTCCTCTCTAAGCCCACATTATGCAGACACCATTCTTGCGATGCCACATAACACACAAGAGGAGAAGGAGGAGGAGGAGGATTGTGGATGTTTTGGAGGCACTGAAGCAGAGAAAGGCATACATCAAACCTTAAGAGATGGTTTTCCATCCCTGGAAGCCTTGGGAGTAGTACATGGCTGGGAGGAGGCAGTTCCAGATACTGTAATCCTCAGTGACCATGAGGCTTGCAGTGCATGGGCTCCCTTATTCTTCAAAGCCTGGAAAGGACCCGAGAATTTGTGGCATTAAGGAGAAGCATCATTATTGGTTAGCAACCCTCCTTGACCACAGTTAAAAGGGGAAAGTCTCGGAACTCATCCCTTCCCCACAGAGGGAGAAGAGGATGAAAAATCTTGAGGACCCCTTAAAGAGGAGTTTATGTAATGCCTTTCCAGACTCTGGTAAGTCTCATGGAAAAGTTAGTTTTGAGGCTTCTGTTGGTCAAAGGAGGAGTGGCAGTGGAGAAGGGAGCTTCCTCATTGATGCATTTTTAAATTTCTTTTAATCCTCAGCACCCAGGGCTGTCAGCTTCCACATCCCAACTACAAAGTTTGCATCATATGGTGGGAGATTATCTAGGGGTGTAAACAGACATGGAGAGCCTTCCAGTCAGCAATCCACTGGGTTACTGGGTCATGAAAATAGACCACTGGTCAGAACTTGCCCAGTATGCAATTGAGCTGCTGGGCTGCCCTGCATCCAGCGTGCTTTCCGAATGCACATTCAGGGCTGCCGGAGGTTTTGTAACAGATAAAAGAGTGCATCTGTGCACAGACTCCGTTGACCAGCTAACATTTGTAAAAATGAATCAGTCCTGGATTAGATGCAGCTATCAAGCCCCTGATGACGATGTCGCTGATTAAGTATTTTTGGGATGTTGAATCTCTGCAAGATTGTCTAGCTTTGTGGGTGTTGATTTTATCTGGAAGAAATGTTTTGGTATAGGTTTAATGGGCACAATTAACACCTAAGGACCAATTCTTGCTTTCACCAAGAGTATCTCTATAGGGTTATGGTGTGAAGGCACCACCAACACCCAAAGCCCAATTTTTCCACTACTGTTTGAATGGGGCATATCATTTCTTTTTTTTACAGCAAGGCCAATTCTTGCTTTCATCAACAGTACCTCTATAGGAGGCTGTGCAGCTTTGTTGAAGATCTATGAATAGCAGTATATATATATATATATATATATATATATATATATATATATATATACATACATACACAGTCAGGTCCATAAATATTGGGACATCAACACAATTCTAATCTTTTTGGCTCTATACACCACCACAATGGATTTGAAATGAAACGAACAAGATGTGCTTTGACTGCAGACTTCTTTAATTTATATCCAAATCAGGTGAATGGTGTAGGAATTACAACAGTTTGTATATGTGCCTCCCACTTTTTAAGGGACCAAAAGTAATGGGACAATGGGACAATTGGCTGCTCAGCTGTTCCATGGTGGCCAGGTGTATGTTATTCCCTCATTATCCCATTTACAAGGAGCAGATAAAAGGTCCAGAGTTCATTTCAAGTGTGCTATTTGCATTTGGAATCTGTTGCTGTCAACTCTCAATATGAGATCCAAAGAGATGTCACTATCAGTGAAGCAAGCCATCATTAGGCTGAAAAAACAAAACAAACCCATCAGAGAGATAGCAAAAACATTAGGTGTGGCCAAATCAACTGTTCGGAATGTCCTTAAAAAGAAAGAACGCACCGGTGAGCTCAACAACACCAAAAGACCCCGAAGACCATGGAAAACAACTGTGGTGGATGACCGAAGAATTCTTTCCCTGGTGAAGAAAACACCCTTCACAACAGTTGGCCAGATCAAGAACACTCTCCAGGAGGTAGGTGTATGTGTGTCAAAGTCAACAATCAAGAGAAGACTTCACCAGAGTGAATACAGAGGGTTCACCACAAGATGTAAACCATTGGTGAGCTGGAACAACATCCTATGGACAGATAAGACCAAGATCAACTTGTACCAGAGTGATGCGAAGAGAAGAGTATGGAGAAGGAAAGGAACAGCTCATGATCCAAAGCATACCACCTCATCAGTGAAGCATGGTGGTGGTAGTGTCATGGTGTGGGCATGTATGGATGCCAATGGAACTGGTTCTCTTGTATTTATTGATGATGTGACTGCTGACAAAAGCAGCAGGATGAATTATGAAGTGTTTCGGGCAATATTATCTGCTCATATTCAGCAAAACTCATTGGACAGCGCTTCACAGTGCAGATGGACAATGACCCGAAGCATACTGCGAAACAACCAAAGAGTTTTTAAGGGAAAGAAGTGGAATGTTATGCAATGGCCAAGTCAATCACCTGACTTGAATCCGATTAAGCATGCATTTCACTTGGTGAAGACAAAACTGAAGGGAAAATGCCCCAAGAACAAGTAGGAACTGAAGACAGTTGCAGTAGAGGCCTGGCAGAGCATCACCAGGGATGAAACCCAGCGTCTGGTGATGTCTATGTGTTCCAGACATCAGGCTGTAATTGACTGCAAACGATTTGCAATCAAGTATTAAAAAGTGAAAGTTTGATGGATGATTGTTAATCTGTCCCATTACTTTTGGTCCCTTAAAAAGTGGGAGGCACATATACAAACTGTTGTAATTCCTACACCATTCACCATCTGATTCCAAAATGTCTTGTTCGTTTCATTTCAAATCCATTGTGGTGGTGTATAGAGCCAAAAAGATTAGAATTGTGTCGATGTCCCAATATTTATGGACCTGACTGTATATACATATATACATACATACACACACTCACTGGCCACTTTATTATTATTATTATTATCAAATCCATTGTGGTGGTGTATAGAGCCAAAAAGATTAGAATTGTGTCGATGTTCCAATATTTATGGACCTGACTGTATATACATATATACATACATACACACACTCACCGGCCACTTTATTAGGTATACCTTGCAAGTACCGGGTTGGACCTTCTTTTGCCTTCAGAACTGCCTTAATTCTTTGTGGCAAAGATTCAACAAGGTGTTGGAAACATTCCTCAGAGATTTTGGTCCATACTGACATTATAGCATCACGCAATTGCTGCAGATTTGTTGGCTGCACATCCATGATGCGAATCTCTACCACATCCCAAAGGTGCTCTATTGGATTGAGATCTGGTGACTGTGAACTCATTGTCATGATCAAGAAAACAGTTTGAGCTGATCTGAGCTTTGTGACATGGTGCATTATCCTGCTAGAAGTAGCCATCAGAAAATGGGTACACTGTAGTCATGAAGGGATGGACATGGTCAGCAACAATACTCAGTTAGGCCGTGGCATTTAACCACTTGCCGCCCGCCATATAGCAGAATGACGGCGGCAAAGTGGTTTCAATATCCTGACTGGACGTCATATGACGTCCGCAGGATATTGAGCCGCTGCGTGCCCCCGAGGGGCGCGCATCACGGCGATCGTTGTTGCGAGGTGTCAGTCTAACACCCCGCAGCACCGATCTAGGTAAAGAGTCTCTGACGGAGACTCTTTACCACGTGATCAGCCGTGTCCAATCACGGCTGATCACGATGTAAATAGGAAAAGCCGTTGATCGGCTTTTCCTCACTCACGTCTGACAGACGCGAGTAGAGGAGAGCCGATCGGCTGCTCTCCTGACGGGGGGGTCTGTGCTGATTGTTTATCAGCACAGCCCCCCTCGGATCCTACCCTGGACCACCAGGGAAGCCGCCCAGGACCACCAGGGAAGCCGCCCAGGACCACCAGGGAAACCTGCCACACTGGACCACCAGGTATGCCCCCTAGACCCCCAGGGAATTACTAACCAGTGCAAAGGCAGCTGCCAATCAATGCCCAGGCAGCTGCCAATCAGTGCCCACTCCAATGCCTACCACTGCCAGTGCCATCAGGGATGCCTATCAGTGCTGCGTATCAGTGCCCATCAGTGCTATGTATCCGTGCCCAACAGTGCCCAGCAGTGCTGCCTATCAGTGCCCAGCAGTGCCGCCTAACAGTGCCCATCAGTGCCACCCATAAGAACCTATCTTTGCAGCCTTTCAGTGCCGCCCATCAGTGCCCATCAGTGCCCACCAGTGCCACCCATGAGTGCCCATCAGTGCCGCCTATCAGTGCCACCCATCAGTGCCGCCTACCAGTGCCCATCAGTGCCGCATATCAGTGCCCATCGTCAGTGCCCGCTTATTGGTGTCACCTCATCAGTGCTGCCTATCAGTGCCCATCAGTGCCGCCTATCATTGCCACCCATAAGAGCCCATTTTTGCAGCCTTTCAGTGCCCATCAGTGTTGCCTATCAGTGCCCACCAGTGCCACCCATGAGTGCCCATCAGTTTGCCTATCAATGCCCATCAGTGCTGCATATCAGTGCCACCCATCAGTGCCGCCTACTAGTGCCCATCAGTGCCGCATATCAGTGCCCATTGTCAGTGCCCGTCAGTGCCTGCTCATTGGTGCCACCTAATCGGTACCGCCTTATCAGTGCCTGTCAGTGCCGCCTTATCAGTGCCCATCAGTGAAGGAGAAAACTTATTTATTTACAAAATTTTATAACAGAAACAAAAGCAAAACTTTAATTTTTTTTCAAAATTTTCGGTCTTTTTTTATTTGTTTAGCAAAAAATAAAAACCGCAGAGGTGATCAAATACCACCAAAAGAAAGCTCTATTTGTGGGAACAAAATGATAAAAATTTAGTTTGGGTACAGTGTAGCATGACCGCGCAATTGTCATTCAAACTGCGACAGCACTGAAAGCTGAAAATTGGTCTGGGCAGGAAGGTGTCTAAGTGCCCTGTATTGAAGTGGTTAAACAATGTTCAATGTACTAAGGGGCCCAAAGTGTGCCAAAAAAATATCTCCTGCACTATTACACCACCAGCCTGAACCATTGATACAAGGCAGGATGGTTCCATGCTTTTACGTTGTTTACGTCAAATTCTGACCCTACCATCTTAATGTCACAGCTGAAATCGAGACCAGGCAATGTTTTTCCAATCTTCTATTGTCCAATTTTGGTGAGCCTGTGCGAATTGTAGCATCAGTTTCCTGTTCCTATCATCTTCTAGTCTTTATTGATAAATACTGTCAATGTAAATGAACAAAAAGAGGAATATATCAATACCTATTGATATAGTTTATATACTAGAAGTAGTTTCTTCCTTCTACAGTTGAGGGACCCCAGCAGCTGCGCCAATGTGGCATGTGGTCCCCTGGTGTTTTAAGATAACATGTTGATGGCAACAGTAGAAGTTCCTGGTTTTTTAATATGGGGCTATGTTTCCCAACATATCGCCTATCGATGGGTCAGTACTAAAATACTTGTGTTATTATATTATATCTTCTCTATATGATAAATACTTGTTTGTAACATATACTTATGGATATGTATATGTAACATATACATATCCATAAGTGTATACTTATGGATATGCTTATATTTTAGAACGTCCTCTGTTATAACCAGACACCTCTGAGGAAGAATCCTCGAAACACTTCAAATGTCTCAATTCCCATCGTTGTTGTTTTAAGCCACACTGCCATTTTATATATCTCTGTTTTTAATACATATATATATATATATATATATATATATATATACATATCTATATATATATATATATATATATATATATACATATCTATATATGTATACATAACATTTGTTTGATTTTATACAAACATCTACCCTTTATGCTTGAGTCTACATAGTCTCATAAAAAGAGGCTTTTTTGTCTTTTCCAAATATCATCTCATCTTTTAAGCCACAACAAATCCAGCCACATCAAACACACAACCAGAGGACTGCCTGCAGACATTTTTCTCCAGCAGAAAATCTCTGGACACCAGAAGAGGCTGATTTGTTGTATTCCAGTGATGCTAAGAGTATTAGACAACCTGTGTTTCAAATGTGTAGAATCCCTCTCCTCTGTTTATTCCAAATTATTTCATCCATTCTCTTTTCAATTATCCCTGGAAAAGCGTCCAGTAAATGGACTCTAACATCATTGCTGAGGAACAAGCTACAATCTTGATTATAGAAGAACTTCGTGTAAATAGACATTGGGCTTCATAAAACTAGGCAATGGGCCTTTTGTCATCTCTGTGGGTTGGATAGCCGTACAATTTACAGGCGTAAAGATATTTGCCCATCCTCGCATGACCTAGTACCACCACAATACCCAAAAACTGACATCAAATGCGTAAAAATACCATTGACTTTCTAAATATGCAATACTTTTCAATAAAGAAAAAGCGTAATAGTTACAAGCAATGCTTGAAAAAAGGGACACGGTTTACTTTCATACAGGTCATCTACTGTATGTCCAAGTTTACGCTTGCTCTAAGTACAGTAAAACCTTGGTTTGAGAGTAAGTTGGTTTGAGAGGTTTTGCAAGATAAGCAAAATTTTTAAATAAATTTTAACTTGATATACAAGTGATGACTTGATATACAAGTAGCGTCACGTCACAGCTGAGTATAAAAGAGAAGAGAGGCGCCTCTTATGCCCTATACACACGGTCGGATTTTTCGACGGAAAATGTGTGATAGGACCTTGTTGTCGGAAATTCCGACCATGTGTGGGCTCCATCACACATTTTCCATCGGATTTTCCGACACACAAAGTTTGAGAGCAGGCTATGAAATTTTCCGACAACAAAATCCGTTGTCGGAATTTCCGATCGTGTGCACACAAATCCGACAAATCCGGTTACATTTAATGAAGGTACAACATTTAGCAACTCACATGGTTGATGATTTAAACAGGCACATCTACAGTTGTAGTACTTTATCTTCCCAGATGGTAAAGCTGCCCATTCCTCTTGGCAAAAAGCCTCCAGTTCCTGTAAATTCTTGGGCTGTCTTGCATGAACTGCACATTTGAGATCTCCCCAGAGTGGCTCAATGATATTGAGGTAAGGAGACTGAGATGGCGACTCCAGAACCTTTACTTTATTCTGCTGTAGCCAATGACAGGTCGACTTGGCCTTGTGTTTTGGATTATTGTCATGTTGGAATGTCCAAGTACGTCCCATGCGCAGCTTCCTGGCTGATGAATGCAAATGTTCCTCCAGTATTTTTTGATAACATACTGCATTCATCTTGCCATCAATTTTGACCAAATTTCCTGTGCCTTTGTAGCTCACACATCCCCAAAACATCAGCGATCCACCTCCGTGTTTCACAATAGGAATGGTGTACCTTTCATTATAGGCCTTGTTGACTCCTCTCCAAATGTAGTGTTTATGGTTGTAGCCAAAAAGCTTAATTTTGGTCTCATCACTGCAAATGACTTTGTGCCAGAAGGTTTGAGGCTTGTCTCTGTGCTGTTTGGCGTATTGTAAGCGGGATACTTTGTGGCATTTGCGTAACACCATATATTTATGTGGTATTTGCAGGTATTTGCCATACAAAACAATTATTGCACTCTGTGCCTAGCATAACCCTGAACCCTGCACTCTGTACCTGGTGTAACCCTGAGCTCTGCACTCTGTACCTAGCGTACCCCTGAACTCTGCATTCTGTTTGTAGCATACCCCTGAACTCTGCACTCAGTATGTAGCATACTCCTGAGCTCTGTACTCTGTATGTAGTGCAACCGTGAGCTCTGTACTCTGTACCAAGCACACCTCTGAAGTCTGCACTCTGTGAGCAGTGTACCCCTGAACTCTGTAATCTGTGTGTAGCTCAACTCTGAACTTTGCACTCAGTATGTAGCGCACTCCTGAACTCTGCACTCGGTGTGTAACGCACCCCTGAACTCTGCACTTTATGTGTAACGCACCCCTGAACTCTGCACTCAGTATGTAGCACACTCCTGAACTCTGCACTCTGTGTGTAACACACTCCTGAATTCTGCACTCTGAATGTAATGCACTCCTGGTATTTAATGCCCTTTAAGACCCTCCCACTGTTAGTAAAATTTGACCACACTTACTATTTGATGCCGCTTGGCAGGTGTGCATGTGAGGGAGAGGGGGGTTGTTTTGTGAAGGATATGGTTGAGTTTCTGCACCTATTCTCTGAGAAAAAAAACTCTGCAGGTAACTTTATAATGAGTATGACCTGTAGGGGTACAGTGATTAGCCTTTGGCCATAGGCAGGCAGATGTGTTTTAGGTGTTTTTTGAGTGATGCTCCTTACCTACCTTGCGGCATTTAGGAGATATTCACATCTACTTTAGCCAATGATGTTACTACGCATGCACAGTAAACTCTGCATTCTTCAGGGCACACATTCTTCAGAGCACAATGCCCCAAAGATGACTCCTGGTCCCATGCCGCATGTGCAGCTATTCAAACAGACAGAGAGCGCAAACCCAGAAGGAAGACCTGGAGAAGATGGAAGCACCGGCAGCAGTGACAGCTCAGAGCTGGAGGGCTCTGTTTGAAAGGTAAGTCTGGCATAATGTGCTATTATGCAGTGCATTGTAGCACATCATGGCATAACACTGCAGGGAGCCTGTTTAAATAAGGTATGCCGGACCTTCAGAGCGCATGTGCCAGTGATTTCACTGACTGCATGCAGTGTGAATATCTCCTAAACAGTGCACACTTAGGAAATACAGTAAAACCTTGGTTTGAGAGTAACTTGGTTTGAGAGCGCTTTGCAAGACAAGCAAAATGTTTTAATAAATTTTGCCTTGATATACAAGCAATGTCTTGATATAAGAGTAGCGTCATGTCACAACTGAGTATAAAAAAGAAGAGAGGAGCCTCTAAGTGTAGCAATATGGTTACATTTAATGAAGGTACAACATTTAACAACTTATTGCTACACTTATGCAGCGCACACACGACCGGACTTTCTGGGAAACTAGGTCTGACGGTTTTCCCGATGGACTTCCGGCGGACTTCCGACTGTCTTTCTGAACGGACACACTTGCCTACACACGACTGGACATTCCGGCAGACTAGGTCCGCCGGCCTTCTCGACGGACTTCCGATGGAGTTACGGCGGACTTTCCGAATGAAGGGACTTGCCCACACACAGACAAGTCCATTTATTTTGAACGTGACTCAGGTACGACGGGACTAGAAAGGAAGTCAATCTCACTGCTTTTATCGGCGAGATTGACAGCTTGCAAGCCCCGTCGCGGGGCATACCAGCCCCTTAGGTCTGGTATGGATTTTAAGGGGAACCCCTACGCCAAAAAAATGCCATGGGGTCCCCCCAAAATTCATACCAGACCCCTATCCAAGCACGCAGCCCGGCCGGTCAGGAAAGGGGGTGGGGACGAGCGAGCGCCCCCCCCTCCTGAACCATACCAGGCCGCATGCCCTCAACATGGGGGGATGAGTGCTTTGGGGGAGGGGGGGCCTCCCCCAAAGTAATTTATTACATAGGCTTACCTGTAGGTAAAAATGACCAAGCTTTAAACATATATCTTAATTGGAGTGATGATTGTCACTTTAAAGATGAACTCTGGCAATTAGACAAACTCTACCCTTGCAGTTGAACCCTTATGCACTACAAAGGTTATAGGCTTGTTTAGTCTAGGGGTTCAGGGACATGGTGAATTACTTACCCTACCCCCTAATCCAGCACTGTTCTGATCTGCTCAAAGCTAAAGGCTGCAGGCAGGCTGTGAACCCTCAGCATCATCACATACAGTGCAGAGCTATAAACTCTGCATTGTATTGGGGGAGGCATGCTTGCAACCGGTCCTGCAATGCCTTTGAGAGGACTCTGGTCTGGACCAGTCACATGGATGGAGGAAGCCTTCCTGAGCGGGGAATATGTTAAGTATCACACCTTATCCCTGCACCCCTTAACTAAACTAGCATTTAACCCTTTTAAGATAGGGGTGGGGGGGTGCACTGCAAGGGTAGATTTTGTTTAATTTGTGGAGTTACACTTTAAATAAGTGCTCAGGCTTCCTGAATCCTGCTAGCATCCCCTATAAGGTTTGTGTTTAAAGGCACAATAAACCTTCCAGAATGCACCTTGTGTTTTTCACCAGCAAAAGATGTGCATTGATCATGTAGCTTTATTCTGTCATTTGTTGGCCTGTACACGCAGCCTATAGAAGAGTAAATCTTCACATTTCTGTGTCAGCAGAAATGGGTTCTGGGTTACCTTGAGTTCTGGAATGCCTTTCTACTTCTATCGCTCCCATTGAGGCATACACCCTCGTAAGTAGTGTTGCCAATGGAGCTTCTCCCAGCTTACTTTACGGTTGTACAATAGGTTGTGCACCTATTCCTATAGTTCTCTTGCCTCTGTAACCTCACAGTTGTTGTATTTTTTTCTATATGCAAATGTTTTACATACCCTGTACCAATACTCAAAAACCCAATACATTTCTTTTTTGGGAAACAAACATGACCCATGGCACTGCAAAGGTCAATGCATGACCTCTATCTGTAGTGTCATAACTGACGTTTCCTGCGAAGAAACTACATATCCCACAATCCCTGGGTCTCTGAGTCTAGTGCTCTGCAGGTGAGAGCTAATTAATTAGATCTGACACAGACACCATCAGGCAGAACAATAAACAGAACAACATTCTAGGTGAATGAACACATAGACATAGGGGAATCAATCAGCCATGACGCAGGAAACTGCAGGCACAACATATGAACCTGTCATTACAAGGTAAGACAATCTACACAAATACCAAGTTAAAACAATGAAACCATTTGAAAGTAAACAATGCCTTTTAAAGCGGTTGTATACCCGCTGTCATTTTTTTTTTTTTTTTACACCTGCAAGGGAAAAGGCATAATGAGCTAGTATGCACCGCATACTAGCTCATTATGAGATACTTACCTTAGAACGAGGCGCCGGCATCTCACCTGGTCCACGCCGAGGGAGCCGACATCTCCCCTCGGCGTGTCTTCCGGGTATCGCGGCTCCGGCGCTGTGAGTGGCCGGAGCCGCGATGTCGTCACTCCCGCGCATGCGCGCGGGAGACTTCTGCCCGGCATGCCGGGCTGTCAGCCGAGAGTCCCCTGTGCGCATGCGCCGCTGCAGTTAGCGGCTCATTGCGAGGGGAATATCTCCTAAACCTTACAGGTTTAGGAGATATTTTTTTTACCTACAGGTAAGCCTTATTATAGGCTTACCTGTAGGTAAAAGTTACAAATATAGGTATACAACCGCTTTAAGTCTAGGTTCACACTTGCATTTTTTAGTGAGTTTTGCGGTTTGCAGAAACATACTACAATCCATTTAACACAGTTTCCTATGGGACACGTTCACATCTATGTGTTTTTCAGCCACTGCATTTTTGGAAAGGGTGAGGGACTTTTTTTACTGCAGCATATTGCATTTTGCATGTAATAGACTTCAATGGACCAGCTCATGTGAATGAGTATGGGGTACATAGAATCCCTACTCATTTACCAAAAAAAAAGGTGTAGTGTAAATAAAATGACAGTAGGCAGTTTTTGACAAGTCGTTTATTTAAAAAGCAAAAAATAAATAAACAATGTCTCCTGGTGTAGATTCATCATCACTCATGACACCCGCTGCCAGCGTCGACCTAAAAAAAAGAAAAAAGTCCACTCCCACCAAAGGCTCCTGCTGTCTGACAGTTCTTAAATAACTAAGGGGCAGGCCACCGGGGTATGTCACCGGTGATGTCACCAGGTGACCCCGTTCCCTTGTGACACCATCAGGTCGGTGGTAGCAGCAGGCATTGTGATTAATGATGGAGCTACACTGGGGGGGCATTTTTTTTTATTTTAGTTTTTAAATAAACGACTTTTCAAAAACTGCCTATTGTCATTTTTTTACACTAGACTTTTTTTGGTGAATAAGTAGGGGTACATGGTACACATTCACATTCACATCATTCACATGGGGGGTTGGAATCTGGGAGCCCCCTTGTTAAATGGAACTTTACAATTCTGATAACCCCCCGCCCGCAGACCCCCACAACCACCAGCCTGGGTTGTGGGGAAGAGGCTCTTGTCCAGGGTTGCCAACTTCCTGCTGCATTTTTTACTGACAAAGCATGGCAAATTTACTGACGGAACACATATGGTTCGGGGGGGGGGGCCCTTGCTCGTCCTCCCCTTACTTGGCCTGCCAGGCTGCATGCTCAGATAAGGGTCTGGTATGGAATTTGGGGGTTGACCCTACGCCATTTTTTTTGCATTCAGCTGTCAGCGGGGAACCCTGCTGGGAACTGATGACTCATTGGTTGTTAGGGATGCAGCGGCCACCTTCTCCTCAACAACCAGCTATTCATAGGCTCAGCAATGGCATGCAATGCCAAGCTGCTGCTAACAAAGCAAACAGAATATTGGCATACATTAAAAAGGGGATTAACTCCAGGGATAAAGCGATAATTCTCCCACTCTACAAGACTCTGGTCCGGCCGCACCTAGAGTATGCTGTCCAGTTCTGAGCACCAGTCCTCAGGAAGGATGTGCTGGAAATGGAGCGATTACAAAGAAGGGCAACAAAGTTAATAAAGGGTCTGGAGGATATTAGCTATGAAGAAAGGTTTCGAGAACTGAACTTATTCTCTCTTGAGAAGATAGGGGATATGATTTCAATTTACAAATACGGTACTGGTGACCCCACAATAGGGATAAAACTTTTTCGCAGAAGGGAATTTAACAACGTGGCCATTCATTAATAATAGAAGAAAAGCGGTTTAACCATAAACTTCGTAAAGGGTTCTTTACCATAAGAGCGGCAAGGATGTGGAATTCCCTTCCACAGGTGGTGGTCTCAGCGGGGAGCATCGATAGTTTCAAAAAACTATTAGATAAGCACCTGAACGACCACAACATACAGGGATATACAATGTAATACTGACATATAATCACACACATAGGTTGGACTTGATGGACTTGTGTCTTTTTTCAACCTCACCTACTATGTACTATGTAACTATATAACAGTTTGTTAAGGAGAAAAGAAAAACACAAAACACATGAAACATACAAAATTGCATCAAAAGCTTGAGTTAAAAAATGCAAACTGCTCCACAAAAAGTGATGGAAAACCGCATCAACCCAACCGCGAAGATGTGAACCTAGCCTTATTTTTGACACAGTGCACCACAATGCAGGTTGGTGCATTACTCTACAACGTGGTGCTCTGCAACATATTTGTGGCGGAGCTGCTTCTCCCAGTTCTTCTGGGAGAATACTGATATCACGTATCGAGTAAATGTGTAAAAGATTACAACTGTAACTAAATGTAAGATTGTTGGCTGTGTCGGATCGGTTTGTCGAGGTTTGAAGAGTAGTCAACCTGCGAAGGCTTCCACTGGAGTAAATCAGAAAGGAATCAGAATGCAAGAAAAGAGACTTATTAATGCCCCCTGAGGATCTAAAGTATACAGAGATCCAGTCCGGGACCCAGGACCAACCCCCATGGGAGCGGCTGTGAGCGTGTTGATTTATGCTGTAACCTCAGTATAATGAGGTAAGGGGCCATTACCCATTAATGGGGGATCGCTGCATGAAGAGGACTGAATTTCCCTCTCTGATCTATACACTCCACAACCCCCACTTCTTCAAGTGACTGGTCTACAAAGGAAATTTTGCTGTTTTGCACTATTGCACTGTTTGGCACCTTAGGACTGATGAGTCATTGAAGATTGCTTTGTTGCACAAGCCACGTTTTTTGGACTGTTTATATGTTTTTATGCCGTATTTGAGCACTGATTACTTGCACTGGACACTTTAAATTATTTAAAACGCCTGGAGATCTCACCGGACGCACAGTGTAACATTGTATTTTTTTGTTTTCTATTTCACTGTTTTGCAAATTGGGTGTATCAATTTCTTTTTCTTTCTGTCACCCATATCTCATGCATCACTTGATGAGTTTCACCGGATGCTTTTTAACGTTTACGTTGATTTAATTGCATTTTTATATAAGTTTGGATATTTATATATACTCTTCTCTGAGATTAGTTATATTTTCTACCAACTGTGATTTCACATTATTATTGCACTCACTAAGAGTACACTTCACGCCCATGCTTTGGGTTAGCCGTTTACACATTTAGATGTTCAGCACTTTAGTACGCTTTGCACTAATTTATTTACTGACTTGGATTAGCGCAGCACAACACCCACTTGCCAGTATCCTTATGCTTGGCTGACTCGCTGATGCTGGCATGTGAGGCCACAATTTCTGGTAAGAGTACCTACCCCTACCCCTGGATGGTGGACGCACAATCCCCGATGATCCTGCAACAGATAACTATCCATCACTTTCTTCATTAAACAGACTTTTTCCCAGATCTTCATTCTTTATATATGTTTTTTGTGAAATTTCACATGTGGATGTTGGAGAACTTTTTATTCACAGTCGAGCCCTGTTAATTACTGTTTCTGTTCACTGCCTTACCCAGTGGGATCACCAGCAATTGTTTGTTGTATGATAAGTTTAGTACGCATGTTTTTAGCATGTATGCACTTTAATATTGGTATATACTTATTCAATGGCAGTCACTTTTATTGAGTTTGTTTAATTTACAACTTTTTTGGTTATATATGCACTCTAGCGCTGCACTTTTCACCTTTATCTTTTACACAATCTTGTCACATTGTAGTGTCAGCAGCTACCTTTATTTATAGTAGTGCAGTAATTCACTATCGATTTCTGTTTACCTTTAACCTTGCATGTGATTGGGTATTCTTTGCCAAGTGAATTTTCACCACCTTCCCTAAGTTCTGGGGAAAATTCTCTTGCAAATTGAACATCCTATTTACCTTTAGTAAATCACCCCTCCATAATTTGGACATAGGTCAGGAAACAGGACTCTAAAGCATGGAGAATTATTGCAGGTTCAGAAATTGCAGTCAGGTACCCAGTGCTCAGTATATGTCTGCAGATTTTCTGCTATGTTACTGAGGCTTTTTTTATTCTTTCTATATAATAATGTATTACGGAAGTATTGCTACTGTTTTAGGACAAAACATATCCTATATTTGCTACAAAGCTGCTGGTTTTCTGAGGTTATAATCAGAGGTCCTTACACTGCAGCGGAGAAGTGGAGGGGGGGGGGGGGGGTTGGCAGCAAGCTTATTCTGAATATCTAGGGCAGGTACGCCATGTGAAAAATGATGAGTCAGCTGAAAAGCTAAGGTGTTGAGGGACATAGTGATTTATAGGAAGCTGCAGAAGAGCCCACATGACCATCCTTCCAGGACCAGAAAACAGGGGCTTAGAAAAGCCATTTCATTTCTTTAAGAGGACATTAGTTCAACTGAAACTGGGTTATCATCAGTGTTATGGGACTTCTGTGGCTACAAATATCAATTTCAATTTTAATTCAACCACCTGCGGTGCAGTGTTTCCCACCGCCGTGATAACACTGCATACTGATGGCTGACAGCTGCCAATGTCATTTGCACAATCCTGAAATTTAGCATGGGCTATGAAAGAACAGGTAGGTCAGATATGACTTAGGGCGCTCAGCAACCATTGCACAGATTTGAACGGGACCAAGTTCTATGTGTACTGGCTGCTCTTGGGGATCTAACTGGCATTTTCAACTTCTGTTAATACTTTTTGTTTAAAGCAGAACTCTAGGAATTTGTTCTTCACATGCAGTGGGCTGTGCCCGCACTGCATGGGTTAACTGCTCGTTGTGTTCAGGGGCGCACAGAAAGGCAATACTCACCAGATCCTTCAATCCTCCAGAAAACAACGCTCTCCCACGTCCAGCCGTGGACTGATCCTGCCGTCCTTACGTCTAGAGCTGGTCTACGGGCGTGATGACATCAGAAGTCGTCCATGCACAAGCCCGCTAGCATGTGGCGGGGGGGGGGCAGGAGCAGCAGGCACCGGTGTTGCGCTCAGGGGAACGGCTGATTAGGTAAGTATATATAGTGTAAGTACAGACACTAACATAGCTCCTAAAGATTTACTGTGAAGTTAAAGGGTAACTCCACTTTCATAAAAAAAATATATAGCAAATAAAAGAATATGAAATAGCATATACAATCGCTGCACAAGCCATATTGTAATTTAATACATTTCGTCAGAGCAGAAACAGGAAGGAATCTGCAGCAAAATTTGTTAAAGTCCTTGCAATGTACAATATATTATTATCCAGAGGGGATTTTTTTCGTAGCAAAAGTGGAGTTACACTCTACACTATATTACCATAAGTATTGAGACGCCTGGCTTTACACACACATGAACTTTAATGGCATCCCAGTTTTATGCCGAGCGGATTTTCCGTCGGAAAAAACTTGGATGGTTTTTCCGACGGAATTCCGCTCAAGCTTGCCTTGCATACACACGGTCACCCAAAACTTCTCTGAACTTTCGACCGCCAAGAACGAGGTGACGTACAACACTATGACAAGCTGAGAAAATGAAGGTCAATGCTTCCGAGCATGTGTCAAATTGTTTTCGAGCATGCGTAGGAATTTTGCGTGTCGAAATTTGTACAGACGATCGCATTTTCGGATAGGAACTTTTCCCGACCGAAAAATAGAGAACCTGCTCTCAGCCTTTTGCTGGCTGGAATTCCGCCAGCAAAAGACCGATGGAGCATACACACGTTCACATTTTCCGACAAAAAGCTCTCATCAGATTCTGATCGTGTGTACGTGGCATTAGTCCATAGGGTTAAATATTGAGTTGGCCCACCCATTGCAGCTATAACAGCTTCAACTCTTCTGGGAAGGCTGTCCACAAGGTTTAGGAGTGTGTCTATGGGAATATTTTATTATTCTTCCAGAAGCACATTTGTGAAGCCAGGTACTGATGTTGGATGAGAAGGCTTGGCTCACAGTCTCCGCTCTAATTCACCCCAAAGGTGTTCTATTGGGTTGAGGTCAAACTCGCTCATCCACACTGTATTGCCAAAAGTATTGGGGCACCCCTCCAAATCATTTGCTAGAGGGGGGATTATGGTGTGGGGTTGTTTTTCGGGGGTTGGGCTTGGCCCCTTAGTTCCAGTGAAGGGAACTCTTAGGGTGTCGCATAACAAGACATTTTAGACAATTTCATGCTCCCAACTTTTTGGAAACAGTTTGAGGATGGCCCTTTCCTGTTCCAACATGACTGAGCACCAGTGCACAAAGCAAGGACCATAAAGACATGGATGAGCAAGTTTGGGGTGGAGGAACTTGACTGGCCTTCACAGAGTCGGATGAATTAGAGCGGAGACTGCGAGCCAGGCCTTCTCGTCCACATCAGTGCCTGACCTCACAAATGCACTTCTGGAAGAATGTTCAAACATTAAAGTGGCTGTAAAAGCATTTTTTTACACATTTTTTACCTAAGTGCATTCCTTGCATTTAGGTAAAAAATGCCTAGCATTTGTTAGACCCAAAATGTTATGCCCCTCCCTTCAAATACTACCTGAATCCTCACGTGCCCATCCCTAGCGTCTCTTCTCTCTCCCTGCATTCACTTAACTAAACAGAGTCAGCAGAGGGAGCCATTGGCCAATCCCGTGAGGAGGCAACAGGGGACAGGGCCGAGCGGAGCTGCGTGTGTCTATAGATGCACACAGCCCAACTTGGGAGTAAGCCCGCAGGTGTGCCACCATAGGATGTGGCTTCCTATGGTGGCACACTGGGAAGAGGGGGAGCCAAGAGCACTGGTAGGGGACCTTGGAAGAGAAAGTTCCAGACCGCTCTGTGCAATACCATTGCACAGAGCAGGTAAATATAAACCTGTTTGTCATTTTAATTTAAAAAAAGGACTTAACAATCACTTTAAAATATCATCGTCAAACAGTTTATGTCATTGTGAAGTGTGTGCCATCTGGAATTTTCGGATTATTGTTCATAAGTAAACTAATTGTTATCATCTGTGTTTCTCTTTAAGGTTATGCAGGGCTTCTCGCACTGCCACCACTATCACAACATTTTTCATTGCTTCTGACAACCTTGGGCAGGAAATGACAGAGCGTACTTAGCATCCCAAACGCCTCTACTTTCCCTACCCTAAAGGGGCTCAGAGGGTCACGGCTTGAGCATTTTGCTGGATATATACCAGTGGATACATGACCTCCTTACAGTCCTCACTTGTTCAAAGCAACAACATCTGACAGCTGAAGTGTGTTCTTGCTGTGCAGTAAGAACAAAGCAATTCAGTGTAACATGAGTGCATGACGGATCTCAGTTTGCCATAAGCCGTTTGCCGTACTGGATTGTACATACAGTCTTTACCCCACAACTAAAAAGATCACATACTTAGTAAAGGATTAGTAAACTGAGCGATCAAGAGTCAAGATGACAGCCTGTGCTTCCAGGAGCAGTAAAAACTAAAAAACACCCAAAAAACGCCCCTAAATGCTGCTAAATGCTGCTAAATACTGTAAAAAGCTGTTAGCTGCGTTTGGCATTTTCAGGCATTTTTAAATCATAGGGAGTGTTTTATTATTGAAAAAAGTCAAAAACCGCTAACGCCATGAATGTCATTAAAAACCGCGTTTTTAACGCTGCTTTTTCTTGGCAGCAGCGCTGATGTTTTTTAAACATCATGTGTGCACGAGGTCTTAGAAGTGGCTGGGCTTAGTGACTCCACTACCTCAAAAGGACAATATATGTGTTATTTCCAAAAAAATAAATAAAAAAGGAAAGAAACATTGGGCCCATAGGGACCAATCTGATTCCTTGTTTCATGTTCTTAGGCAATACAGGGTGTTTGTATAAAAAGTTTTTTATCCTGCAGAGCTGCATGTATGTTTGTTCTGTGCAAATGCCTGGAAAATTGATTGTTGCTAGGCAATTTTCTCTCCAGGACGTATGTTTTTTCCACTTAGACGAATAGCGTGAGTCAGGAAAATGCCACATTATGGCCACCGGATGGAAATGATAGTCATAGAAAATAGTTACTTCCCATGATCCACTTTGTTTTAGTTTAACTTACATACTTTTCAAATAGCCGATAGATATACCCCTATTTATCTGCAGCTGTCATCCCCACCTGCTACTGATGTCTCTAAGTGTAGTGCTACCCCCGCAGGAGCTGCTGGTTACTGGTTACTCCCCCTGTTCCTGCACAGCCAGGCAACATGTATTTCCTACTTGCATCAAAAACACAAAAAATCAGTCTTTGGGCTTGTTTTTGTTGTTTTATTGTGGAAAACAACTTGGATAAGGTATAGGGATTATGGGATGCACAACTTGGCCTGAAGAAACAACAGATGAACAACTTGCTAGAAACACCCAGTTTCTTGGACCAGTGGCAAAGTCCCTTACGGACCAGGAGCTCTCAGCCCCTTTGGAAAATAGCACAAAATGTTGCAAAACTGCATGCAGAAGTATCTGCTCTCCTCTTGTAGAACTGCTCCTAGCTCCACTCTCTGCAGGTACTACCAGCCCTCCTAGCTGCTTGTCCACCAGCCCATCTGGCTACTTCAAAGATCCCCCAGGACAAGGGAAAAAAGGGTTAAGCACAGCGCTGTCCTTTGAAATCTTGCTTCACGTGGCAGTCTCTCCCTTTGCAAATTCCTGGGTGTGCTGATGTACTCACTCTGTCCTCCCTGCCCCCTGCTGCCCTTAGGCAAGATTGCTTTTCAACCCGGATGTTGAACGGATTCTTCCAAGCCAGCCCGAGCCCCAACCTAGAGGCAGAGTCACCCCTAGACCTGGGGGTCCCCTCCTAGGCCACGACTGCCTTCTCAGCACTCCATCTTCCACCTGACTCCCCTGCTGGCCAGGCTTTACCATATTTAAGGGCTGACCCAGCCCCCCTGCCCTGCCCTCTGCCTGAGTATTGTCCAGATTCATTCAAGTATGCATATCAGGACCTCCTGGCCTCCGCCCACTAACTTACAGAAGTTTCTAGAAACTGCTAGATCCAGAGGGAGGTAGCAGAGACCTGCACTGTAGAGCCATCCAGCATGACCTAATTACAGACTCACACAATTACCATGAGTCATACCAAAATAAATTTACCTATGCTAACACTAGTAGCACACTATTAATAGAGCAAAATGGGATGCCAAGACATTGAGCTAGGTTATTAAAAGTCTTGTGATGGGGATGTTAATCTGTTGGTTGGTGCCTGAGGCTTCCAACCTAAAGCTTACATAGGGATGTTCACCTGGTCCCCTTTCAGGCTCATGCCGCTGGGAGACTGAGCCAGCCAATCCCACCCCCTCCATAGCCCAGGGCTCCAATGAGCACTGGAGGGGCAGAGCAGAGAGCCAGTGACTGACAGTCATCGCTCTCTGCTCACTGAAGAATGAGAACTGAGCCATCAGTGGTCATGTGATCGCTCGGTTCTCAGCCTTAAGCTGGTGGGGGAGAGATGCCGCATCAGACCAATGCTGCATCGACCTAGCTGAGTATAAATCTTTATTCTTTTGAATTCCCATACTTTTCTTTTAAATGAGGGCTGCAGTTAGACACCCTGCTGCCCTCTGCAGATCTGAATGATAACATCCTTTTTTATACACTCCATTCCTGTTGTGGGATTGTTTTAGTACAAAGCATGCTAGAATGTTTTTTTTAAACCATCTTGTATACAGTCTTCTTTTTATTCTGAAATACAATTATTAACGTCTAGACAAAAAAAAGAAAGGTTACTTTATGTATTCTGAATGATAAAAAACCTTCTGAATCCTCTAAACATTCACTCCCCCCCTTGCAGTTAAATTAGCAACAAATGTCCAGACATGTTCAGAAGTGAGAAAGATGTTATCTAAATGTAACCACCCCACCTTAACCACTTTCATACCGGGCCTATTCTGGCACTCCTCTCCTACATGTAAAAATCATAATTTATTTGCTAGAAAATTACTCAGAACCCCCAAACATTATATACAGTATCTCACAAAAGTGAGTACACCCCTTACATTTTTGTAAATATTTTATTATATCATTTCCTGTGAATTCACTGAAGAAATGACACTTTGCTACAATGTAAAGTAGTGAATGTACAGCTTGTATAATAGTGTAAATTTGCTGTCCCCTCAAAATAACTCAACACACAGCCATTAATGTCTAAACCGCTGCCAACAAAAGGGAGTACACCCCTAAGTGAAAATGTCCAAATTGGGCCCAAAGTGTCAATATTTTGTGTGGCCACCATTATTTCCCAGCATTGCCTTAACCCTCTTGGGCATGGAGTTCACCAGAGCCACTGGAGTCCTCTTCCACTCCTCCATGATGACATCACAGAGCTGGTGGTTGTTAGAGACCTTGCACTCCTCCATCTTTCATTTGAGTATTCCCCACAGATGCTTAATAGGGTTTTGGGCTGGAGACATGCTTGGCGAGTCCAGGACCTTTACCCTCAGCTTCTTTAGCAAGGCAGTGGTTGTCTTGGAGGTGTGTTTGGGGTCGTTATCATGTTGGAATATTGCCCTGCGGCCCAGTTTCCGAAGGGAGGGGATCATGCTCTGCTTCGGTATGTCGCAGTACATGTTGGCATTCATGGCTCCCTCAATGAATTGTAGCTCCCCAGGGCTGGCAGCATTTATGCAGCCCCAGACCATGACACTCCCACCACCATGCTTGACTGTAGGCAAGACACACTTGTCTTTGTACTCCTCACCTGGTTGTCGCCACACATGCTTGACACCATCTGAACCAAATAAGTTTATCTTGGTCTCATCAGACCACAGAACATGGTTCCAGTAATCCATGTCCTTACTCTGCTTGTCTTTTGCGGGCTTTCTTGTGCATCATCTATAGAAGAGGCTTCCTTCTGGGACAACAGCCATGCAGACCAATTTAATGCAGTGTGCGGCGTATGGTCTGAGCACTGACAGGCTGACCCCCACTACTTCAACCTCTGCAGCAATGCTGGCAGCACTCATATGTATATTTCCCAAAGACAACCTCTGGATATGACGCTGATCATGTGCACTCAACTTCTTTGGTTGACCATGGCGAGGCCTGTTCTGAGTGGAAACTGTCCTGTTAAATCGCTGTATGGTCTTGGCCACCATGCTGCAGTTCAGTTTTAGGGTCTTGGCAATCTTCCTATAGCCTAGACCATCTTTATGTAGAGCAACAATTCTTTTTTTCAGATCCTCAGAGAGTTCTTTGCCATGAGGTGCCATGTTAAACTTCCAGTGACCAGAGTGAGAGTGAATAAAACCAAATTTAACACACCTGTTCCCTATTCACACCTGAGTCACATGACACCAGGGAGAGAAAATGGCTAATTGGGCCCAATTTGGACATTTTCACTTAGGGGTGCACTCACTTTTGTTGCCAGTGGTTTAGACATTAATGGCTGTGTGTTGAGTTATTTTGAGGGGACAGCTAATTTACATTGTTATGCAAGCTGTACACTCACTACTTTACATTGTAGCAAAGTGTCATTTCTTCAGTGTTGTCACATGAAAAGATATAATAAAATATTTTCAAAAATGTGAGGGGTGTACTCACCTTTGTGAGAGACTATGTTTTTTTAGCAGAGAACCTAGGGAATCAAATGGCAGTCGTTGTAACTTTTTATGTCACACGGTATTTGCACAGCAATTTTTCAAATGCGTTTTTTTTTGGAAAAAATAGTTTCATGAATAAAAAATAAAACAAAACAGTAATGTTAGCCCAATTTTTTTGTATAATGTGAAAGATGATGCTACGCCGAGTAAATAGATACCTAACATGTCACGCTTTAAAATTGCGCCAGCTGGTGGAATGGCGCCAAACTTTGGTACTTAAAAATCTCCATAGAGAGGAGGTCTTGGGCTAGAAGTGCTGCTCTCGCTCTAAGGTTCGCCGCTATACCTCACATGTTTGGTTTGATTGCCATTTACATATGTGGGCAGGACGTACGCGGGGACAGGGGCATTTAAATTGATTTTTTTGTTTATTTTATTTATTTATTTTTATACTTTCTCTTTTAAAAAATGTTTTTGATCACTTTTATTCCTATTACAAGTGATAGGAATAGGGCATGACAGGTCCTCTTTATGGAGAGATCTGGGGTCTATAAGTCCCCACATCTCTGCTCCAGGCTGGAAAGACTGAGATAAAAAAAAAAAATAAACAATCTCAGCCTTTCCAGTCGAGTACACGGCAGTATTTACAATTGCCAGGCCAAGCATGACATCATAACGTCACGTCTAAGCCTCAGATCATAGAGACTGTCGGGGAGCACCTGGTCACCGGTATTCTCTATGGTGAACTTCCAGCACAGACGGATTTCTTGCACAGGTGAGCTGGTAGAAGCACCCCCTCCCACCGCCTGTAAGAATGATCAAGTGGGAAAACTGCCACTATGATTGTTCTCATGGAATCTCTGGCTGAAAAAGATGATATCTAAATGATGCCTGCAGCTGCAGGCATCATTCAGCTACCCCCAATCAAAGTCCAGGACGTCATATGATGGCCTTGGGCCTGAAGTGGTTAAGCAGGAGAATCTCATCAAATTTTTTTTACTGCCTGGATGTATGCAGCCAGTGCCTAATTGATAGATAGTGCTATATTCCTTAAGTTTCCCTTATTCCAGCCTGATTACTTACTCTTTCCTGCTATCATAGACTGTTTCTGGTAATAGAGAAGAGAGTGGCAATAGGGCAGGATTATGAATATTTGTTTTATTTTCTAGCAAACCTGTGGGAAGATGCAGCAAAGAGGCAGTAAATCCGATTGCAGAGAACATAACTTAATGTATTAATGTAGAATCCAGTAATTCACAGCAAACCCTGCAGGAAGTCACCTGACCAGGAACACACATGGCATATAACAGCAGTGTGTAGCAGAGCAGGTCTCGAATGTGCCGAAAGCATCTATGTTGAGGGGCGGAATGTGGCCTTGCCAGTCTGAGCACAAATAGGAAAGTTTTCCAGAATGATGGTGTGCCCCTATCCTTTACCCATTCGGCTGTAACCTCTCCCTGCCACTAATCACTGTCCCTGTCAGATGGGTGACCTGTCGCTACACTATCCACAAATGAAATGTGTGCCAAACCTGGGGACCAGGGCCTTAAATAGGCTCTGCCTGACTCAAGATGGCTGCTTGAGTCACATGGGGCAGCAGCATCCAATTGGATAGCTTCCCCAGTAACCCAGGAAACCATAGAGGAACCATGTTCTTTTTAA
Source organism: Lithobates clamitans (assembly GCA_037952925.1). Lineage (NCBI taxonomy): Eukaryota > Metazoa > Chordata > Amphibia > Anura > Ranidae > Lithobates > Lithobates clamitans. Next base: position 2,861,567 of record JBBGZY010000357.1, on the reverse strand, counting down.
CTTCCTCTCCCCTGCAATGCCACTGCAGTTAAGTGCCACCAGCAATGGAAAAAATAGACTTCACCTGCCTACGAACCACTAGGACTTTTGTTGCCTTGATGCATGCTGGAGAAGGGTAAACCTTAAAGAGAGGGCCTTTCCTCCTAGGCTTAGGCCTGGGGAGAATGGTGTCAGTACTGCTAACCTCCAGGGCCTGCTGCCTACATGTGATTAAACATCAGACCTGGGTTAAGGTCTGGAGGTGCCCCACCTGGAATGGAAGAAGCTATACTGAGGTTGGAGCGCCAGTGGGCAATCTCTGCCAGTGGAGGTGTCCTGGATAGCTATGAGCAGCTGGAGCCATGCAGAGGACTGGTAATTCTCTTGGGGAATGGATAGAGCCCTCTATAAATTTGTATATATTGAGGCTTGGGGCTGCCCTAGGCACTGGGCCATGTGTGTTTTGTGGCAGTATAATCCTGACAAGGAAGGCCTGAATTATCCTAAAATCAATTCCTTATATAACTGCTTTTTATTCATCAAATTTGTGTCTACCCATTCACAAATCGTGTGTTTGTCTACCTCTACTGTCAACATTCACTAGTCACTGTATTATTTGAGTTATTCATGCTATGCTTTTCAAATCTGTAGTTTCAGCTGTCGTATTCTTTGCATAGCTTATTTCATCTTCAAGCAGAGGAACTGAACAAGCAGGAGGTAGCCTAGGTGTCGATTCCTCCGCTAAAACACCCTCCTCCCTCCTTCTGACTGTGAATGAGCTAAAAATAAAAAGGTCCAACTAGGAATGTGACTGTAACCAGAATGAGAAAGCCCAGAGGATTCTTCAGCTAAGGGTTTCCCAAGAAGAGAATCCAGGTAGTGACCTACATAAAGGGCAAATAAAGGGGGAGTACATCTGTGGAGTGCTTCTGGTCACAGAACATCCCTGTAAATGTTTAGAGTCTAACTAATGTCCAGAAATTATGTTATGATTCTTAACCAGGGCATGGCGGCTGAATTTATTTAAGGGGTTAATGGTGAGGAAGGAGTCAATATTACTGCCACATTGCTTGGAAATGATGTAGGACATTATGCATGTCTTGTCCTCTACTGTGTCATTGGTATCTTGCTTCTGCATAAACACCCATGTCCCTACGTGGCCCCCAGCAAGAATTCTTTCTCCCTGAAATCTTTTACTCACAAATTTTAACATAAATCAGAAATATAGTGCTTTTAAAATTTAGAAGCCACTAAAGCCAAAAACACCCTTCTGCATGACCAAAAGAGTTTCCCTTAAAGTGGAACTCAACTTTATACCATGTTGCATTTAAAACAAAGCAAAAACTTGCAAAATCTCCATTGTGCAATACATACTCCGTTATGAAGGGACCATAGTGAAAACTGGTATTCCGGTATGTGGTTAACCTGTAATAATAGCGGTTCAGTTTATGAATTTCTTTTATTTCACATGCCTTTATTTATATATTTCTCCACATTTACATGTAGACCTAAAGCAAAAGTGACAGTTACAGGGTTGGGAAAACAGTACAGCACTGGGAGGGATAGGTAATGGTCAGTTTTTATTTACGTGGTTGAACCCTTTCACTGCCACTGACATATAGCATACATTGACAGCAGCAGAAGGTTTTAAACGCAATCTCGGCTGTGTGTAAATTAGATATGCTGACTGTCGGCTGGTGATAATAGTGAATAAAATGTTAACAATAAAGTTACACCTAAGCACTTAACCCCCCCCAGAAAAAAAAATTGAGCCACCACATACAAATTTAAAAACCTGTGTCCAGGGCACCTACATATGAAAATGTAAATTGCGTTGCACATGCTACTTATCACCACGCCCACTGGAATGAGAGCAATAATTCTAGGCCATTATTTATGGCAAAACCTAAATTGGTGACCTGTAGGGATTTTTAAAGTGTCACCTGCAGAAAATTTAGGGTACCAAAGTTTGTCGCTGTTTCACAGGCGCACACAATTTTAATACAAACGTCAAAAAGAATACCCGTGCTATGGATGAAATTTACCCCTGAAGGAACCAATAATAAAAATATAAGTATAACACAAAGTGAATAAACCAGGTTTCGGCTGTTATGCTGTGTGATATACATCTGTAAAAATTCAATATGTGACCCCCAACTGCCCTATGGGTAATAGTGCTACCCAAAACAGTATTGCATTAACAAACATAAATATGAATTATTATGCCATAAAAATATAAATTATTATGAATTATGCCATGTTACTACAGTAAATAATCCACTGGTTGGTGTCCACATTATAGTGACATTCCCATACCACCAATGGTGTGAAATCGTCTGACCGCACACCAAGCTGGCCGGAGTCTGCATCGTTTATGGTCAGAACTATGACTTTAAGTCATGGGGCAGGAGTGCAGGCTTAAGCAAAACTCAAATCAAAACAATCAAAATGTATTTATTTATACACTTTCACCATAGAACATTACGTCACTAGGAGCCATTTCCAATGGCAAAACGCGTTGGACGATACCTTCTGGTTTGGCATCACTTCCGGCACCAGAAAAACATGGCGACCATCTTTGATGATGGGTATTTACTGGTTTTCCAAGGCAAACACTGTTTTTATCCATTAAGTGCATTTCTTTTTAACTTTTGTTTTGTTTACAAACTATTTATTGAGGTATATGTAGTACATAGTACCATGACAATATACATAAAATAAGGCATGTCACAAGTACAGATTTATACCACAAAGAAAACAACGATTTAGAACACCAGAATAGAACCAGAACACCTGGATCGCAAGAACTACACATATAGGCAAATAGGAAATCAAAAGAGCGCCCTGCGTCGCTAGGCATGTAGCCTATGTCAATGCAAACATGTATAAATTCAAGGTACAAGCATGTGATGGTGGGTCGTCCACGCATCCCATTTATGAGAAACCAGGTGCATCTTGTACTGTAAAGTATATACTGTAGGATCCTTTCCATTATCATGGTACCATCAACTCTATGAAGGATTGTAGATAAGGGAATCATTGGGGATTGCAAGTGTAGGGCAATGGCCCATATGGTTGACACACAAATAATGTGAATTAACCTTTCCTCTTTACGTAAAATGCCTGGTATTGGAGCACTGATAAGGCACATCTGCATTGTTAGGTTTAAAGAAGGTGCCCGATATTGCTGAGGCTATAGCAAATATCTTTCTACACACCAGGGAAAGTTGCTCCCAGTCCCAAAAATATGTTTAAAGGAACCTGAGAGTGGACAGCTACAAAAACATAATCCTGAGGCTCCAGTATAGATAGCCTAACGCTTAGTCTTTTTAACTTTTTAATAAAACAGTACTGTTCACTATGTGGGATCCTTCTTGCCTATTGTCTGGATATGGAGCACCATTCCTAGGTTAAGCCTGGGGAGACAGAATTAGAACCTGGAGGACAGCAGGAAGAGGTGTTGAAAACACAGAGGCATCCTGAATGAAAAGACATATGCTGTTTTTTACTTTCTTACACAAGGAGTAGGGTTGCCACCTGTCCGGGATTCACCCGGACAGTACTGGTTTTGAAACATGTGCCCGGGTCTCTGACCACCTGAGACCTGGGCACATTATTCATTTCAGAATCGCCAGTGGCTCCCTGTGCCATCAGTGCGGCCGTGTCTCCTCGATTTCGGGTCGCAGTGCTGCTGTCATGAAGATCCTGCCAGTAATCGGCATTCCAGACGCACGGGAACACGGTCACGGGTTCCACTGCGCATGCGCGCGCGTTCACGGGTGCTGTCACGCACGGGCACGCGCGCGCACTCCCGCTGGTGCCAGGCGGGCTATTTAAACCGGCCTGTCACACTCAATCCCCGCTGTCTGCTCTACAGCATTCCTTGTTCCTTAACCTGATCTGATCTGTGTATTATGTTATCTGACCCGGCTTCCTGTTAGACTATCCTGCTATCCGCCTGCACCAGACCCTCTTGGCTTGCCTGTCATCCCTCTGTGTAATCCCTGGTACCTCTGCTGCTCGACCAATACCAACCACCGGCTTGTTTGACCATTCCTCTGTCTATACCAGTATCCAGTCTGTTTACCTGCTGCTTTGTTCCTGGTTCCAGTCCAGCGTTCCAGACTACTACCTGCTGCTTTGTTCCTGGTTCCAGTCCAGCGTTCCAGGCTACTACCTGCTGCTTGCTCCTGGTTCCAGCCCAGCGTTCCAGTCTACTACCTGCTGCTTTGTTCCTGGTTCCAGTCCAGCGTTCCAGACTACTACCTGCTGCTTTGTTCCTGGTTCCAGTCCAGCGTTCCAGGCTACTACCTGCTGCTTGTTCCTGGTTCCAGTCCAGCGTTCCAGGCTTCTGCCTGCTGCTTGTTCTTGGTTCCAGTCCAGCTCTTCAGTCCGGCTTACTTACCTTCTGGGGTCCCTGGTCCTCTCTGCATTCCAGTCTCCAGTCTCCTCTTCAGCTTCAGGCTCCAGAGGGTGCCACCACTCCTAAACTTCCGGTGACTGTTGATCCTGCCAGGCACCCATACCACTCCTCACTCCTGGGCCCTCTGTCTCCATTCCAGGGGAACGGGAGTGGGAGCTGTAAGGGAGGTCTTCCTCTGCACTTCAGGCTCAAAACCTACCAGGTACGTGACAGCTGCTGGATTTCTGCTCCTGCACAGCTGTCAGACTCAGGCACGGAAGTCGGAACACAGAGGCAGAGGTGGAGCCTCCAAGATTCTGGCCGGGTGCTCTCCTCGAATCCTCTGGCTGGCTGCAGTGACAACGAGGTGGGCGGAGCTTCCCCAGTCCCTGCTGCTCTGGAATGTGTGCAGAGATCGCACTGGGACTGCAGCCAAGCTTGTAAGGTAAGTTTGTGCCATGTCAGGATTTCAAAGCACTCTCACCTCTCCTCCCCCACCATACACTATACATACATTCACACACCCCTCCCCCCACCATACATACACTATACAAACATACACCCCCCCATACACCGTCCATATATACAGTCCTCCCCCCCCATTCACCATCCATAATACAGTCCTCCCCCCAATACACCATCCATATATACAGTTCCCCCCCATGCATCCTCCATATATACTGTTCTCACCGGGTGACACCGTCTTCTGCCCTACTGACACCTTCCACTGCCCTACTGACACCATCCACTGCTCTACTGACACCGTCCACTGCTCTATTGACACCATCCACTGCTCTACTGACACCATCCTCTGCTTTACTGACACCGTCCATTGCTCTACTGACACCGTCCACTGCTCTACTGACACCGTCCACTGCTCTACTGACACCGTCCACTGCTCTACTGACACCGTCCTCTGCTCTACTGACACTGTCCTCTGCTCTACTGACACTGTCCACTGCTCTACTGACACTGTCCATTGCTCTACTGACACTGTCCACTGCTCTACTGACACCGTCCACTGCTCTGACACTGTCCTCTGCCCTACTGACACCGTCCACTGCTCTACTGACACCGTCCACTGCCCTACTGGCACCGTCCTCTGCCCTACTGACACCATCCACTGCCCTACTGACACCATCCACTGCCCTACTGACACCTTCCACTGCCCTACTGACACCTTCCACTGCCCTACTGACACCGTCCACTGCTCTACTGACACCATCCACTGCTCTACTGACACCATCCATTGCTCTTCTGACACCGTCCACTGCCCTACTGACACCGTCCACTGCCCTACTGACACCGTCCACTGCCCTACTGACACCGTTCACTGCTCTACTGACACCGTCCACTGACCTACTGACACCATCCACTGACCTACTGACACCGACCACCGCTCTACTGACACCGTCCACTGCTCTACTGACAACATCCATTGCCCTACTGACACCGTCCACTGCTCTACTGACGCCATCCTCTGATCTTCTGACACCATCCACTGCTCTACTGACACAATCCACTGTTCACTGTAGCACACCTCATTAGTACTCTCTTTGGGTAACCCAAGGTATTTTACAATCCTATAACGTGTACTACAAAAAAATTGTCGTGCGCCGCTAAAGTGTTCGGGTTTGGCTTGAGGAAAAGGTGGCAACCCCAACAAGGAGTCAACATTTTTCTGGGGAATTTGGTGTGAAATCTATGTGATCTGGGTCCTCTGGAGAAGATACACTGTGGAACACTTCCTGTGTCTTTTCGAAGCACTGTGTTGGATGAGTGGGACAGTCACTTTAATATAGACACTGATTTGAGTTTTGCACCTTTCACCACCCACTAGTGGATTATTTACTGTACTAACATGGCTTTATAAGTCATATACAGTATTGGTTTGTTCATGAAATCTTGTTTTAGGTGGTGCTGTTACCCATAGGGCAGTTAGGGGTCACATATTGCACACAATAGACTGTGCACTGTGCAAATGCACGCATTTGCCCCAGAGCTTAGTAAATGTGTTAAAGCTTCACTTTGTAAAGAATACCCAATCGGGGCAAGGAAAATTTTAAAAAAAAATCCCTTTTGCTTGCACATGATTGGATGATGGAAATCAGTAGAGCTTTACAATTTTAATTGCAAAGTACACAGTCTATTTGACTTTAGTAAATCCACCCCGCAGTGGCAATGCTGCTGTACAATTTTACTGCAGAACAAGCAGCTTTATCACTGGTTACAGAAAGTGGAAAAACAATAGTTCTGTTGGCAGGTTCAACATGTAATAGAATTACATGAGGGGCTCAGAAAAACAAAAACTATTGTTAATGCTAACAACATGGAATGTTCTGTGCCAACAGGAGGCTGCAGGCTAAAAGAAAAAGTTTCTACAAATGCTGTAGCAGCTAAATCACACTTCCTTAAAAGTAACGTTTTTACTGTACAAATGTACAAAAATTATTTTAGCTTTGAATTGAGTTATTTAATTTATGATTTGGTTGCAGAATTATGAATTTTGAGTGCCTATATGTTCCACTAACTAAGTTTGAGACCCTCGGACCTCATTATTGTCACAAGCAGTACCCACAGATGAGAGTGTATGAAAAAAGAAAGGCACTGCTGTTTTTTGCTGATAATGTGTTTATCTTCCTTGATGCAGCAGAAGCCACAGCGGGACAGTGATGATGGATTTTTTTTTATTATCTTTTATTTATAAAGTGCCAGCATATTTTGCAGCACTGTATGTTGATTCCCCCAGTGTCTCTTAGTAAGAAGAGGTAGGACTTCCCATGACATTTTGGAATATGCTTTTAAAATACCAGTTTTTAAGCATCTAATATGAAAACCCCTGTCAGATTTATATTTCTCTGTCCCAACTGGGGAGATCCACCCTCTCAATTTATCCTGGAGACCATTGTCACTAGGAAATAAAGTGTAGGGCAAGCCCAAAAAATGATAGTTGTCATGGAACTACTCCAGTGCAACTGGAGTTGAGTGGAAATCTTCTAATGGAGACATCTGTTTTGATAACAGTTGTCTAAGAGAAAATTTCCCCTTACTTTAAAAAGGTTTGCAGATGTCTCTTGAGACAGGAAGTAAATGGAAATTTTACCAATAGTACACATACATTTTTGTTATTTAATTTATTTATTTATTTTTGACTTTTAGAATTTTTTTTTATTTAGAAGTCCAAAAAAGGGAGATAAAAAATGCCCCTTGCTCATTTGCTACCACTGTGTGTATTCAGGTAGTAACTACACCTTCTTCGAAATGTGGGGTCTTGGGGTGGAAGGGGGTGGCAAGGCACCACCAGGTTAAAAAGACACTTCACAACTCTCACCTACAGCTTCCCTCCACTCCCCTCTAATGCCTGGTGCACATGATGAGATTATCAGACGAATGATCATCCATATCAAAAATGAAAAGGTTACTAAAGTTACGAAAATTCTCGTACAACAGAATAAAAATTTGGACGTGATGTAATGTGTCGTATTTTATTTGCATTGTATTTTCAAATCGCAACTGTACTGATTAAACAAAGATAGTACGATCTGGTATTGTACGAGAAACATTTTCGCACTTGTCCCATCGGATAACTTTGCATGAATTGTTGTAATCAGCTCTCGAAAGCTGTATAAAAATAAACAGATTATCATACGATCACTTTGAAAGCGGTGTTTTTCATAAAAAGTGCCTGATCCTCTTCGCTACTATGTGTGCTGAATTTATTTATAAGGTAAACCAATAATTGATAAACAGATGAAAGAATAAGATTTACAAAGTGTTATTTATGCCTTGTATAACTTGGGCTAGGACTAAAAAAACAATTAAAAAAAATAATAAAAAAACAGAGATGTGTCTTAATCTGACACTGAGTCAAAAGTAAAGAATAACAATAAAGAAGAATGTAATGTTGCACAGCTCGGTTCAAGCGTATATCGAAACATTAAGAACATTTGTTAACAGTTATTTACCACTTGGCTCAACCTTTATGGTTGGCTGTGTACCATATAGGCCAGCTGGACCACTTGGCTCCCATTTTTTGGTAATTACCTTGGGCTGCTGCGAACATTAGTTCGTAGGAAGCGTGGGTGTTAGTCTCAACTATTTTCTTGAACGTGGGTGGATTTGCGTCCTTCCAGTGTTGCATTATTGCCAATCTAGTGCTAAGGAGGATGTGGTTGACTATGGTTCTTGCTGCATTTGGTATGTATTCTATACCTAGTGATAGTACCTCCACAGCTGCATCGGGTGGGGGGGACTCGTGAACCTGAAATCCTTGAGACTAAATTAAATACTTTGGACCATAGCACCTGTAGGCCTGGGCATTTCCACAAGACATGGTACAATGTGCCGATTTCTCCGCAATTTCTCCAACAAAGAGGTGAAGTTTGCGAGTCAAATTTAGAAATTCGGTATGACGTTAAATACTACATCAGCAAAATTTTATGGGTTACCATACCATAAATTAACGCTCTTTGTCGCAGTAAATGTATTGCGCAGAGCTTTTTGCCAATGTTCCTCGGTGTACGTTGTACCCAGGTCTTGTTCCCACGCTTTAATGTTGGTAGTTTTTGTAAATACGTTCTTGTTGTTCAGAAGGCTATAGAACATCGAGATTCCCTTGATAGTAGAGCAGGGATTTGTGAGAAAAAGTGTTGCTCGCCATGGCAATAAAATGGAGATCTGGGGATTTTTGTGAAGGAAGTGGACAATTTGAAGATACCTATACTGGTCATTGTCATCTAATCCATAATCTATTTGTAATGCCCTAAATGTTTTAGGTGTTGGACCCACCATTAGGTCTTCCACTACCTTGATGCCTTTGGCCATCCATTGTGTTATATGTAAGTCTGGGATGATTAATGGTAGACTCGATATGGTAAGCGGCAGGGGTTTCATTACCTGATCTGTGAATTCTAAGGATGAAAACGTCTTCCATGCTTGTAGAGTGGCCTCCATTGTAGGTGATATATGCAGATGAATATGTGAATGGATTCTGCAAGTCAGAAGTAGGTCAGCTAAGTTTTTTCCGGGGGTCTGCATTTTCTCTAGTTCTAACCATGTAGGGTTATGGAGCTGGGTAAACCAAGCTTTACCCTGCGAAAGAATTGAAGCTGTGTGGTAATCTTTCAATAAAGAGTTATATGATTTTAAAGTATTTTTTTTAAAGTTTCCTTTCTGAGCATTACTGCCCAGGATTACCAAAGGACACATTGCAAGCATCTGTCAGGATTTATTATTGCCAGAGATTGCTGAAATCACCAACAGGGGATTCAGCCATCCACTAGAGGATTTATATACCCCTTAAAGGGTATGGTGCATGGTGACCTGTATTAGGTCCAGAGTTAAGGAGGTAAAAGTATATGAGTGAAGGTGGAGGAACACCATAGAAGGCATCTTTATTGATATGAAGAAATAAAATCCAAATGCAGGCACCTCATGTACAGAGGGACAGGAAAGATAGCTAACATGTTTCACTCCCCATCATGGCGCTTATTCACAGCTTTTTTTTTTTTTTCTTTCCTCAAGCTTGTGCAGAGCCAGCACCTGTGAGTTCCATTAGGGCGGGTGTCTTGATACGGATTTGAGAGATTGGAGTGGAAATCTTTTGCTTATAAAGGTGGAGGAACACTGGAGGTGTTGTGTACATGCCAGCACAGTATCTACGAACTTCCTTTGATTTTTTTGAACTTTATTTCATTATGTAATACATATTTACCTGATACTGGCCTATTTGTATGATGCTCTTTACTCTTGGACACTGATATCACACTGGTGGTCTATTGTATTTAATCATCACTATTACGTTTATTTTGTTTAAAGTGACACTCATGCAGTAGTTTTTACTGTTTCATTTCTTATGTGTTGTTGTCCCCATTAGAGAATCCACATAAAGTACTGAGACCATTTATTTTTATGTCCATTAGGGTAGCGCTTTACCACTGCTAGTATGGTATTTTTCATACGATTTTCTCATCGTGTGTACGGGCCTTAAGACTCCGCTGCCCTACCTTACCCGATTTTACTACTCTACCCCCCCCCCCCCCACACACACACACACACACACACACACACACACACACACTTAGCTACTCCTACTTACCTCACCCTTTTTTTTATCAGTTACCTCTTCTCTTCCCTTTTCTTCTGCTCCCTCTCTCTCATCACTTTTCCTCCCGTTCTTTCTCTCTCATTGTTTCTTGCCAGGTCTTCTTTTCTACTCTCTCTCTCCCTGAAATCCTCTTTCTCCACTGGTTAAAACCCCTTAGTGGAGTTTTACAAGCAGACTATCAGTCCCTCCCTTTTTATATGTATCATACCTGACTGCCATCTGCTGCATTGACCTATAGACAGAGGCGGCTCTAGGCTTTGTGAGGCCTTAGGCAAATCTTAGACATAAGGCCCTACTTACTCCCATAATGGGAAAAATAACTCAAGCGATAGACCCCTAGCAATTTTGCTCTCCACCCCAATATCCCAAAAAACAAACATGCACATAGGCTTTTCTAAAAAAACACTTTAATAATGTACACATAAAAGTCTGGTTCACACTCACTGATTGCTCCAAGCTCACTGATTGGTTGTTAGAGGTTAGTGCACATCATTACTGCTCACTGATTGGTTGCTAGAGGTTACTGCACAATATTACCACTTAATGATTGGTGCTAGAGGTAAATGGTGATGGTGATGGAGGTAAGGTGGTAGGAAGCTGGCAGTGGGGTGCAGGGGGGATGATGGGGGTGGGGAGGTAGAAAGCTGGCAGTGGGGTGCAGGAGGGATGACGGGGGTGAGGTGGTAGGAAGCTGGCAGTGGGGTGCAGGGAGGATGAAGATGACGGGGGCGAGGTGGTAGGAAGCTGGCAGTGGGGTGCAGGGAGGATGAAGATGACGAGGTGAGGTGGTAGGAAGCTGGCAGTGAGGTGCAGGGAGGATGAAGATGACGGGGGTGGGGTGGTGGGAAGCTGGCAGTGGGGTGCAGGGGAGATGATGGGGGTGGGGAGGTAGAAAGCTGGCAGTGGGGTGCAGGAGGGATGACGAGGGTGAGGTGGTAGGAAGCTGGCAGTGGGGTGCAGGGAGGATGAAGATGACACAGGGTGGTGTGGTAGGAAGCTGGCAGTGGGGTGCAGGGAGGATGAAGATGACGGGGGCGAGGTGGTAGGAAGCTGGCAGTGAGGTGCAGGGAGGATGAAGATGACGGGGGCGAGGTGGTAGGAAGCTGGCAGTGGGGTGCAGGGAGGATGAAGATGACAGGGGTGAGGTGGTAGGAAGCTGGCAGTGGGGTGCAGGGAGGATGAAGATGACACAGGGTGGTGTGGTAGGAAGCTGGCAGTGGGGTGCAGGGAGGATGAAGATGACGGGGGGCGAGGTGGTAGGAAGCTGGCAGTGGGGTGCAGGGAGGATGAAGATGACAGGGGTGAGGTGGTAGGAAGCTGGCAGTGGGGTGCAGGGAGGATGAAGATGACACAGGGTGGTGTGGTAGGAAGCTGGCAGTGGGGTGCAGGGAGGATGAAGATGACGGGGGCGAGGTGGTAGGAAGCTGGCAGTGAGGTGCAGGGAGGATGAAGATGACGGGGGCGAGGTGGTAGGAAGCTGGCAGTGGGGTGCAGGGAGGATGAAGATGACAGGGATGAGGTGGTAGGAAGCTGGCAGTGGGGTGCAGGGAGGATGAAGATGACACAGGGTGGTGTGGTAGGAAGCTGGCAGTGGGGTGCAGGGAGGATGAAGATGACGGGGGCGAGGTGGTAGGAAGCTGGCAGTGGGGTGCAGGGAGGATGAAGATGACAGGGGTGAGGTGGTAGGAAGCTGGCAGTGGGGTGCAGGGAGGATGAAGATGACACAGGGTGGTGTGGTAGGAAGCTGGCAGTGGGGTGCAGGGAGGATGAAGATGACAGGGGTGAGGTGGTAGGAAGCTGGCAGTGGGGTGCAGGGAGGATGAAGATGACAGGGGTGAGGTGGTAGGAAGCTGGCAGTGGGGTGCAGGGAGGATGAAGATGACACAGGGTGGTGTGGTAGGAAGCTGGCAGTGGGGTGCAGGGAGGATGAAGATGACGGGGGCGAGGTGGTAGGAAGCTGGCAGTGAGGTGCAGGGAGGATGAAGATGATGGGAGCGAGGTGGTAGGAAGCTGGCAGTGGGGTGCAGGGAGGATGAAGATGACAGGGGTGAGGTGGTAGGAAGCTGGCAGTGGGGTGCAGGGAGGATGAAGATGACACAGGGTGGTGTGGTAGGAAGCTGGCAGTGGGGTGCAGGGAGGATGAAGATGACGGGGGCGAGGTGGTAGGAAGCTGGCAGTGGGGTGCAGGGAGGATGAAGATGACGGGGGCGAGGTGGTAGGAAGCTGGCAGTGGGGTGCAGGGAGGATGAAGATGACACAGGGTGGTGTGGTAGGAAGCTGGCAGTGGGGTGCAGGGAGGATGAAGATGACGGGGGCGAGGTGGTAGGAAGCTGGCAGTGGGGTGCAGGGAGGATGAAGATGACGGGGGCGAGGTGGTAGGAAGCTGGCAGTGGGGTGCAGGGAGGATGAAGATGACAGGGGTGAGGTGGTAGGAAGCTGGCAGTGGGGTGCAGGGAGGATGAAGATGACACAGGGTGGGGTGGTAGGAAGCTGGCAGTGGGGTGCAGGGAGGATGAGGATGACACGGGGGTGGGGTAGTAGGATGCCAGGCACAGGGGGATTATGGTGAGGATAGAAATGATGACAGGGGGATGATAGGAAGTATGATGACAGGAGATAGGGAAGTGGGATGCCAGGAACAGGGGGATGATGAGGAGGATTATGATTATGGCAGGGGTCAGTAGGTGGCATCATTTGCCAGATGGCATAAATCACGTCACTCAGGGCTGTGAGGTCACGGGCAGCTGTCAGCCTTGATTTTCGCGGTGCTCTCAGTCAGGAGGTGACATCATGGGATGCTGTCAGTCTGTCAGTGTCGGGTAGTACCTTAAGGCTGTGACAGACTGGCTCCTCGATGACGCGGCAGCTCTGGCAAGTCCTCCATTGCAGGCCGATCCATTCTGGAGAGTAGAGCAGGGAGCTGCTCAGGCGCTGCATGCAGGAGATTCGATAAACGCAGCAGAAGGGGGAGGAGCCGAGGGAGGGAAATACACCCAGCCACTCACTGACCCAGGACATCGAGCAGTTCTCAAGTGGTCAGTCCGCCCTCGGCTGGGAAAGGTAGTTGCGGACACCGCGTTCCCCCGTGTTAAAGACGGTTCGGGGACACTGACCGGGGGACATTCCCTCTCATTTCCACACACAACTTAGGCATAATAGGCGGCGGCCGCGAGGCCCCTGGGAGCGCGGGGCCTTAGGCTGCCGCCTAATTTGCCTAATTAGAGAGCCGCCTCTGCCTATAGATTATCAGGCCCCCACTGCATCAGGACCCTTGCCCATTGCATAATGTACCATACCTGGAAAACCTCTACTATACATGAGGGCCCTGATTATATACTCATGGTTCTTAATTGGTGTATACCCTGTCAGATTATGTATGCGTAGCACCCTGGTGTTTAGGTAGGGTTGCTCCTAAATTTACCTACCAGGTATAGCTACCTTGACTAATTGTTGAGGATCAATTGATTTCACTCTAATGCCCCGTACACACGATCGGACATTCCAACAACAAAATCCATGGATTTTTTACAACAGATGTTGGCTCAAACTTGTCTTGCATACACACGGTCACACAAATCTTGTCAGAAATTCCAAACGTCAAGAACGCGGTGACGTACAACACGTACAACGAGCCGAGAAAAATGAAGTTCAATAGCCAGTGCGGCTCTTCTGCTTGATTCCGAGCATGTGTGGAACTTTGTGCTTCGGAATTGTGTACTCACAATCAGAATTTATGACAATGGATTTTGTTGTCGGAAAATTTGAGATCCAGATCTCAAATTTTGTGTGACGGAAATACCGATGGAAAATGTCCGATGGAGCCTACACACGGTCGGAATTTCCAACAAAAAGCTCCCACTGAGCATTTTCCGTCGGAAAATCCAACCGTGTGTACGGGGCATAAGTCTTTAATTTCTGCACTTCTCCCTGTTGCCGCTAGGTGGCCGGGTACTTGGTGGCATTAGATATGAGAAGGGCAATGCAGGGTCAGATTATGGGTATATGGGGTATCCCAGTCAATGGGCAGGGGTTTTCCTAAATCACCTGGCCTGCTGGGAGAACCTATATATTTGGGTGGAGTCAGTGTTCTGTGCGACCTGGACGGCTGTCTGGATGGATGTGTGTTGTATTGCCCGGGCTGCTAGGCCGAAGTTTGGGCCTATCCCGGGCACATCTGGCTGCTAGAATGTCTGAGGGCCTATCCAGAAGCAAGAGAGCAGCGCAGGGTTGGGATTGCGGCTTGCAGTCCAACCAGAAGTGACAGTTCACTTGTCGTGATCGGAGGTAGAAGGGAAAGCTGTCGCCACTAAGGGACCATACACCTTATTACCAGGGACCACAGTGAGTAGCTGAAGCAAGTACCGGAGCAGTTTTCTCATCAACCAGGGACGGTGAAGTATCGGGAAACTTCAGCAGGTATCAAGCCAAGGACTCAGCGGAGGTCAGGCTTGTAGAGCAGCCTTGTGTGTCAAGCCAGGGACTGAGCAGGCCAGTGGGGTGAAGCTTGAGAAGTATCTTGATTGCCAATCTAGGGACCCAGCAGGGAAGCTTGAGGAAGATACTACAGTGAAGATTGAAGGAGCTCAAGGGATTCAGTGACAGTGAATCATTTAGTCTAGTGAGAGAGACTGGGAGCTCAGTGGGCTGAAGAACTACAAGAAGTGATTGTAGTGAAAGCGAAGGAACTGCTACAACTTGTGTTAGAAACTGTTAAAAACTGTTGCCATAGAAGACAACATTCCTACTCATGCAGATGTGGTGTTTTGCTGGATGCCTTTCTCTGCATGGCTGTGCTCCTGTTGAAGTCTTAGAGTCTGCCAAATAACATTTCAACTACCTAAGGGTGTCCTGGCCCTAACTCTCTCTTCCAAAGTTCTGTTCAAGAGACAATAAAAATCTCTTTGCATTCAAGAAGTCTCTGGCGCCCAATGACTCTAACTTGCATTACACCCACTATGCCTTGCAACCCACCACATACAGAAGGATGTCAGCTATCTCTGGCCCTGGAGGTTCTCATTAGACTGAATGAGGCCTAGGACCTTGCTACATATGCAACTCGTAAGCATTATTTCTATTAATGACAAGAAGTAATGTATTGTATTTTTGGGAATACTTTCCTTCTCTTTTCTTCTCACTTGTTGCGATGTTGGCTATGGCCCTCTGGGTCTTTTCCTTTGTAATTGTCTCATTTCAAGAAAGTCTTTGTAAAACTAAACATGACTAATGAGAGAAACAAGGGAGGATGTGCTGGGAAGAAGAAAATATAAAGAGGCAGTAGTAGGGAAAGGAAGGGTTGAAGTAGGGGAAAGTGGGGCCACACCCAGGTTAGGATAAGAGGGACAGCCAAGCATGCCTTAAAAAGGTGGTTCACAGCCACACAAAGAATAATGACCACTTCTGATACACTAGTACGTAAAGAAGGAGTTATAAGATCTTAGTTATAGGCTGAGTTAGTGCAAAGTAACCAGATGGAGCATGCGGATCTGAATGACTCCTTGGAGTTTTTAAGAGAAAGTGTAGTCTTCTATTATAATATTCTTTTGCACCTCCAGCCTTCCAAAAAGGAAGTGGAGAGGTATGTTTCTACAGAGAGGATATATAGGAAATGGATTGCGATGGAAGAAGTGGTGTAAATTTGTGTAGAATAAAGGAGATTCTTTACCAGTGAAAGAGAATGGTATATTGCTGTTCCTGAAAGGTTTTGCAATAGTCAGGGAAATGTATGCATTGTATGCATAGATAGAAGTAGCCTTTCCCATTGCATAAATGTAAATATTGATAGGGCTGAATCTCTTCCTTGTTAACATATGTGGGGTTATGTCATCCAGGGTAGCTTTAAGTTCTTTGTATGGGAAATACTATATAGTGTGTCTCACTGGGGTTGCCAGTCTACAGATGTATTCAAGGGGAGTGAGGACTCAGTGTAGATCAAGTAGGGGTGGGACAGAAGGCAAAAAGTGATGGAGCTTAGCTTTGGCTAATTGCCGGATCTCATCCTGGGAGAAACACCCTGAATTCTAAAGGAAAGCAATGAACTTCCTGGTATGATAGTCAATTAAAGCGCCAAACTTCAAAGAGAAAAGCCGGAGTCCCCCAGAATCTGAGTCATGGGGGAGAGGTAAGTTGAGAGAGGAGAGAAGAATAATAAAATCATGTCATTGTAATATGCGACAACTTTGTAATGTCTGGATTTCTTAGTATTACCCCATATGTTAGAGTTAGATCTAACCGAACAGAGAAATAGTTTTGAGAATGAAATTTAAGGGTTGACAATAAATTTGTCAAGTTCCATTGGTAATGGCAAAGTAGTCAGATCTGGTTCCACTAACTAACTGCTGCCACCAGATGGGAGTACAGGGTCGAGATCCATGACATCCTATTGTCCCCAGGCCAATATAACATAGGGTGAGGTATACCTACGAATCATCAATTCACCCTATCAACTGTTTTCTCCACATCAGTGGAAAGCACATAGTGGCATCTATTTGCTCTAGGCAGTATGGGCGATGTTGAAATCTGTAGCACGGTTTTTTTGTGCCCCCTGCAAGGGCAACTAAAGGGGTTAAAACCATTCTGTTTTATTTTTATCTAAAATTTTTAAAAATTGTCTTAGATACACTTTAACAGCACTTGAAACTCTAGAAAAGGATTGAAAATGAAGAATAAAGCACACCTTATCTAAAAGAGAGCAGTAAAAAAGGTGAAATGGTCAAACAAACTACTAGGTAGTTATTGTCCATTATGAAGGCAGTCATTCAAAGCAAGACTTGAACCTAAGCTTGCTGTGCCCACCACAATTATCACTGCCACCTATACTGTAAAGTTTTGAGGACCTTTACTAATGAGTCAATCTTTTGCTGACATTTTAGGAGCTCTGCAAGACAGTTGCTCATTATATACAGTACAAGCAGAACTGGGGCAAGGTCCTTTGGAGTCCAAGGTGAAGATGGCATAGGTGCTTTCACAATTCACATCTTCACAAACAGTGGGCAGGCCAACACAGGGTGCATAAATAAAAGCTGGCCTGAGTGTTACAACCCTTTGGTCCATGGTAAACTGGATGAAAAGGAGGCTGTTGCAAAGTTGTTAACTTTGCCAGAATTCTGTTAAATTTATGGAAACCACAATTTGTTCATCTATATGGGAAGGTAACTTTAAACTCAGTCAAAGTGAAAATGTTATTCTGCGATTTTTCCTTTTTTATAAAGGCACTACATTGCATTTTAAAAAAAGGAATGATACCATTTTAAAAGTTTGAGAATTAAAAAAAAATTAAACAAGCAAAAGAAGAGGATTTTAATTAGGAGTTAATGGATAATAGGAGGGTAAACCTTTGAAAACAAA
Organism: Lithobates clamitans; assembly: GCA_037952925.1. Classification (NCBI taxonomy): domain Eukaryota; kingdom Metazoa; phylum Chordata; class Amphibia; order Anura; family Ranidae; genus Lithobates; species Lithobates clamitans. Next base: position 2,843,736 of record JBBGZY010000357.1, on the reverse strand, counting down.
GATTTGTTTTTTATTTTTTACACATGTAGCAATAACTCACGGTGGAGCTGCTGGTTTAAGCGGGTCTGTTACCTTCACCTTGCTTCCCTCTGTTTCACCGGCACTGGGTCTAGGGTTCCATTGAGTTTACTTCTGGACGACACACGCACCAACACTGGAGTACGTTTTCAATGCTTTATTGAACAGACAAACTTTAGGAAGTAGCAGGAAAGAGGCGGCAAAGGAGACTTTCAGGAGAAACTCAAATATTTTCTTATAGAATCATAGCGGCAAATGTCCTGGTAGAATTCAGATAATTAGGTGGAATGCGCTCCCTTTGTGGGACACACTTCTTGCTCGTCTGGATAGGCCTCTCTCACCGGTCTAGCAGCCAGCACGCAGCACGAATCAAAAGTCTCTGCCACAGACTTGTTTGGGGGGGGGGGGCGGGGGGGTAAATCCGTACGATCCTCTGCCACAGGATGTATCAGATTTTTCTGCAGTGAAAGTCAGTCACAGTGCCTGAACCTTTAAGCCGAACCTGTATAGTTACTTCTTTTGGATACGTCCTTCAACCGAGTCACCAGGCCCCTCTATAGACCAGCACGCTGCATGATCTCTCCAAGACGGGTCCTCCCCTGGGATCTCCTCGGCTGTCCAGCTTCGTCACACAGGACCGACAGCTCAGAACCATTCCTCGGCTGCGGTGGTAGGCCCCAGACAAGCCTCTGGACCCACCCCTGCGCCGCTGTATCATGGGCCTCCCGATCGGAGGACCACGAGGTAGCTCCTTAATGCATACCTGTCGGCCAGGAGGGCCAGCAGGTGGCTGTAAAACGACCCTAGAACATGGTGTCTGTCTAGGGTTGCCACATCATCCCTTTAATCCAGGACACACATTAATTACACAGGTTCTGTGACTGATTAAGGTGGTAATTAAACTAGCCTGGTGCCCTATCTGCATTAAATCAGCCTCAGAACCTGTGTAATTAATATGTGTCCTGGATTAAAGGGATGATGTGGCAACCCTACGTCTGTCCCATAAATACCCTCTTCCCAGAATGCAACTCAGAGGACCACCTCCACCGAGCTTGTCTCCGAAACAGAGGAGCATCTATGCACTTCGACACGTTGCCTTTCCAACACTGACCAGTAGCAACAGCGACACCCACCGGTCAGCACGGAAGCACACACAACGTCAGCCAAGCTGGAACAGAGGCGAACTTTTAACCTTCCTAACACACAATTTACTAAATTTACCTAACCTGCGGTAGATTGTAAATCTACCAGCGCTACACACATAACACTTTACACTGATTTATGAATAAAAAGCAGGGCTGAGCTGTTATACTGACAGCTGATTTTTGATTAAATTGGAATGCAACTTTGCAAGCATTATCTAGGAACATGGGAAAGACTGATATTTTTATCAGACAGAGTTGGGGATTTCTATCATCAGAAACTGATGCTACTACTCATAAAGCTACCCAACTAAGATGAATTCCATTCATTAGCCTAACATATTAAGAACACAGCTCTATTAATAGACGCTGCTATTTTTCTCCAAGCCTATAACACAGGAAGCAACACATGCAATTTATTCTAGAACCTAGTCATTTATCCTTACCTCTCTACAGCAAAGATGCTGATAATTCCAATGTTTTGAAAGCCACGTACTTTGCTGTTCTTGTCCAGAGTTTCAAATAAATAATAGCCCACATGAACATGGCTCAGAAAATACTGAAACCTTTGGTTTAACACACAATGGATATAAAAGTCTACCCCTGTTAAAATGTCAGGTATCTGTGATGTAAAAAAATGAGACAAAGATGAATCAATTCAGAACTTTGTCCACCTTTAATGTGACCTATACAACTCAATTGAAAAACAAACTAAAATCTTTTTTTTTTTTTTTTTTGGGGGGGGGGGGGGGGGAGTAAAAATAAAAAACTAAAATAATGTGGTTGCATAAGTGTGCACACCCTCTTTTAACTGGGGATGTAGCTGTGTTCAGAATTAAGCAATCAGTACACACCTGCCTTAATTTAAAGTGCCTCTGATTAAGCCCAAATAAAGTTCAACTGTTCTAGGTCTTTTCTGACATTTTCATAGTAGCATCCTACAGCAAAAGCCAAGGTCCTCAGGGAGCTTCTAAAGCATCAGAGGGATCTCATTGTTAAAAGGTATCAGTCAGGAGAAGGGTACATAAGTATTTTCAAAGCATTAGATATACCATGGAACACAGTGAAAACAGCCATCATCAAGTGGAGAAAATATGGCACAACAGTGACATTACCAAGAACTGAGAACATTTTTGAGTATAGCCTCAAATATCAAGGCATAAAACTAGGCATAAGAAATTACCATCATCCAAAAATTATATAAGGGAAAAGGGGAGGGATGGGAGCGTAAGGACAGTTGCTGAGACTGACCAAACATACACTCCAACCCACAAGGTTTTGTGGTGGACTATCTCAGTACTGATACACAGAAATAAATTTTGGGTAAAAAATTAACTCATTTATTACATATAAAAAGACATACATAGATCTCAATAAAAGGTTTAAAAAAACAGTATACGAATACTCAAAGGTTTCCCCAAGAGGCATCTGATAATAGGGTTTTCTCATAGATTAACCAGTCCTCTACTAGTTTCACAGTACATAGACCGCTTCACCAGGAGGAATAATCTATAAAACAAATGATCAAATAAGACACAAGAACACATAATCAAAAGATTACAAAAGCATATTCCATACATAAGGCTCAGTGGTAACATTGAGAAGTTGCTTACCCAACAGGTCAATCGCCAGGTACAAAGCCCAGCTGCTCAATAGGTCATCACCCCCCCAACCCCCTGTGCGGTGGACAAGGGGGATTATGTTGAAAATAAATCTAGATAGGGGTAGGAATAGATATATACAGAATGGTTGTTAAAGTAATACCCATAGGGGGATTGTATAGTGCACAGGGAGGGGGAAGGGAAGGGGGTTAAGAGGAGAGGAGTTGTTGTAGAAAAGGGGAGAGGGAGAAGAAAAAGGAGGAAGAAAGGGAAAGGAAGAGGGGAAGAAGGATGAAAAATGGGTAGTTGTGGAAAAGGAGTAAAAATGACTAGAACCAGGAAAAGAAGAAGAGGGGGGAGGGGGAGAAGGGAGGTTTTGGAAGATTGGGGGGGAGGGGGGAAGAGAAAGAGAAGAGAAGGAGGAAGGAAGGGGGGAGGGGGGAATAGAAAGAGAGGAGGAGGGGGAAAGAAGGGGGAGAAAGGACGTTTTGGGGAGGAGGGGGGAGAGATAGACAGGAGGGAGGGGGTGAAGAGGGGTGAAGAGGAAAGGGGGGAAGAAGGGAGAAAGGGGAGGAAAAAGGGGAAATAAGGAAAGAGAGGAAGGGGGGGTTGGGGTGAGGAGGAATGGGTGGTGAGGAGGGGGGAGTGCAGGTATACATTATGGTTAAAAGGATTATAACCTACCTGATTAGATTGCTTTAAAAATAAATTCAAGGAATGTGTGCATAGCTCCAGGGGGGGAGAGAGAAGCACAACAAGCAAAAAGAGGGGGGGGCAAGCAAAGAGACCATAGATAAAGTATCTGAAGTGGTGGTGGCTGGAATGTGCCGTAATTCTACAACATCAATGAATAGTTGCAAGCTGAGAGTTCAGCTCACATGGACCAATAGCCTGGTTAAGGATTTCCTCTATATGTAGCCATTATGTATACCTGCACTCCCCCCTCCTCACCACCCATTTCCCCCCTTCCTCTCTTGCCTTATTTCCCCTTTTTCCTCCCCTTCTCCCTTCTTCCTCCCTTTCCCCCTCACCCCCCTCCCTCCTGTCTATCTCTCCCCCCTCCTCCCCAAAACCTCCTTTCTCCCCCTTCTTCCCCCCTCCCCCCTCCCAACCTTGCAAACCTTCCCTGCTTCCCCTTCTTTCCCCCCTCCCCCCTCATCTTTTCCTGGTTCTTATTATTTTTTCTCCTTTTTCACATCAACTACCCATTTTTCTTCCTTCCCCCTCTCTTCCTATCCCTTTCTTCCCCATTTTTCTTCTCCCTATCCCCTTTTCTACAACAACCCCTCTCCTCTTTACCTCTCTTCCCTTCCCCCTCCCGGTGCACTATACAATCCCCCTATGGGTATTATTTTACCAACCATGCTGTATATATCTATTCCTACCCCATCTAGATCTATTTTCCGCATAATCCCTCTTGTCCGCGTGGGGGGGGGAGGAGGGGGATTGAACCTATTGAGCAGCTGGGCTTTGTACCTGGCAATTGACTGGTTGGGTAAGCAACTTCTCAATGTTACCGCTAAGCCTTATGTATGCTTTTGTAATTTTTTGATTATATGTTCTTGTGTCTTATTTGATCATTTGTTTTATAGATTATTCCTGCTGACGAAGTGGTCCATGTGCTGTGAAACTAGTAGAGGACTGGTTAATCTTTGAGAAAACCCCATCAGATACCTCTTAGGGAAACCTTTGAGTATTTGAATACTGTTTTTTGAAACCTTTTTTGAGATCTATGTATGTCTAATAAATGATTTCATTTTTTGCCCAAAATTTATTTCTGTGTATCAGTACCGAGATAGTCCACCATAAAACCTTGTGGGTCAGAGTGTATGTTTGATCAGTCTCAGCAACTGTCCTCACGCTCCCATCCCTCCCCTTTCACATTACCAAAAACTGGACTTCAAAATTGATGAAAAGACGAGAAGAAACTGGTCAGGGAGGCTGCCAAGAGGCCTACAGTAACATTAAAGAAGCTGCAGGAGTATCTGGCAAGTACTGGCTGTGTGGTACATGTGACAATAATCTCCCGTATTCTTCATATGTCTGGGCTATGGGGTAGAGTGGCAAGACGGAAGCCTTTTCTTACAAAGAAAAACATCCAAGCCCGGCTAAATTTTGCAAAAACACATCTGAAGTCTCCCAAAAGCATGTGGGAAAATGTGTTATGGTCTGATGAAACCAAGGTTGAACTTTTTAGCTCAAATTCCAAAAGATATGTTTGGCACAAAAACAACACTGCACTTCACCAAAAGAACACCATACCCACTGTGAAGCGTGGTGGTGGCAGCATCATGCTTTGGGACTGTTTTTCTTCAGCTGAAACAGGGGCCTTATTCAAGGTTCAGGGAATTATGAACAGTTCCAAATACCAGTCAATGTAGGCACAAAACCTTCAGGCTTCTGCTAGAAAACTGAACATGAAGAGGAACTTCATCTTTCAGCATGATAACAACCCAAAGCATACATCCAAATCAAGAAAGGAATGGCTTCCCCAGAAGAAGAAGAAAGTTTTGGAATGGCCCAGCCAGAGTCCAGAGCTAAATCCGATTGAAAATCTGTGGGGTGGTCTGAAGAGGGCTGTGCACAGGAGATGCCCTTGCAATCTGACAGATTTGGAGTATTTTTGCAAAGAAGAGTGGGCAAATATTGCCAAGTCAAGATGCGCCATGCTGATAGACTCATACCCAAAAAGACTGAGTGCTGTAATGTAATCAAAAGGTGCTTCAACAAAGTATTAGTTTAACCACTTGCCGCCTGCCATATAGCAGAATGACGGCTGCAAAGTGGTTTCCATAGCCTGACATATGACGTCCTCAGGACATTAAGCCGCTGCGCGCCCCAGGGGGTGTGTATCACGGCGATCGTTGTTGCAGTGTGTCAGTCTGACACACCGCAACTCCGATCTAGGTAAAGAGTCTCTGACGGAGACTCTTTACTACGTGATCAGCCGTGTCCAATCACGGCTGATCACGATGTAAATAGGAAGAGCCGGTGATCGGCTTTATCTCACTCGCGTCTGACAGACGCGAGTAGAGGAGAGCCGATCAGCTGCTCTCCTGACAGGGGGGTCTGTGCTGATTGTTTATCAGCACAGCCCCCCCTCGGATCCCACCCAGGACCACCATCATGCCGCCCAGGACCACCAGGATGGCCATCCACAGTGGACCACCAGGTATGCCCCCCCTAGACCCCAGGGAAATACTAATTTGTGCCCAGGCAGCTGCCAATCAATGCCCAGGCAGCTGCCATCAGTGCCCACTCACAATGCCTACCACTGCCAGTGCCACCAGGGATGCCTATCAGTGCCTCATATCAGTGCTGCGTATCAGTGCCCATCAGTGCCACGTATCAATGCCCATCAGTGCCCAGCAGTGCCGCCTATCAGTGCCCATCAGTGCTGCCTATCAGTGCCCATCAGTGCCGCCTATCAGTGCCACCCATAAGAGCCCATTTTTGCAGCCTTTCAGTGCCCATCAGTGTTGCCTATCAGTGCCCACCAGTGCCACCCAGTGACACCCATGAGTGCCCATCAGTTCGCCTATCAATGCCCATCAGTGCTGCATATCAGTGCCACCCATCAGTGCCGCCTACTAGTGCCCATCAGTGCCGCATATCAGTGCCCATTGTCAGTGCCCGTCAGTGCCTGCTCATTGGTGCCACCTAATCGGCACCGCCTTATCAGTGCCTGTCAGTGCCGCCTTATCAGTGCCCATCAGTGAAGGAGAAAACTTATTTATTTACAAAATTTTATAACAGAAACAAAAGCAAAACTTTTATTTTTTTCAAAATTTTCGGTCTTTTTTTATTTGTTTAGCAAAAAATAAAAACCGCAGAGGTGATCAAATACCACCAAAAGAAAGCTCTATTTGTGAGAAAAAAATGATAAAAACTTAGTTTGGGTACAGTGTAGCATGACCGCGCAATTGTCATTCAAACTGCGACAGCACTGAAAGCTGAAAATTGGTCTGGGCAGGAAGGTGTATAAGTGCCCTGTATTGAAGTGGTTAAAGGTGTGCACACTTATGCATCCATATTTTGTATTTTTACTTCCCTCCACCTAAAAGATTTCAGTTTGTTGTTCAACTGAGTTGTACAGTTTATAGGTCACATTAAAGGTGGAAAAAGTTCTGAAATGATTTATCTTTGTCTCATTTTTTTACATCACAGAAACCTGACATATTAACAGGGGTGTGTAGACTTTTTATATCCTCTGTAACTGTCAGGCAGGTAGAATTTTAAAAGGAGGGATTAATAATGCTAGTCTATGTATTTCCTTTAATTTCCTTATATAAACATAGTGATCTCATCTAGGAATGTGATCTGTAGGCACAAGAAAAAAATAGGAATTAAAAAAAAACACATAAATGTTAAAATGAATAAATGCCAGTCTAAGGCTCCTTTCACACTGAGGCGCTTTGCAGGCGCTAAAGTGCTAAAAAATAGCACCTGCAAAGCACCCTTAAAGAGCCGCTCAATGCAATCCAATGTGAAAGCCCCGAGGGCTTTCACACTGGAGCAGTGCGCTTGCAGGGCGGTCTAAAAAGTCCTGCAAGCCGCATCTTTGGAGCGCTGTAGGAGCGGTGTATTTACCGCTCCTAAAGCGCCCCTTCCTATTGAAAACAATGGGGGAGCACGGCAAACCCACCTGCAAAGCGCCGCTTTTTCGGCCGCTAGTAGGGGGTAAAAACCGCCCCGCTAGCACCGCTAAAACAACGATAAAGCAGCGCTATATTTAGTGCCGCTGTACCGACAGCGCCCGTACGCCTCAGTGTGAAAGTAGCCTTAGTAAACTACCACAAAACTCCGCCTCCATAAAATATTTCTGCTGTCTTTTCTAACTTTTCTATGTAAACCTAACAAAATGATACAATGCAAAGCCTGCCTTCCTTCAATAATAGGCAAGAAAAGACCCTCATGTCACCACTGTAGCGACAAGTTAAAAAAATACAGAAAAAGTGCAATAATAATGAATGCATGTACATACCTCCCAACTGTCCCCGATTTCGAGGGACTGTCCCTGATTTGGAGCAATGTCCCTCTGTCCCTCATTCCTCCTCATTTGTCCCTCATTTTGGTCTGATCTTTATAGTTGTATATAAAATGCACTTTTTATCTTTCAAAAAGTGTTTCCCGGTGCTAAACCTTTCATCCAATTTCTAAATTGCTGCATTTGTACATTTTAAAAGCCAATATAAAGGAATAGTAGTGGTAAAAAAGCACTTGTGGGTTTAGTTAACCTTTTTTGGGGGGGTTAATTCTCCTTTAAGGGGGTGTGGCAGGGGGGTGTCCTATGCCTACATACATTTTCTAGTAGGTTTCCCTCATTACCATCTTAAAATGTTGGGAGGTATGCATCTATAGTGTATATTAGGACTCAAAACCCTAAAAATAATCATAATACTGGGAAGGGGGGGTGTTATTACAGCCTGCCATGGAACACCAAAGCTGGGAGTTTAATATTACAGCCTACCAGTGACCACCAGTGCTGGGGGATTTACTAGTACTGCTACTGACACCAATGATGTAGCTTATTTTGCTCCCACTTTCTTTTCAGTGTACCCCTAGGCCTTATTTTGTCTAAAACATAGCAAAGTGGGAAAGATGTCACACCATTCACCAAATGAAGCAACACTCATTTTATTGGCCACGCTCCCATGTGGCGGTGCTATGAGTAACTTGTTTTTCTTTTTAGTCCCTTCAAGGCTTTCCTTCGATTTTCAAATGTTGTACACAACAAAAGAGATAGCATCCCTGAACAACTGCACTAACCACAATTGTACCAAGGCATTACACTGTCCACCAATGTAAGTGACATATTTCGTAACACTGATCACCAGCGTAACAGGGCACAACATTGACCATCAATGTAAGGGACATATTTTGTACCACTAATCACCAGCGTAACTGGGCACAACACTGTCCATCAATGTAAGGGACATATTTCGTACCACTAATCACCAGCATAACTGGGCACAACACTGGCCATCAATGTAAGGGACATATTTCGTACCACTAATCACCAGCGTAACTGGGCACAACACTGGCTATCAATGTAAGGGACATATTTCGTACCACTAATCACCAGCGTAACTGGGCACAACACTGGCCATCAATGTAAGGGTGTATAATGGCACTGTAGTACGCAAAAAATATCTTGCAAATCATGCCTCAAAGAATAGTATAGTGAATAGCCAAACAAAAAAATGTCAAATCAGTGGTTACAAAATTCTGAAGAAATCATAAAAAAGCAGCCGTGGGTTCCCATTCTGCTGGCACCGGGCACAGAGAGCGGAGGGTGTTCACAGCACAGGAAAGTGACACTTTCCTGTGCTGGGGACACCCTCCGCTCTGTGCCCGGAGCCAGCAGAATGGGAACCATCCCTTAACTTGGAGTTACCTATACATCCCTCCATGGTGTGACCGATCCCCTGTGACTTGGTGGAGCAGTGTTTCTCATCATCCCCTCTGGCTATAGGAAGTGGAGTATTGTTCCCTACCAGTCCATCCAGATAAAGGCCCCGACCGGGTTAAGGTCGCAAGCTCTTTTGGGCTTGCCCTGGGTAAGCACGCATTTCATATTGAGCTATCACAGTGGTGCGGTGGAGGAATGTTTTACCCAATCACTTATTTATTCACTTTGAAGACCGGAATTCGAGCCTAGGCCTTCTCACAACACTTTATATGGACTATTATTCGCTTTTTTAAGGCTGTATCAATGAATGTTGGTTTAAGTTTTGTTGGTACATACATTTTGTGTTTATATTTTTCTTGGTAAAATTCAAGGTTACCTGCACTATTAATTATTACCTTTGTTACTATCAATGTAAGGGACATATTTCGTACCACTGATCACCAGCGTAACAGTGCACTACACTGTCCAACAGTGAAAGTGACATGTGTAGTACCAATGATCACCGGAGTAACAGGACACAACACTGACCACCAATGTAAAGGACATTTTTCTTCTCAATGACCACCAACATGTGATGGGACATGTAGCCATTAATAATATTTGTTTCAAATCATGATTACTACTGAAAATAATTTTATTATATAGAACAGGGGGTGTTAAAAATTGATCTGCCTGGGGTGTCAGATACTCTAGGTTTACCACATTGATTTTTTTATTTGTAATTATATCTACTACCAAATAATTATGTTTTACTATACTATGAGCTACAGATATAATGATATTTAGCAGAAGTTCCTGAGACTAGAAAATGTATTTAAGGGTTCCTTAGGGGTAAAAAGGTTGAGAAAGGCTGGAAAATTATAACACGTACATGTGCAATAAAATAGGAAATATCACAGAAGAGGGTTTTTTTCTTACTTATTGATTTCTTTTAAATGATCTTCCAGAGAGCAAGAATTGCTTTTAAAGGGTAAAGATTTAATTGAGACATCTGTAACCTCTATTTGAGTGTTTCCCCTGGGTGTTATTTATCATTGTGACTCACATTCGAAATATCTCCATGGCAGTCAATCAGATTCAGACTTGCAGTGGAGATACCAGCTATAAAAATTTGATGTGAATGGGTACCTGTAATGAAGTCTTACATTTTTAAGTGTCAACAGGATGGTACTACAGGCACTCAAAGGTGTCCACACATATCTACAGTATATCAATATGGACTCCTGGCCTGTAAAGCTACACATTCCATCACACCTCTGAGTTTCAGCATGAACATTCTACTAATGATTTACAATATTAGATTTCAGCGCAGGTACACTTTAATCTGATTGCTGTGGAGTGTAATTGACTATTTTTGTCTACATCTTGAGAAATTAGCTGCTGTTACTTGAGGACATGGTCGTGTTTTCCAGACTGCAAGATAGTAGCATTGGTTTATTTATTTATTTTGGACATTTAAACAAAAGCTAAATAGTTATTTTTCCTGGTAATTCTGTGAAGAGAGCTGGAAAACATGCACTGTTAGTATAAAATCAGACAGGCACTTTAAATTCCAAGAATGACAATCACAGCATTTTATCAAAAGCTCCATAGTTCTGAAACATTATTTGAACGTTTCCAGCTTATGAGACACGACTGAGGAGCCTTCCATTGCAATGCAGATAATAGCATTTCTGTAACACTGTACAAAGATATTGTATGAAGTATATTTTCCAACTATTAATAACCTGCCAGCAAACTCCACTGGTAATACCCCAGTGGATTACATTGTCATACGTTATCAGCTATATTTCTTACAACTTCTGTGCACCATTTTTAATAATGTTGGGGGCAGCACAAGAGTTTGTGTAATATCACCATTGACAGGGCCACATTTAGCCTGTGCCTGGGGCAGCACCAAGCTATAGTATATTCTATTTGTGTTTATTGTCTTTTACATTTCACACTTTACAGCCAAGAAAGCTGCCATCTTAGTTTCTATTTGACCTGCAGTGGCCTTGGTGGTGCAGATGTGATCAATTATGAGACCCCGCATTTGATGGCTTGACAGTTGGGTGGAGAGCACAAGTAACTGTGCCATTTATCATTTGTCGCATGCCTTGAATGTTACTGTTTTGGGTAACAGTTAAATTGATGGGTTTAGTTCCACTTTAAACCACAGCTAACAGATGAGCGCACTCCTGGTCATTGTAAGCCACTGCTGTTGTAAGTTAAAGTGATAATAAAGGCAATAATAAAAAAAACAAAAAAAACATGTTATACTTACCTGCTCTGTGCAGTTTTGCACAGAGAAGCCCCCATCCTCTTCTCAGGTCCCCCACCAGCATTCCTGGCCCCTCCTTCCAGGCAAGTACCCCCAGAGCAAGAAGCTTGCAATAGGGGCATCCAAAGAGGCATGGTCCCGAGCCGCTGCTCTTCTTATCCATTCACACACAGAGCCAAGACTCGGATTTTCCCCTCTTCCTCCTTATTGACTCACTGGCTGTGATTGAAAGCAGCGGGAGTCATTCTCAGCCAATGAGGAGGGAAAGACCAAGCCGAACCGAGGCTCCCATGCACAGCCCTGGAGAAAGATCAGGCTCAGGTAAGTATTAGAGGGCAGTTGCACAGAGAAGGTCTTTTACCTTCATATATAGAATGCATAAAGTTAAAAAGCCTTGGGCCCTTAGAATAAGGTGACCAGATTTTTAAAATGAAATCCAGGGACATATTTTTTTTTTTTACTTGTAATGGCAGCAATCGACGACTCTTTGCCTGTCTCCGCCGCCGCTGCCCGCCTCACAGCCTGTCAAGTTTAAAGCCCCATACACACTATCAGATTTTCTGCTGATTTTTTCCTTCAGATTTACCAAAACCATATAATATGAGGTCAAACCTTAGGAGTTTCAATTTGTATGCAATTAGGCAGGCCCTTTCACTACATGGTTTTGGTAAATCTGAAGACAAAAATCAGCAGAAAATCTGATAGTGTGTATGGGGCTTTACTCTTCGGGCCCCGGCTACTACTGGGTGGGGAGCAGAGGAAGATCACTCCACCAGGGAAGGCAAGGAGATAAGCAGGCAGGCGGCTGGCCGGGACTTGAGCCAAGGCAGAAGAACATGCGAGTGGAGCTGAATGGGAATGCGCCCGAAACTGAAGAAATAGTCCCTCCGCTCCGACCAGCACATGATCTTCAGAAAGGGGCACAGATAATGGAAAAAAATAAACCCCCATAAGCTAGTAGGAGCGGCAGAGGAGGGGGGGTGCAATTCAGATTTTTTCTTTTTATTCTGCACGGGCTCAGCCCCAGCCCCTTTTCAAATCCAATCAGGGGACAAAACTGTGGACAGACTTGGTCTGGGGACAGTGTCCTCAATCCGGGGACTGTCCCCAGAAACCGGAGATTTCTGGTCACCCTACTTTAGAACCACTTTAGATGTTGTCATATAGACTGCTGTCACTTTTGGGCCTTTAATATCCTCCACAGTGCTAAGACATTAAATAAAACCTGTAATTGAACTAGTCAGGACAAAACAGGTTTGCTTTTATCCACCCCATTTCCATATTATACAAGCTACTAATTTATCCGGCACCAGGAACCAAAGGAATCAGTCATATTTTACAGATAAAGAGGATATTATGATCCATCCATGTGATAGCACTGTGACACAGGGAGTCTATAGCCCGTTGTAGGTTGCAGCTCTAGTGATTTATAGCTTACAGAGGACCTAATTCTCTGTCAGTGGATTAACGAGTTAGCAGAAGAGTAAAAGAACGTTAAAGCAGACCTTCACGATATAAAACAATTTATTTTCACCTGCCTCTTCCCTTCTTCCTCCACAACAATTAGAATTTTTGTTAAAGATTTCTAACCTTTTTGTACTACATTGCATTATTTCCTTCTTTCTTGCCTAGGCGAGAATAATGTTTGCCCAATACTGCCTCCTGGGATGTCCACATCCCAGGAGGCAACTTCACTAATGCATAGAAGTGCGGGAGGACTCCAGTTCATGACATCTGGCATGCATGAAGAAGGAATGGATATGAAAGTTCCAGACCTCAGTGTGTTTGCACATGTACAGATGTGTCGTGGGGCTCTGCTGGGACCCGAAGGACAGGCAGAGACCTTCAGTAGATCTGTGCACACACCAGATTTTCAAAAATGGTGGTGCTAAAGGGGGGTGGGGCCAACATTTTGGGGGACTGAAGTTCCTCTTTAAGTATATAATGATGGAGTGGGCCAAGTTTAAGTTACCCTTTTGTTTTGCCCTGCTTGAACAAAGCATAGGTTCACTTAAAGATGGTTCTGAAGGGGATAGGTGCTGACAATACCCTGATAGCGCGCGACAGAGGCACATCTAGTTAAGGAGGAGTTAAGGAGCAGCTGACTGCAATTCACCTTGCTGCCACTACTGCAAGTACAGTGGAACATGAGTTATTAAGTGTGGGGCACATAGAGGCCACCAGAGACAGTGGGTGCAGCTGTGCTGGTCCGTGTTAGTGTTGATGGGATTTTATTAATGTTGTTGGCTATGGATGAATGCAGATCTGGCTTATTCCAAAAGTTAACATTGATTTAAAGGCAGTGCTGCCATTATGCAAATTCAGTATTATCTGCAATGGGGTTGTGATATATAAACATGCTTATTGGGGCATGTATAACTGATGGTAAAGTTCACCATCAGTTATACAATCCAGCAATTAAACTATATTCATGAGGAATCCATGTGGTGCATAGTTTTAGTAAATCTAAAGAGATTGTACAATCAGATTTTATAGTTTATGGCCACCTTTATACACCAATAATGAACTAGTCATGCATTCAGTGCCATTAATTGCTAATGGCACCCCAAATGCAGAAGCCAACACACATTTTGCCACATGAAAAAACAAGCAAAAAATGCAGCAAAATGCAAAGTAAAAATTGTGCAACCCACCAAAATGTCCCATGAGCTACCTTGCCATGTGTAACGCAGCCCATTGAAATCAATGCCCTAAATGTCATGAGAAAAATGCATTACAAAACGTGCATTCCCACTATGCTAGATGTGAGTGGGGCTTGAAGGTGAAATTGGTTTGTTTACACAAGAACAATGAGGCCCCATTCACATAGGTGCAGTTCTGAACGCATGGCAAACTGCACAGAAAATGCACGCTTTGCCCTGCATTTCAGAAAAGCGCTGAAAATCCACTAAAAAGCATGCTAAAAAAAACGCACCACAATCCAAACTAAAAAAAGGTCATGGAGCTTATTTGGGGTGATTGATGCATGTAGGGCATCCCAATCAAGTGAATTGTCTGCCCTATGTGTGACAATCGAAAATGCTGCAAAACATCCAAGAAAAACCATATGCGGGAATGTGAGTTCCTGCTATGCAGAGATGTGAATGGGGCTTGACAACTGAGTGTCTCTATCCACTCCCTCCTATGCATTTTTATAAAGATGACTATACACTATGCAATTTCCTTTAGCTCTAACATCAACTATGTAATACAAGGGCCTGCCTGATTACATACAGAGTAAATGGATAGATAGGTGGGTCCCCTTATTCTATTGTTCTGGTATATTTAAAGGAAATTATGCAGAGATTGTACAATCAGATTGCATAGTGTATGGGCAACTAGCGTAGCTCATGGAACATTTTGGTATGTTGCGGGTTACACATTTTTTACTGTGCGTTTTGCTGCATTTTTTGCTTGTTTTTTTTTTTTTTTTTTTAACAAAATGGCAAAATTTGTGTTTGCTTCTGTGTTTCGTGTGCAGTTAACAATTATTGTCACCAAAAGCGCAACTAGTTAATTTTAGGTGTATAAAGGTCATACACTATAATCAGATTGTACAATCTCTGTAGGCCCTTGCACTACATATTTGATGGTAGATCTAAAGGAGATTGTACAATCAGATTGTATAGTGTATGGTGAGCTTTACAGAACACAGGATATACTTCTCCTGTTTTCAATATTACAGCTCTATCCACAGTTATCTGATCACTCAGCTCCTGCACACTCTACCAAATGTGCACCTGATTAGGGGTGGTAGTGATCTGCTGGAAGGTGGGAGGGCAAATGCAGGGTGTGTGCTAATGAGGTCAGCTGGTAAACTCCATCCTGTGTCACATCTTGAGGTCTAACCAGGAAGTAATGGAGAATATGAGTTTTCCTAATTTGGTTGCAAAAGTGGAAATACACATTAGACAGCACATTCCATCTGAAACATGAGAAGGGTATATCATAACCAAGGTGTAGTGGCAATAATGAAAACACCCACATAAAATAGAATATAGACATTAAAGTAGCTTTTTTTTATATCGCAAACAGAGCCACCAAGGTAAACCATTTTATGCCAGTCAGCAGCACATCAGCTATAAAAGAGTCGTATCCTTTGAGTTTTTGACATTTGTATTTTAAACGCAAAACAAAGCAATTAATAGCATGGCAAAGAAGCTAATTGTGTTTGAATTACAGCTGTATTATTCCAAACAAATTGCAAATCCATTTAATATCAATGAAGAATAGTCTGAAAAATAATAGCAGGTATTCAATAATGGCAAACTACATGAGCTAAGAGGGCTAGTGGTCACAAGTCATACTCCTCAGCAGCAATAGAGTGCCACTTACCAGGCTTGTTGACACAAAAGTTCAACCTCCAAAATTACAGCCAAACTAAATCAGCACTTCTGTAACTCAACTCAGACTGAATGTTCTGAGGTTTACAAAACTGCAATTAATGGCAGGATGTCTATTCAGAAACAGTTTGTTTCTGATTCCAGCACACAGAGATGCACAAATTATTGCAAGTGTAACAAAGACCGCAGAATGGGCTGGCAGTTTTGTCTCAGGTTATATTTCCTATGAGGCACATGGCAGCCAGGCACACAGCAGCTCCAGTCTCACAACTCATGAAGCAGGAAGTGCATGTCTTTTTGTATTTTAATGCTGGTCAACCACTTATTGTCCGCACCATAACAGTTTTACTGCTACAGGGAGGCTCTCCTGTGCACAATTACGTATATATACACATGATTCTGCACGTCCACCTGCAGGGGGCGTGTACCACCGGCAGTCTCCTTCTGCTGTAATAATTCACAGCAGAAGCCGAGCTGCGGGTGCCGGGTACTCGATGTCCTCTGACACCCATCGATCAGCAGCAAAACACGGAGAGCTGAGATATGTCTAGTAAAAACAGCACACATAGTGCACATAAACACTGGCTAGGCAGACAGTTAAATCTTTGATCACCCTAGATGTTCAACCCCTTCCCAGCCAGTGTCATAAGTATAGTGACAGTACATATTTTCAGCACTGATCACTGTTAGTGTCACTGGTTCCCGCAAAGTGTCAGTTAGTGTCCAATTGTCCATCACAATATCGCAGTCCCGCTATAAGTCGCTGAACGCCGCCATTACTAGTATAAAAAAAATCCATAAATATACCCCATAGTTTATAGACTCCATAAACGTTTGTGTAAACCCATCAATATACGCTTATTGGGATTTTTTACCGCTGAGAGCCTGAGGTGGGCGCTCCCACCCCCTCCACAGCCCAGCACTCCAGTGGGCGAGGAGGGGGCAGAGCAGAGAGCTGTGACTGACAGTCATCAGTTCTTTTTAACTCCTTCATTCTCAGTGTTAGAGCTGGCCTAGGTAAGTATAAATCTGCAAAAACCCCAAACCCCACACTTCTCTTTAATATTAGGTACATCATATATTTTATGTGTACTTTAACAGTACATATGCTAAATGCTGCTAAAGCTTTTCATATCCCCTTACAGCTAATTAGGGGAAACAAAGCTTTATTTTCTAGCCAACCAACTGTTATTGCTCCATTCTGTGCTGAAACAAACTTGACTCATAACACGGGTTAATTAAATCTTGCTGGGTGAAAAATGAACACACCTTGAATTTTCACACTACCATCCACCAAAGTAAACATCTGAGACAAATAATAATTTTTCTTTGTTATAGATTGAAGATAGACAGCAGAGAGAAAATAGAATTTTCTCTGCAGGGACAGAGTGAGCATCTACTATACAAAATATGAAGTAGCAGTTCACTTAAAGCAAGAATTCTATACATTTTAATGGGAAACTGTTTGCCCATTCAAGGAAAAGATTAAACATGCACTTCAAAGTTGGAATACTAACCTCTTTATAACCATTTTACAACTGCTATATGACTGATATGGCTCACATTTGAGAACAAAGTGGGATTTGACCAAGTGGAGAGTTAAAATTAGGAGTTGAAATCAACAAGTTAAAACCAAAGTAGTCTTCTAACCTGTAAGAATCATTTTAAACTTCCTCTAAGTAATACTAATATTGTAACTGGGATACTGAGCGCTAACAAGGTTGAGGGTTTTTCTCAGTGCACAACGTGCCACATGTATATTATAATTCAGCAACAGCTCGAGGACGAATACTGCTGTGACAGATGTGAGTATGTTGCCCATCTGGAAGCTCATGTTAGAGATCTAGAGGAGCAAACTGCAACACTGGGTAGAACAGACAGCCTTGAAAAGAGTCTTCTGCTCACTGAGCAGGTGGGTAGTGGGGTTGATGTGGAGGGTGGAGAAGTGAGGACGATCAGGTAGGATGATTTGTACTGTAGTAAGAGGGAGTGGTAGGAGTTAATAACAGAAAAGGAAGGCGAGACAAAGAAATTTGCCAGGTTGGGTAAAGATGTGCCGGTGGCAAACACAGATGCCAGCCTTGGATGTCACTGCTACCCCTAACAGCCAGGAGAGCAGCCCATTTACTAGGGGTTGTGAGGGTAATTCAGAGTCCTTTCAGAGTCCTTTCTTGTATTAAGAGAGGTATGGACTCCAGAGAGAGAGATATCATTTTCCTCCTGTACAAATCATTAGTAAGACCTCATCTGGAATATGCAGTTCAGTTTTGGGCACCAGTTCTCAAAAAGGATATCGGGGAACTGGAGAAAGTGCAGAGAAGGGCAACCAAACTGATAAGAGGCATGGAGGAGCTCAGCTATGAGGAAAGATTAGAGGAACTGAATTTATTCTCTCTTGAGAAGAGGAGATTAAGGGGGCATATGATCACCATGTATAAATATATAAGGGGTCTATATAGTGAACTTGTTGTTGAGTTATTCACTTTACGGTCAATACTGAGGACAAGGGGGCACTCTTTACATCTAGAAGAAAAGAGATTTCATCTCCAAATACAGAAAGGTTTCTTCACAGTAAGATATAAAAAAGATGGGGTAAGTGCAGCGCAAATGGTCATAAAACTAAAGCAGATAAACCAATGAAAAAAGTCCAATGCTCATCTAGGATATATTCCTGTCAGATATCCTTACAGCAGAGAGACGATGTATTGGCTCCAATGATGTAATCTGTCATAATCAACTTCACCCAAATATACAAAAGTGCGCTTACCAGACAGTGTGGACCTCTGTAAACAGAAGGTCAAACTCACGTGTGTCCCCACAGGGATAATGGCAATTCCTGATGGTATCTTGAGGGTCCTCAGTGGAGCCATATATGGTTGTCCCACAGAAAGAAATCACAGATACGAACATCTAGGGCGGCAGTGATAGATATAAGCAGGGTGAAGATCGTTCCCATATGTGTATAAAAAATGAAGGTACAATCTAAGTGCACTCCATAAATTTATTGAAAAACATTGTAGACATAAAAAGTGCTCATGAGCACATAGCGTGTAGATGCACAACACCACGATCGCAGATTGGGTGAGCTCCGAACAGAGGATGGCAGCGGGTGACGTCCGTGTGTAAGCTCGTCCCCCCTTACACACAGACGTCACCCGCTGCCATCTTCTGCTTAAACTTAAGGAGTAATTTATGGAGTGCACTTAGATTGTACCTTCATTTTTTATACACATATGGGAATGATCTTCACACTGCTTATATCTATCACTGCCGCCCTGGATGTTCGTATCTGTGATTTCTTTGTGTAGGACTACCATATCTGGCTCCACTGAGGACCCTCCAGATACCATCGGGAATTGCCATTATCCCTGTGGGAACGCACGTGAGTTTGACCCTCTGTTTACCCTCTGTTCTGGTAAGTGCACTTTTATATATTTGGGTGAAGTTGATTATGACAGATTACATCATTGGAGTCAATACATCGTCTCTCTGCTGTAAGGATATCTGACAGGAATATATCCTAGATGAGCATTGGACTTTTTTCATTGGTTTATCTGCTTTAGTTTTTTTACCATTTGCGCTGCACTTACCCCATCTTTTTTATATCGTTTTTAGGCATATGTGATTACCTAAAGTGCCCAGCTTGCATTCATTTTAGTCTTTGTATTGTTTGCGCTGATTGCTCCACATTTTATATTCTTCACAGTAAGAGCTGTGAAAATGTGAAATAGACTCCCTTCAGAGGTGGTTCTAGCCAGCTCAGTAGATTGCTTTAAGAAAGGCCTGGATTCTTTTCCAAATGTACATAATATAACTGGGTACTAACATTTATAGGTAAAGTTGATCCAGGGAAAATCTGATTGCCTCTCTGCAATCAGGAAGGATTTTTTTCCCCTGCTGTAGCTAAGTGGATCCTGCTTTTCTGGGGGGGGGGGGGGGGGGGTTGCCTTCCTCTGGATCAACTGTGGGTATATAGGATTGTATGATATTTTTTATTTTTATTCTTTTTTTATGTTTTTATGGTTGAGCTAGATGGACTGTCTTTTTTAACCTGACTAACTATGTAACTATGTAACCTAGACAGTTTGCTGGTAATTGGGGAATAAATGGTTTTCTGTCTCCCTAGTGCCAGCGTTCGACAAGTGGTGGACAGGGTATGTAGACAAATTATTTGGGGGGGGGGGGGGTGCTGGGTATGACCTAGCTGTCTTGTTTCATGTGGGGACTAATGACAGAATACATGCAAGATGGAGGATCCTTAAGATTCAATTTAAAGAACAGGGCGGCAAATTGGTTATATTCTCTGGAATATTGTCTCTGCCATGCTCAACACAGGAAAGGCTGGGGTAGTTTAGGGGACTGAATGCATGGTTAAAGACCTGGTGAAAGAGGAAAAGTTTTGGGTTTCTAGAGCACTGGGCTGACTTTTCATTGAGGTGGGGTCTACTGTGGGGTCTACTGTGCTAGGGAAGAGGTTTATGGGAGGGCTGGAAAAGTATTTAATTAGAATTAAAGGGGGGGGGAGATATAATAAAATGGGGTAGACAAGTCAGGCATCAGCCACTTATGGAAGGTGGAATAGATGAAGATGAGGGGAGGACCAGTGGCGGCTGATGCTCAATTTTCTTGAGGGGGCGGCCCACAAGCCAACCCCCCCCCCCAGCCAGACAGCCAACCAACCATCCCCCACGCGCTCGCTCGCTCGATCATCGCTTCCCCCTGTCACTTGACCTCCTCATCGCTAGCTGCCCACCAGGCCCCCCGCCAGCCCTGCACTTACCCTATTTAGGTCACAGCTTCAGCGGCTCCCCCCTGCGTCTCCTCCCGAGTCCCAGCAGTTGCTTCTCCTCCCGGCCAATTGGGTCTTAGGACTCCCGGCCAATCGGGTCTCAGGACCGGCTTCCTAATTGGCCGGGAGGAGAAACAGGAAGACATTAGTGAATATTAATTTGCTAATGTCACACAGCTGAGTGGGATCCTGGCGTACTTTTTTAAACCAAATAGAGCCTCAGGTTAAAAAAACATTGAAATCCATGTGTCCGGTGCCCTGTATGGATTGGGGGGTGGCCAGAATGTCAGGCGGACCAATGCCAGAAGTCTGCCAAGCAAAATAGAAGAGTTGGAAGTGTTGGTGCATGACAAGAACTATGGTTTAGTTGGTGTTGCTGAATCTTGTCTTCATTCTTGACATGATTGGCCTATTATTATTCCTGGCTATGTTATCTTTTGGAGAGAAAGGGTAAAAAAGAAAGGCAGTGGTGTCTGTCTCTATTGTATATGAGAAGTGATCCCAAAGTGAGTGTGAAATAGGACCTTGTTGATGTTGGTGGGTGGAAAGTGTAATGGTGCTGAAACGTTATGGATTTAGCTGCATATGGGTGTACGTATTTCAACGTTAATTACTGGAGTTTGTTACAGCTCCCTAGTGTTAATGAGAGGCGAACAATGGTAATAATGGAATATTTTAATTACCCTGAAATTTACTTGAGTAACAACACTGATGGAACAGTAAAAGGGAAGATATTTATAAATCTATTACAAGACAATAGAAGCCCCAACTAGAAACAATGCTTCTCTGAACCTAATAAGCTCAAACCATGCATAACTTATTACTAATGTTTATATAAAGGGACATCTGAGTAGCAGTAATCATAACATGATACAGTATAATTTAAAGTAGGTTGTAAACAACAAGTATGTACTGGAAATGTAAAAAGTTTCCCATGGCTGTGGGATGTTCTCTAAGGCTGGATACACACTATACAATTTTCTTTAGATTTTTTCCTTTAGATTTAATAATAGTAATATGTGGTCAATCCTAAACCCTTTCAATTTGTATGCAATAAGACAGGCCCTTGCACTACATAGTTGAAGACAAATCAAAAGGAAATTGAACAACAAAAGTTGTAGTGTATCCAGCTTTAGTTTTAGACCGGGAGGAAATATTGTCATCGGTAGGGATGAGCTTTCTTTTCAGGTCGAACATGAGTTCGACTCGAACATTGGCTATTCGCCCGTTCGTCGAAAACCGAACATTATGGGCCGTTCATGCCAAATTCGAGTGGCGTGTAATGGCCTATAATGCACTGCGGGAGCGCAGTGCATTGCTGTATGATGATTGGCCAAAGCATGCACCATGACCTGCATGCTTTGGCCAATCCCAGCGCCCTCAGCTAAGAGAGCCATAACTGGCCAAATGCAGGGTGCCTTTTGCCAATCATGGCTCAGGGGGACTAAGTCCACACCCCACACTATATAAGGCTGCCTGCACGTCGGCCCCATGTAGTGTGTTGTTGGCGTGGACGGAGAAAGAGTGTCATTTAGATTGAGCAGGCAGGAAGGTTATTCAGTTAGCTGCAGTGTATTTAATATATATATATATATATATATATATATATATATATATATATACATATACATATATATATATATATATATATATATACACACACACACAGTCATATATATATATCATCTATCTATATATCTATATCCACTGTATCCAGTTTAGCTATATCTGACTGCAGGCCGTTCCTGGTGTACGTTTTGTAATATACTTCAGGCAGGAAGGTTATTCAGTTAGCTGCAGTGTATTTAATATATATATATATATATATATACATATACACATATATATATATATATATATATATATATATATATACACACACACACACACACAGTCATATATATATATCATCTATCTATATATCTATATCCACTGTATCCAGTTTAGCTATATCTGACTGCAGGCCGTTCCTGGTGTACGTTTTGTAATATACTTCAGGCAGGCAGGTTATTCAGTTAGCTGCAGTGTATTTAATATATATCTACAGACAGTCTCGTATATATATTAGAAGGCCAGTATGCTGGCCTGAATTTATGGGAGGGGCCCGGAGGGTATTTAAGCTGACCACTTCCCCTTCCTCTTTGTCAGTTCCAGTGCACGATAGTACATGTCACTGGGCTGGCTCTTCCCAGCTTACCTTGTGTTCGTAAGTCTGTGCGTTCCATTACAAGTGGGTTGCGGTGTCTTCGTCGGCGGTTCTCGCTTGCTGTTGCAGGTAGGGTTCAAACCTTTTTGTTCATATGCAATGTTACCATTGGATATGTTTCCTATACCTGCAAACTTAGATTTGCAGGCTCCCTCTGCCTTACTTGTCATCCTATCCACAAACATACGATTCGTTCATAGATCCAAGCCTCTGAGCCATTGTCGGTTGTTCTCCGATATCACTCGATACAGGCTTCATTTTCTCGTAGGATTCACTGTCTATGGGGTTGCCGTCTCATCCATTTGGAGATCAGCATGTTTTTGTTTGCATGGGTTTTGTGTCTGATTGAGGTGGTAATTAGACCCACCTGGGGCCTTGTCTGCACTTTGATTAGCCTGGGGGGCTGGGTGGTTGGTATGTGTTTGGTTTTAGAAGTAAGGGGTGTTATACACACTGCAACCGATTTGTATTGGATTCACTTCATACATCTTACAACCGATTTGTATCAGTGTCATCTCTTTACAGCCGATTTATATTGCATACATTGCATACCTGCTACAATCCGATTCGAACCTAGTCGCATCAGCGGCACAACGGTTCGCATCGGATGCATCCCGCTCACTGATTCTTATTAGTTCCTGTTGTACCCCACAAATGGTTCGTTGTTTATGGAATTTTCTACTGACTGTTTCGTATTGCTTTCATGTCACAGGAATCACAATTCGATTAAAGCCTAGTCGCCGCAGCGGCACAACAGTTCGCATCGGTCTTATCCTGCACACCAATTTGTAGTGGTTCTTACCGTACCCCACGATTCATTATTTATTTTATTTATTTATTTTTTGTCCGATTCACATCACCTCAGCAGCTACATGCATCACAGTCCACTCCAAACCTAGTCGCACAAGCGGCGCAACAGTTCGCGTCACGAGTATTCCACACACCAATACGTAACAGTCCCTATCACAAATCTACGATTCATTACGTATGCCACTTCGCAGTTCCTTCCTACATATACAATTTCTGCTATTCTTTTTCTTTTCACGTATCAGTAGGTGACCTTTCTTGCAATCGCTGCAAGCTACTCATCTCATCGTAACTCCTTGCAATCGCTGCAAAACATGCATCTCACCATATACCCATTTGCAATCGCTGCAACATGCATCTCAGTATAATCTCCTTGCAATCGCTGCAAGAACACGCATCTCAACATTTACCCATTTGCAATCGCTGCAAAAACATGCATCTCAGTATAAACTCCTTGCAATCGTTGCAAGATCACGCATCTCAACATTTACCCATTTGCAAACATGCATCTCAACATTAACTCCTTGCAATCGCTGCAAATACACGCATCTCAGCATATACCCATTTTTGCAATTGCTGCAACATGCATCTCAGTATAAACTCCTTGCAATCACTGCAAGAACACGCATCTCATCATAACTCCTTGCAATCGCTGCAAGACACGCATCTCATCATAACTCCTTGCAATCGCTGCAAGACACGCATCTCATCATAACTCCTTGCAATCGCTGCAAGACACGCATCTCATCATAACTCCTTGCAATCACTGCAAAAAACACGCATCTCAGCATATACCCATTTTGCAATCTCTGCAAAACATGCATCTCAGTACAAACTCCTTGCAATTGCTACAAATAAACGCATCTTAGTGTTTACCCACTTGCAATCGCTCCAAAAAATGCATCTCAGTATAAACTCTTTGCAATCGCTGAAAAACACGCATCTCAGCATTTACCCATTTTTTAAATCACTGCAAAACATGAATCTCAGTATATACTCTTGCAAACACACGTATCTCAGCATATACCCATTTGCAATCGCTGCAAACATGCATTTCAACATATACTCCTTGCAATCGCTACAAGCACACTCAGTGGTGCTCATACAGCCCACTTCATTTTTTAGTGGCACTTAATCGGTCACTCGTCTCCAGTGGCATTCATACAAGCCACTCATCCTTTTCGTCTCTTTTCTCCCTCAGGTCAGTCGAGTTCAGGTTCCATCCTGTACCAGGTTGGACGTTATTTCCCAGGTTGAAAAAAAAAAAAACCCTATATTTGCATCTTCACCAGGGCCAGTCGCATACAAGAGTGACACATAACAACAAAAAAACAAAAAAAAGTAAAGAAATCTTGTTGCACTCATGTCACCCCTACTGCAGGTGTTCCCGGTCGACCGAGTTTCAATCCTAACCAGGACCTTGCTACTAGAGCGTCAGTCAGGGCCTAGTTCATGGGCTTTTCTATCACATCATTCTGCAGCACCCTTTCACTATACCGTTACTTCACATACATCATTGGACGTGATCTCCAGGCGTTAGTTCTGTCACAAATGTCTATACATGACACTCTGTTTTCGAAGGGTGACCCTTCACCTCGCAGACAAGGTCACTTAACAGTAGGCTTTCTAGCAGTGCAAGTGTTAGCAGGCCGAGCACACGTCACCCACTACAGACCCCAACATTCCTACGTAGTTCGTACCAGACTTCTACTTCTCGTCCCAGTACGCCCTGGGGTTCTGGTCTTCAGGTTTGTGCTCGCCACAGACAGGCACCCGAACTATCGGTTATCTGGCCAGTCACCTCCTGGCCCACCTCGGTCACCACTCACTCTTCTGAGTTTTCTAAATTTCCACTCTACATAATTTCTGCACAACGGAACTCTGTCAGCTCCTGTCTATGCCTATCATTCCTTTTTCTGTACTTCTCCCTTTTTCCTCCTCTCTGAGTTTTCTCTTTACCACTCCGCTCTCTATCCTATGGCTATGACTCCTCTTGAATATGAGCACCCCACCCCCTTTTTTCTTCTGGCCGGAACCATGTCGCAGGCTGGCAGCGAGGACTTCACACCCGCCCCCCTGTAACCCCCCAAGCGGGCTCAGAGCGCAGCTGCCTGCAGTCCCTCAGGGGACGGAATATCCCAAAACTCATAGCTGAGCTGAGTCGCAGGGATATTCCCTTTCCTGCTATGGCCAGGAAGGCAGAGCTTTTCAGGCTCCTCTTCCCGCCTCCAGCTGGGCCCAACAGACATCCCTACAATCCATTCACGGGGCCCAGTTGCACTCTTTGGTCTCCCCCTTAGCCACAACAGTTTGGACGTCCAGACCAGAGTCACACCTTTTGAAAGTTCGCCCTCCCTGACCTGGTCATGGTCCCGATGACAGCTTCTCCTTCTGCAGGTACACCAGGCCCTGCACCTATCGTCCTTCCCGCTCATCGTGTCCCGAACAGCGTCAGGGAGGATATATTGAAGGGCAAAGACGTCAATTGGCATCCCTGCTCATCTCAGTCCATGACTTAGCTGACAACAAATCATACGCCTGGGGGGATGTCTCAGTGGTTGTCAAGTCGAGAGACCCCAGCCTCAGTCGTAAGCTGTCAGCCACTGAGTTCGCCCTGGCCTTTAGGATGTTCAGAGACGTACTTTGTTCAGCCACCCTCAGCAGGAGGGAGGAGCTGGACTTATACCTTCATGCAGTGACAGATCTTGCTTACAAATATGGAGGTTTTGCCTTCTACGACTACCATCGGTCGTTTTCAGCCAAAGCAGCAGCGAGACTTGCCCAGTTCCAGATCAGCT
Organism: Lithobates clamitans; assembly: GCA_037952925.1. Lineage (NCBI taxonomy): Eukaryota > Metazoa > Chordata > Amphibia > Anura > Ranidae > Lithobates > Lithobates clamitans. The sequence goes on along the minus strand of JBBGZY010000357.1, from coordinate 2,817,357 downwards.
CTGACTGGAGCCTCACAGACACGGAACTCTTTTGTCGCCACTTCGCCCACAAAGCTGACGTTTTCGCCCAGTCCCTCACTTGAACCTGTCACACCAGGCCCAGTGTCACAGAGTTCTCCATTATCCAGACGATTTTCTGCTCATCGAACACCTGGACATACCCCCCGGTAGATTTAGACAAGCTAAGAGAGGTCTTCAACAATCTCAATGAACACATAGTGAAAGGCCCAACACATTTCATAAGTTTCTCAGGCATCGTCCTGGATACGCACGCCATGCAGCCTAGCCTGCCTTCTGACAAATTAGCTCGTGTTAGGTCGGTCATTCAGGAGTTTACCCGGTCACAGGAGTGTACTAAGACAGCTGCAGTCCTTGATAGGGACTGCTTAATTTCGCTGTGAGAACTATTCTTTAGGGGTGGTCATTCATCTCAGGGCTCTTAGTCTTTCTTGCCCGAGTGCAGGACCCGACCAAGTCCTCAGACTAGACCCAGCAGCAATAGCAGACTTGGCTATGTGGGACGAGTTCCTCTTCAACTGGAATGGCATATCAATGTTTTTCCCTCAGTATCAGCTCAGTTGCCCCAGGTAGTCACAGATGCTGCAGCCTCCACCAGCTTTCCTGCAATTTTTGGCCATCACTGGTTCGCCAGACCTTGGCCCCCGGAAATCTGCCTGATTCCTGGTTTCCCTCGATTTCGTAATTGTTCGAGCTGTACCCCATCGTGGCAGCAGCCCAAGTCTGGGGCCACACGTGGACAGGTCAGACAGAGCTCTTCACCACAGACAACCAGGCTACAGCCGACATCATTAATAAGGGTAGATCCAAGTCGCTCCCCGTCATGTCCTTCCTGCGCAGGCTGCAGCAATTATCACTACATCACCAAATTTAACAGTTATGCCCCGTACACACGGTCGGATTTTCCAACGGAAAATGTATGATAGGACCTTGTTGTCGGAAATTTCGACCGTGTGTAGGCTCCATCACACATTTTCCATCGGATTTTCCGACACACAAAGTTTGAGAGCAGGCTAAAAAATGCGTTGTCGGAAATTCCGATCGTGTGTACACAAATCCGACGGACAAAGTGCCACGCATGCTCAGAATAAATAAAGAGATAAAAGCTATTGGCCACTGCCCCGTTTATAGTCCCGACGTACGTGTTTTACGTCACCGCGTTCAGAATGATCGGATTTTCCGACAACTTTGTGTGACCGTATGTATGCAAGACAAGTTTGAGCCAACATCCGTCGGAAAAAATCCTAGGATTTTGTTTTCGGAATGTCCGAACAAAGTCCGACCGTGTGTACGGGGCATAACTGTGAGCATATCCCTGGCAAGTGCAATGCCACAGCCGATGCACTGTCCCGCTTCAATTTTGTCTCATTCTTCCAGCAGGAACCCGGAGCCGACCCATCATCTACTCCTATCCCACGTTGATCTCAACTAACAATTAATTGAAGCCACACCTTGCCAATGCAGCCCGGCTCATCAACCGCTCACTGTCTAGCAACACACTAAAGGCTTATCACACGGCCTGGAACACCTACCATAGGTTCCTTGCCACTTGTCCCGGAGCCACAGCAGATGACATCACTCATGTCCTAGCCTTTATATCTTATTGCCACACACAGCTGGCTCTCGCTCATATCAGCTGGCTCTTGCTCATATCAGCTGGCTCTCGCTCATATCAGGCTACCTGGCTGGTATCTAAGCCACTATGTCCTTCTACGGTCTCCAAAACGCAACAAACGGGACCCAGAGTGGATATCAACTTCTTTCGAACCAGCAACGCCTGGTGCCTAGCAATGATCTTTTGACCGTCTGCTCTTTCACCTACCCAGCCAGCCAGCCTCCAGCCCGTTACTGCCTTTTCCGGTCAACCCCCTGAGTGGCAGTTAGTTTATTAAACATGTTAGGGTCCTACTGGTCAACTTAGGCCTAGACCCCGGGTGGTATTCTGGACATTCCTTTGGATCGGCGCAGCCTCAGCCACATCTCAGCACGGAGTACCAGACCATGTGACCAAGAAGCTAGGCAAGTGAAAGTCTGCCTGCTTCACCAGATATATATTCCAAACCCTCAAGATGGCCCTTTCTCCAAGCTCACTCAATGAGGTTAGAGGCAATAAAGATACTTCCCTACCTGGTTATTTTTGGCCCCTTTTCTTGCCATACCTACCAGACGACCAAAAGCCATACCTCAGGTCTATTTATGTTGTCAGTCTTGTCGCGTGTTTATGTGATCCACATTTATCTCGGTCTTAGGGCCACAACTATATATATATATATATATATATATATATATATATATATATATATATATATATATATATATATATATATCCACTGCATAAAGTTTAGCTATATCTGACTACAAGCACTTCCTGGTGTACTTTTTCTAATATACTTCTGGCAGGCAGGTTATTCAGTTAGCTACAGTGTATTTAATATATATATATATATACAGACAGCCTCGTGTGTGTGTGTGTGTGTGTATGTATATATATATATATATATATATATATATATATATATATATATATATATAGTGGGGACGGAAAGTATTCAGACCCCCTTAAATTTTTCACTCTTTGTTATATTGCAGCCACTTGCTAAAATCATTTCAGTTCATTTTTTTCCTCATTAATGTACACACAGCACCCCATTATGACAGAAAAACACAGAATTGTTGACATTTTTGCAGATTTATTAAAAAAGAAAAACTGAAATATCACATGGTCCCAAGTATTTAGACCCTTTGCTGTGACACTCATATATATTAAACTCAGGTTCTGTCCATTTCTTCTGATCATCCTTGAGATTGTTCTACACCTTCATTTGAGTCCAGCTGTGTTTCATTATACTGATTGGACTTGATTAGGAAAGCCACACACCTGTCTATATAAGGCCTTACAGCTCACAGTGCATGTCAGAGCAAATGAGAATCATGAGGTCAAAGGAACTGCCTGAAGAGTTTAGAGACAGAATTGTGGCAAGGCACAGATCTGGCCAAGGTTACAAAAAAATTTCTGCTGTGCTTAAGGTTCCTAAGAGCACAGTGGCCTCCATAATCCTTAAATGGAAGACGTTTGGGACAACCAGAACCCTTCCTAGAGCTGGCCGTCCGGCCAAACTGAGCTATCGGGGGAGAAGAGCCTTGGTGAGAGAGGTAAAGAAGAACCCAAAGATCACTGTGGCTGAGCTCCAGAGATGCAGTCGGTAGATGGGAGAAAGTTGTAGAAAGTCAACCATCACTGCAGCCCTCCACCAGCTGGGGCTTTATGGCAGAGTGGCCCAACTGAAGCCTCTCCTCATTGCAAGACACATGAAAGCCGGCATGTAGTTTGCTAAAAAAAAACACCTGAAGGACTCCAAGATGGTGAGAAATAAGATTCTCTGGTCTGATGAGACCAAGATAGAACTTTTTGGCCTTAATTCCAATGCGGTATGTATGGAGAAAACCAGGCACTGCTCATCACCTGTCCAATACAGTCCCAACAGTGAAGCATGGTGGTGGCAGCATCATGCTGTGGGGGTGTTTTTCAGCTGCAGGGACAGGAAGACTGGTTGCAATCGAGGGAAAGATAAATGCGGCCAAGTACAGGGATATCCTGGATGAAAACCTCCCCCAGAGTGCTCAGGACCTCAGACTGGGCAAAGGTTTACCTCCCAACAAGACAATGACCCTAATCACACAGCTAAAATAACGAAGTAGTGGCTTCACAACAACTCCGTGACTGTTCTTGAATGGCCCAGCCAGAGCCCTGACTTAAACCCAATTGAGCATCTCTGGAGAGACATAAAAATGGCTGTCCACCAACGTTTACCATCCAACCTGACAGAACTGGAGAGGATCTGCAAGGAGGAATAGCAGAGGATCACCAAATCCAGGTGTGAAAAAACTTGTTGCAACTTTCCCAAAAAGACTCATGTCTGTATTAGATCAAAAGGGTGCTTCTACTAAATACTGAGCAAAGGGTCTGAATACTTGGGACCATGTGATATTTCAGTTTTTCTTTTTTTAATAAATCTGCAAAAATGTCAACAATTCTGTGTTTTTCTGCCAATATGGGGTGCTGTGTGTACATTAATGAGGAAAAAAAATGAACTTAAATGATTTTAGCAAATGGCTGCAATATAACAAAGAGTGAAAAATTTAAGGGGGTCTGAATACTTTCAGTCCCCACTGTGTGTGTATCTATCTATCTATCCACTGTATCCAGTTTAGCTATATCTGACTGCAGGCCGTTCCTGAGGTACTTTTTCTAATATACTTCAGGCGGTGAACACCATACACAGTACTGTGCACCCCTAGTGCAGTTGCTACTACTTTTCTGGTGGTGTACACAATACATACAGTGCACCCATAGTTGTTATTACATTTCTGTTGGTGTACACAGTACCGTGCACCCGTAGTGCAGTTGCTAGTGCTACTACTTTTATGGTGGTGTACACAATACCGTTCACCCCTAGTGCAGATGTTACTACTTTTCTGGTGGTGTACACAATACAGTACACCCATAGTTGTTATTACACTTTTGTTGGTGTACACAGTACCGTGCACCCGTAGTGCAGTTGCTAGTGCTACTACTTTTTTGGTGGTGTACACAATACATACAGTGCACCCATAGTTGTTATTAAACGTCTGTTGGTGTACACAGTACCATGCACCCGTAGTGCAGTTGCTACTACTTTCCTGGTGGTGTACACAATACATACAGTGCACCCATAGTTGTTATTACACTTCTTTTGGTGTACACAGTACCGTGCACCCCTAGTGCAGTTGCTATTACTTTTCTGGTGGTGTACACAATACAGTACACCCATAGTTGTCATTACACTTCTGTTAGTGTACACTGTACCGTGCACCCCAGTGCAATTGCTACTACTTTTCTGGTGGTTTACACAGTACACAATACAGTGTAGTGTGGTTTTGCTAAACAAAATTTACAGCATGTCCGGAAGGCCACCAAGGAGAGGCAGACGCTCACAGGCCACTAAAAGAGGGCAAGCAGGCTCTGTGTCTACAGTCGACAGTGCTACTCGTGGACACGGTGCATCCTCAGCACGTGGCCGCGGGGCACGCGTGTCCTTTTTTTCTGCAGCTGGCCGTGTTAATGAGCCACAACATGCAGAAGAGTTGGTGGTATGGATAACAAAGCCCTCCTCATCCTCCTCATCCTCTGTCACCCAGGCTCAGAGTAGTTTGCCTGCCAATGCAGCTGCCAAAGCGGCCCATTCTATCGGCTCCATGTCAACAGTCACTCCTTCCCTAGCCCCACCATCATGCACAGAGGAGTCCCCCAAACTATTCGACCACAGTGTCGGGTACATGCTGCAGGAGGATGCACAGCGATTTGAAGGCTCTGATGATGGTACCCAGGTTGAGGAAGGGAGTAACGTGAGCCTAGAGAGAGGGGGTGCCCATGAAGGTCAAGAAACTCGCAGTCATGTTCCCCGAGCTGCAGCATACTGCCAAGTTTGCTCCAGTGACGAGGAGGGAGGGGATGATGAGGTCACTGACTCTACTTGGGTGCCTGATAGAAGAGAGGAGGAGAAGGAGGCACATCTCCAAGGAGGCAGGATGCCCTCCAGGGGGCAGCTTAAGGGCAGCCACCCTATTGCATCACACCGCAGAGCTAAGCAGGTACAGGGCGCTGCTGACCCCCCACATATTTTGAAAAGTTCTTTGGTGTGGGCCTTTTTTTGACACGTGTGCAGCAGATCGCACCATTGCTGTGTGCAACATATGTCTGAAGCGTATCAAGCATGGCCAAAACAGCAGCCGCTTGGGCACCCCATGCTTGACCAGACATATGACGACCTCCCATGCAGTACATTGGCAACAGCACTTAAAAGACCCACATCAAAGAACAAGGCGGACCTCTCCTTGCTCCTCATCAGCTGGGATCTCCAACCCTACTATACCTCCAGTCCTCTCAGAAACCTGCACTGAGAGGAATGAAGGTATAGAAATAGGTGGGCCAATCTGCTAGCGGTACACCAACATCGGATTTTAGCAGGCAAATTTCCCTACCCCAGTTGCTAAACAGTCAAAAGAAATTCGGTCCCAGCCATCCACATGCTCAGCGTTTGAATGCTAGCTTGGCCAAATTGCTAGCACTGCAACTGCTGCCTGACCAGGGCGGTCAGCAATAAGGTGCATATTACTGCTGACTCATGGACCAGCAGGCATGGACAGGGAAATACCTTTCTTTTACAGGGCACTGGGTAACTCTGCTGGCAGCTGGGAAGGATGCAGGACAAGGTTCAGTATTGTTGGAGCTTGTTCCGCCACCACGCTTCCAAAATGCTAGTGGTGATTCTGCCACAGCTTTCTTCTCCACCCCCTCCTCTTCTTCTTCCTCTATGGCCTCTTCCTCTGCAGATTTCTCCTCTAAACCAGCGGTGCTCCGTAGGCGTTCAAGGGGCTACGCAAACACTCAGGCAAAAAGATGACATGCGGTGCTTGATTTGGTCTGCTTAGGGGACAAGAGCCACACTGGGGCAAAGGTTCTGTCAGCTCTGCAGGGGCAGGCTCAGAGGTGGTTGACGCCACGCCAGCTTCAGCCAGGAATGGTTGTATGCGACAGTGGCACCAACCTCCTCTCTGCCCTCCGACAGGGACACTTGTCCCATGTTCCCTGTTTGGCTCATGTCCTGAATTTGGTGCAGTGGTTCTTGAGCAGGTACCCTGGCTTGCGGGATCTCCTGAGACAGGCCAGGAAAGTCTGTGGACATTTCCGCTGGTCATATAATGCCAGTGCTCGGCTGGCTGACATTCAAAAAGAGCACAACCTGCCCAAGAACCGCCTCATTTGTGACATGCCCACAAGGTGGAACTCAACGTTGGCAATGCTGCAGTGGTTGCACATGCAGCAGAGGGCCATCAATCAATACCTGTGCGAGTATGGCACCAGGACAGGTACTAGTATTCCTACAGGCCCGCTGATCACACAGGAAGAAGAAGAGGAGGAGGAGGAGCATTGTGTCAGCATGGAGGTGGAGGATAACACTCAGCATCAGCAGCAGTCTTCAAGGGATCATTTGCAGAAACCCATGGAGTTGTAAGTGGCTGGGAGGAGGTGGTTGAGGATCATGTGGTCCTTAGTGACCCAGAGGACTCAGGTTTGAATGCCTCTGCAAACTTACGCTGCATGGCCTCCCTGATCCGCAAAGCCTACGAAAGGGAGCAGAGGATGAAACATCTTCGGGAGGCCTTGCAGAAAGGTTTGTGCAATGTGTTTCCAGAGCCTGGGAGGTTACAATTTCCTGGTGGTGGACAACATGTTGCTGAGGCTTTGTTCAGTTACAGAAAGAGCGGTGGAGAAGGTGGCCGGCTGACCGATGCCTTCAGACAATTCTTCAGTCCTCAGCGCCCAGGTCTGATCGGTTCCAGCAACCATCGCCAGCATCTGAATTACATGGTGCAGGAATATCTAGGGGCAAGATCAGGCTTGGAGACCTTTCGACCAGAACATCCACTGGGTTACTGGGTCTTGAGGATGGACCACTGGCCAGAGCTTGTTCAATATGCAATTGAGCTACTGGCCTGTCCTGCATCCAGCGTTCTTTCTGAATGCACATTCAGTGCTGCTGGAGGCTTTGTAACGACCACAGACTGCGCCTATTCACAGACTCTGTTGATCGGCTCACATTCATAAAAATGAATCAGTCTTGGATCCCCAGCTACCAAGCACCTGATGCTGATGTAACCGATTGATTTTTCTATGGATGTGGGATCCCTTGAAGACTGCATATGCTGAGTGACTATCCTATTATGCTGAGTGACTATCCTATTCCTCCCCAATCTTCCTGATGATAGCTTCTAGGAATATTTTCGGTTCAGGGCACCACCACCACTGCCTAAGGCCCAATTTTTCTGCCCCCTTTAACAGGGTTGTGTAATTACATTTTTTGATCTAATATTTCACAGCAGGGCCTGTTCCTGCCCTCAACAAAAAGTATCTGTGAGGCTTTACAGTGTTGTGCCACCACCACCGCCTAAGGCCCAATTTTTATGCTGCTGTTTAACAGGGGGGCATAATTACAATTTTTGATCTAATATTTCACAGCAGGGCCTGTTCCTGCACTCAACAAAAGTATCCGTGAGGCTTTATGCCCTGTACACAAGGTCGGATTTTCCGACGGAAAATGTGTGATAGGACCTTGTTGTCGGAAATTCCAACCGTGTGTGGGCTCCATTACACATTTTCCATTGGAATTTCTGACACACAAAGTTTGAGAGCTTGCTATAAAATTTTCCGACAACAAAATTCGTTGTCGGAAATTCCGATTGTGTGTACACAAATCTGACGCACAAAGTGCCACGCATGCTCAGAATAAATTAAGAGACGAAAGCTATTGGCTACTGCCCGTTTATAGTCCCGACGTACATGTTTTACGTCACCGCGTTTAGAACGATTGGATTTTCCGACAACTTTGTGTGACCGTGTGTATGCAAGACAAGTTGGTGCCAACATCCGTCAGAAAAAATCCATGGATTTTGTTGTCGGAATGTCCGATCAATGTCCGACCGTGTGTACAGGGCATTACAGTGTTGTACCACCACCGCCTAAGGCCCAATTTTTATGCCCTTGTTAAACAGGGACATGTAATTACAATTCTTGATCTAATATTTCACAGCAGGGCCCATTCCTGCGCCCACCAAGAGTAACTGTGAGGGCTTATAGTGTTGTGGCAACACCACCACCAAAGGCCCAATTTTTCTGCCCCTGTTCAACCGGTGCATGTAATTACAATTCTTGATCTAATATTTCACAGCAGGGCCCATTCCAGCGCCCATCAAGAGTAACTGTGAGGGCTTACAGTGTTCTGGTACCACCAATAGGGATGAGCCGAACACCCCCCGGTTCGGTTCGCACCAGAACCCGCGAACGGACCGCAAGTTCGCACGAACGTTAGAACCCCATTGACGTCTATGGGACTCGAACGTTCGAAATCAAAAGTGCTCATTTTAAAGGCTAATTTGCATGGTATTGTCCTAAAAAGGGTTTGGGGACCCGGGTCCTACCCCAGGGGACATGTATCAATGCAAAAAAAACTTTTAAAAACGGCCGTTTTTTCGGGAGCAGTGATTTTAATGATGCTTAAAGTAAAAAAAAAAAAGTGAAATATTCCTTTAAATATCGTACCTGGGGGGTGTCTATAGTATGCCTGTAAAGTGACGCGTGTTTCCCATGTTTAGAACAGTCCCTGCACCAAATGTCATTTTTAAAGGAAAAAATCTCATTTAAAACTGCTTGCGGGTTTAATGTCATGTCGGGTCATGGCAATATGGATGAAAATCAGTGAGACAAACGGCATGGGTACCCCCCAGTCCATTACCAGGCCCTTTGGGTCTTGTATGGATATTAAGGGGAACCCCGCACCCAAATTAAAATAAGGAAAGGTCCCTATATACTCTGAACAGCAGTATTCAGGCGGTGCAAACAAGACAGGGACTGTAGGTTTGTTGTTAAGTAGAATCTGTTTGTAATTTTGAACATTTTTAATGTGTTTAGCTCCAGCCAAAAAATCTTTTCTAAGCTTTTTGGAAAACATAGGGAAGGGTTATCACCCCTGTGACATTTGTTTTGCGTCTTTCCTCCTCTTCAGAAGATTTCACCTCACTTTTTTGTCCCAATGAAAAATGTTTTTGGAAAATTTGGGTTTTTTTGTGGAACAAGGATTGGAAAGCATCAGTGGAAAGGAGAAATTGTTTTCCCATATTAACTCTTACAGGAGAGAATTTCCCTTCCTTAGGGGTAGATTTCATCTCACTTCCTGTTGTCTCCTTCCGTTTGCAAGTAGGAGTCGTTTGTAAGTTAGATGTTTGAAAGTAGGGTCCTGCCCTATATACTCAGCAGAAATTTGGGCCTTAGGTGTTGCTGTGGCCAAAACACTGTAAGCCCTCACAGGGCCCTGCTGTGAAATATTAGATCAAGAATTGTAATTACATGCCCCTGTTGAACAGGAGCTGAAAAATTAGGCCTTAGGCACTGGTGCTGGTGCCACAACACTGCAACCCCTCACAGACACTCTAGTTGGAACGCAGGAACGAGCCCTGCTGCAAAGTATTGCATCAAAAATTGTAATTACACGCCCCTGTTAGACAGGGGCAGAAAAATTGGGTCTTAGGCACTGGTGCTGGTGCCACAACACTGCAACCCCTCACAGACACTCTAGTTGAAACGCAGGAACAAGCCCTGCTGCAAAGTATTGCATCAAAAATTGTAATTACACGCCCCTGTTAGACAGGGGCTGAAAAATTGGGTCTTAGGCACTGGTGCTGGTGCCACAACACTGCAACCCCTCACAGACACTCTAGTTGGAATGCAGGAACGAGCCCTGCTGCAAAGTATTACATCAAAAATTGTAATTACACGCCCCTGTTAAACAGGGGCTGAAAAATTGTGCCTTAGGCACTGGTGGTGGCGCCCAGAACCAAAAATGTTCTTACAAGCTATCAGCGTGATGATTGAGGAGGAAGAGGATAATTACTCAGGGATAGTCACTCAGCATCAGCATAGGCAGTCTTTGAAGGGATCTGAGATTTCAAAAAAAATTATTCGGTTACATCTGCATCAGGTGCTTGGTAGCTGGTGGTGATCCAAGACTGATTCATTTTTATGAAGGTCAGCCGATCGACCGAGTCGGTGGACAGACGCACCCTGTGATCGGTTACCACGCCTCCAGCAGCACTGAATGTGCGTTCCGAAAGAACGCTGGATGCAGGACAGGCCAGTAGCTCAATTGCATACTGTGCAAGCTCTGGCCAGTGATCCATCCTCAAGACCCAGTAACCCAGAGGATTTTCGGTGGGAAAGGTGTCCAAGTCTGATCTTGCCCCTAGGTATTCCTGCACCATGTAAAACAGACGCTGGCGATGGTTGCTGGAACCGATCATACCTTGGGGCTGCGGACCAAAAAATTGTCTGAATGCATCGGTCAGACGGCCACCTTCTCCACCGCTCCTTCTTTGACTGACCGAAGCCTCAGCAACACGTTGTCCAGAAACAGGAGTTTGTAACCTCCCAGTCTCTGGGAACGCGTTGCACAGACCTTTCTGCAAGGCCTCCCGAAGATGTTTCATCCTCTGCTCCCTCTGCGATGGCAAGATAAGGTCCGCAACCTTACCCTTGTAACGTGGATCAAGGAGGGTTGCCAGCCAGTATTGGTCCTTCTCCTTGATACCACGAATACGAGGATCCTTACGCAGGCTTTGCAGGATCAGGGAGGCCATGCAGCGTAGGTTTGCTGAGGCATTCGGTCCGGAGTCCTCTGGGTCACTAAGGACAACAACGTCCGCAGCCACCTCCTCCCAGCCACGTACAAGTCCATGTGTTCCTTGGGACTGATCCCTTAAAGACTGCTGATGCTGAGTGCCAGGCTCCACCTCCATACTGACACAATCTTCCTCCTCCTCCTCCTCCTCCTCCTCGTCCTCTTCCTGTGTGATCGGCGGGCACGCAGGAACACTGTCTGGATAAAGGGGGCCTTGAGAGCTAAGGAAGTCCTCCTCTTCCTGCCTCTGTTCTGCCTCAAGTGCCCTGTCCATTATTCCACGCAGCGTGTGCTCCAACAGGTGGACAAGGGGGACAGTGTCACTGATGCATGCACTGTCAGTGCTCACCATCCTCGTGGCCTCCTCGAATGGTGACAGGACAGTGCATGCATCCCTGATCATGGCCCACTGGCGTGGGGAAAAAAAACCAAGGTCCCCTGACCCTGTCCTGGTGCCATAGTCGCACAGGTACTCATTGATGGCCCTCTGCTGCGTGTGCAGCCGCTGCAGCATGGCCAACGTCGAGTTCCACCTGGTGGGCATGTCACAGATTAGGCGGTTCTTGGGCAGGTTAAACTCCTTTTGGAGGTCCGTCAGCCGAGCACTGGCATTATATGACCGGCGGAAATGCACACAGACTTTCCTGGCCTGCCTCAGGACATCCTGTAAGCCCGGGTACCTGCCCAAGAACCGCTGCACCACCAAGTTAAGGACGTGAGCCAAACAGGGCACATGGGTCAGTTGTCCCTGTCGGAGGGCAGAGAGGAGGTTGGTGCCATTGTCGCAAACCACCATTCCTGCCTTAAGTTGGCGTGGCGTCAACCACCTCTGAACCTGCCCCTGCAGAGCTGACAGAACCTCTGCCCCAGTGTGGCTCCTGTCCCCCAAGCACACCAGCTCAAGCACCGCATGGCATCTTTTGGCCTGCGTACTTGCGTAGCCCCTTGAACGCCTACGGAGCACCGCTGGTTCCGAGGAAGAGGCCATGGAGGAAGAAGAAGAGGAGGGGGTGGAGGAGAGAGGTGTGTCACAATCAGCATTTTGGAGGCGTGGTGGCGGAACAACCTCCAACACTACTGCACCTTGTCCTGCATCCTTCCCAGCTGCCAGCAGAGTCACCCAATGCGCCGTGAAACTTAAGTAACGTCCCTGTCCATGCCTGCTGGACCATGAGTCAGCGGTAATATGCACCTTACCGCTGACCGCCCTGTCCAGCGAGGCATGGACATTGCCTTCCACATGCCGGTAGAGAGCCGGAATCGCCTTCCGTGAGAAAAAGTGGCGTTTGGGTACCTGCCACTGAGGAACCGCACATTCCACAAACTCACGGAAGGGGGCAGAGTCTACCAACTGAAAAGGCAGCAGTTGAAGTGCTAGCAATTTTGCCAAGCTAGCATTCAACCGCTGGGCATGTGGATGGCTGGGAGCAAACTTCTTTCGGCGGTGCAGCAGCTGGGGCAGGGAAATTTGCCTGGTACAATCTGACGTCGGTGTACCAAAAGCAGATTGCCCATAAGTACTTGGCTGTGACACACCTAATTCTACACCTTCATTCCTCTCACTGCAGGTCGCAGAGAGGACTGAAGGTCTAGTGGGGTTGGAAATCTCAGCTGATGAGGAGCAAGGAGAGATCGTCTTTGTTCTTTGGTGTGGGTCTTTTAGATACGCTTGCCAACGAACTGCATGGCAGGTCAACATATGTCTGGTCAAGCATGTGGTACCCAAGCGGGAGATGTTTTGGCCACGCGAGATACGCTTGAGACATATATTGCAAATAGCAGCGGTGCGATCTGATGCACTCGTCTCAAAAAAGGCCCACACCAAAGAACTTTTTGAATAACGCGCAGAGACTGCAGCGCCCTGCACATGTGGAGCTTTGGGGTGTGATGCAGTCAATGTGCTGCCCTTAGGCTGGCCCCTGGAGGGCATCCTGCCTAGTTGGTGATGTGCCACCTCCTCCTCCTCCTCCTCCTCCTCCTCCTCTCTCCTATCAGGCACCCACGTTGAGTCAGTGACCTCATCATCCCCTCCCTCCTCATCACTGGAGCAAACCTGGCAGTATGCTGCAGCAGGGGGAGCATGACTGCCAGATTGCTGTCCTTCTTGGGCACCCCCTCTGTCCGTGCTCATGTTACTGCCTTCATTGAGCTCAGTATCATCATCAGAGCCTTCCAAACGCTGGGCATCCTCCTGGAGCATGTACCCAACACTGTGGTCAAACAGTTCGAGGGAATCCTCATGAGGACATGGTGGAGCTAGGGAAGGAGTCACTGATGACATTGAGCTGAGGGAAGAGGCCGCTGCTTTGCCAGACAAAGCACCCTGGGCATGGGTGAGAGAGGATGAGGAGGATGAGGACGGCTTGGTCATCCACTCGACCAAGTCTTCCGCATGTTGCGGCTCAACACGGCCAGCTGCCGAAAAAAAGGCCAAGCGTGTCCCATGGCCACGTGCTGATGAGGATGCACCGTCTCCACGACCAGCACTAGACACAGAGCCTGCTTGCCCTCTCTTATTGGCTTGTGACTGTCTGCCTCTCCTTCTTGGCCTTCCAGACATACTAATGGCCTGTAGCTGCACTAAGCTGGGATAGAACACCTGTAATTTTCTTCAGGTAGCTTTATATACTGTAACCAGACAAGCCTGCCTGTCAGTAGGAAGATAACAGGAACGGATCTAGCTGAACACTGTGAGCAGGACGTACTGCACTAAATGTATATAGCAGGAACGGATCTAGCTGAACACTGTGAGCAGGACGCACTGCACTGAATGTAAATAGCAGGAACGGATCTAGCTGAACACTGTGAGCAGGACGCACTGCACTGAATGTAAATAGCAGGAACGGATCTAGCTGAACACTGTGAGCAGGACGCACTGCACTGAATGTAAACAGCAGGAACGGATGTAGCTAAACACTGTGAGCAGGACGCACTGCACTGAATGTAAATAGCAGGAACGGATCTAGCTGAACACTGTGAGCAGGACGCACTGCACTGAATGTAAATAGCAGGAACGGATGTAGCTGAACACTGTGAGCAGGACGCACTGCACTAAATGTAAATACCAGGAACGGATCTAGCTGAACACTGTGAGCAGGACGCACTGCACTGAATGTAAATAGCAGGAACGGATCTAGCTGAACACTGTGAGCAGGACGCACTGCACTGAATGTAAATAGTCTAGCTGCCTGACCGTGGTACTAATAGGATCAAAAAGAACACCTGTAATTTTCTTAAGGTAGCTTTATATACTGTAACCAGACAAGCCTGCCTGTCAGTAGGAAGATAACAGGAACGGATCTAGCTGAACACTGTGAGCAGGACACACTGTACTAAATGTAAATAGTCTAGCTGCCTGACCGTGGTACTAATAGGATCAAAAAGAACACCTGTAATTTTCTTCAGGTAGCTTTATATACTGTAACCAGACAAGCCTGCCTGTCAGTAGGAAGATAACAGGAACGGATCTAGCTGAACACTGTGAGCAGGACACACTGTACTAAATGTAAATAGTCTAGCTGCCTGACCGTGGTACTAATAGGATCAAAAAGAACACCTGTAATTTTCTTAAGGTAGCTTTATATACTGTAACCAGACAAGCCTGCCTGTCAGTAGGAAGATAACAGGAACGGATCTAGCTGAACACTGTGAGCAGGACACACTGTACTAAATGTAAATAGTCTAGCTGCCTGACCGTGGTACTAATAGGATCAAAAAGAACACCTGTAATTTTCTTCAGGTAGCTTTATATACTGTAACCAGACAAGCCTGCCTGTCAGTAGGAAGATAACAGGAACGGATCTAGCTGAACACTGTGAGCAGGACGTACTGCACTAAATGTATATAGCAGGAACGGATCTAGCTGAACACTGTGAGCAGGACGCACTGCACTGAATGTAAATAGCAGGAACGGATCTAGCTGAACACTGTGAGCAGGACGCACTGCACTGAATGTAAATAGCAGGAACGGATCTAGCTGAACACTGTGAGCAGGACGCACTGCACTGAATGTAAATAGCAGGAACGGATCTAGCTGAACACTGTGAGCAGGACGCACTGCACTGAATGTAAATAGCAGGAACGGATCTAGCTGAACACTGTGAGCAGGACGCACTGCACTGAATGTAAATAGCAGGAACGGATCTAGCTGAACACTGTGAGCAGGACGCACTGCACTGAATGTAAATAGCAGGAACGGATCTAGCTGAACACTGTGAGCAGGACGCACTGCACTGAATGTAAACAGCAGGAACGGATGTAGCTGAACACTGTGAGCAGGACGCACTGCACTGAATGTAAATAGCAGGAACGGATCTAGCTGAACACTGTGAGCAGGACGCACTGCACTGAATGTAAATAGCAGGAACGGATGTAGCTGAACACTGTGAGCAGGACGCACTGCACTAAATGTAAATACCAGGAACGGATCTAGCTGAACACTGTGAGCAGGACGCACTGCACTGAATGTAAATAGCAGGAACGGATCTAGCTGAACACTGTGAGCAGGACGCACTGCACTGAATGTAAATAGCAGGAACGGATCTAGCTGAACACTGTGAGCAGCACGCACTGCACTGAATGTAAATAGCAGGAACGGATCTAGCTGAACACTGTGAGCAGGACGCACTGCACTGAATGTAAATAGCAGGAACGGATCTAGCTGAACACTGTGAGCAGGACGCACTGCACTGAATGTAAATAGCAGGAACGGATCTAGCTGAACACTGTGAGCAGGACGCACTGCACTGAATGTAAATAGCAGGAACGGATCTAGCTGAACACTGTGAGCAGGACGCACTGCACTGAATGTAAATAGCAGGAACGGATCTAGCTGAACACTGTGAGCAGGACACACTGCACTAAATGTAAATAGTCTAGATAGAAGATAACAGGAACGGATCTAGCTAAACTGAATACAGTGTATATATATATATGCAACACCTGGGATGCATATATATACACAATACACTGTAAGTGCAGCTAACTGACTGACTGTTCTGCCTAATCTATCTAACTCAAATCAAATGACACTGTCTCTCTCTCTCTCTATCTCTCAGCACACCGGAACACACACTACACAGGGCCGCCGTGCAGGCGGCCTTATATAGTGTGGGGTGTGTACTAAATCCCCTGAGCCATAATTGGCCAAAGCCACCCTGGCTTTGGCCAATTACAGCTCTCTCTACTGACGGCGCTGTGATTGGCCAAGCATGCGGGTCATAGTGCATGCTTGGCCAATCATCAGCCAGCAATGCACTGCGATGCCGCAGTGAATTATGGGCCGTGACGCGCCACACGAATTTGGCGCGAACGGCCCATATCGTTCGCAATTCGACGGACGGTCGAACAGCCGATGTTCGAGTCGAACATGGGTTCGACTCGAACACGAAGCTCATCCCTAACCACCAACACCTAAGACCCAATTTTCCGCAGGGTGTATAGGGCAGGCCGTACAGTATATACAGGCCTATTTTGAAACATCCGACTTACAAACGACTCCTACTTAGAAATGGAGGGAGACAACAGGAAGTGAGAGGAAATCTACCCCTAGGAAGGGAAATTCTCTCCTGTAAGAGTTAATATGGGAAAAAGGTGTCTCCACTGATGCTTTATCACCAATCCTTGTTTCCCTAATAACCGAAAATTTTCTAAATCCAATTGTCATTGGGAAAGTGAGGTGAAAGCTTAAAAATAGATTTTTTTTTGGCTGTAAGCTACACTTACAAAATGTACCTGATTCAAGTTAAGAACAAACCTACAGTCAGTCCCTATCTTGTTTTTAACCCGGGGACCGCCTGTATACTGCTGCTGTTCAGAGTATATAAGGCCTGGGGGCCCCACACCTTTTTTTTTAATTTGGGTGCGGGGTTCACCTTAATATCCATACCAGACCCAAAGGGCCTGGTAATGGGCTGGGGGGGGCAACATTACATTACAGCCGCAAGCAGTTTTAAATGACTTTTA
Source organism: Lithobates clamitans (assembly GCA_037952925.1). Lineage (NCBI taxonomy): Eukaryota > Metazoa > Chordata > Amphibia > Anura > Ranidae > Lithobates > Lithobates clamitans. The sequence continues at coordinate 2,800,105 of JBBGZY010000357.1, read as the reverse complement.
TTCCTTTTAGAATAGTCATTTTTGTGCAGGGACTGTTCTAAACACTGGAAAAATGTGCCACTTTACAGGCATTCTATAGTCACCCCCCAGGCACGATATTTAAAGGAATATTCCACTTTTATTGTTTCACTTAAAGCATTATTAAAATCACTGCTCCCGAAAAAACTGCAGTTTTTAAAACTTTTTTTTGCAATGATACATGTCCCCTGGGGCAGGACCTGGGTCCCCAAACCCTTTTTATGACAATAACTTGCTTATTAGCCTTTAAAATTAACACTTTAGATTTTTCACATTCGAGTCCCATAGACTTTAACAGTGTCCACGTGATCGCACAAATTTTTTGCCAGTTTGATTGTTCTGCCACGAACCGAACCGGGGGGGGGGGGCTTTCGGCTCATCCCTAGTCATCGGAGAACACAGAAATGTCAGGTCACCTGTATCCAGGTGACAGATGCACACCGTTGGGGCCAGGAGTGCACCGCTATGATAGTGGACCCTAAGGCTGACTGCTGCAGATGGAACTCTGGGTGGTTCAGGAAGGCAGGTCCCCTGGAGCACCAACACGGATCCCACAGTGAGTTAGAGCATAGATTCACAAGGGCGCGGAGTCTAAGAGCCAGTAGGTGTTCACCAGAGCCTCTAGTGGTGAGGATGGACTGGGCTGCAACTGGCTCCAGGTCGCGGCCCCCAGGGTCTCCCAGCTCACGCTCACGGTAGGCTACAGGAGGATGGAGAGGAAACAGCAGCCCAGGACAGCAAGGAATAGTAAGGAGGTAGCCAAATGTCGGGGCGACTAGCAGACAAGGATAACAGAGAACACGCCAAGAGTCAGGGTCACAGGCAAACAGGGATAGTCGAGAACGTGCCAAAGGTCAGGGTCATAAGCAGACAGGGATAGTTGGGAACACACCAAGATCGGTAACAGAGACAGAGACAAACTTAGAGCACACGGCAAACAGGAAGCCAAACACACAATATTGCATGGCAAGGCAGGGTTGGAGAATACGGTGTTAAATAGTGGTTCCTGTTGAGGCTAGGGTGGAGCCACACAGAGGGAAGATTACTTAAGCATGCAGGTGTGAGAGTACAAGCCTCAAGGCTGATACACAGACCAGGTAAGAGACAGACAGGTCATTAATGTATTACTGTGCAAATACTAGGCTGCGCTTCCAAGAAATTAGACGTGGTCATAAATGGTAAACCACATGAATGACATACAGCATAAACCCAAATAAATAGTAGAAAAATTTGATATCAACAAAATGGGGATCACACTGATGGGATAGTGGGGATACAAAGGATCAACAATCGAATCAACAATCGAATGCAATTAAAGTGAGTCCATATGTTGGAAAAATAAAGTCCTTGAAGGTACAGAATAGAGAGAAGGAGAAAAACACCCGTTCTTCCAGTGATGAAAACATGCAAAAAAGGACTGTCTCCCTAAGGAGCGTGATGTTGCTGGGAGATCCTCCACCTCAAATAAAGGGGCCCCTTACCAGATCCAAAGATCTCCTGTCACAGAGATCTTACGCACAGGTGGCTGTGTCCCCCAGCCACTGGGTCTCTGTTGCGGTATATGTCACCGGCCGCCACTCCAGGGAATCAGCCAAGTGTAGTAGTATCCGCTCCCAATCCACAAATATGTGAGAAAAGAAAATGCTCCATAGCGTAATACAGTAAAAAGCTCTTTAATAATGTAAAAGAATAACACTTACAGTGTATGCAGTAAAAGATCGCTAAAATTGTGCCGGCCGGCTTCAGCTGCTGCCCGTTCCTTCCGGGTTCAGCGAGGTATGGTGGTGACGTCAGCACGCCGCTCCTCCTTAGGAGGAGCGGCGTGCTGTAAGTGTTATTCTTTTACATTATTAAAGAGCTTTTTACTGTATTACGCTATGGAGCATTTTCTTTTCTCACATATTTGTGGATTGGGAGCGGATACTACTACACTTGGCTGATTCCCTGGAGTGGCGGCCGGTGGCTCACAGTAAAGTTAAAAAAAATAAGAAAAGGGCATTGACAAAATGTAAAGATGAAGGAACGCTATCATGGTTTGAAAGTTACAAAAAATATAACAAAATGTAAAAAGGAACTCCTCATGAGCTTGTAGACTTTTTACAAGACAATTTGGAGTTGGTGACTGGGGACAGAGAGAAGGCAAATGTATTAAATACCTTCTTCAGCTTTGTGCATACAAAGAAAATGGGGGAGCTGAAGTCCATATTGGGGATAATATTGACAAAGCCCCAAATGCTCCAAATGCTAAAAACTTTAAAGAGAAACATTTTGTAAAATAAAGGTGAATAAAGTTTCTGGACCAGATGGCTTACATCCATGTGTCCTCAAAGAGCTGAGCTCTGTTATTTCAAAGCTATTCTTTCTCATTTTTAGTTTCTACTTTTCAAGTTAAGAAGCCGGTGATTTGTTGCTAGGACACAGGGCAGTCCTAGTAACAAATCACCTACCCATTAACATGAAAAGTTATGCAGCTCTCGCCCTAGCCCCGTCTAATAATGCTGTACCTCCTGTCCTCTGCTTGCTGTGAAATAGTATTCTTAAAGTGGAAATCCACCAACTTTTACAACTCTACAGCATCCCTCACTAAACTGTGCACTGCAAACGAATTGGATATTTAAAAAAAAAATTCTCAGCACCTACTGCACATCTGCTGTATTCATTTTTCACTTCCTCCTCCCTAGCCCTGGCTCATCGCATCATTTCCTGTTTGCAATGCCTTCTGGGAAGGGGTGGCAACTTCCTCTGACACTGCCGTTGCTATGGAAACCTGACCTGAAACCTATTACACTGCTTGTGCTGCACTGAGCATGTGCGAGATCTGCAAGGCTGAGATCCAGGAAGAAATACAGTCTGGCTTCAGATGCCCACACTTAAGATGGCCACGGCCTGCTGTAAGTTTATAAAATAACAAACTACTGCTATAAACAAACAAAACAGACCTTAGTTTACAGACTAACTTTACTAGAATACATTAAGCTTGTGTATTATATGGGTATTTTTATTTAAAAAGTATAATTTTGGCCGGAACACCACTTTAAGGTTGGGGCAGGGCTGTGATCGGAAAAGGAAAATGTTAGGAAGGGGGCCATCATGTAAAGTGGACTGGGATAAAAAGGAAGAAGCTGTGATGCAAAGTGAGGGCTATCATGTGAAGGGAACTGGGGTGTAAAGAGGGGAACAGTGATGTGAAGGAGGGACCAAAGACACTGCTGTAAAGAGGGAGTTGTCACAGAAGGGCGGCTGTGAAACAAAGAGGGGAATTCTACGATGTAAAAGGGGTGCTGTGATGTAAAAGGAGGTGCTTTGGTGGAAAGGGGGGCTGTGATGTAAAAGGGGGCACTGTGGTGTAAAGGGGGGGGCTATGATGTAAAAGGGGGCACTGTGGTATAAAGGGGGGACTGCAATATAAAAGGGGAGGTTCTGGTGTAAAGGGGGTGCTGTGATATAAAGGGGAGAACTGATGCCACTGATGTAAAGGGGAACTGTGATGTGAAGGGGGTGGGACTGTGGTGTGAAGGATCATCATCACACAAACATGAGATTTGGACATCTGCTGGAAGAAAATTCTACTGACTGGACCTCCCTGACTTTTAATTCAATACCCCTGGTCCAAGGTTATTTGTGATGTACTCCAAGGTTTAGTGTTGGGACACTTACTTTTTTACCTATTTATGAATCATGATTTTTTTGGTCTGCAAGTGGATTTGGAGTTGGTTGGGTTTTGGCTGAACTTCTATTTCAATATGTACAGCCTGGAGGAAAAAAGGGAAATAGGAGACATAATTAAAATTTTTAAATACATCAAGGGGGTGAATAAGGTTCAGGAGGGCAGTTTTTTCAATATGAAACTAAAAACAAGAACACGGGGACATGACCTCAAACTAACTGGAGAAAAGTTCAAAGCTAATCTTAGAAAGTATTTTTTTACTGAAGGGGTAGCTGATGCTTGGAATAAACTTCTAGCAGAGGTGGTGAGCCAGTAATAGTAAACAGTGAAATGCTTGGGACAAACACAGATATATTATCAGACAAAAAATGATAAAGAAAAACAAAAAAACCAAAAATATTAAGACATGTATTTAAAAAAAAAAACAGGTAAGAGCGCATGCGCGGTAGCTTCCAAGATGGCCACCAGCATCTGAAGCTCCGCTCCACCTCAGCCCTTCCCGTTCCTCTAGAGCAGACAGAGCGCTCCACCGAGCATTTAACCGGCAGCCTCCAGTAGGGGAAGCCCCCGGGAATCGCCTGATGTCCACGGGTCACGCAAGGAGGAATTTAACGAGCCAGATGACGGCCGCGATAGGCCCACTCAGCTATGCCAAGATGGCGGCCGCTCCTTGAGGCCCTGGCGGGGCTGCAGCAGCTGAGGACTCCATTGCGGTTCAGGATCTAGCCCCCCCCTTTTCCAGGTACTGGAGGCCACCCCCACCTTCTCCAGGTACAGGATGGGAGGCCCCAGGCCACCTCGCCAGCCTCCACAGAATCCCTCCTTTTTAGCCTAAACTCCAGGCTCCCATCCACTCCCATGCTGGATCCACACACGGGCCTGCTGCTGTCTGTCAGTGAGGCACATGAGGCATCCCCCACACCCACTGACTTCCCCGCCATGATGGAAACATTTGCTCAAATGCTGTCAAAAAGCCTGGCTCAGAACGTGGCTCAGATCACATCTTTCATGCATGCTGATCTGCAGCAGTTCTGATTGAGAATGGACAACATTGAGAAAAAAGCTGACCAAGCGGGGGCTAGGATTAATCAAAATACAGCAAGACTACAAGATATGCAGGATCAACTTGAGACGGCCTTCGCAAAATTGACGATCTCGAGAACAGATCAAGGCGGTATAACTTTAGGGTGCGGGGGCTCCCTGAATACGAGAAAGAGGTACAGTCTGCGATCCCTCATCAAAGATCTTATCCCGTAAATTGCTGATCATCGCCTGGAGCTGGACAGGGCCCACAGAGCTCTGCAACCCCCCCCCCCCGCAAAGATGGCCTCCCAAGGGATATAGTTAAGCCCCACTTTTATTCCGTGAAAGAGGAAGTGATGCGGAAAGCCAGGCATTTGGATAACTTATCACTACACGG